>OW026519.1:156496520-157704645 GCA_932274085.1 Protocalliphora azurea
TATTATTCGAGTTTTTCTTTGGTTTGATTGACGATTTTTCTTCGCAAAAAATAATGTTTAATGAGCATTCGAAATTCACTTTTTTCCATTTTTAGAAAAATACACGAGGTTGTATGTTTTGAACAGCTGTTAAACGTAATATAAATGACGGCACTTTCTAAAAATTTGACAGTAGTCTATTAACAGGTGGTACTTGATGGGAATAGTGTTGCATTTCATATAGCTACGAGGGAAGTTCGAAAAGTCACGGACTTATTGATCCGCCCTCGTACATCAAATTCAAACGCGTAATTATTTTTAAGTGCCACTCGATACCGATATAAGCTATAATAACAGCTGCAGATTGGTTTCATTCCATCGATTTCAATTAGCGCCTTGGGTATGCCTCGACGATATATGAAATATTAAGGACATGACTCTAGTCATGAATTCTCTTTATGCAATCTTTTTTTTTGAATCTTTTTTTCGCTTAAATTTTAGATCGATTTTAAAGTGTTATAACGTTTTTGCAAATTAATACTTTATTGCACCACAATGATTTTGAAATGTAATATGGAAACCTTGTTTGATCGCGCGATACTTTAGCTTCATTGAAATTACGCTGTGAGTGTGACACCTTTTAGAGCCATTCACGTTTTTCGTCCCCAAGTTTGGTCACCTCCTATAGCGCTGCTATTGAGGGTACATTAACGAGATGATCTAAAACGATTCATAATTTTGAAAATATTGATTTCACCACTTATCCACAATATTAGAGAAATTGGACACATATGCTAAAATCATAGATTACAGGAATCAAAAGAAAAAAACTTGTTACTTTCAAAGACGTTTTTTGAATTTTTTAAGTTTGAGTGCATGCTGACACCACATGGAACCATTTCAGGTCTTGCTGTTTTAATTGTATCAAAAGTTAATTTTAAAAATCTAAATTAAAAAAATATTTGAGTTTTAAGGTTAGTGTCTTGAAGATAAACGTAAAAAGGAAATTCCCCATATTTTTGTTTATAAATTGGGAGCACTTTTATTGAAGTTAAAGTTGACATATATAATTCTACAGATTAACTAACTCCTAACGTATATAAATTTAAATTTTGTATGAAATTGCCTATAAACTTTAGCAACAAAACATATATTTTGTAAAATATTGATAAATTTTATTTATAAAAAATTAAAAATAAATATGTGAATATTGAACATGAAGAATTTTAAAATATGAAATCTTAAAAAATTTGAAAATAAATTCTATTTTTCTATTTTAAAAATAAAATTTATAAAAAAACTTTAAAACTTGAAAAATTTCCTTAGATTCGGTCGCAGAAGAGTATTTGAAAAAATTATCGCTTTTGAGTAACTTTCTTGTATTTAAATATAGCAATAATGTATTTAAAACTTTTATGAGACTTTAGTTAATCCACTTTTTTTAACGTTCAAGTAAATCTTCTGCCAATGGATTTTCAATTTTTGAAAGGCTTTTAAAGAGAAATATAAAAATCCGTTCAGTTTCTAGAAGGATAGTTGAATTCTTCGATAACTATTTAACTGCAATTTCTAAAGGTTGAAGGATATTATTTAATTATCTCAATATTTTAATTTCCTTTTCATTAAAAGGTAATTGTCCCAAGTCTAAAACTGCATGATTTACACACTTATAAATTCTTAAGAATTGAGAAATCATTTTCGCCATGGAATTCCAACGGTGCTTCATATCGTGAATTAGTTTAAGTTCCCTCTTTCCCTTTTCTTTAATGTAAGCCTTTAGCTTTTTCTGTTTTTGGGGCGATTTATTAAATGTTTTAACACATGGTCTAAGTCGGTCTATAATTGTTTTTTAAACAAACATTATCGCCTCAATCAAAAATATAGTTTTCTTCGTCATCTTCAAAATTATTAAATAAAATGCAATAAAAAAAAAATACTGAAAATTAAATAAATCGGAAAAACCGATTTTTGGATTAAAAAACCGGATTATTCGACATTCGAAAAATGACATTTTGGAAAAAACCCACGGCATCTAGTCAGAAAAAACCGGTTTTAAAACCGGTTGAAAACTAGCATCGATCACCCTATTTTCTACCATTTCACACAGACCCAAAATAAAAACTGTTGAAAAACTTTAAATATGCAATATTCTTAGGTAAAAAAACAGCGAGTATATTTTAACGTTTTTATTACAAAAATCCGGTTAATTTGATAACCAGGAAAGAAATTTATAATGTATTTTCTTAAAATATAAATATATATATATATATATATATATATATATATTTATATATATAATATATATATATATATATATTTTTTTTTACACTAATAAAAATTACAATAGGTATTGAAAATTGTTTTTAATAAATATTTCTGTTGGGTAACAAAAAAAAAAATATATGTACATGTATACCTGAATTCACAAAGAAATTGTGAATTTAAAATACATTTTAGAAACAAAATTTTTATGAAAAATTTACCTAAATTGGTATTTTAATTTTTAAAGTTGTTTATGAATAATTTTGAAAATTTCTGTATTGGTTTAAAAAGCCCCACTGTGCGCCGTAATCTAAATAAGACTCTTCGGCCCTGAGATTTAATATCTCTGTCGACAGTTTCGCTGTTCTGTTGAATGAGGAAGAAGGTGGTTCAGTCGGTAAGAATTCAACATATTCCTTGGTATCTTATGCAAGATTTACACCAACCTAATAAATAAAAAAGTAGACTAGACCAGGGGTTCCCACCTCTTCATGCTTCGCGTACCCTTTTCAATTTTTTGTTTTTTCACGAACCTCTTGCCACATTTTGATTTTTAGTACAAACGAAAAATATTTAAAACTCAAAAATTATTTATTTTAAATAAAATTGCGTAACCAAAATTCATTTATTTATGCTCATAAATAATAATAAAATATTAAATGTATTAAAATGTCTTTGTTTTTACATTAGGAGAAATTTCTTACAAAGCACATCTTACTTCATTTTCCACATCCAAAAGTAATCTAAATTTGGATTTTATGAACTGTAGGGCAAAAAAGCTAGTTTCGCATAATATGTAGATACAAACTGTAGCAAAAGTTTCAATGCTTCATTCTAAACCAACGTGTAAACTTTGTAATATTTTAACCACAAATATTCAACCAACATAGATTCAAAGTCTGCTTTGGTAAAGAATAATTTTTTAGTTATATTGTTTGTTCCCAAAAATTTTATAGGGTATGTCATCAAGAGTAATATTGAATGAATTACGAAGTAAACTGGTTTATAATACTTTTCATATGTTCTTTATGAACATCATTCAGCGGTGGAAATAAGAAATATTTTGATAGAAGGGATTAAAGACGTCTTTTCCATAAAGAAATTTTGCATATAAAATAAATTATTGGATTCAAATTCATTTAATATATTTAGCTTAATCCTAAGATTGTTTAATGTCTAGAATAATTTAGAGATATAAGCAAAGTAATATATAAAAATAATTTTATGTAAATTTTTTATAAAGATCTTCATTTTTGTATAAAAGGAAAATGTATGTTTCTGTCTTTAATTCACATAATCTCCTCCCTTCGAAATCCAACGCATTAGCAATGAATTAGTAATTTATTATGTTCTGCATTTAAATCGACACATAGGGCTTTAAGAATTCCATTTCTTAAGGCACTAGTTTTTATAAAATTTACTGCGTCTATAGTAGTTTGAAGAGCACTTTTAAATATATCAGGTAAGGACTTCGCAGCAAGTACTTGACCGTGGATTACACAGTTAAATTTAAGTGATTTAAAAAACCTGACCGCGGTCCTATGATGCTGTTCCATCTGTACACCTATGGAAGACGTAAGCAAATTTTTAAGGCTCCATTACCCTACCGTAAATGTAAATATAAACGGAACGCAAGTGGATGGCTACTCAAAAAACGTAAATGTAGCAAGTACTTTGTTGTTGTTTTGTACACATCAGTGATGTCAAGTACACGTATTTAAGGTAAATATCTTGTACTTTAAAAATAGCTAGATTGAAAGGTTTTTATTTTAGCGATTTGGGTATAAAAAAAAATTTGTTATTTTATAACAAATTTTTTTAATTTTAAATTGTTGCTTCAACTCTAAGCTTCATTTAAAAATTGAACAATATTTTTAGTGAAGAAAAGTGCAAAACAGATTATCCAATTAATAAAATTTTTATAGATATTTTTTACGGAGATTTAGTATATTCAAATAAAAAGTTGTCAACACTATTCTTATAGCTGCTACGTAAAAACATAGAGCGACCAAATTTGATTTGGTTACTACGTTACATTTACGTTTGTGAATAACCATACAAACATGACTCTAAAAAGCAAAACCTGTCAGCTGATTCGTTACATTTACGGTAAAGTAATGGAGTAAACAATAATTATTCCTTTATTTCACTTTCTGCAATAAAATAAAAGGTGCCTTAAATTAGAAACATCAGTCATTTCATTACTGCAGGCCATCAATTTTTTTTTGTTTTTTGTGGGCTTATCTAACATTATATCCCCAACGACAATAAAACAAGGCTTTATTACAAGTTCACCAATTGTCTGTGGTTACTTTGCTTTTGCTTTTAGCATTGACATATTTTACGAAGCTTCAATAGATTTTTCCCCATCTAAATGACAGGCAAATGTAGAATTCAACTTTGACATAATTATAAATGCCGAAAATACAATAATTCAATACACATTTTCGATCTCTCTCGCAGACCCCCATTTGGGAAACCTTTGACTAGACTATAGACAATATTATAAACTAAACTGTAAACTAGTTTATAGTCTAGACTATATATGTACTAGATTATAAACTTGAATATAAACTGAACTATGATCTAGATTATAAATTTAAATGTTGTTTACTCGAAGAATATTATTTCCCTTTGGGTGCTCCGATGACCTAGTTGGTAGTGAGCTAGTCTGTCAGTCTGAGTTCGATTCCCACCAGAGACTCTGGTCTGTTTCACTACAACGAGCTATGGTCTTCCTTACTCCGCTCGGTTAGAATTAGAATATAATTTGTAATTGTATTGTAATTATAAAATAAATAAAATATTTCCCTTTTTTTCATTTGATACTACCCTAATAAAAAATAACAAAAACACACCTATCTCGTCATATAATTACATACAAACGTTAATATATGCAACAACTCTTTTATTTAAATGGACTATAGATTTAAACATCGTAAATAACATTGATAATAGGAATAATAAACTATTAATTTCCTTTTTTACTCACACATGCAAAGTAGCATTAAGAACGCGGACAGGACTATTGAGTTTGTACTCATATGCATGCATATTGTAAATCTTATAAAAAAAAAAAAAAACAACAAAAGGAAGACCTTGCCCTAGACCCAACAGGCATTCCGAAATGTTTATTAAGAAAAAGCTTCGAAAAGAAAACATAAAGAAAACACATAAACACCCAAACAGGTATGTAAAAACACCTACCAACAAAGAAATACCGTAACTTAAAAGACACAACAACTGTGTTTTCATAAACGAATAGCTCCCAACAGTTCTGGTTATATATGGTTTAATATTATGGTTTAACACCGATTGCAAAAGAGAAGAGTGAGAAGTTTTTTTTAGTATTTATTTGTAGTAGGAGAAGCGCAATTAACCCATTATTAACCCATATTACAAAAATATATTCAAATGGACGGTCAGAAGACTCTAATTGACTTTCCTTTTAACAAGTTGTGGGCGTCATTTTAGCCAAAATATATAATGCAACCAGTTGAACTGCAGGGATATTAAAAAGGTTCTTTATTGTTCCGCTGATAGCAATTGACACCCTATATATTACAAAAATACAGTCAAGTAGCCTATCAAATTATTTTCTTTGTAAAATATGAAAAGCAACTAGTAGAACTGCAGGGATATTAAAAAGCCAATGTTTGCCAATATTTGTAAACAAAAACAACAAATGAACATCACACCATTACAAATACCCAGCTGACCACAAACTTCGATAATGATATCCCGTTCGAACATTGGCGATACGAATTTGAGCTACTTGAGCTCACACATCGCTCACTTTGTCGCAGCAAATCTTTCGATCTCGAAGGTTTGTTTATCGTGAACCTTTAGCGATATCAACAGTGAAACGTAAAAATATTCATTGGTGATTCGATATTACTAACGACTTGTGATTATTACCATTGGCAATAGTTCAAAAACGATAGTTTTCTACTTTGTTTCACTTCCATGTTGTTCTCAATATAAAATAAAAAGCTGATTTAGTTTTTAAAGTTTATTTCAAACAACACAATATATCAAATGTTAAAAAATATACGTAATAAATTATATTTCAAAAGTAATAATTCATATAGTGAACTTCGCTCAGAGTGTTCTGTTGCTCAAATCCACATCTTTTAGTGAAACATTTTATGAAGTAATCTGCAAGAAAATATATTAGATGTGTGGATAAATATGTTATTTTGCAAATCTATTTAGACAAATAGCGACATTACTTACTTAAAATTATATTATATTATATTTTCTTTTTTCATTAAAAATTGCTGAAAATTTAACTAACTACATTCTCTTTGTTTTAGTGTTTTGCAAGCGCAAACAAAAAAATACTTTGATTTTTTATTTACATAAGAATTTGTCAAGAAATTTAGAAGACTAAGCAATTTCTCGAAACATATAGTTTCGATATTTTATTTAGAAAAGTTGAATATTGCAATATTATTATTATTTTTAAAATTCTCGAAAATTGTGCGAATGTTTACTATCGAGAAATTATCGAGAAAAGTTCGATGTTACGAACATTCATAATCAGTGTTGTCAACTCTTATGAAGATAAACGCGCAGAAATGTGTAAAAAAAACGCTAAAAAGGACTAAATTTTCTAGTACAGGTCTAAAATTTATTTATTATTTTTTTTTTTGAAAAGTAAAAAACAAAAATAAATATTTCTACAACGAATCAATATTTCGTATATGCTACATCTTAATATATTAAAAACTGAGTAAATGAAGATACGGTTTATGGAGTTTTTGTTTTATGAACCTCATTCCAACATTTTGCAGTTCTTTTAATATATTTCCATTCTAACAATTTTATTTGTTGAAGATAGTTTTCCCAAAAATAAATTCCATTAAAAAATTTGTTAAGATCGTTTTGAAAAATTGTAACTGAACTTTTAATATTGTTCGAAAAAATATTTGAAGTAAAAAAAAACAAAAAAGAAATAATATTTAAACTGACAAATAAATAAAAACTGAGCAAAGTTAATATTACCCATTAAAAAAATTACTCAAACAAAAAACGATCCAAACAGGCAAAAAAGATTTGTCATATTTAGAAAAAAGTAAAAAGAAGCTAAAAGGGCTAAACGAAAATTGTCAAAAGTGCTTGACTTGCGTTTTTTAGTTTTGGGCTAAAAAATATTTTTCGCATTTTGGACTACCAAAAACGGGCTAGATCTAGCCCGGAAAGGGCTAAGATGGCATCACTGTTTAAAGTTAATATAAATATCGATATATTCTCGAACATATTCGTTTCGAAAATTCTTCTTTTTTAGCGACCATTTGCTAATATCGAAACTCAGGTCAGGCGGGTACTCACTCTAGTACTGGCAGCAAGCCTACTAAGAAAAAGATCGTAACTTTTTATTATTAACTAACATATGCCGGCTACTGAGCAGTAACAGCAAAACGTCAGCGTCAATCGCTACACCTGTGCTATGCGTAAAGCTTATACTGTGTGCTGTTAATGAGTACATTAGCGTTAAGTGAATAAAGTTAACGTATACAATTCACCTCAAAGTTGTCGTGTGAGTGTTAAAGTTTTTTTTTTTTTATTTCAATCTGTTGTGTTTTATTTTATTTAAAGTGTGTGTGTAGCGTCTGGTTTGCTGACTGGCTGTGCTTCAATTCAGTTCAGTGGACGTTTGTTTTAACTTGTCAGAGTTGTGTTTTAATTTTTTTAATTTTTGCAAACTTTGAGTTGTTGTTATTGTTTTTAGCGTCTAGGTTCATATCTAAGTTTCAGTTTATACACAACTAACGTTTATTTACGCTCGAACACTGAAAGTGTTAGCAACTTAGCCCAGGCGCGAATGAAAAATTGTTTTTTAAAAAAAGTTTTAAAAATTATACAAATTTAAAAAAGCCTTAATACAAAGCTATTAATTAATTTTAATTAATTAGAAAAAAAGTAAAACGAATTTAAAATAACGACAACGAAAGTGAAAAAACCGCTAAAAAGTGTAAATTTATTTGTAAAAAATATTGAATTTTTTTTTTTTAATTTAAAAGGAAATTAATAAAAGGTGTGTGTTGAAGTTATATACAAATTATAAAATAAATATCTTTATTAAATTAAAAAGAAAATAATAATAATAAAAATTTAAAAACAAACAAAAAGTGTTGCTGTTTATTTAAAAAATATATATTTTTCAATTTCAGTTTGTTTTTATTTTAACCCAATCAAGTTAAAATAAATAAAATTTACAAAAATGGTGGAAAAAGTGGGTGAGTATCGCATCATAGTCGATAAATTCAGATAAAACATAAAACACTTTACACCAATTTACACTTAAAGCACTCTTAACAAAATTATATTATTTTTAGCGATTTATTTAAATCATTTTTCAGTTATCTGCTTTAAACTTAAAAAAGGAAAATATACAAAATAAATTAATATTAACTACAAACTTGAAAATGTATTGAATATTTGAAAAACAGTGTAATTTAACCAGTATAAATTGAAAAAAAAAATCGTCATTGAGAGATGAAAAAAAAGAAAAATTTTAAATTCCAGAATTTTAAAATAAAATTTTGATAAGTAAAACAATAATAATAATTTTATAAAAAAAGATATATTAATTTACAATGTCATATAATTTTAAACAAATTGGATTTGAGAAGAAAAATATTTTGTTTTTTATATACCACCCTGATTTAGAAACTTGGACGTATAGTTTTATTTTTATAATTTATATGAAAGCGACTTTCAATAGCAAAGTTTTCGGATGTTTTGCTGATATTTTGATGTACATATATATCATATGTATACATAAGTTAACAAGACCTTATCAAACCCATATTAACCGATACACGGTCGTACGGACGAATCTACCTATAAAGATCAAGAATATATTATTAGGGCGGGTCAATTATTTTTGACAAAAGGCGTATAACAAAAACGTAATCTTCGAAGAATTCTGAAAAGACTTTGCCAAAAAATCATTGGTCTAAAATCATAACCTGGCCCCCGCTGAGTGATATAAAAATACACTAAATAGTCATCTGTAGGAGCAAAATCCCATGATGAAAAATTTTAAAATATTTTTTTCATAACAAGATCAAAATTGCGAATTTTTTGAGACCTATCTCGGGAAAAAATTCTAAGCTTTTCTATGTCAAAACATGTTACTTATGATTTTTCCTTCGCTATTAGGGAACTCATTTTAAAATGAAAAATAATTTTATTCAAATTTCTTATTTTTCCGTATTCTGGTCATCAATGCACATCATTTGAATGGTCTTCCTATATCCGAATCTCAGAAAGATTCAATTTGATCCATTTATATGTATATAATATACATTTTTATTTCTCTATATATGCCTTTTCGCTTATTTCTCAGTCGAACAAATTGACCCCAATAAATGCTTAATGGATGAATATTTCCAGCTACAAAATGGTTTTAAATATATTTATTGCAAACGAATTCTCAAAATTCAATGAATTCCTTTTCCAAATCTTATTGCAAAGAAAATATTGTAATCATTTTTTTTTTTTTGTATTTTTTATTTCTTTTTTGATTAATTTGAAATTATTTATTTTAAAGATGTTTAGAATTATTTGAGAAAGATGTTTAAACGACTTCGCCATACGAAATCTTAAATAAAGATAATTCTTGTATAATCGTCTGTATGTCAAACATCCCTGTACGTTTTAGTGGTATCTAATATCTGGAGAATAATCTTATAAACTATGATCTATCTTGTCGAAAGAGCGCTGATTTTGTGAGAGAATAATAAACCACTTTTTCTGCCTTAACATAGATTATGCTCCCCTTTTGCACAACTTTTCAAAACTTATTTATCCGATATGCCGAAGAACTTTAAAAGTCCTTTAAAAAACCTTCGTAAACTCAAGTACCCGTTCTAACACAAGCAATTATCGGTCACTTTAGGGCAACCAGCTTTATTGATTCGTTGTAGCATTGTTGGGTTGTGTTCCACTGTTATAACCAGGGGAAGTTTTTCAAGCTTTACACTTGATAAATAAGCTTCTGCATATTGTACAAGTAATTTAACAAAAATAATTTTTTTATAATCTTTGCATAATTTTCATTATAATTAATTTTCTTAACAAAAACATCATTTTTTTTTTTTTTTTTTTGAGTTTGATTAACTAATTTAGTATAAACTATTTAATACCCCGTACAAAATTGTAAAGAAAACAATCAGACGTATCAAATGTGACTGCCACGGTCTATCTACGTACATTTTCAATACATTTTATTTATTTTTTTATTAAAAAAATCGAAAACTTTCAAGTTAGAAAAAAGTATATTTATGCTTATTTATACAAGAAAAAACATGAATTGGTCAGTTGTTATGTATATTTCAGTGCTTATTATTCCATTTCTTCATGCTTTTTAAGCGCATATTTTAATTTTTTTTGTACAAATTTAAACTTGCCCTGGTTATAACTGTTGCTATAATGGAATGAGTTTTGATGACTTGTTAACAATTGTAACGACCAAAAGTAATTAACATTTCTGTTTAGGCCACATGATAAAATAATTTATATGTTATTGCTACTTTTATATATAATCACTTTAATTTGGGAATGAGCGTCATTGATTATCCAGAAGTAATTAATTTAGTTACTTTCCCAGAAAAAACTTTACTTACCCGTTAAGTCAAGATATTACATGGCCAAAAGAGGTAACTACTTATAATTCGGGTGAAAAGCTATCTTTATATGGCGATATCCACGAATTTATGGGTCCTCATTACTAAGGTACATATTTAAAACAAATAAGTAGTTAATCATATACTACAAAACTGCAAAATTGCTTAAAAAAATAAAAACAAAAAGTTGGCTGAACTGAGATTTGAACCTAGGTTAAAACTTTCTTTTATGTTCTACTGTCTTACTTACTAAGTCATGCATACGTTAAATTCGTGTGCGTTGTTAATAGTTTTAACATGACAATAGAAATTCAAATAATTTTCTAAAATAAAAAAATATAGGTTTAGTTTGGGCGTGAACCCACAATCTTCTGAGTGCTACTTAGTCCCTCAAACGAACTGAGCCATTGCAGAAGTAAATGAACTTCTTATTTACTGGTAACTAGTTATTCCACTACTTAAAGAAATGAAAAAAATAATGACAACTCATTACCACGTAATAGGTCCAGTAAGTAGTAGTCATTATCAAAAGCCAACAAATTTTTTCTGTGTTTAAAATACCATTCTGTATCACAGTACTAAGAATAGCAACCATATGTAAACAGCTGTGAGTTTTGATTATGTTTGTTAGTGTGTATGTGTATGTTTACATGAGTGATCGACAGTATAAAAGAAGTATAAGAGATGGCAGTTAGAGAGTTAGTCTGTGGCTGGTAACAGGGTAAAACATTGTTTATTCTAAGATGGAGTTATGCTTCCGTCAGAAAAATAAAGTTTATTTTGTGATTAGTGGTTCTGCGCAATCTTAAAGTACTTGTCCTATAGTCAATATACTTTATTTCACTGGGAGGGAGTTATGCTTCCGTCAGCTTAATAAAGTTATATTTGTCTGGTTTTTTGAATAGTGAAGGTTTCAGTGTCGTCAATCTAAGTATTCAGAGAACTGTGATTGTGCCACAGAAGACTTAGTAGAGATCTGTGCGAGATCTGTACGGTTTTTTTTTTTTTTGAAATAAAAGAGAGTGTAATTGTGTTTATTTTTTTTATTTATTTTTGTGTAACGAACCCTGGAAACCGAGAGCTCTACCCCTGCATAAGGTGGAAACACGTCGTTACATAATACCCACACTTGTATACGAATTGTTTTTTTTTTTTTCTATAAGAAATCATCCATTTGTTAACGATTGGATAGTATCTCTATATTACTCTCTGCGGTACAATTTTCTAAATCTTGATTTTTTTTTTAATAATTTTGTATAATTTATAAATGGATACCTTCACTTAATTGTGAATAAATTCGAGATTTATGCATAGATTTTAATATAGGTCATTTTATTTTTAACATATAGCATACACAGTTTTTCTTTTTGAAACGATTTGTACTTATTCCCGAATAAAAGTGTAAAAAGTTTCCCTATAATTTTTTTTACTGTAACTTACTAAGGCCAGGTTTATATTATGCGACATGCAGCAGCTTCACTCATTGTTTTTGTTATTGTTACAACAACAAAACAATGACTGTCGTTACTGCATGTCGCATAATGTAAACCTGCCCTAATTCACGAAAACAATTCTGGATTAACCATACTATTTACAAATAAGGTATAATATGTTATAAATGTTTAAATTTTTAGTATTTTAAAAAATCTGACAAATATTGAAAAATATTGTTGAAAAAAATAAAAATGAAAAAAAAAGAAATTATTTATCAAAAAAATATATTTACAACTTGCTATCTGCGTATAAACATTGAGTTTAATATTTACAAATAAGAAGTGGGTATGAACTAAGTATCATAAACTATTAAGCAGATTAGTATTATTTTAAACTAATATAACTTGTAGATAATTCTAATTATTTCTTATTTCATTAAACCAAATCAAACAAATCGTTCTCAAGATATGTTAAAATTTGTGGTACAACTTTATTAATTTCTACATAACGCTTTATCACGTAAGCTACACTGAAACAAAAAGGTACATAAATACAACGAAAAACTTCGTTGTTTCCACGAATTTGTACCATATTTTTGACCTAACGTAAAGGTACGTTGAAGGAACGTATTACCATACGTTAACATTTTCAATGTATAGTTTCATTGGATAGTATTTTATTTTAATGAACTCGTTGAATAAAATAAATAATGTCAATGAACAGTACGTTGAATTAAAGAACCAGTAACTTAATTTTAACGAACTTATACATTGATCCAATGAAACTATACGTTGAAAATATACTACATATGGTAATTTTGGTATTCATTTTATTTAAAATTAAATTATATAAATTACATTATTATATTTTAAATTAAATAAATTTTTTTTGACATCTGTGTAATGTTTACATTCTATATATGTATATATAATTAATATATGTGGTTACCAGAAATATACAATATTTATAATGCATTTTACGAAATTATCTAAAAATTTAATTAATTTGCAAAATGAAGGTTTAGATGCTTACTTACAGATATAATTGAAAACTTTCTGTGTGGTGTTTCCAACAAACACAAAAGCATCCCGAGAGTTCCTTATTGCATATTTACCAAAATGTTGTCCTTCATAACGCCCAATGATGGTATGAAATAGCATTGAAGACACCACATTAATTCGGCAGCAGCATTGTCTTGAAAAGAATAACAATTTTAAATTATTCATTAACAAAAATAAATAAATAAATAATTGCTAAGCGATTCGTCCAAATTACTTAACATTGTCTTCAATTTTTTGCCTCTTAAAAACTGTAAAACCTCCCTTATTTTCATGAAATATTTCAGCTAGTTATGAAGAATACCGAAATATACCGAAATTTTTGTCAATCTGTAATGCATTATTTAATCAGTTTTATATTAAAGTATTTAAAATGTGAATGATTACGAATAGAAAAATATTTTAATTTTATTTAAAATTTTTGTGAAGAAGTATGTTAACTTTAACTGTACATATCTCAGTAAATACCGTAGATTTTGATTGAATATGATTTTTTTGATATGTAATAATAAATGCATCCAAATTATTTTTTTTATAATTTGTTAGGTTAAAAATCAATTTTGAAACTATTTTTTTATTTAAAGAAATCCTAATGTTAAAAAAAAATATATTTTTTCGGAGATTCTATTTTTAATGGACTAGAACTACAAAGTTCCAAAGAACATCCATAAAATTATATTTTTATCTTTTCAAAATTTTAAGGTATTGGCTAAAAATATTTTATTCAAGTATTTCAATAAGATTGATGTGATAAGATCCTGCAACGCCTATCTTTAAAGTATTTCTTATTTTTTATAAAAGTAAATATAAGATAATTTTTATAAAAATAATTCATGCAAAAAAAACAGTATAGGAGCGGCAGTGATTCTATCCGCACAATTTAAGTGAGAATGTTTACGGCCTTGTCTACTAACAGAATATAAAACTTCAGTAAAATATCTCTAAAACTAGAGTTTTGTCGTTCCAAAAGCACCGATAACACATTCCTCTGAGTCGTATTATTTTATCTACACAAAAATATAAGTTCGGCACGCAGCTGTAGTTGGCACTTTTTGATTTAAACATAAATAAGAATAGCAACTATTAAATATTAACATAAGATCAATTTTGAATTGAAAATATATTCCTCACTTTAGTTGTCATGATTAAATTATACTAAGATGAGTACTTTTGTGACATTTTTCCTCATTCTGCAACACGTTTTGGATAGATTTCTTCAAATAAATTTTCAGTATAAATCAATTAAAAAACGGAAATTGACCATAATAATTTAAGTTACATTAGCAAAGATATATCCTGAGAGCAGACATCTCAGAGAGTTACCGACCTTAGGAACAAGAAAGGGTTCACAATTTCCTCTAGTCGACAGGCATATCAAATTTTTTCCATCAATCCTAAAGTCGGCAATATTTTTTTTTTTTTTTTTGTTTTATTAAAACTGCTAGTCCATGAATAATAAATATTTGCATATTATTTAAATTTTAATATCATGGGTAAAATAATATGCCTTTAAAAAAATTGGAATGCTGTCTGCTGGAAAAATATTCCAAAAAATATTAAAAGTTATCTTTCCAGCGATTGAAAATCACGAATCTTGAGTATTTGGCAAAAATGCTTCACAATTTCTTCTCAAGATTGGCTTCAAAAATTTTTTAATTTTGAGTTTGTTATGAAAAGTATTAAGAATCTCGGTCCTTTAGAAAACTTTTGAACTCATCATAATAAAATATTTTCAATATACGTGCTTTTTTTTACAAAAAAGTAATGAAATTTCCTTTTATGAATACGTTATATACGTTATACGTTTAATACGTTATAATTATTATAAATGTGACATTAATACATTAAATATGCTTATTAAAAATGTCAATTGGATTGATTTATTAGAAAGTAAAATTGTTAGTATATGTTATGATGTTTTTTTATCAAATGTTCTTAATATTTTTCAAAATAATATTCCTTTAGCAAATCCTAGGGTACATAAGCTTCCATGGTATACCAAAGGACTCAAAAAATTAAAAAATCTTAGAAATAAATATTACAAAAAATATAATTCCACAAATAATAATGTTTATAAACAAAAGTTTCTTCGATTCGAAAAAGAATTTAATTTTCTTAATAAATTTCTATACAATCAGTATATTATGGATCTTAATAACGACTTAAAGTACAATCCAAAACGATTTTGGACTTTTATAAATTCTAAAAGAAATTGTTCTTACATCCCTTTATGTATGAACTATAATAACTTAACTTCAAATAATCTAATTGATTCACTGAACTTGTTCGCATTCTATTTTAAATCCAATTTTAATGATGAAAATTTGCAGTATGATAATTTTGATTTAAATGAAATAAACACCATTATGGATTTCGGTAATTTGCAACTATCTGAAGAAGATGTTGCAGAAGGTATTGTTAGGCTTTCTAATTCATTTAAGGGTGATAATGATGGTTTACCAGCTTTTTTAATAAAGAAATGTTCTTCTTCATTATGTCTACCATTGAAAATTATTTTTAATAAGTCTTTAAGCAATGGCTATTTTATTAAAAAGTGGAAATTTACTACAATTTTGCCTATTTATAAATCTGGTGATAAAAATAATGTCATTAATTATAGACCAATTTCCAAATTAACTAATATTTCAAAAATTTTTGAACATATTGTTTACCATAAGCTTTTCTTTAATGTAAAGAGGCATATTTCTTTATCTCAACATGGATTTATGACTGGAAGATCAACCTGTACTAATTTGGCTGTTTTTACCAAGTATTGTGTTGATAGTTTTGAAGATCGATTGCAGATTGATGCGATTTACACGGACTTTGCTAAGGCATTTGACCGAGTACCACATGAACTTTTATTATTAAAATTATATAAATTGGGCGTTCATTCCCGAATGTTATCTTGGTTTCGTTATTACTTGTCGGATAGACAATCCGTGGTTTCTCTTTATGGTGTTTGTTCCACATCATTTATTCCTACTTCTGGTATTCCCCAAGGTAGTGTTTTGGGTCCACTGTTATTTAATATATTTATTAATGACATTGACCTATGTTTCAGAAAGTCTCATTATTTATTGTATGCTGATGATTTAAAAATTTTTAAAACAATTTCTAATGCCAATGACGTTTTTAATCTCCAGGAGGATTTAAATAGGGTGAGTTCTTGGTCAGTCCGTAATGGTTTACCTTTTAATTTAAACAAATGTTTTTCTATGACTTATCATAGATGTTGTAACACTGTTATATCTCGATATAGAATACATCAACATTTACTTTCATCCGTGGATGAAATTTTAGATTTAGGGGTATTATTTGATAAAAAATTATCATTTAATAATCACTTAAATTATATTATACCTAAAGCTTATTCAATGTTAAGTTTTTTATGCCGTAATTCTAATAATTTTGATCATTACACAAAAAAAGTTCTATATACATCCTTTGTGAGATCTAGATTAGAATATGCTTCATTTATTTGGAGTCCTAGTACCCAATTACACACAAATAGAATTGAAAAAATTCAAGTAAAATTTATAAAGTTTGCTCTTTCATTTTTAAACTTTTCATTTGTAAACCCTCAAATTTCGATTCCTACATACCCTGATAAATGTGCCTTAATTTCTATGAAAACTTTAGAAACAAGACGTAAAATTTCTTCTGTATATTTCCTATATGCTATAATTCGTGGATTAATTGATTGTCCTGATTTGCTTCATACCATAAAACTATATGTACCTCCTAGGCCTCTAAGGCAAAATAATTATATCTTTTATATAGATATTCATAGAACAACATATGCTTTGAATGAACCTTTAATAAAGGCTATGAGATTATTCAATAAATATTCTAATGAATTAGACTTAAGTATATCAAATCTTGAATTTAAAAATTTGTTAAACAGTTTATTTAAATAATTAATTTAATTATGTATATTAAATTATCATTGATGTCTGTAAGGATAATATTGTATCCATAGACTGAAACTAATAAATAAATAAATAAATATTGAAAGATAGTTTTACAAAGTTTTTCACCAGAATATCCTAAAAGATCATCTTGTGGACCAAAATCGCTAGAAGAAAATTTTAAAATTAGTTTTTTCCATAACATCTCCAAATTACGAACTTTTTGAGGTATAATTCGATATAAATCTCGAAACTGTACTTTAGTCAAGACTTGTGATTTTCAGTCGCTGCTAGGGAACTGAAAATAATTTTTTAAAAGATTTAATATATTTTTTATTTAACTTATTAGATCGTTTGAGTAGTGTTCCTACATCTTTTACCCAAAAATTAAAAAAATAAAAGAATAAAAAAAAAAATAAAATAAAATAAAAAAAGAGTTTCTCCGGACACTTTAAAGTGTATATTCTTTTGCTCATTCATCGTTCATTGAAAGAACGTACAAATTCTTTAAATTCGAAGAACATGTTCTTTTATTATTAAAAATATAAACGTGTTTTTAAAATCAACGAACTAATACGTTAAATCAAAGAACTGATTTACTTATTATATTAAGTAATAAATTTAACGTACCATTCATTAGTACGTTGAATTTTTAGCTGAATTTCAATGAATATTTTCGTTGAAGCAACGAATTCGTAAGTTGAATCAAAGAACTTTTGGAAAAAATAGACGAATTATTTTTTTCAGTGTAGAGTCAATTCCAAAAAAAGTGATTTATAAGTTTAGAACTTCACGATCATTAAAATTTAAATTGAGAGAGAAATCCCATGTTATAGAATCAGTGTTGCCCAGTGTTATTTATTAAGTTTAATTTTTCTTGTGGTTAATAAATATGGTCATACTCGTATTTATACATTTTCTATAAATTAGGATGTTAAATAATTTTTGAAAAATGTATACTGAAATTGTCAGACGCAATTGGCATTATAACTTGTTTATTTTCTATAAATTTCTTTTTTCTTAAAATTACATTTTTTCCCACTCATTTACGACCATAAATAATCTTGATTTTTTTTTTTTTTTTTTTAATCTATTTGTTTACAGACTGTATTTTTACTATTTGTATTAATTAAAAGATCAGTAACATTTATTAATTTACTTATTTATCATTTTAAAATGACAATAACAAAATAATGAATATTATGTTTTAATTTACAAATTAATATAAATTTTAATGATTTGTTTTTAAGAATAATTTGATTTTTTTTTTTTTACAAATTTAAAACAGAGTCTGAAAAAACTCGTTTAAGTGGCGTATTGTTTATTTTTATATGATGACCGTAAATTTTATAAGATTCCTGACTTAGTCATTGTAAAGATTCGTTTTAATTTATTTTTTAAATAAAAATTTAAATTTTAGAGAAAATTGTTTAAAGTCTTCTAATATTAGAAACCTATAAATTAAATGAAGTGGTTAGTTAATGGTAGTTAAAGACGCTGTCTATCATTTGGTAGCTAAACAAATTTTGTATTTCCTTCAAAATAAAAAACAAAAAATCCTTCTAGGAAGTTTTACCTTGTAAACCTTCTACATAATACACGCAAAAAAAAATAATGTAAGAGCAACATATTATGATTGGAACACATGATCACAGAGAAAAATAGAAATGATTATAAGTAATAATTATTATGATTCCATTTTGTCATATTGTGTCCGATTTTGTGGTTTCTTTTTTTTATGTTATGATTCTAGTTTTACATATAATTGAACAATCTTACTACATCAATATCCCATTCTATCGGATTATGAATTGATGTTATTATAATATTATTATGCCATTCTTCATATATATATATCCAGAAGTAGTGCAAATTCGGATCATTTTAAATGAATTTAACATAGGCTTCTCATTGGAAGATGTTTTCTTTTTTGATACCTATTCACTAAGTAAGAAGTCGCGTTCACGATGTCATATAAAATTGATTTTTTTGATGTTATTTAATATCAATTGAAGGAAATTACTTTGAATGTTTGTATAAACCAAATATTTTGTGTTAAAAACAGATATGCATAACGATATTTTTCCTTTGAATAAAACAGTTATATCAGAAAAAATTATCTGAATTGCTTTTTAATAACATTTTTGGATGAAATTTATATAACTTCTTAAGCACAAGAAACCGTACACTTATTGAAACTTTGGAAGTAATGATGAAGTACTTCCTTAAAAACGACTTCTATTTATTTTTGCTGGGATATTATTGATTCAGTAATTATATTCTTTTTTTTAACTAAACTCTTTAATGGTAATTAATCAATATCTTATATTGTTTGAATCATACCGAGTATAACCAAACCTTATCTATTTATATTTAAATAAGAATTACAAAGAAGTTGGAAAACAAACATTAGAAATAAACAAGTTATGAATTTTTCCACTAACTCTGTCAAAAGGATAACTATTATATTGATTTGAAACATTTTATTGTCATGGGAATAATAATATTAATATGGTTTAAAAACAGTATATGGTTTAAGAACAAGAAAAATACAGCAAATGTTTAATAGTTGTATAAGTAATTATATTTTTCATATTAATAAAATTTTGTTTCTGGTAAAAATATTTAAAAACATATAATTTTTGCAGTGAAACATATTAAAATTTTTTACTGAGTGTAAACATCAAATGATAAAATTTAAACAAAAACATTGTTATCATGGGCACAAAATTATTAAAATTCAAGAAAATTAAAAATGAGAATATAATATTATTGTAGTGATAATGCCGTATGTTTTTTCTCTGCGTGTATCAAACGATGATTAAGTTTTTTGTCAACGATTTTAATCACATTTGTAAATCTTTTTCAACAATCTGGGTGGAGTTTCTAAATAACATTTGTTTCTATTGATGATATTTCATTGCTTTAATAATAAAAAATATGTATTTTAGAAATTATTACCCGCTTTGTTCTAATAAAAATAATAAAGGAAAGAATAAAAACATACCAAACCTTTTAACAATATTTTTTTTTTTTTTTTGTCTTAACAACAACTCTTGACATTGGTATTAAAATACCAAAAAAAAAAAAAATATATATATATATATATACATATATATATACATAAATAACAACAGTAAATTGAAACCTCTTAACGAGCCAAAAAAAAAAAAAAAAAAAAATACAACACCAGGTACATCATTTAAATATTTATTATAGGACGACAGCAATAATAACAAAAAATAATAATAAATAATAAATATTATGTCTACATATGAATACAAGGAAAGAAATTTACATTTTTTGCCAACCAAAAAATATAATAGGCTATTTTATACTAGAAATAAAACATTGATTCATTTAGAACACACCTAACACTAACCAACGTCCCTGTGAAGTTTTTTTTTAACAGTTTTGATAAATTATATTACCAAGAACCTCTGCAAATAGCGACTTCATTTATGACTTGTAGTCTTTGGTTTTTTATAGACTACATTTTTTACATTGTACGAGTAAATGATGAAATGAAAATCCTTTTCCTTTCATTTATATTCTTTTTTTAATTTTAAATACCAACCGGAAAACCTGTTAAGAAAATTATAAATGTTCTAAAGTCTAAAGAAGAATATCTTTATAAATATATGAATGGGTGTTGACTATTTTAGGTAATATGGAGATTTTCATTACCAGAGGTGTGTCATCTTGGTAAAGGTAATGACGTCTTTATAAAAATTAAATTGAAATTAAAAATTATATTCTTAGGAAATAATCATAAATATGGGTGTTTTTTAGACGGAATGTCATTTGACTATAACTAATTATCAGAATAGAAAAAAGGCCAGCCAATTTAGATCATTTTTATTTATGATAAAGAAGAGATTAAATATTTTCAAGTTTTGTCATGGTGATATAATTTAAGAAGCGCCGAATTTAGATCATTTTAATTAAAACAAAAATCGCTTAAAGTTCTAGCATGTTTGAGAGTTATATTTTATAAAAATTGGGTAATAAAATGCAATTATATTTTAACAATTTATTAACTGTTATCGCTATATCATAAAAGAATACTCCTGCTATACACTAGCACCGATACAAAAATTAGGGTAATATATTTAATAAAATTTATACTGTCTAGTTAGTATAATTGAAACAAAACTGATAAACTGATAAACAGGCAATTTTCAGTGTATTAAAAAAAGCTTTTGAAAATTCAGTAAGACATTTGAAGGACCAAAAAGAAGCGTCGTTTACACTCTTCAGAATCAACCACATCTCTGATTTTGTAGCATTTAGACACACGTGATCATGGAGTGTTAAGTAGAGTTGGGAATAATATTTCGTTCGTTATCGTTCAGTGCGACTGACTGAAAAATTTCTTTCTTTTCTTTCATATTTCACTTACTGAAGTATGTATGGAATAGAAACGAATGAAAGATGTTTGTTTTTGTAAAACAATAATTCTGGTACTCAATAATTCCGGTACAAACGCAATTTTTTTTTTGTGAACATTTTTTCTTAATAGCCGGGCGGAAAGGTTTTTACCTCTGTGGTATGAGTTTCTTGGGAAAGTACATTTTTCAGTGGCCTATAAATTCAAAACTATTCAGTTCCTCTTAAAAATTTTTACATCATTATTTTCACTAGAAGTGTTATCAATTAAGCAAAAATAAAAATAAAAAATCTAATTCCTATTTAATGATTAAGCATTTTTTTTCAATATGTTTCTTCTTATTTTATTTGCTGTTTTGAACATAATATTACATCAAATTTATTTGTTGCCGGATGAATTCACATATTCAAATCAGCTGAAAACAAAAATTAAATATGACACAAAGAATGAAATGTGAAAGAAAAGTGAAATATGAGCATGAAATAATTTTAACTATTTCATATGTTTCATTTTACTGAATCGTTCAATTGAAATATTTCTTTCCTGAACGACACAACTCTAGTATCAAACTTATAAATCACTTCTTTTGAAATGACTCTAGTTCCAACATATCTTAACATTGAATTGGTCTAGTAAAATATCAAGTAGTCTCTAAGTTATCATTTTTATTGGAAATATTAAAAAAATTGTGTCACAAAAAGAAATAAATAAATAAATTTTCTTTAAAAAAAAAATCGTACCAAAAATTTGGAATTTATTAACTTTGAAGAATGTGATTGTTTTTATATACATAACACTGTATTATCACTGTTACAATCCGTCTGATATTTTATAATTTCATTTAAATTTAAATGAAATATATTTATGCCAAATTTTATCTTTATGCTAAAATTTGTAAAGAATTTATGTACATTTAAGGAATTTCGGAAAATCTTGACCATAGCTTTCATACGGATCAGTTTCTATGAAAATTAGTAGAATAAAGTACGATTCAAAAATGCATTTTTGCTAAATTTTATATAAATATGATCATATATTTAAGACATTTTGAAGCCCTAATCTACTATTCCAGAAAACTTTTTTAGAGGGGCTTGGTGAGATAATGGACCAATAAAAATTTCAATAGCTTCGTACTTGCATCACACACAACCAAATTGCGACCTGTAAATTTAAATGGATGACTAAACAGGCGTCCAAATAGGCGGATGTAAAATTTCTTCTGCCTGAAAATAAGAGATAAGTTAGCTTTAATTGAAGTTCTTTTGGTTCTATCTCTCCATTGCGTTAATTTTCCTTATAAGTTTTTGAAGTTTTGATAAACGCCGAAATGGACCTCAGGAGATGAAAAAAGACTAGAAAATTTCAATATAATTGACAATGACAGATGCCTCTATGGTGAATATGCCCGTAATTGATCAACACAATCTAATTTTATGCCATTGGGTGCAGCCGGTTTAAATTGCTGATTTACCGAAGCCAGCACATCGGCTAGTTGTAAACTCTCCAATTAATGCAATAGAAACCAACCAATTTATAGAAAATCTGTATCATGTATGAATTTGCTTAACATTTTCTATTCCACTCCTCCCATTAGGATGTTCACCATCTTACTTAGACCTATTTTGTATAAGTATTTCTAGACTTATAGTTTTATCCTCATCTGGATAGCTCCAGAGTATTTTAGATATTCTGCCCACTTTATCATTATTCCAAAGTGTTTTATTGGCCGTTTTAGCTCACTCTTCAGCTCGATTCTTAACGCCTCAATAGGTTTTGGATTTTCAAAGTTTATTTCTCGTAATCTTCTAGATTTGTTTGTTACTTCTTTTATTGCCATTTGACTATGAGTAGGAATGTTGATATCTATTTCAATCAAGTTTGTAGTGGCCCTTTTCTACCGGTTATTTCATCCCTCCATCATTTAGAGGCGACACTAGACAACTAAAATCGTTTCTAGAGCCCTTGTCATTCTGTTCACGCAACTTATTATTTTGTAAATTTTTTTCGTTATATTTCTTATCCATTAATGTCCAACGTAGTACTGAAGGTCTAGCTACTATACCTCTGCAGGGCCAGTGTATCATTTTCAGATTAATACCTATTTTGAGCCTATGGTATGCACATTTATTTTACTTGATTGATTAATGGGTTACTCGATACATCTGATAGAAGCACTCACTAGAAACAAGAGCTCCAGATCAAATCTAGAACCTAGTGAGATAGATCCAAACAGATATCTAATAATATCATTAAGTCTTCTATCTAGTGTATAGTAAGCGTTTCCCGATAATCGTTGTCTGATTGAGTTCAATGCTGAGCCTTCGTATACAAAATAAATTCCCTTCCAGATTCTTTTATTTTACTCATTTTACATTTGTATTATTAAATAATTAAAATATGTGGTTCCTGAAATGATAAGGTAAAATATTGTGGGAACCTCTGCTCTAAGAAATAAGAACAACAAATGCTGTAATTTAGTACAACTTTTTTATTGTTGTTGCAAAAGTCCAGTGGTAGTTTTTTATTAGATAATTTTTATATTTCAATTAATGAATAGTAAGTGGTAAGAACTGTACATTGCATGCTTTATGGTCATGGGAATATAATTTCAATAATACAATTTAACTTTTACTTAAATTCAAAAATAAAAATCTAAAATAAAAAAAAAACAAAAAATAATAGTCGGATAAAAGAGATACCCTTTACTACATAGTTCCAAGTATATACAAAAAAATACAAAAATTCATCTTTAATGATTAATGAACATAAAGGTACTTTCCGAAACAACATAGTTTGAGGTCTCAGAAGAGCGATGAGTCGATTATCATATAATTTTTCTGATTTATTTTTTTATAACTCGCATTAGTAATTCCTAAAATTAAAATCGTTTACTGAGATTTTTAACGTTGGGTCTTTTATAAGGATTCTGGACCGATTTTTAAGTACACTACCATAGGTGGAAGGGTATAATGCTTGTGTGCTGATGTTTGTAACATCCAAAAATATTGGTCCAAAAGCCACCTTAGAAAGTCTGTTAATAATCAAACTACAATTTTGAAAATAATTTGATGAAATTTGGTACAATTTGGTACGAACACTATTAAAATTTGTTGAAATCGGTCCATTATTTCACTTAGCCGTCATACAAATGTCCTCCAGGAATATGAATATAACGATGATAAATGCCTGAAATATGACAATATTTTAATGAAATTCGGCATAAATAAGTTTTGTGTCAAATTTCATGAAAATCGACCCAAGATTGATCATAGCTCCCATATTAACCTGTCTTCCGAAAATCATTTTAACGTGTATAAAAAGCCATACAAATGTTAGTATTAAGTTATTTACAAAAATAAGTTTTATATAAGAACAAATCATAGTGCCAAATTTTATGAGTAACGGTCCATAATTTGCCATAGCACTCATATAAGGCCCATTTCCGGGATTCGCCCTAAAGTGCATAGGTCTCATATAAATGTTAGTAGCAACACAATATAATGAATATACATATATTATGTTACATTAAATAACATACACAATGGTGTAGAGTTCATATTATCGTGGGTGACCGATTATATCTTTCTTAATTGTTTTGTTTTGCCAAGTTTTTCAGTTCCTGGAACAATATTAATGTCTATGAAATTAGGAACCAATTTGATCAAATATTCATAAATTTAAATGAAAGTTGCGCAAATTAACTTGAAGTGCAACTCTTGAAAGAATTGTACATTTCTACAATTATTGTATACCCTACACATAATAATTTTTGATAATTTTTTGATAATGTTTTTTTTTTTGGAAATTTTCCTTACAAAGGGAAATGGAATATTACCCAAATTGTAAAATAAATTAGAAATTTCATATAATTATAAATGATAATTTTAATATATTACATTTCTAATGTTATTTTGCAAAAATTTTTTTAAAGAAAACAACAACAACAAAAATCAATCTTTACACAATCATCTTATCTAATTGTATAAAAAGAAAGCTTCTAAGTGGATATCGTGATGTAAGTATTAGAATGCAATTTAAAATTTAAGTAGAATTTATTTTTTCTCATTAAGATTTTATTCAATTAAATAAATATAAATACATATAAATTTAAAAAGGCAATTAAACTAAAATTACTTAAATGTATAGAATAATAGAATAGAAAAAAAAAATATAATCTTTATTATGACATAACCTTTATATTACATTTTCACTACATTCCGAACAACTAGATTTGATAAAACACTGGAAAATGTTTCCACTGAGTCGGCTCGTATTATAATGTCAAATTTTCGAGCAAATTCTGACTGCCTTTTTAACATATCATTTTTATTATTACTGTTTGCCCTAGAGTTCAATTTTAATTTTTTTAAAATTTTTTCCAACTTGTCCATGTTTTTGTATGTAAATTATTTATGGATTAATAAAAAATAATTAAAAATTAAAAAAAAAAATCAATTATCATTTTTCGACTAAAACATTGAGTTTAAATTGACATAGGTATATGTTGTTGTCATAGGTATATGTTGTTTTTGTGTTTTAAAAAAAATTAGAATTTTTTTGAAAATTTATTTAGAAGTACCTCTCACATAAACTTCTAGTTATATTCTATGTGCTCTGCTTTATCCAAGACACAAAACTAGTTCGAAAAACAATATTTTCGACATGATTTGAAATAAAACCACTAAAACGAGTTGTTTTGGTTTATTAAACATTTATGGGAAAAAAGAATGTTGAAAAAACTAGTTTTGCTTAAAACTACACGATTTCCCCATAATAGCGAATTCAAACCGGCGTAAAATTACGTAATTTCATGCCGAAATTACTCGGCAGACTGTTCATACTATCTAAGTGACATTTGATGTAATTTCGTGAACAGCTAATTTTGTTTTTCGTTTACATCAATTTGTTGAGTACTTTGATTAACCTAGTGTCTACATTAGGCAAATTTATATCAAAACAAACGTCAAAATCAGTGCGAATATATACAAGGTAACCTTAGTTAAACAGCTGATTATTATTTTGGTTGTTACAGTTGTCAAACTGCATATATAAAAAACAATAATGAATACGCCATATTGTTGTTTTTGTGCAACTGTTGCCACCTTCCACAAATTCGCGTTAAGTTTGACTTTTGTTTTGATAAAAATTTCTCTACTGTAGTCACTACGTAAAGGATATTGGTTTTGTCAATAAAATATTGTTTTTTGTTTATTTTTTGTTCTTTTGTCATATTTTCACGTAAAAATTTAACAAAATTATTTTTCAATTTTACTTAAATGTGAAAAAAGCTGTCAACTGTTTTTGTTTACATCTCGCTGCTGAAATATGTTGTACAAAGTTGAAAAAAAAATTGTATTTTTTAACCATGTTCAGAGTTGCAAGGAAATGGGCATCGTAATTTCAATGTTATTTCGCTGAAATTAAACAAAATTATGTAAATGTCAAAATGTATGGGAAATTACGTAATTGAACTTGATTTCGGCCGAAGTCACGAAAGTACGTAACTTCGCGCCAGTCTGAACGACCTATAATTTGCCAAACAGTGTTGCCATTTTGGTTATTTTTTAACCAAAATTGATTATTTTATTTTCCAAAGTGGAGATGATGATTTTTTTCCATTTTGGTTATTTTTTGTTAAATCAAAATTTTATTTTTATTAATTTTAAAAATGCTATTTACTCTGTTAAACTTGCCTACAATAAAAAACAATAAAAAGAAAGTGTAATAAAAATTAATCACACATTTAAAAACTAAAGGTTTCTATAAATTCTCATTCCAATTTTAACTGACAAATGAAGAAAATTATTTAAATAAATAGAAAAATATATGGATTTTCTAATATTTAACCAAAAAGTGAAATGAATTGGTAGGTTTTTGTGAGATAGTTCTAACGATGTAACAAACAACATAAATACTTTTAATTAAAAAAGAAATGCATATTCGGTGATGACCGACTATATGATATCCTATATAATTGAGAGAAAGCATTATATGGGTGCTATGATTAGTCTTATTTGAGCCAAATTTTATTAACATACGAACATTTATGTGGGATTTAAGTACTTTTAACTGATTTTCGGGAGAGGACCCTACATAGAAGCTACAATTCATTTTAAAACGATCCTTTTGAAACTAAATTCTTTATTTTATGTAGATATGTACATACAAATTTTTTATAGAATGTTTTAAGATTAAAAATGTTTTATTTGAGCAAAATTCTTTAGAAATGCGCTTTTACATATTTAAGATATTTGAGCTTCAAAATATTACTCCAAAAGAACATTTATTTGGGGACTTGGCGAAATAATGAAACAATTTCCACCAGCTAAGGAGATTCTGTATCGATTGGTATATTTTAGAGGGCTCCCCAATATTGTGCGGTAGCGAATAAAAAAATGTAATAAAAGTGTTTTATCAATTCTGATGTATTTTCAATTGGACCACAATTTTGTATACAAATTTAAATTAACTTATTGGCATTTATTATATATGGGTGCTTTGGTACATGAACGATTGATATTGATTGATACTTTAAACCTTTAGAATTTGGAACTCATAATACCAAATGAGATTGGCTAAGTCCCTATAAAAAAATAACGCTTATTTGCATTCCTTTTCTGTGAACACATAATTATAAAAGTCAACGTTATTTTCTACTACTGCTCGACCCAGCTGTTTTGAAATTCTAAATTTATTACAATCTTGTTTGCTTTCGACATCATATCAAGGACGTGAGAATATTTAAATTCTTATTATTAAAATTTATATCCCCACCCCCTACCAAAATTGGATCAGGGACCACATTTTGATAAACATTGTTCTAAACAATTAAATTTTAAATATTTTTTCTCCTAAAGACTAACTATAGTTTATGATTAGTATGCAAAATATTTAAAACTTGTATACATATATTAAGATTACCTTATTTTTATATAATAACTTTGAATTTTTTAAATTTGGTTATTTTTTCCTAATTTGGTTATTTTTTCCAAAATTTTGGTTAGAAAAAAATTTGCCTTGGCAACACTGCTTGCTAATGGAGACATAGTGCATATTTTACATTCGATTGCATTTGTTTTTGAATTAAACAAAAAAAGCAAACAAATCAGTCAAATATGTTCCTCAAGGGTTACAATAGCAACAAAAACATAACATGACAATTTTTTATTTTTATTCTAAATTATTCCTGAGGGTAGATTCCGATTTTTAGGACCCTTTCCCTAGGTTTGTTCAATTTGGAACTAAAAGAAAAGTGAAATTTGACAATGTGACTTTTGTTTGTAATTTCTAAAAATAATTTCGAATTGCTGAATTCGAATTTATTTTTAGAAATTTTTTTTTTTTTCGACAAAATGTTAAAGGTCATGCATGAGTTGCAATTCTGCATTAAATGACCAAAATAAATAAAATTTCTAATCTTCATTTAATTTCAAAAGATTCTAAAAAAGTTGTATATATTTTTTAAATTTGTCACCAATGTCCTTGACCTACTTAATATTATAATTGCCTCATTTTTATCTTAAAAACGTGTGAACTGTAAATCGTTAATGCTTTCTCAATTAGACCCTCTTTCTCAGTTTATTTCCGGGTTTCGAAAAAATCTTCAAAAAAGACATAAAATGATAACGATTTTTTTTAGGTTTTGTTTTAATTCAATTTTTTATGTTTTCAAATATATAAAGTGGCAAATACTATTATAGTATGAATGAGTAAATTAAGTATTTAATTTATATTTTTTTTAATTAATTTTTATTTAATTTCATGTGGCTATGCAAACTGTGTCAAGCAAACTGGTTCCAAAAAAAAGTCAATCAAACAAAATATTTTGTCTTTTAAATTATTATTTTTTGTTTTCAATATTTATCAGGGTATCCAATCGATTGACCGTCATTCGATTATCCGATTAATTTTGGTCGATTAACTGTTCGAATAACGAATAAGCCGAATAATTTGTGTAGAATAACCGGTTAACCAAAATTTAATTTTCTGGAATTATAAATTTATAACATTTTTTTAATTTTTAGATAAATTTATATCAATTACATATTTTTCTAAAATGTCTGTTTTGTTCCAGCAAAAATAAATAAAAGTGATTTTTAGGGAAGTACGTTTTCTTGTGCATAAGAAGTAATATAAACAGCATCCAAAGATATTAAAAAGAGATTCAAATGAATTGCTTTGCTATAAACCGTTGTGATTCGGTTGCTATTTTTGAAAATATTTGTTACTAAAAAGATTTGTTTTAAACAAATGAACAATAATGTTATACATAAATTTTTTACTAAAAAATATGTTAAAAAAGAACATCTTCCAATTAGAAGACTATGGAAATGATCCGAATTTGCGCTACTTCTGAATCACAAGTTCAGGTTCTTATTGACTTCTTTGGATGTTTTTTTTTTTTTTTTTTTTTGGGGGGGGGGGATAGAATGTTTAATAAAGTTGTGTTCGAAAAGATTATAATATTATAACTTCGTAAATACTTAAACATGTGAAAAAAGAAATTCAAGAAAATTTACGTAAAAATACTTACCAATATTAGTTTTGAATTTAATGACAGAAAACATTCTCAAGCAGAATATAAAGGAACTTACATTAAAATTACCTATTCAAAATTGAATTAAGAGAATATTTTTGTAGTAGGGCAAAAGAACTGATAAGAGGAACTCTTTAGGAATGAATTTGATCTACATTATATTTATAAGAGCCAATTTTCCACTTTTAGATCAAAAATTAGATTAGTTAATCTAAAAATAAATATAATCAATTTGTATTTTTAATTCCGGGTTTAAACCTTGTAGTATTGCCATACCGAACGACAAACATTTTTAAATAAAATATGGTAACTTGTGCAAATATTGTTATCAAAACAAAACGCTCTTTTTAATAACAAGAAGAAAATACAGACAATATTTTTATTATTATTATTTATGGAAATTTGGAATAATACATAATAAAGTTGGTGTTCGGACATCTTTACAAAAGAAATTTCCACAAGTTCAAAAATTCAACCATTCGCTGTCATTAATAAATTATATATGACGATGTCCGGAAGATTAATTATCTCGGGAATACTTTAATCTCACAAATTAGAGTTTTGTTACAAACATAATTAAACTAAATATATTAATTTTGAAATTACTATATTTGTCATCACCATCTATTTGTATGTGTGTACTATAAGACATTGCAAGCCACTTGTTATTTTTGAAGTGTTTTAAATTAGTGTGTGAGCGGAGAAATAAATACTGTTCTGCAAGTACTTAAAACTATATAAATACTGCGTGTGGTATTCAACTGTATGAGCAAATACTGTGCGTATTGCGATAGCGACCTAATAAGACATGAGAGTGTGATCACTCACATAATATAACATATTTGACTACTTGTTTGCTTCAATAGGGAAAAAAAGAATTTGTTTTCTTTGACTGTTTTTATACGAACTACATATGTATATATATATATATATATATATATATATATATATATATATATATAAACAAATTAATAAAAAAAAATAAAATAGGTATTAACTAAATATACTACTCATATGCTTTTTAATTATGTAACTGAGTTTCACATTTTTAACAACTTTAATTTCTAGACATAGAATACAATTAGAAGTTTATGTGAGAGGCACTTCAAACAAAATTTTTTAAAAAATTACTATTTTTTTCAAAATACAAAAAACAAAATATATGTGATTACTTGTATTTTGTTGTTGCATGATTTTTTTTTTCTGTTTTTTTCCCACATAAATATCTACTTATTAATCTATGTTTCTAGGTTCCAATTACTTTTTTAATTCTTAACTAAGAGTAAGTTTTTAATTGCTATATGAATTAACCGTTTTACATTTATTCAAAAAAAGAAAAACCAACAATAAAATTTACATATATATGTATGTGTGTATGCAAGAACATTTATAAACAACTCCTTTGCACACATTGTGAAGGTTTTTTCCACACATAGCAGCTACTTATTACAAAAAAACAAGCAAAACATTAAAATTTCAAGCGCATCTTAATGTCTTGTATGAATTGCTTGTTTCTGCCACACCACTTGCGCCAATTATTTGCGACAAATGCTCATGCACACGACGCATTTGTTTTGCTTCGGTCAACGAACAGTATTTATTGCTGTTATTGTACATGTTGGCTATAAACAACACACTTAAAAAACAAATGGATTTGCTTTTCAAATCATCTTACGCAGGTTTAAATCTCCAACATTGACCGCTTAAACTAGCAAATAAAACGAGATGATTGAAAACTCAAAAACAAAAAACTGACTCTAAATACGAGTAACTAAGTGTTTCAATAGATTAAATACTCTAATTAGTGTTATTGATATGTTTTACATACATTACTAAAACTATAATCGAATACTTTGAAATTAATCGGTTATTAATCGATCAAGTTTTAACCTCGAATAGTTATTTGTCGAATAAACCAATTAATATGAAAACCCGAATAATTGAATACCCTAATATTTATACAAGTATTTGTTTTTTATTCATTAAAATTTATATTTGTTTCATGTCTCTTTTTTTTCTTTTTGTTTTTGGAAACCAAGTCAAAACCGCTAATATCATTATTATTGGGATGCATTTTTTTTTATCATTTATCGTAAACGAAATCGAAATGTTAGAGACGTTTTTGTTTTATATTCATACATATTTAAAGTTTTTGGCGCTTTTTGGTTTTTTTGCATTGAAATTAACAGAAGTTTTATAAAAAAGATTAAATTTTTTTGAATATTTTTGAAGATAAATGAATTTGATCTATTTTACTATTTATTGATTGAATCATTAAACAAAAGCTTTATTTTATTGTAAAGTATAAAAATAGTATAAGCTTTTTTTAAAGATTTAATAACTCGCCAAGATATGCTAAAATATTTTTTAACTTGTGTAGATTGTGCTAAATTATATTATAAATTATATTATTATAAGGGGCTGAGGCGATTTAATATTTAAAAGTTTAAAGTTCGAATAGGCATGTATGAAATTTGGACTATTACACTAGTAATTTAGTTTATTTCACGTATATTCGGTATATTGATTGGGATCCCAGCAGTTTCTGAAGTCTGTTCCTAATTACTTTACCGACTACATTGGGGCACCGCTAACTAACTTTATTTATTATGACTAGTCATTTTAACATGGGCATGTCCTAGGAGGAATTCAACGGCCATTTTCTCAACTACGTGTTGGCATATTTTAGCACACAACTAACGAAGGATAAAAAAAGTTTTGTTATCTTCTTTTAATTTTCTCCCGCTTACCATAGGGTCAGAAAAGGTGCAGGTTGGGGATATTATGTGTTTGTTCTAATGTGGGTAACGAAATAAGAATCACTTTGTGTGTACATTTAACTCTGCAACTGCATCAGGGCATCTTTTATTATTTTTATTAATTATTTTATTAATATTTTTTTTTAGAAAATAATTCATATTTTAACTTCTTTTCGTATTCTAATCATTTGATTAATTAGTTGACATAATAAGCGAAATATCTAGATCTTAAATCATCCAAAAATTTTACATTAATTATATTTTTAATCTAAAAATTGATTTTATACATTTTTGCTCCGACCGTTATAGGGTTAACGATGTCCGTCCATCTGGCTGGATGTCCATATAAATTTCTGTCCAACGTACAAATTTCAATTTTGAAAAGAATTCAATGAAATTTAGCACGAACAATGGTACGTACAAGAACAAAGTCTATTGAATTTGATTCTGATCGGCCCATTATTTCATTTAGCCACCATATAAATGTCCTCTTAGAGTAAGGGTTCAACTCTCACAAATACCTTTAATATAATATTTTGCTGAAGTTCGATACAAAATCTTTTATATATTTAAGTAAAAATATGTACGTGCGGATTTCATGAATATCGTTCCATAATTGATCATAGCTCCCATATCAAACATTCTTCCGAAAATCTCTTTAACTTGAATGAATCCTATATAAATGTTAAGGTTATGTTTGACACAAACATGAGCAACATTGTAGAACGCAAAGTGTCAAAGTGGGGACATTGTAGTACGAAAAAGTACTACAATGTCCCCACTTGGGAATTCTCCCATACCTATTTTTAATTTCAAGTTTCTAGGTTAGTTATTATAAAAAATTCAAAAAGTACCATTAGAAAAAAAAGTACTACAAAGTGCCCCTTGTGGATTTTCAACCAAATAGGACCATATATTTTTAATTTCATGTTTTTAGGTTAATTATTACAAAAAAATTAAAAAGTACCATTAGAAGAAAAAAAAAGGTACTGCAAACTCCCCTCTTGTGGACTCTCACTCACGAAAAGTACCAAATAGTCCCTTCATATAAGATCTTATTCATTCATGGTTTTAAGTTCAATACTACAGGAAATTCAAAAAGTACTATTAGAAGAACGAAAAACTACCACAAAGTTCTCCCTTGTACAATCTTACCACATAAAACCAGGTACTTATAAATTCATGTTTCTAGGTTCAATATTATACCATTATAGTTTAGGAAATACAGAAAGTACTATTAAAGGGACGAAAAGGAAGAAAGACGAAATATATAAAAAAGTACCATTTGAAATCATTAGAGGGAAGAAACTAACCATTAAACATCACTTTTCCTTGATTTTTAATTCACTCAGAACCATATTAGCTAACTATTATGCCGGTGAGTACATTCATTGAAAACATTAGAAAAATACCATTATAAGCAAAAAAGTATCAAGTTCCATTTGCCGCCCTAGAACTTCAATTTTAGAAATGTTTACTCCGTTTAAATTTGCACGTAAATGATACAAACCTGCCTTCAATTACTTAAGAAAAATTATGTTTTAAAAAAGTACCAAACTATTTACCCGAATTTGGTCCCATCTACGTCTTTTTACTCGAGTTCCAAATAACGTCCATTAGCTTATTTTGTCTGACTAAATAAATGAACCAACCAATCCTTAAAATTTTACCAAAGTTGACTCAATTTTTTTCCCCGATGCTTGTAACAAAAACTGTATTCGAATGAATTTCAAAATTGTAGGTGGATACCATAAGAAAAATTGTTTTATGAAAAAATTACCAAAAATAGATACGATTTTTACCCCTTATACGTTCGAATTTTCAAGAAGTACCAAATTTGTATTTGAAATTTTTCTATAAGTTACGAATATGATATAAATTTTATTTTTATGTTTACTGGTTTAAAAGGTTACAAAAAGTACCAAAAAAACAGCTTAACCCATTTTTTGCCCAAAAAGGCTGAATTTAAAAAAAGTACCAGACAGCTGCCGCTTATCTTTTAAATGAGTAAGAATGGTATAAAACTTTTTTTAAATATATTAGTTTAGGAGATATAAGTTTACTGAATTTATCTTTTTTACCCCTTTAATGTCCAAGTTTTGGAAAATCCGTCATTAGTGGATGCCTACGATGAGAGACGAATTTATAGACAAAATTTCATGCCTCTACCTTCCTTCGTTTGGGTTGGGCGATGTTGAATAAATCAATCAGTTAGTATATTTACTCTTTTACACAACAGATAGAAATATAACTAACACTCATTACATGAATGAATACAAAATTAGCCGCAGGTTCCAAAATGTGTACTTTTAAAAATTAGTACCTGTTTTGAAAATTCGATTCCGTATGTTAGGGGGGCTACAGAAAGTTAATAATAATAATAATAATAATATATGTCTGTCTTTTAATCTTTTTGTAGAGAAACTCTAAACATGGCTGATGGACCAGCAGAAAACTAGGTCCTAGAGCTGAATAAGCCTGTAGAGGCAAAAAGTTACAATTTCGATAAGTTTATTCTTTTATGAGCTTTTTGGTGTACTTTTAAGGTTAAATTACTGGAAAAATTTCCTCAGTGGATGTATTTAGCTTAAAACAAATATTTAACTCAAATTTCATATCGAGCTGAGCGATAATGAATTACACAATTACTAATAACACTTAATAAGACTTTTAAAATATTTTTATTTAAATATTTTGTCCCTCAGTTCCTTTCATAATTAATTAAAAATTTTAATTAAAGAAAAAAAATTAAAATCGAAGTCATATTTTTTTAAACTACGTCAATGTTATTAATTTTTTTATTGAAGTTTTTATTTGTTTAAGAATTTTAAAAAGAAAATATTTTACATTTTTTTCTGTTGCAGCTAATTAAGCAAATTATTTACGTAAATTTTTAAAAATACATTTAATATTATAGCCTTTGTTCCTTATTGTTATGTTTAAGTACCTCTATCACATGAATTCATATGCAGCAATCTATATTTAGTTTTTAATTTTTTGTTTTTTTATTGTTCATTTAACGTATAATAGTAATGTTGGTTTACGCTTAAACAGCTTAATTACGCTTTTATCCAAATATAAAGATATTTTTTTATAATTATTTGTTGTTGTTATAAAAATAAACTGCCTTTAAATACCGTTAACTTGTTAATGTTGTTAAATTATTAAACAAATATTAAAATAAATAAAAATATTTAAGCAAACAGTGAAATATGTACGTACGGTTATGTATAACTAAAGGCAGCCGTCATGAACACGCTTATGACATACATTGTGAGCAGCACATTGGGTTGAAGTGATAAAAGAGTAACATTGAAAAGAAATATAATTTCATGCTTGCTTCACCCTTGATAAATTTAAAATTTTCTAATGAAAAATAGCTTATGATAAATATACTCGTAATTATTACATCAATAACAACTACTTAGCATCTTATGACTTTTCATGACATTTCAACATTTTGGCAGCATTTGTCATTATCAGGGAAAGTACAAATATTCTCTAAAAAAAGAGTTTTATGCGCATTAAATATGCAATAAAAAACGAAAGATATGCTCCAAAAACGAGAAAATATGTTCTTTAAAAACAAAAAATATTTGTGATTTTTAAACAAAAATTAATTTTGTCAATAAAACAGTGTTTTATTAATATTTTAACGATATAAGATAGGGCAAAACTAAATTTACATGTCAACTGTGTCAAAAGCCTTATTTTGAATTGTAATTTAGCACATAAAAGCTTTATTGATCTAGTATTTGATTATTTAATTAGTTTAAATATTATCAAAGTATGTATGTATGAATCTTACATACATACATACATACATACATACATACATACATACTTACATACATATATATATTCAACCCTGTCAGCATTTGGAAGAGAGTTTTTTCATGCATCCACTAAAAACGTCTTTTTACACAAATCTGCAATAACAAAATACATTAGTATCGAATTTTGATCTAAAAAACTTGGCTTGGGCGAATTTTTACATTCCAGAGCAAAGAAAAACTTTTAAAGTGATGAATGTTGTTACTTGTAGCGTTGAATAAAAATTGTATTAATATAAAAATTTGTTAATTTTTAATTATTAATTTTTGTTTTTAAATATTTCATAATTAAATTAAACTTATAGTGAGTAACTAATTTTGTTTTAAGTTATAGTAAGTTATAGAGTCCGTTTAAATAGCATTTAGCTCAATGAGAATTAAAAATATTTATTTGAAATATTCCAAGTGCATTAAAAACATTCTTATTATACAAAAGCGATTATATTTCGATACTTTTTTGTTATACTTTTTTCCAATTCTAAATGACTGTATTTCGACGGCACTAAATAGTATTAAAACTGCGGCACATTTCTTTCTGAACGGTGGTTCTTCTTCAATAAGAAAATTATACCATATTCGACTGTTATTAACTACATGAGTTGTCGCTTTAGTTCAAATTTCGATAGCAAATATTGACAAGGTGGGTACATACATACATACATACATACATACATACATACATACATACATATATACATAGCTTTATTCAAAAAAATAAATTGTTTTTATTTATTGATGTTATTTGGGCAAATTGAAAGGCTATTTCGTCTGCATATCATATTTCAAAAATGGATTTAATAAAGATAAATTAATCTGATTCTAAAACTTCATGATTTATTACTACAAATCAAGCTTCTAAGAGATTTTTAACGAACTTTATCGGTATCGATCAAAATATGCTTTAAATGACTTATATATGCTCTAAAAATAACGAAATATGCCATAAATATATCTAAAAATCACTATATGCAAAAATATGAACAAATGTATACTTACAAATCGATGTCAAAATTCTTTATTTGTTCCGAAACGGGTAAATATTTTATCGATGGCTTCATTTAACGTACAGAAAAAAAAAGATGCAATTGCATATTTGTGGTTTTCCTGGTCTTTATTGATAGTCTCTTCCAAGGCGAATTTTTTAGTACTTTGAACTGTCAAACTCCATTTGAGTATAATTTTTGCTTACCCACTGAAGTGTCAAACTTTAGGTATAAAAAAAAATTAATTAATTCGCCGTATTATTGTTTTAGTAGAACTGCTGCCACCGGTTTCATTTCGCATTGGTCTGTTCTATTCCACGTTCTAATAATCTTTTTTGAAAAATCAGATTTTTATAACAAAATATAATTTTAAGCCTGACTTGCAGACTAAAACGAAAGAACTTAGACTTCCCAATTCTTTCCTATAAGTCAAAATTCAATACCAACTGCGATTTTTACTTTATATATTTATAAATTCCTTAAATACAGAAACCACATTATTTCTCACACAAGCCACTGTGTTTTTCAGTCTCTCATAACTCTTATAACTCATTTACAATTTTATCGCTCTGCACTTCTTTTCCAAAACACAGTAACAACCAGCTCCAAAAAAATGTATGAAACAATAAAGTGTTAAATGTTTTGTAAATAAAAACAAATAAAAAATAAATATTTAAACAATAATAATAAGAAAAAACAGCTGAATTCAAATAATTTAAACTGAAAGAGGAAAAAGATACAAAAACATGCTTGAGCTTAAAATCGCACAAGAGCAGAGATGAAAATAAAAAATAAATAAATTAAAAAAAAAAAACAAAACTAAAACACTTGTGTTGTTTTATCTAGACTAATTTGTCTTTGATATAAAAAAATATGTTTTTGAAGTTGTTGTTTTAGGTAGTATCTTAATAATTTACTTACTATTGACACAACAAAAAACAAACTTGTGGATAGGGCAGGCATAAAAAAGAACAGATACAAAATAGGGTTGTCATTCGAATAAAAATTATTCGATTAATCAAAGAAATTTTTTAGAATTTATTTGAATGAAAAAAATTTTCCAGTTTAGAATAAAATATTATTCGGTCAATATTTTTTGAATAATCGAATATTCAAATATAAATTTTGATGCTAATTATTTTGCCTTTAAAGCTAATTATTTTCTCAAAAAAAAAACAGTTTTCACTTGATCTATGTTGAAAACAAAGTTAATTTGAAACAATTTTGTACTGAAATCATTTGATTTGGGATTAATTTTTGCATTTTTCTCTCTTTTGATATAAAGAAATTGGCAGATAGGCTTAAGCAAAAGCTCATTGAACATTTTATTTGAATTTAAAAGTATTCTTTTTTAAGGATATTGATTAAATTTTCCAATAGTATTTTATAATGTAGCAATGTGAATTAAAATGTAGTAAATGATTTTAAAAGAATAATCTATATTTTTTTACATAGAGAAAGAAGTGTTTGTACATAAATAATATGAATTACTTTTTTTGATTTAAATTACTAATATATAAAAATTTTTTCATGTATATTATGTTTTTATATTTTAATTTGTTTTTTAGAAATATCTAAGTTGCTCGAAGAAAACTGTAAATTGAATTATAAAAATAAAAAATAAATTTTTATCAAACGGGAATTTTTGTTAAATTATCAAAAAATATTTTTCTACAACAATTTATAAAATCATGATTTGATTATGAAGTACTTTGTGTGCAAAAGAAGAAAAAATAAAAACAAGTAAGAAAGATATAGTCGATCAAGCTCGACCATATGACACCCCACACCATTGTGTATGTCCAACAAAATTCGTGGAGGAGTCTTATATTAAATATGTAGACAACTGTGGACCGATACTTTTACCAAGTGTAAAATAAAATATACGAATACCGAATATTACGTTAATATTAATATTTATATGAACTTATACACTAGGGTGATTCCCGAAAGAGGGCTTATATGGGAGCTATGGTAAATTATGGAGCGATCCTCAAAAATTTGTCACTGTGAATTCTACTTATATAAAACTTATTTGTGTCGTATATAAACTTGATACTAACATGTGTATGTGATTTATGCAAGTTAAAGTGATTTTCGGAAGAGGGTTTTATATGGGAGCTATGGTCAATTATGAACTGATCTTCATGAAATTTGGCACAAAGATTGATACTTATATGCTATATTTGTTGCTATATTTAAGGCATTTATAATCATTAAATCCCTATTCCTGGACGACATTTGTATGAGGGCTATGTGAAATAATTTACTGATCATAACCAGTTTCAATAGACTTATCTTCAAAATTGCGACCTGTACTTTGTGCAAAAGGTTTACATAGACAGCCAGCCAGGCGTCCAGCAAGCCAGACGGACGGACGGACGGACATCGTTAGATCGACTCAGAAAGTAATTCTGAGTTTTAACAAACACTTTTTATAATTATAGTTGTAAAATTTCAGATTCAAGAAACTTTATATTACTATAGAGTTTGCACAATATCTTAAAACCTGGTTCGATTGAAGTTTTATGGTTAAAGATTCACAAAACTAATTTATAATAATTGGAGAAAATCAGGAAATATTGAAAGACAAGATGAATATTTTCAAAAATAAATCTATGATAATACCTTGTATTCTAATTTTTGGAGACACGGAAATTTTTGTATATTTTTATAAAATAAGAAAAAACATTTACAAGTATCTTAAAAGCTTTAGAAATTTGTTTTAAAATTTATTTAACGTTCGATTTAAAATATCCAAAAGAATCTGAAACATTTTGGATTTTTACAGAAACCTTCTTTTGTTTTTTAATACGAGTATTACTATTTCATTTCTGAATTTTATTATAATAAAGATGCAGGTGTATAGCGAAAAGTCGAGCTGATAGAGAAAAAATTAAATAGTAAAAAATTGCTATAAAGTTCCAGTAAATACAAAATAAGTTCAATTTTGTTCCAACATACACATTAATTTTTTTTTTTTTTAATAGAAATAGCGATTTTTATCAATTTAGTTTTCTCAGTAAATTGTGAGAAAAATCAAAAGTTGTGCACCGATTGCAATGAAATAAAGCTCATTTTATTTAAAATATGTTTAACTAAATGTTTTTAGACTCAAACTGTGATTTTTTTATGAATTTTTAAGGAACAAAAAAAAATTTTTTAAATTGTTATTTTTTTTAACTTTAACGATATCTCTGACACTACTGGGTCAATTTAAAAACAGTGTAAGCACGGCTTAAAGATAATATTGTTGTTGAGTTTCGAATTTTTTTACTGAATATGGTGAACCGTTCTTAAGTTATTCCAATATATGTAGTGAAAGTGCCTTAATTTTGGACATAACGGTATATCTCGAAAAGTCGAGCTGATAGAGGAAAAATGGAGATTAAATTTGAAATCAACGACCTCAAATTAGTAAAAATTTGCAATAAAGTTAAATTTTGGTCCCTTTATTTATAATACAAAAAATTAATGTTTTTTCTATTAAAAATTACATATTAACTAATAATAATTTCGTTATTGGATAATCAAATACATATAATTTATGAATATTTTCTTAATTTTTCTTCATTCAATGTAAGAAAAAATACATATAAATTAGGAGAAATAATTTAAAAAATAAAATTATGTTCAATTTATAGTATGTATGAAAAAAAAATTAACTTAAATGAAAAATATTTTGGAAAAAATGTCATCTTTGATTCATAAAATTTATTAAAAAAATGCTTAAAATGTATGTTATTTTTTACACATTAAATTTAATTAATCAGATTAAATTTAATTCAACAGATTATAAGTTTAATGTGGAGCTTTGGGATCTAAATGTCAAATCAAAAGGAACAAAAATGAGTTTTTCTTGAAATTCAATTTTTTTTATATTTCAATATATTTCATCTTTTTATCGTAAACGTCTGTTTATAATGTTTTTTGAATTATTCGAATGAATTATTAAATTATTCGAATTCGTTACTTATTCCAATAATCAAAGAATTTCTAAAAATTAATCGATCATTCGAATAACAATAAAATTATGAAATTTTATTCGATTAAATTTAAACTCGAACAATTTCACAATCTTAACACAAAGTTAAATAAAATTCATAATTATCTTTTTTTTAAGAATATTTAATAATAATTTCCATAGTTGTTATTATCACCTGACTGGAGAAAAATAAATTAAAGAAATTATAGTAAATTGTTTTAGTTTATTCTTAATGAAATAACTTATGTTATAAACAACATAGATGTTTTTTTTTTATCTATTCTTTACACCTTTTTGATTACCTGTTAAATTGTTATGTTCATGTTATTGTCTTCATTGGGAATTTTTCTATTTTTATTTACTTATTGGCCTGAATAGTTCTTTCTAATTTTCGAAATAGCATGCAGATAATTATGTTTTGAAACTTACAATAAGCTAAAAATAATTATAGTAATTTGAAAATACATAACCGATTTCAATATTTATGCCAACAATACATTGTTTTGTTTTATTTTTTAAAGAACTTTCTTTGAATTTGAAATTTATTTTTATTTGATTACATAATTATATAAATATATTAAAAATTTATGACATTCAGAGGAATTAGGTTAGGAAAACTAAAACCATGATAATATAACACTATTTGGGGTTAATGGCTAATTTTTGAGAAAAACAGCCGAACGTTCATAATATAGCCATCATATAATTTTATAGTGATCTGTGGTAAATGATGTATTATTTAATATTATCTTCTCCAGCTCCATACAAATTTTCATTATAATGGATTAATTCGATTTTGAGAAATTTATAAAAGCATTGTGATAATTAATAAATTTTATTGTAAATAGGTTTTTTTGAAATAATTCTATTTTAGTAAAAAATAATAAAAATAAAATATCTAGTACGAAAATGTGAAGACACCATGCAATTTTTATTATCATGATGAAAATTTACAGAGTTATTACGATTATAAAAGTCATTCACATATATGTTATTTTTAAACCATTTTGTTGATATAATTACGTCCGTCCATGCATCCGGCGCAGAGACGATGTTCAGTTATGCCCTGACTACATCCGCAGATATCCGCAAATAAAATTTTTAATTGATTTAATTGCGCAGATAAAGGGAGCAACAAATACGCATTCCATTAAAAATTATTTTTCATCCAAAATATATGAATGTGATCTGTACAAGAATTTTAACCGCGGTTTTATGGTTTTTGAAATTTATGACTAAAAATAAAATCTCTGCAAAGGTTTAACATGAGAAAATAATACTCTTTGAAATGCACTAGATTTTTGTTCCAAAATATTTTTTAAAATATACTAAATTTAGCAAATATTTTAGAACAGTTTTATGTTGGTTAGAATTTTTCAATATTTTCACATAATAGTTCATGATATGTTAGCTTTTCAGTGAAATTAAAAATTTTATGAAATTTTAAAAATATTAAAAAAATATTTATGATCAGCTTGTATTCTGGTATTTCCCATAGTCCATTCTATTGAAATTTTGGCATAATAATATAATTTTGTATAAAGTTTTCATAAAATCAGAGAATTATAGTTTTCACAAAAAAAAAAAAAAAATGGCAAAAATTGACAAAATTGGATCCGTGCAGCCGCAGCATAAAACTTCAGCTTAATATCATATTCCTATTAACCTCTGCCTAGTAATTATCTTCTCTTTTTATCTTTTTCAATTAACATTAATTTTTCAAATGATAAATTCTACAACACTTAATTAAGTCTTTTGAGTTATAACAAAAACTAAAACTTAAATTCATGAACATCATTTATATTGTCAACGATTTGCCATCAACCTGTTTTATTTTATTTTATTTTTTTTTTTTTGCCAATTCTATTGAGGGCTAAATTAAAACAAACACAACGTCAATATAGACTTTTTTGCTGGCGCTTTTAAACATGACAAATTTAGAAACAAATCTAAAAAATATGTTAATTAAAAAAAGCTACAAGATACATTTATGCTAAGGTGAAAAACAAATATCTTATGATAAAATCTTTATCACTTTATACCATATTTGTTAAGTATTTATAAAAATTCACAACAACGTTAAATACTTGTCATTTAACAGACGCTTAATATTTTTTCTCATATATTTTTTTTTATGTTTTGTTTCAAATTAAAATATTTAAATATCAGACATACTTAAATTTATTAAAACTTTTTTTGACACTTAACTTAAAATTAAATTAAAATTCAGTGCCGTATTAATAAAAATGTTATGATATAAATGTTATAGATATGATTTGAAGGCAATTGAGTTATTTTATTGCACTTCCCCTTTAATGTAATAAATTTTCAATATCAATCAGTTTTCATGCTAAAATTAAACAAGTGAGTCAGACCAATTTAGGCGGGTTTAGAAAGGGTAGAATGCGCCATAGGGGCACATCTTTCATTGCCAATTATTTTAAAAACAAAGAAATCATGTTTGTGACACTAATTGATTTACATTTATCAAAGTTATCTCATCTTTGACATTTTCAATTTACATTTGATCGGAGACAGATGAGATTAATTGTTTTGTTTCTTTTTTTTTTTTGAAAATTTACCCCCATGAGTGGGATAGTTTCACTTTTTTGCATCACTTCAGAAATTTAGGAATTAAAAGTTGGCAAAAAGTAAAGATACTAAGGACCAACAGAACTTAAGTTAATCCCAATATATCTAAAATTTTAATACAAAGGAAATCTTTTAAATGTCGTTTAAGCAGTGTTGCCGACTATCCAAAAGTGGGACAATTTTAAATTTCTTGTATAATTTTTGGATAATGAAATTTATGTGTAATTTCAATGGAACTTCATTTCATAAATTAGTAAGTTAACTGTTATTAAAAAGTCAAATTTTGTACAAAATTGCTTCAATTTAGAGATTTAAGACTTTGTAAATGAAAAATTTAATTTCAAAAAAAGTAAGACTAAAAAAAAACACAGTGGTATCTTAATACAAGATTGCAACAGGATCAGAAATAAAAAATGATTTCCAGCAAATGCTTTCAAAAGATAACTTTAACCACTACAAAGGTAAATCTAAATGCTTATTTTGGACTTTTTTTAAGTTATTAATAACTACTTTCAAAAAAGTGAATATAAATATATTTTTAGCTGGGAAAAGAAAATTTAAATTTCAAAAATTTATAAGTATTTTTTTTTTAACAAAATTAAAACAACATTTTTATTAAATAATTTTATAAACATAAAAGAAAGACCACCGAAAAGAGTTGTCATTGATAGGAAAACCATGGGTTCTTTCAGCACTTTTTCAGCATTAAGAACTTCCTCCCAACACATTGTTAAAATCAGCGATTTTACAGCTCTTCTGGGTGGGATATTTATATTTTAGAGATCATACAGGTAACATGAAAGAAATGTAAATATATATATATATATATATATATATATATATATAGTGGATTGTGTAATATGAAATATCTGCCACTCGGCAACACTGCGTTTCAGGGTACTTTCCTTTTAAAGCTAATGTGTTAATCAGCAGTGATTTTTTGAAAATCTTTATCTTAATATTGTTATATTATTAATAATTTTGTTTGATTGTCTAATAAAAGAAATGATACAATTGACTTGATGTTGCTTTTTTAGTTTAAATCTTTTTTTTTTTTTTTTAATAAATTTATTTCATTATGTTTTGTTTTGGTTTAAAAAGTTGTTTGTTTTTATTAAAAATAGAAGATTATCATAGGCAGTTATACGTATTTGGTAATGTTTTTATATTTTATTATTACCTACTATTTTTTTAATACTACGTTTTTAATAATCGTGAATTATTTGTCTGCTTGACTCGTCTGTTTTGCAAAAGCGGCACGCATTTGTGTAGATTAAAGTTTAATTTTTGAGAATTTGAAGATTTTTTTGGGGAAAAATAATTAGCAAAAATCTGTTATAAATTAATTTTTATGTTTATAGCTTCATGTAGATTTTTAATAAGCTGAATTGTTTTACGTGTGAAAAGTTATATATTTGAAAATAATGATTATTTTATTACTTAGAATTTGTTGGGAAGTGGAAGTCATTTTATTTGAGCATTACAAAAAAATAATAGAAATCTTCACAATAGAATAATATAAACTTAGGGACTATAGTAATAAAATATCGCTGTTTTCAGTTTTTTTTTTTTCTACAATGAAGATATTTTTATGACCTGCTTTATAAGGTGATCACACTAGCATAACTCGAGAATGGTTTGTCCAATTTAGATAAATAAAACATTATGAAAAATTATGTTATTCAAAACTTTAAAATGTTTTTTGACTAACAAATGTTAACCTGTAATTTTATCTTCAAAAATCATTTAATTTATTTAACAAATTTTAACAATATTATTTCATTTAAAGTCAAGCCTTTTTTGGAGGTCTAATCTTATCACTTATTTTTATAATTATCTTAATAAATTTATACTCTATTAAATTAAAGCAATTTAATTTTTTTCTAAAGGCGCTTGTAATTAAAAATTCTATTTGTTATTATATTTTATTTTTTTAATTTCAAAATAAATAAAATGACATTTTATTAGCATTTTATCTCTATAAAAACTGTTAAAGTTATGAACAAAAATAAAGGCTCTGAAAAGATAAGTGAGAGGAAGTTATTAAATTGCACAAATTAAATGAGTTTTTAATCTTTACAAATACAAAAAATAATCTAATATCTAGTAATTTGCAGTTATTATTATTAACTGATGAAAAACAAATAAAACAATGGTTTCAATTTCAATTACACTCCTTAAATGATTAAGGGTCTGGATAAGAATATATACATTTAAATTAGAGTACTTCACAGTTAAATGGAGAAAAATTCAAGGTGGTAACATATTTGGACTAAATGTTGCCTTTTTTTTGGGGTTTTTCTTATCCCTTTAACATTTTTCGCAAATAATTTTCTAGTAATTTTGAATATTTCGCCATATCTTTGGTTTATTTTGTTTATTCTGTTATTTATTTTTTTTTTTATTTTTTTGTTCCTACTCATCCAACTTCCGACATTTAGCCATGAGAAATTGTTGCGATACATGTTGTATAGTCATATATTAAAACCACAACTATGGATGTTTTCAAATGTAAACTAACATTCTAGCATTTCCTTCATGCTAAATTACACAATCAATCACACATACATGCAATGTATTGCTTTTTTGTACTATTAAATTTTATCATTTTGTCAAAATCTTGATTTTTTTCTTATAAGTATAATTTCAAAATAAGGAGTGCTTCAAAAACAAGTACAATGTGGATAATAAATATAAAAATTATCATTAATGAAAAATCATTTTCTTATTACCAGAGTAAAGACATACAATTTATGTGCTTACTCATTTTGAAATTGGTTTTAAGGTAATAAAAAAAGTTTTAACTGTAGAAGGAATTTATGAGTTTCTAAAGGTTCAATTTTTGCTTTAAATACTCTTGCATGCACTGGTTAAATGCGAGTTTAGCACAAGAAATTATTAAACAATAATGTTTGATAGGAGGATTTGTCCCCAAATTAAAAATATTAACTTTAAATTTCGAGATTGATATTTATTGATATTTCGAAAAATTTTCTTTTTATAGAAACAATTCCAAAAATTTTCTTTTTGTAGAAAAATTTCGATAAATCTTCATTTAAAAAAAAATTCGATAAATTTTAAGAACTTAATTTTCAATTTAATTTTCTTAAAAAATATTCATATATTTGAAATTTTTTCATAAATATTATGAATCGAACGTGACTTCTTTTCCCAAACTTTTTCATAAAAAATAAAATTTTGTTCATGAATATTATTAAATTGTATTTAATGACAATTTTACGAATTTTACAAAAATGCTGTTAAAATTTTAATTTAGTTATATTAGATTTAATTCAAATGCTAAATAAAAATACTTATGCATGAAAATGTTAACAGTAAATTTGCGTAAATTTGCTGCCATTCTATAGCACATGCATCCTTTTAAATAAAAAGTGTTTCTGTTATATTCTTCTGCTCCCAACATCATTAAAATTCGAATATTCTCTAAAGTAATTTTCAAACATGCATTTACAAATTGAAAATATAAATGAAAATTTAAACAATATGTTTAAATCTTCTTGACTTTTGATTCATTTCAAAAAATGTAAAAAAGTGTTAATATTTAAGATATTATTCTTAAATATTATGAACTAGAATTAATGAATGTGAATTCTTATATTTATGTATGCGCAAACTTTTTTCTGTGTATAAGAAAATTTAGATAAAAATATTGATAAAATTTTATTTTATAGTAAAATTTTGGTAAATTTTCTGGTTATAGGAAAATTTTTATAAATTTTCTTTTATAGGGAATTTTCGACAAATTTTCATTTTATAGAAAAATTTCGAATAATTTTCTTTTTATAGAAACATTTCGATAAATTTTCTTTCTATGGGAAAATTGCGATAAATTTGTTTTTGATATTGGTAAATTTCGAACAATGTTATTTTTATAGGAAATTTGTGATAAATATTCTTCTTTTAAGAAAATTTCGATAAATTTCTTTTTTATATTAAAACTTTTTCTTTTTATAGGAAATTTATTTCTATAGAAAATTTTCGATAAATTATTTTCTATAGAAAATTTTCGATAAATTATTTTCTATAGAAAATTTTCGATAAATTATTTTCTATAGAAAATTTTCGATAAATTTTTTTCTATAGAAAATTTTCGATAAATTTTTTTCTATAGAAAATTTTCGATAAATTTTTTTCTATAGAAAATTTTCGATAAATTTTTTTCTATAGAAAATTTTCGATAAATTTTTTTCTATAGAAAATTTTCGATAAATTTTTTTCTATAGAAAATTTTCGATAAATTTTTTTCTATAGAAAATTTTCGATAAATTTTTTTCTATAGAAAATTTTCGATAAATTTTTTTCTATAGAAAATTTTCGATAAATTTTTTTCTATAGAAAATTTTCGATAAATTTTTTTCTATAGAAAATTTTCGATAAATTTTTTTCTATAGAAAATTTTCGATAAATTTTTTTCTATAGAAAATTTTCGATAAATTTTTTTCTATAGAAAATTTTCGATAAATTTTTTTCTATAGAAAATTTTCGATAAATTTTTTTCTATAGAAAATTTTCGATAAATTTTTTTCTATAGAAAATTTTCGATAAATTTTTTTCTATAGAAAATTTTCGATAAATTTTTTTCTATAGAAAATTTTCGATAAATTTTTTTCTATAGAAAATTTTCGATAAATTTTTTTCTATAGAAAATTTTCGATAAATTTTTTTCTATAGAAAATTTTCGATAAATTTTTTCTATAGAAAATTTTCAATAAATTTTTTTCTATAGAAAATTTTCGATAAATTTTTTTCTATAGAAAATTTTCGATAAATTTTTTTCTATAGAAAATTTTCGATAAATTTTTTTCTATAGAAAATTTTCGATAAATTTTTTTCTATAGAAAATTTTCGATAAATTTTTTTCTATAGAAAATTTTCGATAAATTTTTTTCTATAGAAAATTTTTGATAAATTTTTTTTTCTTTAGAAAATTTTCGGTAGATTTTTTGTATAGAAAATTTTCTTTTATAGGAAAATTTCGATAAATTTCATTTTTATATTAAAACTTCGACAAATTTTCTTTTTATAGGAAATTTTCTTTCCATAGAAAATTTCTAATTTTTTTTCTATAAAAAATTTCTAAATTTTTTTCTATAGAAAATTTCTAAACTTTTTTCTATAGAAAATTTCTAAATTTTTTTCTATAGAAAATTTAAAAATTTTTTTCTATAGAAAATTTTAAAATTTTTTTCTATAGAAAATTTTCGATAAATTTTTTTCTATAGAAAATTTTCGATAAATTTTTTTCTATAGAAAATTTTCGATAAATTTTTTTTCTATAAAAAATTTTCGATAAATTTTTTTCTATAGAAATTTTTCGATAGAGTTTTTTCTATAGAAATTTTCGATAGATTTTTTTCTATAGAAAATTTTCGATAGATTTTTTTTCTATAGAAAATTATCAATAGATTTTTTTTTCTATAGAAAATTATCGAGATTTTTTTCAATATAAAATTTTCGATAAATTTTCATTTTGTAAAAATTTTTCGATAAATTTTCATTTTGCAGAAATTTTTCTATACATTTTTAATTTGTAAGAAATTTTCAAAAAATTTTTGATTAATTTTGTTTCATAGAACATTTTCGCTAAATTTTCTTTTTTTTATGAAATTTATTTGTATAGGAATATTTTGATACAATTTCCTTTTTTTTATCATTAATTTTTTTTTTTTTTTTTTAAATTTTTTATAGCAAAATTTCAATATTATTTTTATAGTTAATTTTTATTCAAATATGCTGGAGACAAAATTTGGAATTTATATTTTCAAATGCGGATTTTTTGGTACACTACGCTTAAGTTTTGGGACATGAGACAAACATTTTCTAGCAACACTGATCCGATTGCTAAGATGTGAAATCGAAAAAATTTTAAGATATTTTTATTCAAGGTATTGATGCTTAAAAATCATCTGTTTCAAAATTATGGATATCTTTTATTCAATTGGAAAATCTACAGACATCTTACCCACTAATAAAAAATTTCAAACTTATCAAACAACCCACGCTTACTATTTTTGTAACATTTTATATTTATAACACTGATATGGTCATTCTTTGTGGCAGTTTGGCAAATCTAAAATGTAATAGTCAGACAAACTCGAACCTTTATACTAGTATTTACAACAATACGAGAAGTCTAGTCCATAGCTACACAATTTATGACTTAAGCTATTCTAAATACTTATATCTGACAATAAACTAAATAAAATAAAAATATTAAACACATAAAGCAACAACTACTTATTTAATTTAAAACCTTAAATAAACAACAATGGTCTATAATAGTGTTTCAAAACACTTGTTCCAAGTACCTACATATTTGTACTTTATATTATAACCTGTATATAAATTTTATTGTATTTATTGCAGACAAAAAAAAGTATAAAATGGCAAAAAAGAAACACATTTCAAAAATTATTGCAATTTCTTCTTTATAAAATGAAATAAATATAAAACTTTTAAAATAAAACAGAAAAGAAAGTATTTTATTTTATTTAATTTTTTTTCTTCGTCTTTTTTGCTTGATTATGATGGTATGTATGTATGTATGTATGTTCGAATGAAGCCAAATATGCTGACTTTCATAAAATTGTACTTTATACAACTACAACAATAACTAACTGACAGCAATAATATTAAAGAAGAAGAAGAGAAAAAGTGAAATTACATTCTATTTAATTCTAAACAAGTTGTAAAAAATTTTTCAGAAATTTCCCATAATAAAAAAGCTAAATATTTATGTCAAAATTGTTTAGATTTTATTTATGTTTTTGGTAAATCTTTTAAAAAAAAAAAAAAAAACAAACGAAATTTAATTTAAAATTAAATTGGTCAAAAGACAGCTTAATGCTTGGACTGAAAGTGATTTTAGTTATAAAGTTATAATGTTTAGCAACAATAACGTTGGTAATTTGATTATAAATGAAATACTATGAGAAAGTTATTATTTTGATAGCATAATTAAATATTTTATTAAACAAGTATGAAATTGGATTTAACACAAAACATAAAACCTATAGTTTTCCTGTTGCATTTGTGCAATGCTATTATTTTATTTGTTTAAGATTTTGAACTCACTGTTGACTCTTTAAACATAGTTTTTATTATCAAGTAACACGTACCTGAATATATTATATTCGGTCTAAAAGAGAAGTGACTTTAATTGTGATAAAAATAATACAAACCAATACAATTTAAAGTTTTCGAATTTTGGCAATAAAGTCCACATTTATTGTAGATCTGGTAAAATACATTTACAAAAAAAAAGTTAAACACCTTAAAGGTCCTGAAATTACATTCCGTTTCTTAAGTCTAAATTTTGATATGATAATTCAAATAGTTCAAATTTAGAGGGCCCTAAATTTATCATTATTGGCTGATTGAACTTGTTATCTTCTTTGAAATCAAGCATCGCTGCTCCAACAAAAAGTGTTATGTATAATCTATCATTATTTTTTTTATTCGCTCATTCGAAAGCAATTCTATTGTCACGTCAAACCATTTTCAAATATTTCTACTGGTTTGGGAGTTCTGGAACAGAATTATGAGTAATTTTATATGGCTTTCATATAGAAATTAAACTCTATTTTGGTTTTCCTAAAAAGTGTTAAAAACATTTAACTGTTTTTGTCGGAGCAGTGGCTAAATGCTATTTGCTTTGAAATAAAATTTTATTTAAAAGTGAAAAAAATACAAAATTATTTATTTTTGTTATATTGAAATTCATTTTATGTAACTGATAATTTTGGCTGTATTTACAAAAGAGCCGTTTTCCTATGGGAACCATTTTCATAAAACAAGAAAGAGCGATTTATTTTAGGATTCAATATTTTTCAATGAAAAAAGAAACATTCGCAATTATTCAAAATTGGTTTTTTTATTAAAATCCGATTTTTTTATTATTGAATTTTATGACCCGATTTTTTCAACGAATTTTTGTTGAAACATATTTTCTATAAATTGAATCTACTACTAGAATTCGAATTTAGTTTTTCGTTCATAACTCAAGTAGTTGTTGCCCGATTTCGATAATTTTAATGGGTAACATATTTGATAAATCTTTCAGTTTTATCGTGCCATGCTCGTAAGTAACTTGGGGTCTTGGGAAAGTTGATTTCAACAGATGGGGGAGGAAGGAGGTACATATTCTTGAAAAGTCTGAAATATTTTTTACAGAGATTCTTTATGCCTTCATGGACTTTGTGATCGTTATAGATTTAGAAATAAATACAACAATAATATTAGCATTAAGGCAGTGTTAATCCAATTAAAAATGTTAAATGTTAAAATTATATGAATGTAAATCTGCAGTTTCCAAACCAATAGTATAATTTCGATGAAATTTCACTTGGTGATAGCAGATGTGCAACCGATTTAACCTGTTAAGTTTTAAATTTGAACTATATAGGCCTAATGACGAATCTACAAGCTCCCAAAGTAAAACAACACGGGTGTGTAAAATATTTAAAACGTTCCTAATTACTGATATCTAAACCAATTTGAAATATAAGTTATCCCTTTTAGTTTACCAGATATTCGACTTTTTTATTTTTTTACTTTCTGATATACCTTGATTAAGTTGTCTAATTATAGATGATCCAAATCTTTGGGTTTGTCATTCCGTGTGTAACATATCAAAATAATCATCTAATACCCCACATTCTAGGTCCTCGTGAAAATCTAAGATGATCTAGCTATGTAATTCTGTCTGTCCATCTGTTAAATGTAAGAAAGGGCTCGGAGCGTACCAACTAGGAGACGAAATTTGGCTCACATATTTGACTTACGTAAGGTTTGTTTGGTATTGAAAATGGCCAAAGTCGATAAATAAAGAAAAGTTCCAGTTCATATCTCAGCTGATATCTCTTATACAGAGGCCAATGAAAACAGTTCAAGGATCTATATAAATTCGGAATCCAAAAATGTTCGTGTTCGGCCATCTTTGCCGCCCACTTCCCATATAAGGTGAAGTTTCAAATGACACTGGTACAAAAAGTTGCCGATGGTGGGTATATAGATTCGGCCAAGCCAAATATAACATTCTTACTTGTTTCATTTTAGTGATGCCTGTCTTATATGAAATATTTAACTTGTTTTTCATTCCTTCAGTAATTGAGTGTTTTGACTAACTATTTAATATGTTTTAGTGCTTACTATTTCCTAATTCATACTACTGTGCAGTTTGTTTTTAACCACATTACCGGTATTTTATTAAATAAATATTATTTTTATTATTTGTAATAAATTTTATATGACTGACAAGCGATGCTACTACAAAATTACTACTATATTCATTCACGCTCTCTTAAAGTAGAATAAATCAAAACGTAGCGTAAATATTTAATTACTTAAAAAAATTATTTTAATATGTGTAAATAAGGAAAACATATATTTTTCAAAAATGATACATTTTAACTAATTCTACTATTAGACTAGAGTAAATAATCGTAATCATCATATGAAAAAAAAATATTAAACATGCTGACTAAAATATCAAAATATTAGAAATGAAAATACAAAAAAAATTTAAACCCTGCTAGCGACTAAGTGAAACACAAAGGGTGAAATTGAAAATTATGGCGATTAAAAAATTAATATTTTGAAAAATAAACCTTCATGATCTGTTAAAAAAATTCTTTAATTTTTTTCACTCTCCGCGTAGTGCATTGTTAAAGATACACATTGTTCGCTATTTTTAATCACAGTGGTAAAAACTGAAAATTGAAATTTTTAAAGTTCATATTTTTGCTTTCTTTTCTAAATATTAGTTTTTTATACCCTACACCACCATAGGTGGTTGGGGTATTATGTGTTTTTAAAGCACAGAAAAAATCATCCAACACCCACCTTAAAGTATACCAATTGATTCATAATCACTTTTTGAGTCGATCTGACGATGTCTGTCCGTCCGTCCGTCTGGCTGGCTCGACGGTTGGTTGGCTGTCCATGTAAACCTTGTGTACAAAGTACTGGTCGCAATTTTGAAGATAATTCAATGAAATTTGGCACGTAGGACTTTTATGGCACAAGAACGAAGCCTATTGAAATTGGTTATGATCGGTTCATTATTTCACCTAGCCCCCATACAAATGTCTTCCCGGAATAGGTGTTTAACGATGATAAATATCTCAAATATAGCAATATTTTAATGAAATTTTAACGTGCGTAAATCACATACACATGTTAGTAACAAGTTTATATTCGATACAAATAAGTTTTATATAAGTAGAAATCACAGTGACAAATTTTATGAGGATTGCCCCATAACTTACCATAGCTCCCATATTAGTACGTAAATTCTTATAAATATTCGTATTAACGTTATATTCTGTATTCGTATATTTTATTTTACATTTGTCCACATGTCTAATAGAAGACCCCTCCATTTTGTACTTTTACTTAGTATGTGTATGTAGTATGGAAATCTAGAAAAACATTTTGCGGATTTTTTGCGGTTTGGAAGAAAAAAATTTGTTCAAAAAAATTTGAAGTCAAATATGCTTTTTTCATAACAAAAACTGTGCAATTAAGGTAATAAAAGTTTAAAATAAAAATTTTATTAACTTAATTATTTGCATTATTTAAGAAGGGAACTATATAGAATTTTCGAAAATTACTTAAAACAAGTAGAAAAGTAACAATAGAGCAAGTTTTGCCATATTAAGTCACTTTAATGCGCAAACGTAAGTGTGAATTTGCTTTAACGTGACGGAGTTAACGCACATTCAATTTTATATAAGCTATGGTCATTTATGGTTCGATACTTCTAAAATTTGTTTGTAAGATTAATTCTTGTGTGGGAGGTGCAGTCAATTTCGGACCGATTCTCATGAAATTTGGTAGTATGATTTTTCTTAGAAAACTCTTGCATGATGAATTTTATTTAAAAATGGATATATTTAAGATATTTATGAGCATTTTAACTATTTTCGGTAAAATTTTAATATGGCGGTTGAGTGAAATAATTATTACATTTGAATCAATTTTATTGTGTTACGTTATTGGCCCAAAGTAGGCTCAAGTAGCAAATTTCATAAAGTTTCCTTTTAAACTGCGACTTACTGATTGGCAGAAATTATGTTTTTTGATGCGCGGACAGCCGGACGGACAGAAATTTAAAATTCAAAAATATTTTTTTCCTTGTATTAATGAGCTAATTATTGCAACAAAATTATAAACAAAGCGCTATACCCCTTTCCGGACTTAAGCGCAATTTTTGTTGATTCTACCCCACTGTGTGACAGTCATGTGAATTAAAATGCTAAAAAAAAATAAATGACAACTAAGACGACTTTCTGCCACCACTCAGGGTGGTTTTAATTGTATATAGATAGACTTAAGCAAGGTTGGAAACCGAAACGAATATCGGTATCGATAACGGTATCGGTATTCAATTTATTTTTATTTCGGTAACGGTATCGGTAACGGTATTTTAAATTATATCGGTATCGGTATACCGGTACCGAAACTAAAATACCGGTATATACCGTTATTATTAAAGACAGAGCAAAGACATTAAAGAGTTAAATCTTCTATTTATTTTCAATTAAATTTCATTAAATAAAACTTTGAATTGAATATTTTTATATTATATATCACTTTAAGACATGAATATTCTTTGCAGTTTGATTTTTGTGGCGGTTCAAAGTATACATTTTTTTGATTTTTTAAATACATGAAATTTAACACCATATATCTTCGGACCTAGTTTCAATTCAAATAAACTCAAAAAAATTTTATAGCTATCTGCTAACATATTGCCAGGTCGTTCATTCTAGAAGAAGATTCCTTCGCAAATCATCCACTCGATCAATATTTTTGTATAGAAGGCTAAAGTTTCCGAATTAAGTTCCCCGAGTAATGTTAAAATCGATTGCATGTGAAAAATGTAAAAGCCTCGACAAACTGTAACGCAGCTCTATTTAAGACATAATTGACTTGTTCCCCAACCCAGAGCGACTTTACGACTCATATCATGAACGTATAAGAATTACACTATAAAATAACGTGTAGATTAGATTAGTAGATTAAAATATAAATAAATTTAAATTTATAAAAGAGGTATAAGAATGGGCAGAATTTTTTGTTAACATTTTAGAGACCCCACGTCCAGGGAAAATTACAGAAAATTACCGCCCATATTTAAAGGATATTTAAATGCATTGTCCTGGCTGTAACTTTCCGAACAAAACGTTTCATTTTCTTAGAGAATTCTAAGAAAAGAACCAAATCTACACGATATAGGAAAAGAAGCCAGAATAACGTAATAGTTTTTAAGCCTAATATAAGTAGTTAAAATTTATGCGTAAAAGTTGTTAAAAATAGATCATAATTAAGGGTCGTTGTCTCAAAAAACGGAGACGTCATGGAAAATTTTTATTTCTCTATATACTCGAGAGCATTTACAAATTTACGCTACCAAATCGTAGAAAGTTCTCAAAAGCTGGGGAACGCAAAAAAAATGAATAAATAAATAAATTGTGACCCAAAAACATTCCAGAATGAGATCTTTCGTCGAACTCACCTACCATATCTAGCACAAAGGATATGAATTACGTAAAATTATTTGCCACTTTTGCCACTCTACCACTTTATTGACTTGTGTTAAGAATTTTTAGAAATCTATATACAAAAAAAAAACCCCTTAACATATTTTAGACGAAATAAAGTAAAGAACTGAGGATATATTTTTTTAATATTCTTCCTGTATGGATCGTTTTAGGAATTCTATTGAAACAAAGATGTAAATAATAAAAGGACCTTAAAAACAAGATTCAAAAAATATTACTTTAAATAATCTCTTATTATTAAAATTAATTTCATCTTTCTTAAAGCAAGTAAATTTATATGAGAAATAATTTTACAAAACATATTACATAGAAAATAGTATATTTTAAAATACCGAAACTAAAATACCGGTATATACCGGTATTGAGGGAAACGGTATTTGAATACTGGTATTTTTATAAAATAATAATTTCGGTAACGGTATCGGTTACGGTAACTCATTTTAAACGGTATTTAATCGGTATCGGTATTTATAACGGTATCGGTTTCCAACCTTGGACTTAAGTCAGTCACTGCATTGTTTTTTCTCAGACACGTTTTTTCACACTTTTTTAATAAAAAAAAACAAACATGAGATTTCATTGAACTTGAAGCATTAAGTTTTTGTTATTGTTTTTTTTATTATTGTTTATTGTTTACATCTTGTTTTAATTTTATTTTGTTGTATTTTGTAGTAATTACTAAAAGTACTAAAGTACTTTTTTTTTGTTACGTGTTTTGTTTTGTGTTTTTATATTTAATAAAATAAATTAAGTGATTAGTTATTTGTTGAAGAAAAAATAAAACGAAAACAAAAAGAGCATGACTTAAAAGGTTTGCGGTTAGATATTTATTTCCCATAATTTAAGAAGAATATTCAATGAAATATATAAATACAGTACAAGCTCGATTTTCGCGACTAATTAAAAAACCAGATCTAACTCGAAAACTGAATTTTCACGATAATAGAACCCGAAATCTTATTGAAAATCTTTATGTAATTTTTAAAATTGGAATTGTTTTTATTGATATATTTACATTTTAAACATTTTTAAAGAAATTGGAGATTTTGTGTTGCTTTTTTGCTTATATAGTGCTGTTGTCGGATTATCATTTTCCAAAGCCCATTATATGCATATGTTTATCGATGTTATACAATCGTCCACTTTAATTTTGATTTCTTCATGACCACCACCGTATAAATCCTGCGATTCCGTATCTGGGAATTCCATTCGTTACTTTCCACATTCTTCTTGAGTCCAGTTGTTTATTTATGTCAGCATTCGTGAAAAGATGTTCCGTACCAATTTCAGCTACAAGTGTATCAATAGTTGAAAGATCTTCGTTTTTTTTCCTGAATTATACTTTGTAAAATATTTAAGGGCATATTAGGAGATGTATTTACACAACAAATGACGCGAATAAACTGACAAAATTGAAGATCGAAATCATTCAAAAAGGTTAATATACCAAAAGATGGGGATTTCCCTTTTTTGGTTATAGACATTGTAGTCAAATTAAAAAAACAGATAAAAATCGCGAAAATAGAACCCGTTTTTTGTAAACTGTAGCGATTATAGAACCTGCAATTTTAAAAATTAAGCCGTGATAACCGGGCGGTCGCGATAATGGGTAGTCGCGAATACCGAGCTTGCACTGTATTTAATTTCAATATTTAAATTGATTGCATTTTTCTGTTAGTTGTTTTTTGCTAATATATGAAATAGATACGCTTTTATTTGTTGAAATAGAATATCAATTGTATAAAATAACATGACCTATACAAAACAATTAGCATTGAGTTTTAATAAAAATATATAAAGTATGTATACGAAGTGATTTGCTAACCAAAACAAATACTTATTAGTATTAGTATTAGTATTATTTTTTTTTTTATTCTTAGTAATAATTTTGAATTCAAGAAACTATTTATGAATCTTTTAGAAATTACTATCTAGAAATCTTCAGCTGAAAACTCTAAGACAAGTGCTGATATCTTATAATGTTGATTAATTATGTAAAATCTTAACTTTTTCATAATTAGCAATCAATTCCACTGAATCACTTTGTATTATACAATTTCATTTGATTAATTATATCCAGTCCTTATAAAGCATTACTACTTATAATTACTGATACCAGTTTATCAAGAGATATGTGAAAAATTTTATACGTTTCAATTATTCGCATGCACGCGAGAATATATTTATTTTAACTGTTTATTTATTTTCAATTAAATATGAAGTTTTATTTTATAATAAACATTTCTTTAGAAAAAATTGCGTATTAAATCTAAATAAATTTAATTAATGATGATGAAATGTTTACAGAAATATTAATAACAATGAATATAAATGAAACAACAATATTTTTTGGAATATTAAATAAAATTTTTAATATTAACTTTAATTATTCATAATTAAACAGAATTATGGCAACAATATTTTCATAGCTATTAATCTCCTCTATTAAAAAACTTCAGCGCCTACATTCTACAATAAATTTTTATGTGATTTAAATAAAACCCTTTTTCTTAATCATCTAAATTATTATTTGCTTTCTAAACTCTTAACAAACTCAGGCTAAACTTATTTGAAAATTATAAATTTAATTTAAAAGCAATAATAATTATAACTTCTTAAAAATTGTAATCACATTAAAATGTGCAACAAATGTTAACAATAGCAGTATTATCATAAAAAATTTTATAATTAAAACAAATGATAATAAGTACATATGAAAGAGGGAAATTAAAATGTGTTAAGAAACTACTGTGAAGGTAGCAAAATTAGCTGTCAATTAGGAAAAACTTATAAAACAATAGAATGATTATTGTTTGTCGGTAAATAAAAAAAAAAACTTAATAATTATTGCAATCAATTGCAACGATATTTAAATTATATTCATGTATACACTTCATGCATAATTAAAATATAAAGGAAAATGTGATTATTGAGAAAGATCGGAGATAGTCTTAATAATATTAAAATAATTTTTACTGGAATAGAAAACTTGTATTTAAATTTTTAGAGCATTGCATTGTTTAGACTAAACTATAGATTAACATATAGACTAGACAGTAAACAACACTTTAATCGTAACTCTAGTCTAATATATAATGTAGTCAAGTGTATAATCCACATCAGACTATTGACTTGGCTATAGACTAGATTATAAACGAAACTATAAACTAGACTAAAGACTATAGGCTACACTAAAGAGTATACCATAGACAAGACTATAGACTTGGCTATAGACTTAACTATACACTACACTTTACATTATAAAATCGTTCGATAGCCAACAAATCGCCGTCGTACATGCCGTATCTAACATGATCGACCGACTCATAGCAGCAATTATGTGTGTGATATATGACATCAACAATACCAGAGAAAATGATCACGTTCCAATCATCAGACAATTAGAGAAGTCTATCACCAGGCAACCAAGAACCTACCATTAACTCCAACAAAACCGAGTGCTTCAAATAGCAGAACAACGAGGTCGATTCCAATCCGTGGGGTAACGCGTACCACGATCCGCAAGAAGTCCGTAGAAACATTTTAGGGGAGTCTCGAAAATCATTTACTTAAACTAGAAATCAGTGTTGCCAGAAGATGAGAAAAAAAGAGGCTAAATTGAACTTTAAAAAATATCCAAAAAGGCTAAATGCTCTAAAAAATAAGGCAGAAAAAAGTTTATTTTTTTTAAATTAAGAAACTTGTGATAAATTTATAAATAACACCCAGCAAAATAATTCAATGAAAAATCTGCCAAAAAATTCCCATACAAATTAGGGTCATTTGGAGTGTCTTTTTGTAATTTTTGAACTATAATTCTCTTTTGATTAAGCATTTTCAATTTTCTGGGTGATTTTTCTTATTAATAATATCTTTTTGAAAATATTTTCATAAATAGTTTCTATTGTTGATGATGCATATTAAAAATTAATTTTAATTATCGATTTGGTAACTCTACAAAATTAGTTAAATAAATTTTTTTATTAAATATAAATAATCTCCATCTTTTATGCGAATACACAAAAATACTTAAGTGGATGATTCTGTAAAAAAATAGTAATATTAGCAATATGCTGTAAGGAATTATTTTCTTCGTTGCTGAAATACTAACATTTTAGCCTTTTTATGGCAATTTTAAAAATCGAAAAAGGCTAGAAAAAAGCTAGAAGATTAGGCGAAAATTTTGAGGCTAAAAGCAAAATAAAAATTTAGCCTTAAAAAGGCTAAACTGGCAACACTGCAAAGGATGTCGATGACTAAAAATATATTTGTGTTAATAAAAAACGTCAGTTAAACATGGTGCTTTATTATATAAAACATATTTTTTAATGCAAATAGAATTCACATTACTCCAACTTTATCTTAAAACATTAATATTAAAGAAATTGATTATTATTAACAAGGAAAGCACAAATATGCTCTAGAAAAAGTGTTCTATGCCCATTAAATATGCTGTAAAAAATAAAATAAAAAATATGATCTAAAAACGCGAAAATATGCTCTTAAAAACAAAAAAATATTTCTTATATTTTAATAAGAATTAACTTTTTCATTAAAACAAAGTGCTTTAATAATATTTATATGTTATAAAATAAAGCAAACTAAAATGTTTGTTGTAATTTATCAGCTTTGCTGTATCACATGAAAACTTTGTTCAAAAATTATCTATAAGTTTTATGAAAAAATTAACAATTTTTACAATATTAACTGATGAGTTTAAAAGCTACTACGCTTTATAAAGATTTGTTCTTAAAACTTCGTAATTTATTGCGTCAAGACAATTTTTAGTTGCAGATTTTAACTAACTTGGTGTTAAACAATAAACTTAATTTTGAATACTAAATATTTTTGGGTCTATTAAAATGTAAAAATATGCTCTAAAAGTGTTAATTATGCTTTTAAAATAACAAAATATATTTCAATATTTTAAATATGCTCAAAAAGTCACTGTATGCAAAAATATGCCATAAAGGCTGATATATGCCAAAATATGTATATTTATTTGTTTAGAAACGGATAAAGATTTTATCGATGACAGCAAGAAACTTACAGGAAAAAAATATGCAATTGCACATTTATGATTTCCCTGTTTATTAATTATCAAACAATTTATTTCCATACATTTTTTTCAGTGCATTTTGTACTCCTTGCGCTCTCAGCAATATGTGATCCAGTGTTGCCAAAACGTGGCCCACCTGATTTTTATCGCTAAAATATTCCTTATTAAAGAAACTAAATAATTGTTATTTTTTAAGCTTTAAATATGTTCCTTCAAAATTTTCATTTTGGGAATCAAATTTAAAAATTACGATCCAATTTTTTGTTTTGATTTTACTTTATTCGGCTGACTTAAAACATGCTCATCATGTGCATAGACATATAGAACATTTTCAGGCAAAATCTATATAGCTGATTCTTCCTTAGATCCTTCAATAATTTAGTTTACTGAGGTATCTTTATACTGCAAATCATCAAACCAAGGGGGTTATCCAATATTTTGATTCGATGAGAAAGTCAGTCTAAATTGTTTTTTAAATACATTGATTTTCGAAAACGTTTTCTTTCGAATCGAACTAAAAAATAATCCTCCAGTGTTTGAAAGATTTATCCATTAAATAGGGATCACAATTTCCCAGACCTTTTTATTTCCCGGGACAGCGGGAATATTTTTTCGACTTCCCGCTATTCTTAAGATCCCTGATTAAAAACTATAATTATCACTACTCTCATTAGCTGAAAACCTAAATGGGATATGCGTTTTTGCATTAGCAGATTTTAAACAGGATTGTAGATCTACTGGGAAAAGGAAATTCAATCAATTGCTTAATCTACAATTTAATCAACACTAATAAATAATGACATGGTATATATTGTAAAAGAGTTTTGTGTATATCGACACAATATTAAGCAATATTGTTTGTTATTTTTATTGTAAAGATGTGGATTATAAAAAATTTTGTATTTGAGGCAGAAAAATAGAGAAATTAAATAACAAAATATTTATTCAGTCATTCCGAGCAAAAACTTTGCTTTCCTGGTAAGCTAATAGGTATAATTGGAAACAAAAATAAACTACTTATTTTTTGCCTGAATAACTAGTTATTTTTGTTCGAGTTGTACATAAATTCATGTAGATATTTTTAGACTCTGGGGGTGCTCAAAAATATGTACCTAAACAAAAATAAAAATAGAAAAAAAAACAAAAAAAAAATTTATCGTCAGTGGGATTTGAACTTGGGCACAAATTAACCATTCGTTTTTAATTACCAACGTCTTACTCAGTACAATATCTCGCACTTAATTTTCTAAGTGACAAAAACTTCTTTTTAATATAAAATGTCTTTTTAGACATTTTGTTAAAAAAAAAAAAAACTAACAGCATCAAAATGGGATTGAACCAACAACCTTCTAGTTGTTAACCCAGCGTTCTAGTCAACTGATCCACATGATTACAATATTGCTCTTAATAATACTGATACCTCATTACCAAGAAACTACTTTAATAAGTAATTGCCATTACCGAGAGCGGCAAACATTTTTCTGGGTTGTTATTATTAAGAATTTAATAGTTGTAAAAATGGCTGATGATCGCTTTTTCTGAACCTTCTGAATCCTTCGGGATGATTCAAAAGAGTTCAAACGATATTAAACTGTTTGTAGCTTTAAGAGGGTGGTCCAATATTGTATTAAAAAATAACCCAAAGGTATCGCACATTTAAACGTTATTAAAGTTATGAAAGAGCAAATTTCAAATTCTTACGTTGATTGGTACAGGATGTTACACTATCATTTATATTGTTGATATTTTTATGAAATTTTTTATCTTCAGTATTAAAAATAAAAATAAATAAATAAACTCATATTTCGTAAATTTTTCAAAAAAGACACATTGACTTTTGACTGAAACAAAATTTTTATTATTAAAGTTAAATGATAAAATACGGTTATAGTAATTTTTCTTTAATTTATATATCATTAATAATGGTGAAGAAAAAAAATCAAGATTTGTTTTGGGACTGTCAACATAAATGGCCTTTTGGCATCCTGCTTCAATTGTCGTAGGAAGCTGAGATTTGGTCAAGATGTTATAAATGATTACTCCTTTCATAATTCTAGGTAAATTTAAATGTAGATAGCAAAAAATAATTTTGGACCACTCTAAGCTTAAGTCTGTTATCTATTAAATGTTGCTACAATAACCGTTACAAAACACTCGCTTTCATGTTATAGATCCGATTAGACGTTTTTCAACATAACAGTTCAAAATTATATGAATAATTAATGACTTGTGTGATTTAACCCTTTTTATTTTAACTTTCTTAATATTTTGTAAAATTTCTATGATACAAATTTTGAGAAATGTATTCGCTATCAAAATTCAAATGTGGATGTCAAATTTTAAAATATGGATTTCAATATAGATGTCACATCAAATCTTACTTTTTTAATATTTCTTATAAGATTAAAGTTTTATATTTTCCAAAATTTAGTTTTAAGATTAATTTAAGAATTATATGAAATATCAAGCACCATTTTATTAAATTATGTAATTTGTTATAATGTTTAAGAACTTTTGATAACAATTTGAGAAAACTTTTATTTAATATTCGCCTTTGCATAAAAATTTATGACAAATAATATAAATTTATTTATTTTTATATTTCAGAATGATTTGAGATTAGTCTTTGATATTAAAATAAGAAATATTCATGTATTTAAAGATTTTTCACTCAATTAAAAGCATTGCACAGTGTGCGATTCAAAAAATTAAATGGAAACAATTATGGAATTTCGGAACGGCTGCTCCGCTTTCAATGAAATTTCATACAGTGATAGTAGAGGTGTAAGCAAGTTCAAGTTCTGAGTTTGAACCATATAGACCTTGGGCCCAAGAGGTCCCAAATTTGAACACCTCGGGTATTAAATTTTTTAAAACAGAATCGAACCAACTAAAAGATTTTTAATAGGAGAATTCTGCTGTTCGGGATCTAAAAAAACCTCTTTCTTGACATTCATAATATTTATATTTTTTTGAAAGATATTTAAACACAAAATATTTTAAAGAAAAAAATTAAATCGACTTTTGCGAGAACTAGGGTTTTCCAAAATTGATCTATTTTGCCAAAAAATTTCAAATTTTCGCACCAATTTCTCAAATTGCAAAGATGGAATAAAAAAAAATTATACTTTTTATATAGTATAATATGTTATTCATTTTTTCGTAATAGAAATTTTTGCTCTTAGAAATCGGTTGGGAAGATATGGCAAAAAAGTAAAAAATCCCTTTGAAAATTTTTAAAACTTTTTTGAGAATTGTGGGATTCCTGTTGACAAATCTAGTTTCAAATTAAACATCAAAAAATCTAAAACGTTGTAAAATTTCATTAAAAAAAATATATGTATATGTATTAATAAAAATTTTATTTCATTATTCAATATGAATAAAAGCATAAAATCTCGATATATAATGATATATAATTTAATATAATATACATATAATTTATAATGATATATAATATAATATACGAATTTAGGAATATGCTGAAAAAAGAATATCTTGAGGTTAATTAAAATAATTCTTGTTACGGCACTATCACGCAAAAATGACGATGTAAACGTTTTCTACACCGGTGTTTAGGAAATTTTATCTTCTTTTATCTTCTTCTTAATTATACAATGAAATTTTTGTTAATAGATATTTTTTAAATAAAATTTTACATCTGAGTACATTTCTTGATGCTTAATTTCAAGCGTAATTGACATTTTTATAAATGTGAACAGAAGTCCAAATCGGGAAGCAAAAATTTCTACAAGAAAAAAGAAAATAAATAATAAAACATTAAACTATGTAAAAAATATGTATTTTTTTAAATCCAGCTTTGCAATTTGGAAATTGAGGTAAAAATTGGAAAATCATGAAAAAATAGGTCGAATTTGGGAGATCCTGGTTCTCACATGATTATAGTTTTACGATTTTTTTTCTTCTCACAATTTCCTACAAAGTTATCTTTAAGAAAGATATAAATATTATATATGTTACCTAAGAAAATTTTTATGTGACCACTTTTTTGGCAAAAAAAAAGGAGAAAAATTTACTTTTTTTCAAAGTTCAAATTTAAATGTCCATAACTTTTGATTTGGTAAATATTTTTTCAAAATTCTTTCTTTACACAATTTTGCTATTTGTTGTTAATGAAAAAAAATCCAAGAAATCGGGCAAAATTTGGAACCGCTGTAGCAAAAAAAAAAAACTTCACCAAGGCAGGCTAAATAGCAAAAATTTTAATCTTTCAAGCCTAATATCTCTTAAACTGAAAGATATAAGATATTATTATTTTGACTAGCAGAATTCTTCTATATAAAAACCTTTCAAATCGGTTCAGATATAAGGAATCAATATTGTTTTTAAAAAATTTTATGCACAAGGTGTCCAACTTTAGGTCCTTGTGGACACGACCCCTGTAGGTCTATACGGTCCAAGCTCAAAAATTAAACTCGCCTATACCTTTACTATCACTATGGGAAATTTCATTGAAATCAGAAACGGCCGTTCCGAAATTCCATAATTATTTCCATTTCATTGTTTGTATCGCACACTGTGCGTTGTTCTATGCTTGAGCACTGTTTGCAAATCATGTTTTATATCAAACAATAAAATCCTACTTCAAACCTTTGAAGTAGTCTGAACTAGGCTATAGATAGTTTAGACTAAAAGCAAGAGATTAGCCTATATACTAGCTAATAGTTTAGATTGTAGACTAGACTGTAGTTTTGACTCACATAGTATAGACTTGGGCTACATATTATCGAATTATCCAGCATTTAAAAATAATAGTTTTAAGAATTGCAACTAACATAAATATATGTTTAGTAAATAGTTCATTTTTATTTTTCGTTATTAATTATTCTAATTCATTTTCACCTACTGTTACAATTCAAAGTACAAAACTAAAATCTATTAATTACAATTTTTAAAACAAATTAACTTAACAATTTAAAACCAACTAATTTACATACAATACAATTAATGTTATAAATCACTCATTCATAGATCTTAAATTAGTGGCAACAACTAAAACTCGTATTATATTAACTACGTATTTTAGTGATTTAGCAAACGTAACAAAAACACTGAATTAAAATAACTCCAACAATGAAGTACAAACTCATCCCTAAAAAATAAATAAAAAACGTGACACTTGTAATTAATGATCACAACTTGACATGATTTTAATCAGTTTTACTTTTCACAGAAAAACAAACAATTTAGATGTACGTATGTACATTGTTGTGTTGTTGTTTTTTTTTTTTTTTTTTAATTTATGATGTTTTTTAGATAAATGCATTCATTGTTCGTGCATTTCTTAAACAATAAAATTAAAATAATACGATTATTGTTTAAATAAATTATACTCGTACATTACTCCCTTAATAAAAATTATCTAACAGAAATAATATTAAATTCTTTAATTAAAATATGAGATCAACAAAAAATAATCGCACACATATATTGTTTAATATTAGAGAATCTTAATTTAGTAAGTGGCTTACAGGCCACTAAGTTGCCTTTTAAAATTTTAGATTTCCATGTATTGATATTTTTATCAGGTGTATTATTTATGGTTTAGAATATATTGTTTAAGTATTTTGCTAACTATTATATGTTTTCAGATATAGAGTCGTAACATTTCATTTCCTAATGCTAGTATGTCTACATTTTAAAAATTTTATTTTTTATCATAATTAACTAAAAAAAAAAATAATATATTTAACTAAAAAAGAAATAACAAAATTATCAAAAATATAATTATAAATGTCAAAAATCTAATCATTATATACACGAGGGTTAATTAACTGTTAATTAAAAATTTACAACTATTGTAGTAGTTGATAAATTTAAAAAGAAACATATAAATGGAATTTTCAATAACAATCAAACAAAAATTGTGTTTTTGATAATGCTCAATATTTAGTATATTTAACTCATTTAATCGATTATTCGGTTAATCGATTTATTGATATATATTTAGTAAAAAAATTCAACATTTAAGTTTTTCCCATAAGAGCAAAAGGACTTTTTCATCACTTCAAAAGAAGAACTAAGTGCATATTTTGCACTTTTTTGGAAGCTAATAAAAATTTCTTCCAAAAAAAAATGAAGCAGGGAAAAAGGTCAATAAATTCTAAGAAAATAAAAATTTTACAAATTGAAAAGATTTTTATTATGTGTTAACAGATCTGAAATCATATTTTTATTCAAAAATTTTATAAAAATAATTTTAAATTCAAAAGCAATGAACAAGAAGCATAAAAGAAGAACATCCTACCAATGGCAACCATGGGTTAAAAAAGAATTTCCCCAGCACTTTTTCAGCACTAAAGACTTCCTCCTAAGGACAATTCATTGTTAAAATCATGACTTTTTTGACACTTTTCAGTTCTTGTTTTTTTTTCTGGATTCCACAAAAAAAGAAAAAGATCTGTGAAAGAACGATGTCTGTAGCATATATAAAGATGATATCTTCTGCCATTTATAAAATAATTTTGATGAATTTTAATAGAAAAATTCTCGAAAATAAAGGATGATCCATTTCGAGGTTCCCTACTTTTTTAAAGAAAAAAAAAACACAGAAAATTCAAATTTAATTTGAAAGAACATTCTTTGGCATTTATTTTTTGAGGATTATGTCTATCAAATGTTGGCTGTTGCTATGTCGCAGATGGTCCATCCAATTTTAGATGATTCGTTCGAGCATTTCGACTGGTAACTGGCGAATGACACGCGTAATGTTTTTCTCCAAGGCCTGAATCGAAGCGGGTTTGTCCGCATAAACTTTAGACTTTACATATCCCCACAGGCAAAAGTCTAACGGTGTGATATCACACGATCTTGGTGGCCAATCGACGGGCCCAAAACGTGAAATTATGTGCTCACCGAAGTGTTCTCTCAATAAATCCATTGATTGATGCGATGTGTGGGAAGTGGCGCCGTCTTGCTGAAACCAAATGTCGCCGAGATCACGAGCTTCAATTTCAGGTATCAAATAGTTGGTTATCATGACACGATAACGGTCGCCATTGACGGTTTCGTTCGCACCGGCATCATTTTTAAAGAAATATGGACCGATGATTCCATCGGCCCACAAACCACACCAAACCGTTGTTTTTTCTGGATGAAGTGGCAGTTCTTGAATCTCTTCAGGTTGCTCTTCGTCCCAAATGCGGCAATTTTGTTTTGAGCCAGAAATGGACCTCATCGCTGAACAAAATTTGCCTCGAAAACGTCGGATCATCTTGGAACTTTTCAAGAGTCCATAGAGCAAAGCGATGTCGCTTGGGAGGATCGAGCGGCTGTATTTTGTACGCTTTCAATTTAAGATTTCGACGTAAAATGCGCCAAGTCGTTCCATACGTCAGTCCCAGTTGCAGCGAACAGCGCCGAATCGACTCTCCACGGTCTTCGTGTACACTCTCAGCTACGGCTGCTATATTTTCTTCACAGCGTGCTGGAAGTGGTCTATTCGGTCGAATATTATCCAATAATGAATGCTGGGTCTCAAAATGAGTGATGGTGTTGCGAATAGTACGCTCAGTTGACCGATTATGTTGACTATAAGTTGAGCGAAGTGCACGAAACACATTCCTCACAGAACGTGAATTTTCGTAATAAAGTTGAACGATTTGTAAACTTTGTTCAGGCGTAAGTCTTTCCATTATGAAATGCCAAGCAATACTAAACAAAAATAACATGACATTATGACACGACTCCCACGTGATCTGTCAAAAAGAGGCTATTGAAAAAAGTATCTATACTTGAATCACCCTTTATTGCCGACATTTTAATATATTATACATATGTTTAAGTTATCGAAGGTCATCATAAACGCCATTTTAACTTACACACGGAAGGATGACATACAGAAAGACAGACAGACATACAAACGGACTAACGTCGTTATTTCGTCTTACCTACCTATAGAGCCCGAGAATTTTTAAGGGATCTTAATTACAGAAATAGAAATATTGTAAAAAAAATTATACCCGCGGTGATGGATATAAAAAATATATATTTGATAAATTTTTTTTCAAAAATTCAAAAATTCATTTCAAAAATCTCATTTAGCTTCAGTGTCGTTTTTTGTTTATCATTAATTAAATATATTCAACAATTATTTAGTTTCATGCAATCTTTATTTTTTATCATTTTTTAAGCTTAAGTCAATAACACTTTTTCTCCACTTTATTTTACAGGTTCAACACGAACATTATCTCACAACACTTGTTTTTATATTTAGTTACACTTTTAGTTTTATTTATTTTTTGCGAAATTAAATTAATATTTGAACATTTTTGGTACTTCAGAGCATTTTTTTCAGTTATCTTAATCCCACTACTTGTGGTATTTATAAAATTATTAATAAATATTTGAGATAATACACAAGGTAACAATAATTAGGAGACCAGCTGGAATTTCTTTTTATTTAATTTAAATGAATTTAAATATTTAGAATAAATCAAGATCACCGGAACTATTATTGATTTTTAAATAAATCTGATGCCGATTTAATATTTTTTTACTTGTGATCGTAGTAATATAAAATATTTTATCCGCTCGTTCTTAGTTAACGAGTTAGAGGTGCAATCTGAATTATATTGATACCATTTAAAAGCTCTTAACCCCTTGACAGTAAAATTGATATTTTGTATCGAAAATTAATATTCGAAGAAAGCTTATTCGGCGAAGCCGGTGTTCCACATATTTTTTTATCAGGTATAGAGATGAAAGTTCTTAACGTTAAAAAAAAATAATTTCAATAGGTCTTGATTATTTCCAAATATTTTTTAACGAGAGATTTGCTATTAAATATAGTATAACCACGTACATATATAATTTTCTTTTCACATTATCATTGCAAAATATTTCATCTCTAAAATTTAAATTGAAACCTGGCCACCTAATTTCCTTTCCAATTACGACACAATCACACACTCAATTTGTTTCGCTTATAATTATTGTGTAAAATACATTTGTTATTGTTTAACAAAATTATTTATATTAAAATACTTGAAGATAAATATTAATCTCAAAAACAGTAAATAAAATTTCTCTTGAATATATATATATTTTTTTAGATATGTCAGCTATGGTTGGTGTTAAGGACATCACAGATAATAAAAAGATCTGGCGCCAACTGTTGGCCGAATTGATTGGTACATTCTTTTTGGTTGTCATTGGTGTTGGCAGTTGTACAGGTGGTTCATTATGGAAACCATCAATACCACAAATAGCCTTTACTTTCGGTTTAACTGTAGCCACATTGGCACAGGTAAGTTTTATTATTTTTTTATTATCTTCAATTTTTATTATTTTTGTTTAAATAGTATAATCGTTAATAATTTTACAATCTTTTGATTGATCTCTTTATGAGAAAAAAATAAATAACATGCATACGAACAATCGTTATAAATTTTTGAAGAGAAAAATAAAAACCAAAAGCAATCACAATACTACCATCATTGTACAATTTGAATGCTTTTATACTTTTTAAAAAGTTTATTATTAAATTATGTTCAATTTTAAATGTCATCTGTATTTAACCCTGTAATTTATTTGAAGTAATTGCAAAAGATTTTAAAATAAAAAATAAAGTTTATGTAGTATACAGTTTATGCTATATGTACTTGACTATACACTACATTAGAGACTAGGTTATAGACTAGACTATAGACGAATAGAATCGAATAGAATCGAATAGAATCGAATAGAATCGAATAGAATCGAATAGAATCGAATAGAATCGAATAGAATCGAATAGAATCGAATAGAATCGAATAGAATCGAATAGAATCGAATAGAATCGAATAGAATCGAATAGAATCGAATTGAATCGAATAGAATCGAATAGAATCGAATAGAATCGAATAGAATCGAATAGAATCGAATAGAATCGAATAGAATCGAATAGAATCGAATAGAATCGAATAGAATCGAATAGAATCGAATAGAATCGAATTGAATCGAATAGAATCGAATAGAATCGAATAGAATCGAATTGAATCGAATTGAATCGAATTGAATCGAATAGAATCGAATAGAATCGAATAGAATCGAATAGAATCGAATAGAATCGAATAGAATCGAATAGAATCGAATAGAATCGAATAGAATCGAATAGAATCGAATAGAATCGAATAGAATCGAATAGAATCGAATAGAATCGAATAGAATCGAATAGAATCGAATAGAATCGAATAGAATCGAATAGAATCGAATAGAATCGAATAGAATCGAATAGAATCGAATAGAATCGAATAGAATCGAATAGAATCGAATAGAATCGAATAGAATCGAATAGAATCGAATAGAATCGAATAGAATCGAATAGAATCGAACAGAATCGAATAGAATCGAATAGAATCGAATAGAATCGAATAGAATCGAATAGAATCGAATAGAATCGAATAGAATCGAATAGAATCGAATAGAATCGAATAGAATCGAATTGAATCGAATAGAATCGAATAGAATCGAATAGAATCGAATAGAATCGAATAGAATCGAATAGAATCGAATAGAATCGAATAGAATCGAATAGAATCGAATAGAATCGAATAGAATCGAATAGAATCGAATAGAATCGAATAGAATCGAATAGAATCGAATAGAATCGAATAGAATCGAATAGAATCGAATAGAATCGAATAGAATCGAATAGAATCGAATAGAATCGAATAGAATCGAATAGAATCGAATAGAATCGAATAGAATCGAATAGAATCGAATAGAATCGAATAGAATCGAATAGAATCGAATAGAATCGAATAGAATCGAATAGAATCGAATAGAATCGAATAGAATCGAATAGAATCGAATAGAATCGAATAGAATCGAATAGAATCGAATAGAATCGAATAGAATCGAATAGAATCGAATAGAATCGAATAGAATCGAATAGAATCGAATAGAATCGAATAGAATCGAATAGAATCGAATAGAATCGAATAGAATCGAATAGAATCGAATAGAATCGAATAGAATCGAATAGAATCGAATAGAATCGAATAGAATCGAATAGAATCGAATAGAATCGAATAGAATCGAATAGAATCGAATAGAATCGAATAGAATCGAATAGAATCGAATAGAATCGAATAGAATCGAATAGAATCGAATAGAATCGAATAGAATCGAATAGAATCGCAATAAAAAACGATTGAAATATTTTAATTTTCTTTAAATTTTTAAATTTTATTGAGTTATTTATTTACTAATTCATTACCAAACAGTAAAATCTCCAAAAGTTGAGAAAAACGCTATTTTGCATAGATGTTTGTTCGGTATGGAATTAATATTTGTGTGTTCATTTTCCCTTATTACAAAATTTATTAATGTATATGATAAAATATAATTAATTATTTTAAAGTTTAATAAATTATTCTAAACCAAAAAACGTTGTGATTTTATAAACACTGTTACTGAATTATATTTGTTCTAAATGCCATAAAAATTTAAATATTGTTTTACAGACATTTATCTTCGATATACAAACATTGAACGCAAATATAGTAATAAAATACAAATATTTTCTTTTGGTTTTATTTTAAAATCTATTTAAAATAATAATCTTTGCTTAGTATAATTAAATTCATAATCTCTTTCTTAGAAATTTTAAAATTTCAAGAATTGTTATTAAAATTGTTAACAAAATCACAAAACAATTACCTAAATTATTTGTTAGCTATTTAGCTGTAATTAAATTGTTAATTGTAAGAAATTTGTAGACACTTTTGTTGAAACTTCAAATCAAGCCCTTCAGCTATTTAACCCACATACTCAAACTGTGATTTCTAAACAGAATAAAAAGATCAAATCACTTGACCTTCAAGACAAATGAGAAAGATAAATATAAAATAAAACAAATCACAACGGCAAAAAAAAAAACTTGTTAAAACTTGAAAATAAACGGATTTATACAAAAATAAGTAAAACTACAAAATTAAACACAAAAATAAAAAATTAAATAAAATTATTTAGGAGTGAAAAATAAAAAAAAAATGAAAATATTTTTACACAAATTGACTGAGTGACTGCAATAACTATTTTAAGTGACTAAAACCTAAAGACCAACTTAAAAAAAAAAGAGTTACTGAATTTTTAGCGTAATATTAGATGGAATGGAATAGAATGTGCGTGCATGCGTGTGTGATAATTATACACATGAATGAATGAAATGAATGAGTTAGCTGCGTTAACTTGGCTGCCAGGCATTTACAGTTTGACGGACTTGGGTTGGTTGTTTGTTTGTTGGCTGGTTGGCTAGTTGGTTTTAGATTAAAATTTATTAAGTTTTACTTAGATTTAAGCGCACAAAAACAACAAAAATCTTAAAGAAAAAAATTAACGGATACACATAATTAAGCGTTAAAATTATGTCTATCAAATTGGCAAAAATGTTTACTTAAAATCTTTAAAACTAAACTTAATGCGTAAGTGAGTAACTACAAGTATAAATGTATACAAGTCGATCTGTCTGTCTGTCTGTCTGTCTGTCTGTCTGCTGGTTTTTTGATAAATGAAGCGAATAAATTAAGAAAAATGTGCAACACAAATAAACATACTAGCTATATTTACATTAGAATTAGAAACTTTTGCACTAATTGCATAAATGCGTTTTTAAGCATGCGTAAGAAGTTTTTAAATTGAACGTTTTTATTTTGTTTTTTTTTTATTTCTCTTGTTATTTTTATTTTAGAATCTAATTTTTGAACAGGTTTGTCAAGGTGTAATTAACAACAATAACATCAGTGATAATGATGACGATATTGTTAATGATGATGGTGGCAAAACAAATCAATTCATTAAAGTCATTTTATACGTATTTACCCTTCACCTCAAACTAAAGGTTTTTTCTTCTTCTACACGTAATAGGATTTTTCATATAGATTTAGCTTTCAATAAAAACACTATGATCGAAAATGAATTTAAACAATATAAACAATTAAGATTTTATTGAAGTATAAGATCAAAAATTCTTACAAATATATTTTAAACGCCAAATTTCAAAACTTTAAACTAACAAAAAAATATTACTACAATTGCGTAATTATGCTAACTAGTGTTACAAATGAGCAACTTTTAAAATAAAGATACAAATACATTAAAAGTTGGACTAAAATTTATTTAATTTATAATTGGAGTATATATTCAATCAACTTATTGTTTAATTTTATTTCCTTTTATACCTAATTTTCTATTATTTGTGCTACTTTCACAATAAAGTTTAAAACCAAATATCGCGAATATGAGCGCTAACTTCGAAAAATGGCTATCACCATTGAATTCGAATTAGTTTTACAAGTGGGGTGGTCAGCTTGTCAAAATTTGCAACTAGCAGAAATTATGGATTCGTTTTGTATAAAGATAAAATTTCATAGTCTTTTTGCATTAAAGATTTAATTTTTTTTTAATTTTTTTTTTTGTTTAGTATATAGTTTAATCCATAGTCTAGTCTACACGCTAGTATATAGTCTAGTCTATAGTCTAGTCGATAGTCTAGTCTATAGTCTCGTCTATGGTCCTGTCTATAGCCTGTCTAGTCTATAGTTTGTTCTATATTCCAGTACTTAGTCTAGTCTATAGTCTAGTCCATAGTCCAGTCTATAGCCTAAACAACAATCTAGTCTATAGTCTAGTCCATAGTCTCGTCCATAGTCAGTCGATAGCCTAGATTACAGTCTAGTCTATAGTCCAGCCTATATCTTAGTCTACAGTCTAATCTGTAGTATAGTCTACAGTCTAGTCTATAGAACAGTCTACAGTCTAGTCTACAGTGTAGTCTATAGTCTAGTCCATAGTCTCGTCCATAGTCAGTCGATAGCCTAGATTACAGTCTAGTCTATATTCCAATCTATAGCCTAGTTTATAGTCTAGTCCCGTTTATAGCCTAGTCTACAGTCTAGTCTATAGTCCAGTCTATATCTTAGTCTACAGTCTAATCTATAGTATAGTCTACAGTCTAGTCTATAGAACAGTCTAGTTTACAGTGTAGTCTATAGTATAGTCTATAGTCTAGTCCTGTATATTCCCTAGCAAGATGCTTTATCTCAATGGTTTAAATTAAGGACTGCGCACGAAAAAATTCGTGTATACTATTCAACTTTTAGAAATTAAACTAATGGGTTAATAATACCTTTAACATTTTTTTTTTTTTTTTTTTTTTTTTGCTAAATACCGTTTTAATCTAATTTTACATTTAAAAGAAAAAGTAAAAAAGTACTCAGGTTTAAGCATTTCAAATGGACAAAGTTTTGGAAAGTTTAGTGGATTGTCCTCGCTTGGTACATAGCAGCACCATTTGTTTTATACCACTCTAGCTGACTGGTAATTGTTGTAATGATAAAATGCGAAATCAGGCCAAAAAAAATCGTTGTCTTTTCCAATGTTAGAAAGTTCCTTATTGGGAACTTTTTTTCTTCGTGGATGTTCGGGCCAGCTTTTGTTTTTTTTTTTTTTTTTTTTGAACTCTCAATTAAATGGTTAGATATTATGCTATATTGCCAGGGTACCACACAAAAAAAGCCTTCTTTGAAAACTACGATCTATACCTTCTCATAGAAAGCCAGAATTCCCGAATTCAGCTTTTGAGTTTTATGGTCTCCACCAGTTATCAGTTACAAGTTATAATTCTTCCAAAGTTCGTATTAATAAAATGACTTTGATGGCTCTCCACCAGATTATCACTACAAATTTCGTGTAATTCAACTGAGTTTTATATGGTCCTCCACCAGTGTCCTCTAATAACCTGATTTAAAGTTATAATAAAACGAATGCATGTGATTTAATATAACGACGCCAACTGTGACAGTGGTTATGTGAGGTACGAGTATTAAATTAATACCAATGCGAACCGTCTAACTGCACTTAAGAAATAATTACAATGAAGCGTGAGTTGTACCCCAACTCTTTACGTCGCAAGCTTTTTTTTATTTTATAACAAAATATACAGAGCAATTTAGATATTGAGTCACATTCCATTCAGAGATGTTGAGATTTTCTCTTATAAATTTCATATTATTTTTTCTGCGATCCTAAAGTCTGTAAATCAACTTTTTCTTCGGTTATCAGAGTTCCTTTCGGTGATCGTGAACTTTTTATATTTTTGCAAACGCACATTTGAACTGTGCGTTTGCATGAATTTTATTCAATTTTCATTTAAAAAAAATAATTATTTTATTATAACAAAGTTTAGCTCCTAGTTACGGAGAATAATAACTAATGTGAACAAGGTAACGGTGTACTTTTCTTCATATATAATAAAAGTTACAAGCCTTAAAGCGTATATTTGAAAATTTACAGAAAATTGTATAAATAAAGTAAAATACTTTCATTGATTTAAGTTACAAGTATAACCTTCTTAAGGCTAAATCTAACCTTTTTATTTTGCTTTTAGCTTAAAAAATTTTCGATTTAGTTTTTAGCTTTTTCTGGCCTTTTTTGGTTATTAAAATTACCTTAAAAAGGTTATATGTTAGTATTTGAACAGCGAAGAAAATAATTCTTTATTTGGTATTACTATTTTTTTGTATTTATTCGCACACAAAATTTGGGATTAATTATATATAACAAAACTTTATTTTCTCTAAATCAAAAATAACAAACATACTAAATCGATCAGTATAATTATTTTTTAATATAGTTCATTAAACATTGAAACTATTTATTAATATTATTAAAAAAAAAAATACTTATGAAAACGAATATCAGCCAAAATTTGGAAATGCCTAATCAAAAAGGAATTTTAGATCAAAAATTAAGAGAAATCATTTCAAAGCTTTTTTAAATTGTAATTTTAAAAAATATTTTAGAGTCAAAATTTGTAAGAAAAATTTGTTTTAGAAAGTATTTTAAATTTAGAAGTTATTTGTGAATACGTATGTATGGGAACTTTTTGGCCGATTTTTCATTGGGTCTTTTTGATGGGAGCCTATGTTTAATTTATAAATTTATTAAAGTATATGTAAAAAAAAACCAGAAACTAATGAGAACGATATTTTTTTTGTAATTTTTAGAGCATTTAACTTTATTTGGCCTTTTTTAAAGATCAGTTTAGCCACCATTTTTCTCAACTTCTGGCAACACTATTAAAAAACATTTAAACACAATTTGCGAAATACGTACTCATTTTTTTTTTTTTTCATTAAATAAAATTTTGAATAAAACTATTTAAAAATACTTCGCTATGCAGACTAAAAGTCTGATGTGTAAACTGAAACTGGATAATCAATAGGTAAATAATTCGGAAAATTACTTTTCAAGTTCTTTTTAGTCACATAATATGGACTGAACAATAATTTTTAAATGATGTAAATATGTGCTGTAGAATTTTTGAATTACAATTAGACTCACCCAAGTCCAAGTTATTTTATGAGCAAATGAAATGAACACTTTCTAAAATCTGTAATTTCTAATCGACTAGTCCGATTTACATACAAATTTATACAATCGTAGCAAACAATTTTCGCATTTTATGCATGATGACGCTTTCCTGACTTAAAATATTCCAAAAATTATTATTTCTCAAATTTCAAATTCAGAATCTTTTATGTTTATACTCGGAATAGTTAATTTCGAGGAAATCGAATTAGATCCCGGTTTTGTTACTCGAAATTTGAATTTTCAGATACGAAAAACTCGATAACTATAAAAGTTAAACAACTTTCACAAGCCTTAAATACTAATCTTTGAAATCAGATGAGAAAAAAGATATTAGCAAGCATTTATGAATTTTTATTTAAATCGGACTAACAAACCACAATTTACAAGTTTATCTGCAAAAAATATTTTTCACATAAGAATTGGTGGAAAAACTACATTTATAACGATATATATTGTGCCACAAATCTTTAACTTCAGTTTATTTTTATTGTAGTTATCCTTAAGGATTTTAAATGTTTATCTTTTTATTTTACCGATATCTTTTAAGTTAAGAGACTTCCAACAATTACTCATTACCATAAAAATAACTGATAGAAAAAAGTTTGTGCATAAATATTAAAATCACTAATTTTAGTTCATAATATTTAAGAATAATGTCTTAAATATTAAAATTCTTTTAAATTTTTTAAAATGAATCAAAAGTCAAGAAGACAGACAAATTGTTTAAATGTTCATTTATATTTTGAATTTTTAAATGCACGTTCGAAATTTATTTTGGAATAATTTTTAGTTTGTAATGATTTTAGACGTGTGTTGGGAACAGAAAAACATAACAGAAGCATTTTCTATTAAAATGTTGCATGTGATATAGAATGGCCGCAAATTTGTGCAAATTTCTAAATATAACTTTTTAATAGCTTTTTATTGGAAAATTGCCATTTACGGGGATTTATTGTTAATATTTTCATGCTTAACTTTTTTTATTTATCATTTGAGTCAAATCTAAATTAAAATTTTAGCAACATTTTTGCAAAGTTCGTAAAATTTTCATTAAGTACAATTTAATAATATCTATGAACCAAATTTTATTTTTTATGAACAAAAATTTGGGAAAAAAAGTCATGTTCGATTCATAATTTTATTGAAATTTTTTTCAAATATATGAATTCTTTTTCTCTGTGTATGTCGAAAGAAATGTTCGTTTCGACAAAATGTATGGCAAACAACAAATAAATTTAACAATTTGTTATTGTTTTCCATAAAAATTTTCGAAACGAATATTTCATTACACACAGAGAAAAGTAAAATTATTGAAATAAAATAAAAAGTATTTTTATTCTATAAAAAAAAAATATTTTTTTTATGAAGCTTAAGTTTTTAAGTAATAATAAAATTTGTTATTGTAATTTAAATATATTTGTTTCAGTGATCACTTAAAGAAATATAATGCAATAATTTGGAATTACCTTGTTAATTAAAAATTTCAAAAAATTACTTACATTTCCTACATATTTAATTAAGTAAATGCATTTTTTTAAAAAACCTGTTACTATTGTTTTAAAATTTCAAATGAAAAAATATGAAATAGAAATGATTTTAGCTCCATTATGTTGAAAAACATCATTGTGCCTTTTTCTATTTTCGATAAACTATTTCTTTTTTTTTTTTGAAAAATAATTTATATATTTTTTCCCCCTTTCCATTTGTAAGGGAATCCGCACCTGCTGACATGCCAATATATTTCGTCAAAAATTCCAGAAAGTTGAATAATATTCATCTTAATTTTCTTAACTAGATCATTTTTTTTTTTTTTTTATTAAATATTTAATTTTTCTTATTACTTTTTCTTCAAAAATGAGAGGGTGTTAACTGCTACAAATAGCATTCAACTTTTATTTTAACCAAAACTTAACGCAACCACCTTGTCTTCAATTACCAAAAGCAAAGAAATAACAACTAACCAACAAACAAAAAAATTAGATAAAAAATCGTACACCAAAAACTTGTATTGCCTTAAATTATATTTTGTCTATGTTGTGGTTAAAATTACATTAAAACGACTTAAATTACATTTAATGCAAGTTTAATCTTATAAATTAATCCCAAAACTAAAGTCAATTGAATATAAAAAAATCATATATTTGTTTATGAGATTGTTTGCTAAATTGTGGTGGCTCTTAAAGTTGGATTTTGTTGTTGTTATTTTTGTTTTTTTTTTTTTATATGTTTACTAGATTAAATGGCCATTAAATATTGAAAAACGTGCAAGTATGCTAATTATGGAAATTACAACTGCCAGCATACACACACACATACATGCTCCTGCATATGTGTAAATAGTTACAAATAAAACTGATATTGAATTAACTCAAATCGAAAACTAAATGCACTTTAAATGAAAATTGTACTTGCAACAACACATGCAGGCACGCACATTTGTTTAAATGAACGAATTTTGAACAGTTTTCAAAATAGGAACAATTTATAAACACATATACATAAACAAAACTGAATATAACACTTTTGAACCACATTGGACTCGTATGATAAAATACATTGTGAAGAGCTAATATTTATGCGTTGCACTGCACTGTGGGACAGAACTGAAAAATTTTTGTTTTAATCGGCTGGTTGGATTTACATAAAATTTCACAAGGGAGTAGCAGAGAAGGGTAGACTTTTAAGTTTGGAAGGTGGGACCCACAGACCCTGGAGCTATGGACGTTCAAAGTAGAGTACCTCTGACATAGAAAATATTCAACCGTTTGCCTAATTTTTGTTTCTTATCCGAATTTAAAGATTTTTATATCTTCGAAAAAAAAACATGTTTGCATGTGTTATTTATCTCCTATAGTTTTCGAGTTATTTGCATTTGAAATTTCAACTATATCAATTTTGCAAGAACTTGGTCCTTTTTTTATTTATATATAGCCCAACATTTCCGACGAATTTTGTTAGACTTTTTTCCAGTTAGTTAAAGAACAAAATTATCTATCGAATTAAAAAAAATTTAAGTCAATATCTTTTCCGAGACTAAAAATAAACGATTTTGAAATTGATAATTGCAAAAATTTTAACTTTTTGCGTTTTTTTTTTTTTTTTTGGAAAAGTGTACATTTTATTTCTCAAAAATAAAATTTTCTTTAAGAACATATAATAATTTTATACTTTTCTAAAAGACTTCTTCATAGAGATGATTTTAAAGTTGAAAACGAGCCCAATCACCCAATTGGGCTAAGTACAGACCCTCCCGAATTTGACCAATTTTGTATCGAAATTTTGAATTTCATCTGCGTGAAAATACTCTTCAGAAAAATATAAAATTAGTGTACGTTCTTAAGAAAAATTTGATTTTATAAAAAAAAGTGTAGGCACTTTTTCGACAAAAAAGAAATAAAAATCATATTTTTTTTCAATTTCAAAATCGTTTATTTTTAGACTCGAAAAATATATTGACTTCAATTTTTTTTTATTCGGTAGATAATTTTGTTCTTTAACTAATTGGAAAAAATCACAAAATCGGACGAGAATATTAATATCAAAAAACCTGAACCAAAAATGAGATACTTAAAATTGCAAAAAAACTTGATAACTATAAGATATAAGTAACACGTGCAATACTGTTTTTCATAGGCCGTATTGAGAGCTCTCAGAAGATATAAAAATATTTGAAATCGGAATAGAAAAAAAAATGGCAAGAGTTACCCTATATACATATATGTCAGATATAACTTATTTTGAGCCCCAATAGCTCCGTTACTGAGGGATATGTGGAACTCCCTCAGAAATTGTATCCTTCTCTGTTATGCCCTGTAAATCTATCCAGCTTATTAGAAGTTAAAGATTTGTCTCCCAAAATTTTCGGCTCTGCCCCACTGTGGGTTAAATCGAAAATTAACTGTAACAAAAACATTGAGAAGCCGTAGAAGCTTTCGATATATTTTTCATAAATAAGTAAGTATTGAATTTTTATTGTCGTGAAAACTAATAAACATAAATATTTTGATTAAAGATCTGCTCAAAATGCTCTAATATAGCACAATATGATTTATCTTAAGGTTAAATTTTTCATTTTTGGAAATATTTTTTTCTGAAACAACAAATTTATATACTTACGCTTATTATACTACTATACGACAATTTGAGTCACCAAATATTGCCACAATGAGTCCAACACGAAATGAAAGTATACCATCGAAATAATTGAATATCCAAGGGATTTTACAAAGTTAGTTCGAATTTCGATTTTATGGACTCTAAAACTTTGGATATTTTGAAGAACTGTTTTCATAATGTTACACACATTTAAATCAGTAAATTTGAATGTATTTATAGGTATTTATTATTTTATAGAGTACAAAGCTTCTCTTAGGTATCATGTAAAATTTTTATAAAATACCTCTGCCTTTTACGCCCACTTTTCATAACAAAATTGTATGCAATTTTCAAACATTTTAATTGGATTTTGCACATATATATGTATCATATATTCTCCGAAAGGAAATATATTATATAAAATAAGTATAAATGCCATGCCCACTCTTCGTAAATAATTATTTTTTGAAATTTCAAATGAAATATAGCACATATATCAATTATTTTTTGGATAAAACTATGGGCTAAAATATAAGTTGGATACCACGCTCACTAGCCTACTTTCAGTAAAAATTAATTTTCCTACTTTCTTGATACTACTAACAATTCGCATAAAGTATAAAATATTATATATTATAAAATTTAAAATGTATAAGCGCCAGGCGTCTTTTTCGCCTAATTTTATAACACTGTGATATTATTTTAGTACTGTCATCAAAATATTTATTAAATTTGAAATTTGCTTACTGAGAAGTAAAGCAATCCTTTCTTAAAAAAGTGGGCGTGGCATACAGTCAGTACTTCCTCCAAGGATATACATATGTGCAAAGTTTCATTTTAATCGGATCAGTAGTTTAGACATAAGATCAAGTCAAATGTAGTAAACAATGTTATGAAAAAAGTGGGCTTAAAAGGGGAGTGGTGTCGAGCAAAAATCTAGTATAATAATGCTAGTAGTCTATAAAATAACAAAAACATATAATAACATTTTAATTAAATAATTTAAATTATTTTTATTTCCAATTATATTCAAAAAAAGGCTCCGAAAAATTTGAACTTCAAGAGTCCATAAAACCAAAATTATAGTTTTGGTAGACTACTGATACGCTTTCATTTATTTAGTCTTGAATTTATTATTTATTAACATTTATTTTCCCATTATATAACCCACTGTTGTCAGTGCGTCCGTTTGTCTATATTTAACAAAATCAACAACAACAGTAACAAGAATATAACACACAAATAACAACAATATTATTAACAACATCAACAAACACTAGAGCCAAACGCACAAACAAGTGAACGAACAGTAGCACAAGTTCATTATTAATAAATGACCAAAGCTAAAAAAAAAACACTAACAAAACCAATTGTAACAACAAAAAGTAAAAAAATAACAGCAAAAACCATGGCAATGGCAAACGGGCAACAGACAACATTTAACAACAACATCAATAATACAACAGCAACATTTACAAAAGAAGTAAAAAAAAAGAAACAATGGTAATGGCCAGGCTCGTTATAATTATAGAGAAAATACACACACATACTTATTAGGATGGAACCATTTGTAAGCAACAGAAAAAAGTCTGATGTTTACATCCTTCAACTTTTTCAAGACCTACTGCAAGAAAAGCAACTCGATGTTTTTGTTGGGAAAAATGCACTAGACTCGTTATTTACAATAGCTGGTAGGGTCCAATTTTAACAGCCCGTCTAGACGTAACATAATATGTAAGATTTTTCTGTCAGATAGTGTCAAGTTCGTTCTCTGAGAGAATTACTTCACGTGTAGATTCAAATATTAGTATTATAAGATGTATTATGAGACTGTTTTGATGAGATTTCTCTACACAACCATCTTATAAGATGAACTGACAAAAAAATACATACACTCGGAAGTTTGTATGTGTGTGTACTTGTATATTTTGGAAATTACTAAAAAACAATGTTTTTTTGTAAAATTATTTTCTTTTAATTACATTTAAAAAAATATTTTTATAAAAATTGCGATTTTTTTAAATAAAAAGTACATGTTTATTCTTATAGGATTTATTATTTAAGATTTAGCATAATATAAACAAAATGGTTACCCTCTTCTGCTTGCGATATCTCACATATTATATCAACGTTGAAATCAGTTGTAGACCTGAGGTAAGAAATGTTTCAATGTTTTTTTCCTGTATTCATCTCATTAATACGCATCATTTAAGTGGTGTTTCTAAACTAGAATAACAAAAAACTGATTCTTGGGATACTCTTTTATTATGTTATAAACAAAGGTATTATATATCACTTTAGGAGAAATAGTTTCTGTCCTCTTTTAAATGATGTATAAAATATTTATTATTCAACAATTCATTGAAGAATTTTTTTAATGAATGGAAAATTCAATACTATTGTGTGTGTACTTTTTTAAGTACATTTTGAACAAAAAAAAAATAATACCGCAGTACCCTTACGATATATTTAGTACTTTTCGTTTTCTTAAAAATTTAAAAATATTTATAAATTATTCCTATTTAATATTCATTTCATTCATGTTAAATCAATCAGAAAATTTATTACCTATTTTTAATCTCCAAAAATTAACATTTTAACTTGAGTTGAGTATTATTTCATAATTTTTATTTGCCATCCCTGGGTTATGCTAAACATATACATACATAATTAAATTAGAAATACTTTAAATATACTTGTCAGGGATGTCAAAATTGATAGAATTGTACATTTTTGTTACAATTCGAGACTGAAAAGTACAATGGTACGCCAATGACCAATTGGGTGCAATTTAAATTTGCTTTCTAATTTTAATTTTTTTAATAGAAAATCATCTTATTTAGAAACCAAATTTCAACTTTAATTGCAAAAATGTTTTAAAAAATCTCAAATTAGTTAAGATAAAGCACTATGATTATACTTGATGCCCAGTCTCTGCTTTTTATTTTAAAATTAAATTCTCGTATCAGGGTCTCATATACACTCACTAAATGGGAGCTGAGATTCAATTTCTAACATGCTTGTTAAATATGCAATAAGCAACACGCAATAACAATCTGTGACTGAGTGGTTACCATGTAAGACTATAAAACTTAAGATGTTAGAAAGACGTGCGTTTGATTCGGGTTGCCGATATCGACACTAACGAAAAATTATAAAATAAATATAATTAAATACAAAAAAAAAAAAATAATAAAGTGAACAATTACCGAATTTTTTATCAAATTTGTATTGTATTAATCGACACTGAACATGTTCTCTTGAACCAATCATGTGACCTGCCCCAAGATGATTAAACGACTTTAATTAGCCACCTTCAATGGCAACGCCATGTAAAAGTGACAGGTTCCTCCCATATAAATTTTCAGAATTAGTACCGGTTACTAACCCAGAGAACATCTCACGTGACCGTTTTTAACCGATTCTTTTTCCTCTAGGGATATAAGAAAGTTGTAGAAGAGGATCTAATTTTTGAGAAAAATTTTATTTATGGGATGACTACAACCCTGTTGTAATATGGAATGGTTTACAGGATATCAAAATTGACCACCTCATGAAAATGAAAGGTTGGTAACCGATTCAATAGAATAAAAAGGTAACGGTAATGGTATTTTGGATTTATTTTAGATTATTTCGCGGTAGCATTGTTTATTTCGGTAAGGGTATTTTAGCGTTGTCAGTATTTCTCGGCCTCGAGGTGGACATTCAACGAGGAAGAAATTTTGCTCCAACATTTGTTCTATATAAGGTTTGTTATAATAATATATAACAATATATAATAATATATAATATAAGCAAAATCGGTTCATAAACAAAAAATTTATGGAAAAATATACTAGAAAAACAAGGTGTTCGTCGTAACTCCAGTTTTTACTATTTGAACGATATAATTCTTGATTCCAATATAATTCTTGATTCCAAAAATGGGCGTGGTCTGCCTACTTTACCTCCCATATTTGGTTAAAAAGCAATAAAATTTTGTATAAATAGTTTAAAGACCCATGTAAACTCGAAAAAAGTCGACGTAGTTCGCCTACTTTACCGCCCACATGTAAACTTTCATTTTAGCTGGGAATATCGAATTCTAATTTTTAATCCATACAATTGGGGCCATCATAATATATTCATAAATAGATATACGTATTTAAAAACGTACGCACAAATGTAAATGGCGTATTTATGTATGAGTTATATGTCTAAATGTAAACAAATCAACAATTTTAAAGTACACTGGAAAAAAATAGCATCTCAAACTCAAACTTTGATCTGTGTTGAACTAGTCCTGCCAAAAAAAAAAAAAATGGAAAATACAATTTTCAATACCATGGAAATAAATAAGCATGCAAATTACAAGAATTCAGACCTTGGAAAATTTTTGCTGAATCCGACATGTATTCAAATATAAAAACATTTTAAACTTGAAATATTATTGAAAAATTAAAAGTTTTTAAGTAAAATAAATTTGACTTGAATTTAAATTTCCTCTTTACTGGAGAACGCTATTAATTTAAAGTGTAATAAAATTTTAATTCAATGCTTGGAGCTAGTTTCAAGGCTTGAAATATATTTGGTTTCAACTTGAATTCCAGCAACAATGCTTATTGGGAAAGTTAAAAGTGTAAAAAAACAACTAAAATTTGATGTCATATATCTTTAGGGCTCTCTTTGAACAATGATGACAAAGTGTAAATTTCCAATCCTTAGTTTAAAAAATATAGAATCCTAAAAATAATTTTTTAACAGTAAATTTATGTGAACCAACAGTTTTTTTCTCTTGCTTAAACTATCAATTCAGAATAACTACTTAGATAGATAGAGAAGGTTGATGTGATACCAGATAGTACCACATCTCCACCCAGAGACCGATTACGGTCCATTGCGAGTCCCTTCATTAAAATAGCTGTGAAATATAGAGTATAGAATACAGAAAATAGAAAATACAGAAAATAGTAGAGTAGAAGTAGAAGATAAAAGGGGTAGAAATGTGAACGAATCATATAGGGGGATTAGCAATGTTACCAAACCCTCTAGGGTTATACCCCTGATTCTCCCTTAAGCAGTCGATTCCCATGACGAAGCCTATGACGTCTACAAGATCTGCCCGCTGAGGAATTGGCCATTTCATCCTACGATGCTGCAATCGTGGCAAAGGCACACAATGTGCTCAATAGACACACATTCTACAAAAATCGGAATTGCTAGCGTCCCATCTAGACCTCATCTTCCCTATCAAACAGTGACCCGTTATGGCCCCTATCATGATTCTCAAGCTCTTCCTATTCATGCCCAGGAGAGTGCTAGTGCCTGCATTGTTCAGTACCGGCCATATCGCCCTCGACACTCTACAGTCCTCTCTACTCTCCCAAGCCGAATTGGTTCTGACCAAGATCCAATCATTGATCTTCCCATAGAAGAAACTTAGTGGTGGTTTCACATAGGTTTCCCTCTCCGAGACATTCTTTGCTGCGCCTTGCCTTGCCAGTTCATCAGCCAATTCATTGCTTGAAATATTGCAATGGCCAGGCACCCAGCAGAGTCTCACCATGTAGTCCTCCATCAGCTCTCTTAGTGTCTTCTTACAGGCAGCTACTAGCCTGGATCTCACCAAATGTGTCCCCAAGGCCTTCAGAGCCGCCTGACTGTCCACATAGAGAGTGACCTCGGTACCTCTCGCAATGTTTTTCCTGATTATTTCTGCGGCTTTCAGGATGCCGAGAATCTCAGCCTGAAAAACGCTGCACTCATCAGGGAGTCTAAACTTCTTAGCTCTGAAATAAATGTATTTTTTTTTTTGTTTTTTTTTAAACTAAAATTTATTTATCAAAAATTTAGTAGATTATTTTTCTTAGTGTACACACTGTACGTACACATTTGAAAATAAAACAAACCATATAAAAACGACTATTAACATAAAAGAGCGTATGAGTGATTAGCAAAAATAAGAATGTGAGTTAAAGTGAGCAACTTTGTAAAAAAATGTGGGCCAAAGCTTATTAACAATAACAACAACAATAATGATAGAAAAACAGTAAGAGCAATAACAAAAACAATAAGCAAAATAAACGTGTGAATTTCTGAATAATGTTAGAGACAGGCGAAAAAATACAACCAACATATAGAATTGCATTAAACCAAAAAAAAACAAACATAATATTTGTCATATTGAGTCTGCGCGGCGGCTATTTTTTATTTACTTTTTTAGGGGCTTACACTTATGTTTACTATACATTCAATTCATTTATTTGTAAACTAAATGTGGGTTTACAAATTTATACAGTGTTACCAATAGTGATAACTGTTTTTATACCCTTTATCGTACAACTAATTAAATTGTCACCATGTTTATAACATAAGCAACAAATCGGGGGCCATAGATTAACCCAAGCTTTATGGAATTTTATAACTTTAAAAGATTATAAAATAAAAAAAATGGTTAATGCTATTATTACCCCAAAATGCAAGATTTAAGATTTATTTTTTATTTACTTTCTTATGAGCTTATACGTACGTTTACGTCACTCTAAATTCAATTCATTTATTTGAAAACTAAATGTAGGTTAACAAATTTATACATTGGTACCTATAGTGGTAGCTGTTTTTATATCCTTTGGAACTTTAAAGGATTATAAAATAAAAAAATGGTTAGTGCTATTATTACCCCAAAATGCAAGATTTATTAATTGCGTTAGGATTTTAACAATCAATATTTATTTGCACTTAAAGGGTTAAACTTTCAATTTGAGTATTTTGATCTTTAACACAGCAGTCACCGTGGCGGCTATTTTTTATTTACTTTCTTATGGGCTTATACGTACGTTTACGTCACTCTAAATTCAATTCATTTATTTGAAAACTAAATGTAGGTTAACAAATTATACATTGGTACCTATAGTGGTAGCTGTTTTTATACCCTTTGGAACTTTAAAAGATTATAAAATAAAAAAATGGTTAATGCTATTATTACCCCAAAATGCAAACTTTATTTTAGGATTTCACAGAAGCCCTCCACAGGAGTTAAGTTTCTTTATCAATTTGTTAACAACTTTGTTTTTATACCCACCACAAAAAATGATGGGGATATATTAACTTTGTCATTCCGTATGTAACATGTTGAAAAAATTATGATGATTATTTTTATATGATACAAACGACACCCATTCTAAGATGTCCGTCCGTCTGTCTGCTGAAAGCTGGATACAGCTCGCGGCGAACATTCTAGAGGCAGGAAATTTGGCTCAAATATTTGTCTTATATAAGGTTCGTTTGATAGTGTTATGAACCAAATACTAGAAAAACAGGGTGTCCGTCGTAACTCCAGTTCATATTTTTCGGCCTATATCTTTTACAAAACAACATGTACATCAACAAAATTTTGCACGAATAGTTCAAGGGCCAATATAAACTCGGAAACAAAAAAATGGTCTTGGTTCACCCACTTTAAAACCCCCTCCCATGTAAGGTGAAATTTTAAAAAGTTGCAGATGGTGAGTATATAGATTCTACCAAGCCGAATATAACATTCTCACTTGTTTATGATTTTTTTTTTTTTTTTTTGGCGTTCACAAGTCTAGTAAAACATTCGATTTTTTTTATTTCTAAATAATTTTTAAAATGGATTTTGTCTTTCAGTTTTTAATTTACCAACAACAATGTGCATTTTTATATTGATTGTCATTTGGTTTGTAATGCGTAAAATATGTTTGTATAAATACAAAAAAAAAACAACAACTTTTGTAAAACATTTGTAAACTGGCCTTAATTCGTACTCGTACACGGTCAATATGAAATATTTCTTTTTTAGTTTTTTTTTAATTATTTTTAAAATTAAACTTGTTTATACGGGCACCAGTACAAAATTTAACATTTGGTTTATTTGTAATATTTTTTTTAAACGATTTTGTTGTAGTTGTAGCCATAAAGAGACAAGTTCATTGAACGTTTATTTATTTTATATATTGTGTTATAGTATGAGTATGAAAAGTACTTACATTGAATTTTAACCCCAAAAAGATACAAAAAAAGGATAAATTAGTTAATGTAAGAGTAGAGCTTAAATTTATTTGTACCTAATATTTAAAAAAAATATATATTTATTAGAATTATATTTTAGCCGTATTTTATTAAAACAAAATCTACTTTAAATTTTGAACATATGATACATTAAAGTGCCTTAGGAAAAAAATGCAAATATACCCCTCATGAAATGAAGATTAGTATGTTCTTTTATGATTCAAAAAATATTACGTCTAAATGTTTTAATTTACGTGAATTGGACCATTTTTAAAACATCCCTGAAAATACCAATTTCATTATAAAAATCTTCGTTAAAAGAAAACAAACTTCATATGCATTTAAATAATTCTTACATCTCTTTTCGTTCGCGATATATCAAGATTTTGTTAACATTTTTTGCCATATTTTCATTATTTAAACATGTAATTGTATATATTTTGGAAATTTTTAAACATATATTAGATTTTAAGGTACCATTGAAAAGTCCTATTCTGATACTATTGAAAGTTACAGATAATTAACCCTTTAAAAGGATTAGGTTCTCACAAAGTTAAATTAGCAATTTCTGCAAATAAGTGATATGGAAGTATTTATTATACTTAAATATCAATGAATTTGTGAAAATATAATAATTTTTTTAAAAGAAAGTCTTTGAAGTTTAGCTGCGATTGTACACGAATTTATCGTCTTTTTTCATGTTTATGTCTCTTGTGACATTTATTTAACTTAACCTATTATCGACCGGAAATCTCAAAATATTACTTTTGTTACTAAAAGGTTAAATGAATACATATATCAATAGTGCTGAATTAGACCATTCTAATGAAGCTCTAAAATCTAAATTCCGTTGGAAAATGTCCGAAATATTTAAACTTTAATAAATCAGTGTTTAAAAAATTCGTAGAAAATTTTAATAAGATCTTAATTTTTCGAGAATGAAAACTAATTATAACAAACTTTTTCCCGATTCCGTATTATTCGACATGTGTCTATTGTATATTTTATTTTTTTAACATAAAGTTAAAAATTTTGTCCACAGTTTATCGAAAACCATATTTTTGGAGGTATTTTAAAAATGGTCCAGCTCACGTGAACGAAATAATTGGACCGAAATATTTTGGGGATTAGTTTATAACATATCAATCTTTAATTTTAGGAGGGCATATTTGCAACATTTTTTTTTTTCTTCATACAAAGCGATGCACTTCATATTACATAAAAATAAATAACTAAACTAATATCTCATTCTTTTTTACTATTCATAAAACTTGCTGAAACACTTTTGAGAAAATTTTTGGACTTTCCGACAGTTTCGGCTAAAGAATTTTCTAAAAAATTTTATAAAAAATTCCATTTTCTTACTTTGTCGGATGAGTTTAGGGCAACTAAAACATTTTGTGTATTTTTTGGTACTTTCGTTCAGTTTTTAAAAATGTCCACTACTTTAGTCTAAAAAAATTTCGTTCATTTATTTCGTAAAAAGTATAATTTTCTTATTTATAATTTCTAGTTCATTCAATGTATTTTAAATAATTTTGAAAGATTCTTTGAACTTTAGACTTTATTTTATATTTTTACAAAAATTTGCTCTTTGTAAATTTATTTCATTAAATTCAATTTTACAATTTTGAAGCCTTTTTTCATTCGGTTAGTTTTTAAAAATTTCGATCAGTTTCGGCTAAGAAATTTCATAATTTTTTTTATAAAAATTTAGCTTTTATTAATATTTCTGACGAATTTAGTGCATTTTGAGGGGATTTTGAAAATTTTTAAAGTTTTAAAAAAATTCGTCTAGTTTCGACCAGAATTTTTTATACATTTTTTTTTTTTTTTCATCAAATATAGAATATTTAAAAAAACTTGTAAAATAGTTAATGAATTTAAAATACTTTTGGTAATTTTTGTTTACTTGGCTATAATTATATTTTTAGTCTTTTTCATTAAAATTAGAAAATTTTGCAATTTCTGATACATTCAAAACAGTTAAAAAATATGTAACATTTTTTTTTTTTTGGACTTTCGGTTTTTTTTTATAATTTTTAAATAAATTGCTCCGAAATTTTTAAAAACTAACTGAATGACTGAACAAATTTTTTCAGAATTGTTTAATTAATTTAAATAAAGTTAAAAATATTTAAATTAATTAAAAAATTCTGAAAAATTTGTTCGTCATTTGATTAGTTTTTATAAATTTGTGTCAGTTTCGGCTAAAGAAATATTTGTAAATTTAAAAAAAAAAATGTTCCTTTTTTAATTATTTCTGATGAATTTAAAGCTAAACACATTTTAGATATTTTCGGTAATTTGTTAATTTTTTAAAAATTTCCTGTTTCGACTAAAGATTTTTATAATTTTTTTTGTTTTTTGATAATATGTAATACATATAATTAATAAATTTTAAATTCTTTGGAGACATTTTCTTGACTCGGTAATTTTTTAAAAATTTAATATATTTCGGCTATATTTTATATTTATTTTTTTTTTTATTAAAATTAGCAAATTTTATAATTTGAAAAAAAATTGTGAAATTTTTTGAAATTTCGGTCAGTTTCGTTTACATTTTTTTCTAATTTTTACATAAATGAACTTAGGTCCGAATACAAAAATTCTAGAAAACTATAAAAAAAAAAGTTCAACAAAAACCATTGTCCAAACTGGGTTTGGACACTTAAATTATAATTTATAATTTTAACGTTAATAACAACGTAAGAAACATTTCCCCACCATTGGCAACGCGCGATATTTAAATTCGCTGCAATAAACGGTTTTCGTTAAAAAAAATACGATATCAATGAAAAATACGACTTATGAACATCTTAAAACTAAATCTTAATTTAATTGCAATTCATCCGCCATACGCAGTATCTCGTTGCCCTCTACTTACACTTAATTATTTAAAAAGCTGAAATTTAAACTTAAACTAAAAAAAAAAAGAAGAAAACCCCTGAATAATCAATAAAAGCCACGAAATTGTTTGTGCTGAAGAAAAACCTAAACTATTTACCTCATTATTTGGTTATAAAACAAAAGGTAAGAATTTATGCTTCAAGAACCAGCTACCCCAAAAAAACTAATTGAATCCCCTAAAATTTTCTCTTTGTTTCCCAACCCCTACAATTATAATTACTCTAACCCAAACGGAGTAATTATAATTAATTCTTTATTACAGATTTGTACCCTCCTCTTATCTTTAACCTTAGCATTTCGATCCACCTGTAATAAAGAAGTTACATACAGTAGTTAACCCTACTGTATTCAACCATTTTTGTTTTTATAATTATATAATTTTTACATAAATTTGCTGTTTGTAGTTCTATTACTTTTATTAAACAAATCTGAGAAATTTGTTTAGTCATCATTATTTTGCATAAAATTTTGCTCTTTTTATAATTTTTAGTACATTTAATATAGTTAACACTAATTTTAGAATTTTCGGTAATTTTTAGAAATTTTCGTTCAGTTGCTCTTTTGGATTTTTTATAAAAAATTAAGTTTACAAAATATACCTACAAGATCCGTAATTTATTTTCCAAGACCATTTTTTTAGTATTGATCTATGTGATGATAAATGACTAAAGACCCCTTTACACGTCCAAGGGTTAAATATAGCGATACATTTATTTCTATAAACAAATGTAATCTTATGCACTTGTTGTTTATTGATACTTTGATATGTTTGATCTTAAAAATAATAAAATTTAATGGACAGTTCGTAAGTAAATTGCATTGCGTTCTCGTATACGCATACTATGCACAAACACACACACTCTCATTTTTTTTACCCCTAGAGCATACAATCGAATTCGAATACTAATTTTATTATTAACGTTTTTAAACTTCTTTTTATTTATAGTTTAAATGCACATTTAATTTTTTGATTCGCACATTAAAAATAAAAAAAAAACAAAAAATTGCTTAAATGATTTGTTTATCATTTATTTATTATTTATGAATGTTCGTGTATATGCGTGTATGTGCCAGCGAACGTTTAACGTTATTTATCGTTAATACTCTTATAAAATTTTTATATTTATTTTTATATATTTTTTCTTGCGATTTCTTTTTCTTAAAAACTATAAAACACGTTGCAAATATGTGATTGTACTTTATGTGAATATTTTGTTTTGAGAGTGCGTAAAAAATCATTACTTTTCATTCATTTCATTGAAATGTAAAGCAAATTACTCGTATTAGTATTGGTTTAAAATACATAAATTATAAGAGTATAGTGGGTTTCAATGGTGGGTTTTTTGAAAGAATTTTAAAGTTACCCTACAGTGAGGTATTTGGGGGAAAATAAAGAAAATTTTGCTTTTTACACAAAACAAGTTTAAGAAATTAAGGAAGAGTAAGCACAGTATAGAAATTGAAAAAAATGAAATATATTACTTAAAGAGTTACAAAGAAGTTGTTGAATCAACAGTGAAAAGTAATGCAATGGGTAATCAAAAGAGTTTGCAAGTAATGCTTACATTAATCTGGTTCTTTTCCCTCAAGCTTTTGCTTTAAAATCTATCCGACATTTCTCAATCTCACACAAATGATTCAACTTATTCATTAGCCTAAGTGTAGGGCTCACAATTTATAACCAAAAAAATATATTAATATTAAAGTAAATGTTGTTTGCATATTAAATAAAGTTCATTTATGCTGAAGTACTTATAAATTTAAATTCTTACAAATATATAAATATATGTACTACATATAAATATAGTCATTCATTATTTTTAAAGTACATTCATACATTTTTTTTTTGTAAGTATGTGTGTTTTGTACGTTTTAGAATCGCAGACGAGTGGAGTAACTTAGTCAGTCATACCTGTTGAAGAATGTAGGTTAAATTTTTATGCGTTTTAAGAATTAAACAAATAAACTGAACTGAAATCATATATTGACTGTAAACAAAAAAAAAAAAAAAAAGATATTTCGATTACAGTAGACGCTCACAAATTAGAACCGCTTTGTTTTTGAGGCAATTCTAATTCTGAATTATTCTAATTTCTGGACGTTTATTTTTTTTGAATAAAAAATAAAAAATTGAGTAAATTTACTTCCAAAAACTAAAATAAAACACTTTTGAATTTTTTCTAATTCAATTTTATTTGATAAAAACAAGAAAACAAAACGTAACAATTCAGTCCAATACATTAAATGTATTTTTATAAATTAAATTAAAAAACATAACAATTCAGTCCAAAAAACTAAAATATTTTACATATGTATTTAAAAAAAAAAAATATTACATAATAAAGTTAAAAGTTATTGGAGGGATAGACTGCACAATGGCCAAATTTACAACTAATCTTTATTTGACATATAATCAGTTATATTTGTTTGCATTTTTATTTTCATCGAATTCGAAATATCAATACGGAGAGCCAAAAGATTGCTTATGTGCTTAGTGGAAAACAATTCACTGTTATTGCACCATTTTATTAAATTATTTACGCTTTCAATGGCTGTACTTCAACAACATCGTCTTCGCTGCTATCTGAAGACTGACTATCGCTACTGAGAACATATATAGATCCGTCATCAAACACATCTTCATTCCATCTGTCGATTGAGCTGAAATTCGAATTTCAGACCGTTCGAATTACTGAAAGCTCTAATTTGTGAGCGTCTACTGTATTATTATTTTTTTGCGATATAATTTTAATTTTAAGATATATTTTTAATAAAAAACAAAATAAATAAATTGTTTTAAATACTTTCTGTGACTATTGACAAATTTATTGAGAGAGATTTTAAAGAAGAAAGTATATCAAATAAGTTATCCAACTAAGAAAATAAATTTAAAATGTAAGAGAGAAATAATTATAATTCAGAGGCCTTTTAAAAATGGAAAAATATAAGCTAATGAAATTAACAATGAATTTATCCAAAAATTTTTATCTTTGTTATCGACAATTTTTCTATAGAAAAATCTTTGTTATCGACAATTTTTCTATAGAAAAATCTTTGTTATCGACAATTTTTCTATAGAAAAATCTTTGTTATCGACAATTTTTCTATAGAAAAATCTTTGTTATCGACAATTTTTCTATAGAAAAATCTTTGTTATCGACAATTTTTCTATAGAAAAATCTTTGTTATCGACAATTTTTCTATAGAAAAATCTTTGTTATCGACAATTTTTCTATAGAAAAATCTTTGTTATCGACAATTTTTCTATAGAAAAATCTTTGTTATCGACAATTTTTCTATAGAAAAATCTTTGTTATCGACAATTTTTCTATAGAAAAATCTTTGTTATCGACAATTTTTCTATAGAAAAATCTTTGTTATCGACAATTTTTCTATAGAAAAATCTTTGTTATCGACAATTTTTCTATAGAAAAATCTTTGTTATCGACAATTTTTCTATAGAAAAATCTTTGTTATCGACAATTTTTCTATAGAAAAATCTTTGTTATCGACAATTTTTCTATAGAAAAATCTTTGTTATCGACAATTTTTCTATAGAAAAATCTTTGTTATCGACAATTTTTCTATAGAAAAATCTTTGTTATCGACAATTTTTCTATAGAAAAATCTTTGTTATCGACAATTTTTCTATAGAAAAATCTTTGTTATCGACAAGTTTTCTATAGAAAAATCTTTGTTATCGACAATTTTTCTATAGAAAAATCTTTGTTATCGACAATTTTTCTATAGAAAAATCTTTGTTATCGACAATTTTTCTATAGAAAAATCTTTGTTATCGACAATTTTTCTATAGAAAAATCTTTGTTATCGACAATTTTTCTATAGAAAAATCTTTGTTATCGACAATTTTTCTATAGAAAAATCTTTGTTATCGACAATTTTTCTATAGAAAAATCTTTGTTATCGACAATTTTTCTATAGAAAAATCTTTGTTATCGACAATTTTTCTATAGAAAAATCTTTGTTATCGACAATTTTTCTATAGAAAAATCTTTGTTATCGACAATTTTTCTATAGAAAAATCTTTGTTATCGACAATTTTTCTATAGAAAAATCTTTGTTATCGACAATTTTTCTATAGAAAAATCTTGTTTTAGTAAATTTTTTTATAAAAAATTATTGTCGAAAATTTTTCTAAAAAAAAAAAATTATTGAAAGATTATAAAAAATATAAGTTATTCTATTAAAAACGATTATCAAAAAAGTTTTTATAAAAAAAATTGTTTTCCAAAGTTTTTCTATAAAATAAAAAAAATGTTATCAAATATTTATCGATAAAAATTTTTCGAAAAGATGGATAACTGAAAAATCCTCTAGAGTATTTATCTACAGAAAAATCTTATGAAATAAATCAAACGTTTTTTTATAAGTTTTTCTATAAAAAAAAATTTTTTCTAACCAAAATCTTTTAATAAAACAATTTTCTGATCGAAATTTTTTCTATAAAATAAAATTGGTTGCCTAAAATCTTTATATAAAAAAATTTTACCTATCAAAAATTTGTCTTTATATTTAGAGAAATTGTTAACGCCGCTTCTGGCCACATTTCTATGAATTTTGAATGTCACACTTCTATGTGATTTAGGCATAAAAACTAAAAGCTTTTAAATGAAAACTTCAATCAAACTAACGAAATATCATTGCCCAAAGTTCTCGCCAGAAAATGAAGTAAAATAAATTATATCAAACTTTTATATTTAAACTTTTCATCGTATCCTCCAACAAGTTTTTGCAAATTATTATTTTCGCCATATTTCTAATCAAAAAACAAACTAAACTTTAAACTTTTTAAAATAATCCAAATACATATGTATGTATTTATTTTATTTGCAACATCTTATCTCATGCAAAATATTTTTATTTACAAAGATTCACATGATTTGCTTTAGCGATAAATCAAATTCATGACTTGTTGGAAAATTTTAGATATTTATTTAAATTTAACGGTTATAAATCATTTTGTTAAAAAAAAAATAGTAGAATTATGAAAAACATTGCAAAAATTTTAAAATTTATTGGAATGAAATTGAGAATTTCCTTCCCAATGATTAACTAAAAAAAATTAAAATTTACACTTTATTAACAAATTGCGTTCTCTCCCTTTTCAAAATTATGCTAAAATTTATTTTAGATATTTTCTGTTTTCTTAAGTTTTACAAAATCAATTCTCTTCTATTTACTTTTAGGCCATTGGACACATTTCCGGTTGTCATATTAATCCGGCTGTTACCCTTGGCTTTCTTATTGTTGGCGAAATGAGCATAATTAAAAGTGCACTCTATATAGCCGTACAATGTGTGGGTGCTATTGCTGGAGCCGCTGTTATCAAGGTAAGTTTAATTAAGTCAAATTGTAATGGTGCGAAGTCATTATTAATTTTTTAATATTCAACTTGATGCGAACTCATTTAAAACATTTCTTTAAAACCTAAAACTTAATATTTTTATAAAAAAAAACAGGTTGGTGTCTCTGAAGCCGTGGGTGGTGCTGAATTGGGTGTATCCGCCTATGCAGGCTCCCTCACTGTGGGTCAAGCTGTGCTAATCGAAGCTTTAATTACTTTCATTTTGGTATTTGTTGTTAAAGCTGTCTCCGATTCCGGTCGAACAGATATCAAGGGTTCAGCTCCCTTGGCTGTAGGTTTATCCATAGCAGCTGGCCATTTATGTGCTGTAAGTGTTATTTTCCTATTACAATTAATACAATATAACTAAAAATCCTTTTCCCTTTTCAAGATCAATCTAACTGGTGCCAGCATGAATCCAGCTCGCTCCTTTGGTCCCGCTGTTGTACAAAACATGTGGGTAGATCATTGGGTCTATTGGGTGGGTCCTTTCGCCGGTGCTGCTGTGGCTGCTTTACTTTATAAATTTGTTTTTAAAGTACGCAAGGGTGATGATGAAGCTAATTCTTATGATTTTTAAGTGCTTTGGCTGCAGAGAATTTAATTTAAACAAAAATTATTTAAAGCCCAAAAAACATTCAGAATTTTTTTATAATTTAAGCCAAGTAAATGTGTAATTAACCTCATTGCTATTTTTTGCTTTGTTATTCGCTAAGTTGTAAAGAATATATATATATATATATATATATATATATATATATATATATAGATATAGATATAAAACAAACCAAAACTAACCAGTTAAATATGAAAAACGCACACGCACTCACACACACATAAAAACAAATCTTTTCATTAAATTGTTAAGCAAATGAAATGATAAAATTATTATGGAAAATTTATAAATTTATTAATAATTTTTATTAATCGTTATATTTATTGTTAAATTTATTTAGTTTTAAACTTTAAAAGGAAAAAAGAAAAGAAAACTAAAAAAAATAAGAAAAGAAAGAAATAAAAATTTAATGAATTGTACATTTTACGAGTGTACAGATGAAAATGTTATAAATTTTTGCTTAAATAAACCAACAAAGGAAAACAAAATACAATTTAATAATTAATTTAATTAAGAAAACCAAAATCTAAATTAAATTTAAAAGAGTTAATTCTCGAAAATAATTAACAAAAAGATGATTATAAACGTAAATGTTAAGTAAGGAACGCTTCTTAAACAAATAAAATATTGTATGTTTAATGAAAAATACTAAATGATTGGAGTTTTAATTTTGGAAAGGAAAAATTACTTTAAGTACTGATTTCTAAGTCTACTCCGGAAATAAATCTGTAACTTTCAATCGGCTAATCGGATCTACATAGAATTTCACACAGGTGCAGCAAAGGAACAATTTTAATTTTGGAAGGAGGACCCTATAGATCCCTTGCCAAATTTTTCTTTCTTATTCGATTTCGAATATTTTTACGTCTTCTTAAAGCTCTCAATAAGGCCTATGAAAAAAATCCTGATTTTTGGAATTAAAATAAAATTTTTGTAAAAAATTTGTTTTTGGATAAACCATAATTATTTTATTTGTTATTTTAGATATCTTAACGAAATTTTTGCTGATTGTAAGCTTTATCATTCAGGTTCTTGTAAAAGGAATATCACAGTTGCCAAAAAAAAAAATAGGGGAAAATCCCAGAAATTGGATTTTTTGGAATTTTGCCCATAAAGTCCATCTTTGTTGTATGTCCCATAAATCACGCTTGCAAACTTTTTAGAATACATCGAAGATTCCAAAACTGTTTGTAGATTCAAGCCTTGAGATTTTATAACGTATAGGCTAAAGTCAAAATTTCGACACAAGATAGGTCAAATTCGAAAAGATCTGTACTTTGACCTTTTCGGACTGTTTTAATTTTAAAATCATCTCCGTGAAGATACCTTAAAATTTATTTATTTTATAATTACAATACAATTACAAATTATATTCTAATTCTAACCGAGCGATTCGATTCCCACCAGAGTCTCTGATGGGAATCGAACCCACAACCCCCAGATTGAAGGACTAGCTCACTACCAACTAGGCCATCGGGGCACCCACCTTAAAATTATTATTATAAAGAAAAAATTTATTTTTAGTACAAAACGAGTGTAGGCACTTTTTCGGCAAAAAATAATATAATAATTATTATAATTTTTGCAAGTCTAAAATTCAAAATCGTTTATTTTTGGGCTCGGAAAAGTCATCGACTTAAAATTTCTTTTATTGGATAGATAATCTTGTTCCTTAACTAACTGGAAAAAACTTACAAAATGGCAAGAAAATATTAGGCTATATATTTAAAAACTGGACCAAGATGTTGCAAAATTAAGATAGTTGAAATTTCAAATTAAAATAACTTGAAACCTATAAGGGATAAATAGCACATGCACAGAGGGGCAGAATCAAAAATTTAGAAATAATTCTATAACTCTTAATTGGTTGGGCAGATCTATATAAAATTTTACGTAGGCGTAGTACAGGAGTCCACAATGTTAATTTCGAAAAGGAGACCCTCAAATTTGCCCAATTTTTTTAACTTTACTATCGACAAAATATGGTAATACATTGTATATTGATCTCACGTATAGAAAAGTAAGCGATAGTGTAACCCTGCTCCCAAGCTATTAACGTACAATCATCTTTTATCACTAATTAGCTATTCAGGTTTTCGACACTGATATCAACCATCCTAACCTTACCAGTAGAGGTGATGGAAAAGGAAATATAGATCAGACTTAGAAACAAAAAGTGCATTACTTTACTTAAAATTCGAGTCTTAATTGTTATTTCTTTAAACATAAGATAAATTGAGAACTTATTGTATGCCTATTTTTGATTTTGCATAATTTACCCAACAAAAAGTAATTGTACTATGAAGTTATGGGTTCAATTAATAAATGCCATAATAGGTAACATTCAACCCACTGTTTATAAAATACTCCTAAAGATACACTTTAAAGATTTGCTTTAATTTTTGTACACTACAAAGAGAATTTATTATTTTACTCATGCATCATTAGCGTATACATTTGTTATCAGATTTTAAATTGTAATTAATTAAAAAATAATTACAACCTAAAAATATACTACACTTAATTTTGTATTAGAAACACAAAAACCTGCATTTGTTTATAACTATTTTTTTTTTTTTTCTTTGAATCAGAAAATAATCTAAAATTTGATATTATTGAATGTATGGGCAAATTGGAATATTTTACTTTGATAACTTTTAGTTTGAATTGATTTACACACAAAATTCCGAAATTTTAATTATCTAAAAGCTGTTTATATACAGTGGCGGTCAAAACATTTGAGAATGAAAACCTCGTTTTAGTATTCACAAATATTTTTATTATTCTAAGCAATAACTTTTCCTTGATTTAATAGCTCTACAATATTATTTCATTATCCATTTAAAAAAATTATTAAGCAAAAATTATTGAAAAACAGATTTTAATAAATAAGGCAAAAATTCAACTACATTTGCAACTACTAAAAGCACAAAGGGGAAAATATATAATAGCATTTTTCTGCTTCTCCAATTTTTTATTGCCGATTTTACGTATTACAGTCATCCACTTGTTCTCAATCGGGTTAAGATCGCAAGATTGTGGTGACTACGGCATTACATTTGTTTTTTTTTTTTTTAATATTCTTCTAATCAATCTTTAACAATCCTCGACGTATCATTATGGTTTTGGAATGTGCATGAAAGTGGTTCTTATTGGTCGAAGCATCACCGAGTGATACAATAAATTGGACAGATTCTACGCCCTGAAACACGATATTTTGGAAGCCAAAAATAAATGCAAAGGTAAAATATTATTTCAGTTCTGACTATTTAGACCACTATTGTATGCAATTAATATGTATGTACGTACTAGTTACCCAGAATTTTAGTTTCTAGAACATAATCGGTATGCTGTTAATATAACAGCTTTAAACACATTTTTTAACAAACTATAACAAATTTTTATTTACCAATTAGTGTCAACAGATGTTATTTGCTACAAATTTATTTTTATTTTAAAATAAAATAAAAAAATATTAAACTGAAAACAAACACAGTTTAAAAAGTACCATACAAATTTCTTAAATACATAATGAATCATAGTGCAAACTAATATTATTAATTAATTTTTTACCAAATACTTAGTATCAGTTACTCAAAACAATAAACAATTGAATAATTCATAATAAAAGTAAACAGCAAATAATATATGAAACTCAAAAATTATTCTTAATAAAATTACACAATCATCATTAGGATTGATAATGAAACTATTTTTTGTTGTATAAAAATATTAATTGTATAACTGATTGATTCACTTTGTATTAAACAAAAAGAAAAATTCTCACTCATATTCGATGTCAATTGAACAATGCTACGAGTATAATCTAGACACAAATGGTAAATGCAATTGATAATAGCAACATTGAAATGTATTGAATGAATTCCATGAAAGATTATATAAAAAAGTACAATTTTTGAACTCATGTCTTTCAATTTTCTTCATATTCACTAAATACGTTCTCTGTGAAACTACACTGGTCCATATTTCTATAAACGCAAATCAATTTTTATAATCAACTTACAAAAATTGAAATTTATTATTGACTTCATTTCAAAAAATAATAACAAAAAACTTAAAATGTACATTAAATTTTTTTTTTTTTTCATTTTCCTATATACGTGCTAATACTAATGAACCAATTTAGATTTATTAATAATGTGTTGATAAACCTTTGTTTTGTATAACTTCAAAAATTCGGTCTGGCATTGATTCCACTAATCACTATCAATTTCTTCCCAGGCTTGCTTAATTTTTAGTTTTTCACTAAATACGTTCTCTGTGAAACTACACTGGTCCATATTTCTATAAACGCACATCAATTTTTATAATCAACTTACAAAAATTGAAATTTATTATTGACTTCATTTCAAAAAATAATAACAAAAAACTTAAAATGTACATTAAATTTTTTTTTTTTTTTCATTTTCCTATATACGTGCTAATACTAATGAACCAATTTAGATTTATTAATAATGTGTTGATAAACCTTTGTTTTGTATAACTTAAAAAATTCGGTCTGGCATTGATTCCACTAATCACTATCAATTTCTTCCCAGGCTTGCTTAATTTTTAGTTTTAACACCGTTATTGTCATTATGGTTTCATTCTGTGCACTTCTTGCGCAAAATGTACCGGCCATGTATCCCCACAGATTCTCCATTAGATGTAAATCCAGACTACAAGCCGGCCAGTCCAATAGTGGAATACTATGTTCATTAAACTACAATTTAGATTAGTTCGAGACATGTTTACTTTATTTGGAACAAAACATACTTTTGATTTACTCGTAGCAGAAAAGGCTGCCCCTAACCATAACACTGCCTTCACCGAAATTGCGTTTCGACATAAGAATTTCGTTCAACCTCAAATCATGCCAATAGCAAGAATATGAATCGGGACCGTCCAAATTGAATTTCTTTTCATTAGAAAATATAACTTTATTCAACTCATCTGTTCATTCCATGTATTGGCGCGCAAATTTTACACGATTTTCCTTATAATGCTGTTTTAACATTGGCTTATATTTTGGTTTCTTCCATTATATGTTCGCAAAATGTGTGTTTATTTTTTATTTTTGTAGCATTTAATTTATTTCGGGTGGCGTATTCTTTTATGTTATTAATTTGCCTTTTTGTTAATTTTTGATTACCTTTTATTGGTTTCCGCACTCTGAATTTCTGCCCTTTCTTAAGAAAGCCTCGAATAACTCCTTCCAAAGGGTTAATTTTTCATCCAATTTCTCTGCTAGAACAGCCTTTATCACGAAAAAATTGAATTTGAATTTTTTCCTGGTCTGTAAGAAAAGTTCCTTTAGGCATCCTTTAGGTTGATAAAATTTCCCAATTAAAAAAAATATTTCCAGTAAACAGAGATGTTATCATCAGAAACTTACCTTTAGTGAAACAAACAACAAAAACTGTTGAAATTTTTTAATATAATTTTTTTTTTTCTTTTTTTAGAGAAACTTTTCTCGACTGCGTTTATAGGAATATTCCACTATGTTCTGATTGCTAAATTAAAGAAAGCAACAAAAGAAAAAAGTTCCGTTATATCGCGAGTTATTGTAACAGCACAACATTATTTTTAGTTAAGAGAAACGATATACCTCAAATAAAAACAAAAATTTTAAATGCGTTTATAGGAATATGCACCAGTGTAGTAAAATTTATTCAACTTTTGTTTAAAAAAATCAAAAGTCGTATTTTTCCATTATTTAAAATACATTATATTTTTACATTTGTCCTATTTTATAATAAATTTATTATAAAATTTTAGTTTTTTACTAAATGCATTTTAGATGCAAATGCATTTTTCAGGTGCATTTTTGAAATTGTTCTCAATCTTCAATTTTTAATTTTTTATTTCATATTAAAAAGTGATTTATTGCTTAAACAATTCTACTTAGATTTTTTTTGTGACGGAAATATTTATCATTTTTAATAATTTTTAGAAAAAAAACCAACACTCTTTTTCATACAAACATTCACTTTTTTAAATATTTTACAGTTTTGTGCGTTTTACGCAAAGAGTGTACTTAAAATATATAAAACTACATACTAGGGTATTCATTCGAATAACTTCGTTCGTATTATTCGAACAATTTATTTCGAATAATTATTAGAAGAATTTAAAAACTGGTGTTTTCCGAATAACGAATAATTCGAATATTTTTGAAACTTGTTGTAAAATCATTAGATCTAGAACGGGTGTAATCAAAACCCCTCTAGAATCTTTAGTAACATCCTTAGAACTAGCGATGCTGGCACCAATTCTGGCACTTATATAATAGAACTGTAATGTCATTCGAAATTGGTTTTAAAGAATGTTGTTGATAACTAATGCTCAGGAACACGTTCTATATTGATTCTACATCACTTCTCTGAACAAATTACTGGCTTCCAAATGACTTGCTAGGACGGTTTTAAAAACTTAAAACAAATCCTAAACATTTCAATAATAAAAAAAAATTAAAAAATAAAAACAAACAAAAAAATAAAATCAAACAAAAATTATTGATTTTGGTAACTAGTTCTTGAATCATTCTTTAACGCTTCCATAGAACTAGTTCTGAATGTAACAATTTTGAACAAAAATCATTAATTAAAGAACTAGAAATTGAATCCTTCCGTATAATGGGTACTGGACTTCCACAGAACTTGTTGTGGCGGTGACAGTTGTGAACAAAAATCATCAGTCGTAACGCCAAACTAGAATGTGTACAGGCTACTTTCATGCATACTGGAACTAGTTGTAAAACTAATACACTTTTTCCTGAGTTTTGATAATTTATTCAAAGCGAAGATAGAAATTTCAGGGTTTTTTTTAATTTATTCTTCATTTTATATTTTTATTTAGTATTTTTGTCAAACAATAAAAATCAATAAAAATCTAAATGTGTAAACGTAGAAGAGTTTTCGAACAAAATATCCCTAATTTAAATAGTATCTTACATATTTTATTGGTTTTTTAACTTGTAAAAAAAAAATTAAAATCTTGAATGAGGAAGAAAACAAAGAAACAAAATCTGATGGCTCTCTGTTAAAAAAATACAACTTATTTTAAATCTCTCCCGTAATTGACTATATAATCAGTGTTACCAGTGTAGCGCTTTTAGCGCTAGATTCAGAGCTTTTTAATAACACAAAAGTCGCATTTTTTTATGTTAGCGCTTTTTCAAAAAAGGCACTAAATTGGCGCGCTTTATTTTAGTAATATAACGATTCTACCTTTGTAAAACGGTAGAAATTTATTATTCTTAGCAAATTACAGACAGCTATGAGTTAAACAAAATTTTACTAGCTCATAAGACTAATAGAATTTTTGACAAAAGTATATAGATTTTCGGCGTTTTAAAATTTATAAAAAAATCAATGTTGTAAAATATTTACATAAAATATTAACATTAAATTTTATATGATTTTATCACATTACATTCTTTAAAATACTACATATTCATTATTAAATGTACATTCCCAAAATAGAGTGTGGCTTTCAGAATGGATTTTAAATGCAATCGAAACATTTAAAATTTGTTTATTCATATCTCTTGTTTACGAATTTTTAATTTTTTAATGATAAAATTTTATTTTGTCCATATTTTCATTTCACACAACACAAATAATTATATTATTATTATTATTTTTATTAATTTTCGAGTTCACCAAAAACCAAAATGATTATTTCATTTCAAAATGCTAAAACATATCTTCAGAATTATTTTATTTAAAGTGTCATTTGAGGTGTCTATCCGTTTTCCTAATTCCATCGATTAGATGATTTATTAGCAAAGTTCCAAGTTCTTCCAAACACGTTCCTATTTATTTTAGAAATTGCCTTTTTTTTTGGAAAAAAATTAGACTGTAAGTTTACGGCTTACTTCTGTAATTAAAACACCAATTTTAAATTTGATTTACAATTTTTGCTGAAGTTAAAATATTTAAAAAAATAACAAATATGGACCTTGTTATATATTGTTATTGTTGGTTATTCTTAATAAAAATCAGATTTTAATTTAAAAAATGAGAAAAGACTGTAAATTTCTTTAATTTTGATTGAATTTAGCGCGTTTTGGATTTTATACTACGCGATTTGTTTACAAATAGTTTACAACGCAGATATGTTCAACATTTTTATTGAGAATGCTTTTTTAAAGATATTCTCAATGATTTGTTAACTTTTAATTTGTTATTGTTATTTTTTACAACTAAATTTTAAAGAAACAAAATCATAAATATTTTACTTAATAATAATTATTATTGTTATTATTTTCCAATAATTCGAATAATTCGAACAAACGAAAATGTCTTATACGAAATATTCGTTTTATTCGAACAATAGAAAAACTGAACAATTTGAATACCCCATTCCTTACGTAAATGATAGATTTAATTGATTTAAAAAATATTTTTAATGGTATTTATATTTACTTTAAATTATGTTATTGAAGAAAAACATTTTAGCTATAAATTGCAATAGATGCATAAATGCATTTGCAGTTTTTTAACTTTTTTTCTTCAACAAAAATTTACTAAAAAAGATATTTAATTAAAATTTGACAATTATACTAAATATTCATATATAATTTTATTTAGATACATATTTTACCAATTATTTTAAAATAGACCCAAAAATTTTGTTAAAAAATTTTTATGTTTTTAGTTCAAAACACAAAAATCTTTGAATAATTGAGATTTTGTGTGGGAAAATTTACTGTCATTTTTTGCAAAAAATATTAAAAATATGTCGTCACCAAAAAACTTTAATTGAATTATTAAGTTAATACATCAAGTTTTAAGCTTATTTCAAAAAATTTTAAATCGAAGGTGGAGAAAGTTTTTAAAAGTGCATCCAAAAAAATTAATTTTTTAAAAATTGATTTCTTTTTCTAATTTAGATATTAAAAAAGAAATTAAATGTATTTCTAATGACTTTTAAATCAATGAAATCAAACCTATAATACAAAAGATGAAAAAAGTGAAATATTAAAATTTTTTACGAAAAGAAAAGCATGAATAAAATCGCAAGTTTTTTGAAATTTCAAAGAATTAAAATAGTTACGTGAATATTCAAGTACCAAATATGAACGAAATCTGAGGACCTATTTTTCATATGTGATGTTTCATGGAGTTCATGATATACAAAGTTTTGTGTTGACATTTGGATATAGAAATTGCACAAAATTTTAAAACATAATATATTTAAAATACTCAAAATTTATTTTCATATGCAAATTTTATATATTATGAAATCATCAGTTATCAGTAGTTTTGGCTAATTTGGAATTGTGAGGGTTGACAGAAAGCATATGCATGCGTGCAAAAGCCAAAAAGTGGAAAAAATATTACTTCACACTTCAGAGGGATATTTGTATTTATTATGTCAAGCAGATATTTAAACGAATTAACTAATATATTTATAAATATACCAAAAGCTTTGCCACACTGCATAAATAAAATATTTCTTTTTTTATCAGCTTGCATAAACCTCCATCTAAACAATGGACAGTCTCATTGCCTTCTGCATCATTGCTGTGCTACCGAAATCCCATAACCCCTTAGGCCTATTATTTTACCCAAAAAACCGTTCAAAAAATCCACTACAATTGCTATTAGTCGGGTGACCGATACGGAAATGCTTATCGAAATTCTAAAATATTTATTCGAAGGAAGTAAGAATGTCCTTACACGCTGAAATGTCTTACTTAGATTTGCGAATGTATATAACCGTTTAGATATTTTGGCTTTTTATATATAATTGAATTTAGAGACAGATGTTATTAATGTCATAAATTTCGGCCTGAAATTGTATACATAAATTGGGTAACCGAATAACACAGAATAGCCCAAATCATCAGAGAAATAACCGAAAATAGTTCCCGTTCCTCTCTTAGAGTCATCAGTGAAATTCGAGATCAGATATTCTTCAAAAATTTATTTTACCGCTCAGTCTTTGTTGAAATGATAATCCTAATATTTGAAATTCTTCAGTATTAAATGACAAATTCCCTGTTAACCTTCCTTCATATAATGCGTATGATAGTACCGTGACCAACGCGGTTATGGTTCAGTTTGCCGAACTCTTTGAGCTGTAAAGAGGACTCAGCAGAGATACTTCTAATGCAAATAACAATGGGAGAAATATCCAACATAGACTTCAAATTGGCTTAAGGAAAGGAGTCTATCGCATCAGTAAAAGATACAATCTAATCTCTACACTTTATTTAGAGTGCAAATGTGCGTTTTCGTATCTACAAACTTCGACAAATACAAGTGATCCGTAGATAAGAATAGACCTAATGACTGCACGGTTTTAGACTCCATATCTTCCGAAAAGTTTTCTTTCGAATTTCAGCGTTTCGTTTCCAAGAAAGCTTTGTAACCATAATTACGCTAAGATATTTAGCTTCCTTCGAAAGTTCATAGTGATGCCACCCAAACTAGATAGTAAAAAGTACTAATTGGATCTTTGCTGAATTTATTGTCACATTGTTTTTCCTAGGAAATGTCAATAAAATGCCTAAAGCTGATTCCATGTGTTCACTTAGTGCGGAAATCAATTTTCATGTAATAAGAAGCGACAACTTTAGTGCCTTTAACGCTTCGTTTAAAGAGAGATTTTACACCGTATTGCGAAGTGCCTTTCGTCACTACCTTCATCGTGCTATCTATAACCAAACTGGAAAAGAAGCTAAGACTGAAATCCTATTAGATGTAAGTCTTTCAACTATAAAAAGAAAAGCTAGGGAATGTGGACTCAGAAGTTACAGGCAAACAAAAAGAATTGTATGTGTCGAAAAAAACTCATTTTAATTTGGCTCGAATCCACTTGAATTAGACTTCACAATAATGGGAATATATATAATGGCATTATGGTTCTAAACTCAACCGTCGTGGTTCAAATGGATGGGTTGGGAACCGACGTTCTATAGGTGGAACAAAATGCTACTTTTACTGATATTCCTCCACGATAACAGTTTCAAAAATACGGTCACGATTAAGAACATATGGATGTTTGCAAAACCTAAGCTATCCGCAGTAGCGACGAATTTTTTGTAGAATTGAAGAAACCGTGCGTGGATTATATTGCCAATGACTAAATTAAGAAGTGTTCTGAAGTGATGAAAAAAACAAGTTTATACAAATACTTTCTCATATTTTCCCTTAAGGCTTTTGGGCTATTCCACATCAAAATGGGCAGGCTATTGGAAGTCTTTCTTAAATCATAAACTTTTAGGCCCATGGCCCTTCTGGTCCAAAGTACGACATTTTGAAAAACAAAAAAAAAAAGCTAAAAATTTTACAAAGGTGTATTAGTTTAATTGGCAATAACTTCTCAATTACATACGGCAGATCTCTGGCTTCAGTTTAATATTAAAGACAAACATATTACCATTAAAATGATATGTATATCAAAAGTTCAAAGGTAAGATTTGGTCATAGAAAAATCAAACCATTATATCTCAAAAAGGAGTATTATTAAAATTCTTAAAACAATATATAATGTTCGCATAACTCTTTTCCATACCCATATAAAATTTCAAACTGGACACTCATTTAGTTTAGAGGTTATGGACCAAAATATTAACTAATTACAAATAACTTCTGATTTATACATAATAAAATTTTAATTTTAGTATCATTTAAAAGGTAAAGATATTGCCTCTAAAATGATATATAGAAAGTTAATTTATTTCGAAAGTTCAAAGTTCAAAATAATATTTCTAAAAATTAACCATTGTATATCCAAAAGCGACATTTCTAAAATTATTATAAAGTTATATAATTTTGACCTTTGAACTTTTGGTATAAATATACTTTATACATATCATTATAAATATAATATGTTTGTTTTTAATATTAAACCAAAACACAAGATCTAACATGTATAGTTTAGAAGTTATTAGCAATTTAATAACTACACCTTTAACCTTTTTTCGTTTATCAAAACGTCATATTTTTGGACCGGAAAGGGCCGTAAGTCTAAAAGTTTATGATTTATGAAACACATCCAATAGCCATTGTCTATAATGAATTTCATTGTTGTCCGTTTTGACATTGAATCACTCTTTCGGGAGTTGCAAATGTTTTCAGTTTCGAAAATTGTTAGTTAATATATTTTTTCACTAGTTAATTTAATAGACAATCTAAATTATTAAAATGAATAAAAGTAATTGTTTAAAATATTATTTTTAACAAAAATATATTCTAGTTGCTAAAAATTCAGTTGCAAATGTTTTAACCCGAAACTTGAGGTAATTTTAGCTCGGAATTTTTGATGTTTCATTTATATAAATCTATCAAACCTTTCTCGAGTTTTGGTGAAATGTATCCTAAATATATCCCCCTAGAAAAGATAGAAGGTACTAGTGTTTTTAATCAAAATGAAAATCATAATAAATGGTACTTTTCCTTGCTCCTACTGATTCATTAAATATTTTAAATTAAAGAGTCAAAAGATAAGAGTATTATAAACGTCAACACAGCATTACAAACAATTGCTAAGCAAAATTCTATAGAGTTTTATTTTAAAACGATTCTTAGCTTTGTTAAACTGTTGTTATCTTTAAATATTTTAAAGTAGTGCCTTGCTTTAAAGCCACTAAATTATTTTGTTTATATTTTATAAACTGAACTATTTGGAGTTATAAATAAATTCTTTTAAATCTCTGCCATCTCAGTAAAGCCTTCAGATGTTTATAGATGAATACAAAAATATTAATAAATACTTATACTTACTGAAATGTCTAGAAAAGGTTATCAAAAATAATAGGGAATTTTTAAACTATTTTTCTTGTTGTTATTGTATTTAGCAAATGTATAATGTTTTAAACATTTTGCTAGAAGTTGTTTAATTGTAGCAAAATTAACGTCATTAATACTATTAACAGACAGGCATACGATGTATATGAGTATTTGTATTTCTTTTAAATACCATCATCGAAAATTATACGTAATACTTAGAAATTATCAGTGAAATTAAATAAAAAAAAAAATGTAAATTTATACATATATGAATGAAAAATAAACCAAATAGAAAATTGTACTAAAAGTATTAGGGAATATGGGAGGGAGATATGTGTCCCTTGTTAACTAAATAATGAAAATTTTCAGGAATTATGAATATAAAACTTATGGTTAATATAAATTGTTAGCGTGTTTTAAAGTTAGTTAGTTACTTAATTTTTGAAACCTTTATAAAATAATTAATTAATTACATTGTTATGAGGATTTACTTAAAAGTATTACAACAATTAACATCTAAATAATTAAATAAGGAAACTACAAATATCACAGTATTAAGGAAAAGTTGTCAAAAAATATGTTTGTACGTACTTAAACGATATGAGAAATTTTAAAAACAACCATCAATTATTAATCTTCAAGTAAAAAAAGAGACTTAGTGATTGTTTAGCAAAATGACAGAGTCAGTTCCCTTATGGTTAAAGTTTCTATGCAATAGATCAGTAGAATATCTCGATTGTAGGTTATGAATTATTTTTAGATTTTTATTTTGTAATATCCGTAATTTTCTTGTGTAAGTTTCAGCGGCTTTATAAAACCAGACTTGGCATCCGTAGGTCAAAATTGGCCAAATGCACATTTTGTAAATGGTTAGTTAGTTAAGTACTTTTTCTTAGACTTTATATGGGTTTTTAAATAATCAATTTTAAGATATGATTTTGGCCTTAAATCTTTATATATGAAAGAATTCGAATATTAGGAGAGGAAAAATATTGGAAGCTCTATAAATTAGTATTTGTAGGACTATAAATTAGTAAGATGGAAATAAGTTTCAGCATCTGAATCTAAATCAGCTCAATTATTTATCCCTTAAAAAAAAAAACAATAATTCACGCAAATAGTATTAAATCTCCCCACTTTCCCCCTAAAGTTGAAAAACTGATCAGTTTAGCCGTTGCGATTCTCTGAAAATATAATCGAAATACGAAAACAATAAAAGCCTTTCGTTGACTTGCAAAGAAATAAACAATTGAAACTTTTTTAGTTTTAAACGAAACGTGCCAAAGAAAACACAACAGAACACTTCATAGAAAAGAAATATTAATAGAAGTGATATAGAAAAAAAAATTATAAATAAAATAAAAAATAAATATGGTAAACAATTGTGATTTAAAAAGATTATACAAAGTGAAAAAAGAAATAAATTTATAATTTTTTTGTTATTTAAGAAAAAATATGTAATTATTGTCAGCATATTGGTAATGTCGGTGGTAACACAGGATATGCCACCGCCAGATTTACCAACTAGAGCGCCTACAACTACGCCCGAACCAACAACACAAGAACCGATCACTACAACACCAGAACCAACCACAACTTCTACAGAAGCCATAACAACAACTCTAGAACCAACCACAACAACGCCAAAATCAGCAGCAACAACTGCAGAACCAACTTCAACAACTCCAGAAACCACAACTATCACCACTACAACAACAACCACATTAACACCACCAGCAACATCTTCTACTACAGTAAGAAATGATATTCCAATTTCTCCAACCACCGATTCTCCTTTCTCAACAACAACAAGAAAAACTCCTGCTCCTTCACCCAGTTATCCCGACTATTTTAACCCAAGATGCTATTTTAAACAACAATATGGTTACCCTCAACTGAGATGGACTTGTTATGGTAAGTTAATATCATGCAAAGAAAAAATATAATTGAGCATTGTCACGGCAAACATATTATGTTTAAAATTTTAAATTGAAGTAATAAAATATTCGTTACTGAAACCAAAGTATTTCAATCATTAATATTAGAATTCGCTGAAAGAGCATAACATTAATGATTGTAACAAACATACTTTATGTTTACTGCAGAATTAATTTGGTTATCGTAACGAGCATTTGATTACAACAATAATAATATGGTTGCTGCAATTATATAAATTTTTCCAATGACCATAAAAAACATTTAAACATGAAATTTTTCTTGGAGTGTATAAACAATAAATATAAATTGAGATATAAAAAATACAATTTAAATAATAATAAATAATAATAAAAAATGCTCTTAAAATCGGAAAATATATCCCTAAAATTAAAAAGTATGCTCTTAAAATATTATTTTTTTCTGGATAAATTTTAAATTATCTACTATTCATGCTTAAAATAACTTAATTTTTATTCGAATTTTCTCAAAAAAAAAAAAAAAAAATGTATTTTCCTTTTGCATTTAAAAACATTCAAAGCGAATATATTTTATAGGAAATTACAAAATTTCTATTCATTTATAATATGAAAATTATTCGGAAATCGGATTTGAAAAACCAATATGTCAGTAAAAAGAAAATTTAACTGGATAAGAAATATGCAAAGTTTTTATTTAAGTTGTAAAATATACGAAATTATATATGTATAATATTGCAAAAATATACTCCATATAGCATAAAAAATGCAAAAATATGACATTTAAATTGCTAAAATATGCTTTAAATAAAGATTTTCTATAAAAATATGGATAAATAACTAAAAGTTTGGTCCATTTGAAAGTCAAGAAGATTTTGCATATTTCTGATAATTTATCATATATTTTGATAACTAAAAAAATAACTAAAATCAAAGAAAACTGATCTATAAATTAATTTCTTTGGTTTCACTATACAATTTTAATATTTCTTCTTCCATTCAGGTTTTAGATATGTTTATCCCATTGAATGTTTTAAATGTTGTGCTTATGTATCCTCCAATTTTGCTGGTTGTTATAGAGTCCACGATCGCTACTGTAAAAATGTGAATCATCATTATAATCATCATCGTAACTATCAACACCAACATCATCACCACCAACAACTTCATGGTTATTACAAATGATAATGATTAAATTGTTTTCTATAAATCTTTAAATTGTTTATTTAATAATAATTTATTTTAATAAGAAATTGTAATTATATGTATTTATAAATATATATAGAAACAAATGTGCATGTCCATTAAAGTTAATTTACTCATTTATAATTATTTCTCGTTAGTAGAAAAATAAAAATAAAGAATTTACTAATGAAAACCTATACTTTGTATATCAATGTATTATGTAGAGATCCAAAACTTGATTTGAAATTTCATTAAAAGCAAAAATTCTTCAAACGCTAAAATTAAGTACAATTTAGTAATTGATTTTTAAGTTGTGCAATTGAAGTAATGTTTATGTTATTTTTAGATAGGAATATAAACAGAAATATATATAGATAGAAATATAAAACATTATTTCTCAAATGGTCCGAAATACACAAGGATTCCAAAAAAAAAATAAATATACGAATTTAATAGAAATTAAGTAAAATAATTCAAATTAAGATTTATTTACTTTTTTTCTATAATCTAACAAAACCTCTAAAGTTCAATGCTCGCTTTTATGGACTCATGAAGTTCAAATATTTTGAGGCCCTTTTTCCAATTTGATTGGAAATAAAAAACCTTAAAATATAGCTGTTGTTTTAGAGAGAATAACCATTGTTATACCAGATATTTATTGGATACCAAACCTATTGTCATGATATTTTTTGATTTATTTAACTTGACATTATGTTTAAACAAAATTATGAACTGATTAAAATCAATCAAAAGAATCAAAAATTTCTTCTGAAAGTGTGATTAAAACTGGGTGTGGCTCCCAAAAAATACTCGACATTTGTGCCAAGTTTCATTTGATCTTCCAAAGAATGAATTGTCTGCAAAAAGTGGGCATTGGATTTTTATTCTTATTATAACCTATATTTCCTTTCACAGGATGCACGTTATATGGGTCATCATTTAATTTAAAAAAAAAATTAATTTTCTTTTTTTTTTAATATCACATTAAAATCCATTTGTATAAATATAAAACGTTAATAATTTCGTGAAGGGGCCTGAAGTTTGCAACGGTTTTAAATTAAACATAAAAAAAGTTTACATACTAGAGGTTTACATATAAATCTGGTAAAAATTATCAAATTAATATCAAAACCTGCTGAATTATTCAAATAAAATTTATGATATTTTCAATGTATGTTATTATAGTATTAGTGTGAATAGATTTCGAATCTAAGTTCTCTCTCCATATATTATACGAAACTATATTTTATTACAGTTTATTACAAAGAAACGCTATTTAATGTTGTGATCGTGTTTTAAGTAAATTTGTTTAGATCCATAAAATTTTTATCTTTCAAAATTTTTTTATGTTCCTCTACATTCCCTTAAAGCATTAAAAAAACCATCCATTTATTCGAATTATGTTAAATTTCGTGCTGTCCATGAGATGTACCTTACGTGGTATCCATATCAGAAAATTTTTTATCAAGACAAATGTCAAAATTAACCCGAATTCATGAAAGGTGGCAACAGTTGCACAAAAACAACAATAATTCATTTATGTTTTTTAAATATGCAGTTTGACAGCTGTAACAACTAAAATTAATAATCTGTTGTTTAACTGAGATTACCTTGTATATGTTCGCACTGATTTTGACATTTGTCTTGATAAAAAATTTTCTGGTATAAACAGTATGTTAACAAAATCTGTTTTTATAAAAATGTGCATTTTTCAAATAACCAACAACATTTGACTTAAGTGTATGGTCCCGATCAATTATATTTATCAACCTTCTTTTATTTTTATAACCAAGATTTGTACAAATTGAAATTTGCTATATAAAAATACAAAAACAAAAAGTGCAAATTTTGCATAATTTTCAAACAGTCCATTTTTTTAAACTAATAATCCATGCTATTCCATTAGAAAATGTGAATATGCCTTGCGAAAAAATGACTTTTTTTAAATTTTTAATATTGCGCAAAATATGCATAATTACACGAACAACACCGACGATATACTTAACTGCGATAGAAAATGACAGTGTTTGCAAATTTAATTCTCAGTTAGCTAATAAAAATCTGGCGAGATAAACTCTTCTGTTATCGACCGGAAGTCTACGATTACATGACTAACTGAATTTACAAATATTTTTGCTATCGGGATGCAATCTGCTGAGATAAATTCTTCGGCTAGCAGTCGGCTATCTAGAATAAACAATGCGGTGAGATAAACGCTTCGGCTAACTATTGGTTTCTGATAACAAAATACAATCCGATGTGATAAATGCTTCATCACTCAATCGGCTAACTAGGATCGTATGGGCTACGCTAATACTAAATACAATTCGGCGAAATAAATGGATACTTCGGCTCTCGTTCGTTTAATTACAGGTTTTGGTCACAAAATACAATCCGATGAGATAAATGCTTCGGCTCTCAACCTGATAACTGTGAACGTGTTAGCCATTCTATATACTAAACATCGTCCGACGTGATAAATTCTTTGGCTATCGGTCGGCTAACTACAAGCTTTTGTCCACAAAATACAAACCTATAAGATAAATACTTCGGCTTTCAATCGGCTAGCTAGGATAGTATGACCTACTCTATATACTAAATATATTCCGACGAAAAGAATTCTTTGGCTCTCGGTCGACTAACTACAAGGTTTCGTTACCAAAATACAATCCGATGAGATAAATGCTTCGGTTCTATATAGCTATGATCCGATGAGATAAATTCTTTGGCTCTCAATCGGCTAACTACGACTTTATAGCTATGAACCGATGAGATAAATTCTTCGCCTCTAGGTCGCCTAACTACAGGTTCGGCTACGGTTCGGAAGAATTTTGACTATTTATGTTTAAATTTACATAAACTAAATGAGAATTATAAAGTTCCCCTGTTATAGGTAACTACTATCGTAATTACAACATATTTTAATATGTTGGTAGTGAAATATTTGTAACTACACTTTACGAAGTGTATAATTTATCCACAAGTTCCGATTAGTATATATAAGATAGAATGGGATCAAAAAGATAGCGCGAACTAAAAGTGTAGAAGAATATAAAAAAGTTAAGTAATTTTTTAATTCCAAAATTAGTCTGGTTAGTCTATATTTTGCTTGGGGGTAATGTTTACATTTTCAATTAAATTACTTAACATGGAATTCTAATTGACTATTTTCAATTACATTTGCAAGTAATTGTAATGATTATAAAATGAATCTAAATCTTGTAATTTTCTGGAAAATTATAAATAAATCTTTTTCTACAGGGAATTTCAATAAAACAGTATAATTGAAACTAAATAAACTAATATTTGGATGAAATAATCATTTTTTCGGTATTTTAAGGCTATAAATTAAAGGCTTGTAGGCATTTAAAAGAAATTTCATTGAAACTTAATCGAAAAAAGTTTGTAATCAAAATTTGATGGAAGTTTTAATTAATAAAAAAAATTTCAAATAATTCAAGTTAAGGTACGGCTTAAAAAACGTCAGTCTCAGAAAATTTCCCCCAATTCTAACTTCATTTCAATTTGTTTTCCAGAGAAAGGCTGTATTTATGGAGATCGTCATATTTTTTTAATTATTTACTCCTAATAAAAACAAAAGAAAAATCGCGTAAACCTATTTTTCTATTAATCCATCGATACCTATTGGGAATCAATATCTTGGGATTGTAAATTAAGTTAATTTTAATCTTTAATTTTGGATATAAAAACGATATTAATTTATTATTAAATGCAATATTTTTTTAGATACCCGAAAATAAACAAACTATTTAATCTTCCATCCCATGTTAAGACATTAAAATGTTCACAAGATGTTCTGTTTTCAAAAATACATTCTCATATGCTGCAAATGTTGGTTTTGTGGTGAACAAGGAATCTCACAATATAAAAAATAAAAACAAGAAAGAAATATATAGTCGGTCAAGACCGACTATATGATACCTTATACCATTATAATGCAACTGTCGACAATTTTACTAAATGTAAAATAAAATATACAAATACAGAATAATGCGTTGATACTAATATCTAGATGACTTTATGAACCTTAGATCGATTCCTGGATGTGTGTTTATATGGAAGATATAGTAAATTATGTACCGACTCCCATAAAATTTGGCAATGTTGTTTCTACTTACATAAAACTTATTCGTGTCGAATATTAACTTGATAATAACATTTGTATGGGATTTATGCACGTTAAAGTGATTTTCGAAAGAATGGTTTATATGGGAGCTATGGTCAATTGTGGACCGATCTTCATAAAATTCTGTACAGAGATTGACACTTGTACAGAACTTCACTAAAATGTTCTTATTTTTAAGGCATTTTTGAGAGTTTAAACTCTATTCAGGGGGAACATTTGTATGGGGTCTAGTTGAAATAAAAGACCGATTACAACAAATTTCTTGTATCATAAAAGTCCCTTAATGATATCTTTAAAATTGCAACCCGTATTTTGTGCACAAGGTTTACGTGGGCAGCCAGCCAGCAGTCCAGCCAGCAATACGGACGGATATCGCTAGATCGATTTAAAAAGTGATTCTGAATCGATTGGTATACTTTAAGGTAGGTGTTGGAAAACTTTTTCTATACGTTACAAACATCAGCACAAACGCATAACACTCAAACCACCTATGGTGGTGTAGGTTATAACTATAAATAAATAAATTAAATTAGCAGCGCTTTTAGTATACACTGTAAAGGAAAATGTTATTTATTTAAAATCGAGTTTCGTTAAAAAACCGAAATTTATTTGGAATAAATTACTTATTAACTATTATTGCTGTCCTGAAGAAAAACTCACTTGTTAACCATCCGTCGCGATGATCACTTCATCTAAAATACTTACCACCAAATTTATAATTATCTTAAATTAAAACTTATACTTATCTTAACCTTAAATTTACGCTTACCGCAACCTGAAAGGTTGTATACTTATCGTATTCCTGAGCTATTTATACTTACCACCTAAAATCAACATTAATATAATAAACATAAAATTGAATTGAAATCAACAGAATACTTACAATTCATTTCCTAAAAGTAACCCAAAAGAAAGGTGATCTACCCTATGGATTCTAACACTAATCATATTACTGTTTTTTCTCATCATTATAATACTCCTATATGAGTAATTATAATTAAATCTTTTCCTATAGATTGGCTATCTTATTAATTACATCCCTAGTCTCTGCCATCATTTATAAGAAAACCCTCAACAAGATCACTAAGCTTGTTCAGTAGTAATATTTTTTGTTGGTTTAAAATTTTGTAATTTTTGCTTTTAAAATATATTTGATAATATGAATTCATGATTCTATACTTCAAGGTAATCTTAACTGTTTATTTTATTTAAATTTAACAACTAAATTACTGAATTTATGCAAAAAAAAACTTAATTTTCCTAACTCCTATTTTAGATCTCCAAAATGAAATATCTCAAAAACTTAACTTTTAGAAATATTTATAACCTGGGCAAGGGCTTTTCGCTTGAAAAGTAAGCTTTTGCATATTTCACAAGTATTTGACAAAAAAAATGCATGTTTTTGAAGACTTTTCATAAATTTGCATATAATGAATACCAAAATTTGTTTTCTTACAACATAGGTGGTTGGAATATTATGCTTTTGTGCTGTTGTTTATAACGCACAGAAAAAATCATCCAACACCCACCTCAAAGTATACCAATCGACTCACAATCATTTCTTGAGTCGATCTAACGATGCCTGTCAGTCCGTCCGTCCGTCTGGCTGGATGGACGGTTGGCTGGCTGTCCATGTAAACCTTGTGCACAAAGTACAGGTCGCAATTTTGAAGATAATTCAATGAAATTTGGCACGTAGAACTTTCATGACACTTGAAAATTGGTTATGATCGGTCTATTATTTCACTTAGCCCCCATACAAATGTCCTTCCGGAATAGGGGTTTTACGATCTTAAATGCCTTAAATATAGCAGTATTTTAATGAAATTCGGAATAAGGAAGTTTTGTATAAGTATCAATCTTTGTGCCAAATTTCATGTAGATCGGTTCATGATTGACCATAGCTCCCATATAAAACCCTCTTCTGAAAATCACTTTAACGTGCATAAATCACATACACATGTTGGTATCAAGTTTATATTCGACACAAATAAGTTTTATATAAGTATAAATCACAGTGACAAATTTTATGAGAATCGGTCCATAATTTACCAAATCATAATCTGACAGAATGAGATAATAGTGTAGTAATATGAAATAATAATATGGAAAACTCGAATCATAACATGAAAAAATTTGCCATAAAATCGAACTCAATATGATAAAATGGAATCATAACAATTGTTATTTATAATCATATCTCTTTTTAGCTGTGACCATATATTTCAATCATAATATGATGCTCTTAGATTATGGCTATTACAACTATATTTTTTCTCTACGTGTATGAATAAAAATTTCGCCTGAAAATTTTCCTTTTTCCCATTTCTACTACAACTGCAACATTCATTGACACTGACGCAGTAGAATACCGAAATAGGTGAAAAGAAGAAAAACAAGAACACCAACGATTCAGAAGAATGTATTTACCATCATAGCATTTAAAATGTGCTTTTCATATATATATATATATATATATTAAAGCATATTTTCAGTGGGAGCAATGATCTGTATGTGTGTTCCATCAACCTCTGAAATGTTATAATACTTTACTGAAAGTTTGCCTGAGCCAAAGAAACGTTCCAGTACTAGTCTGGTGTTCGCATGTAGTAGAAAAGGGTAAACATTTACTCAGTTTCCTAGCCGGCTAGCACTCTTAATAAATAAAGGAAAGCAGATTTGTTAATCCTATAATATTTCTGAAACCTATAACAGGAATAAGTTCATGCTGTAAGGAAAACCAAATTATTTTGTACCTACAATAATTGGGGCAACTCAAAGGGATTTAATGCAACGCGCATCTGTCTTCTTGCAACCTTCCGGATGATTTTTTCCTTCTCTTAATAGGAAAGAATTTTCACCACAAGTATTTGGAAGATAATTTAAGAAAAACATAAAAATTTACATATTTTCCGAATGATTATAATAGGAGGATTTTTTTCTCGAGGACAAATAAGTGCATAGGGGAAAAATTCCGCGAGGATATTTATAATAGGGCTGATTATTTTACCCCTAACCACAGGTGTAAAGGGTATATATAAGTTTGTTATTCCGTTTGTAATCTCCATAATTTTCGTCGGAAAGCAAAGAAGTTTATATTTTCTGGGTCCTTGTAGAAAATGAAGTCGATAGGGCGATGTCGGTCTTGCATTTTTGAACGATATCCAATTCCTAAATATGTTACGGACTTGGTTCTTTGAATCAACCAAATCGGTTCATAAACAATCGAGTTTTTTTTTTATTTATCTAATATCTTATTCCCTTGTGGTTGTTGTTTCATGGGTACTGAAAAACAATAACAACAACTTTTTTTTCAACTTTTTAAAGCACCTGTGTAAGCTAGAGACTTCGTCCTTTCACAGCAAAATCAGACATTTTATTAAGAATTTTTGAATGAATGAACAAAGGTCCAGTATTAACAGAGTTATAGGCCAAAATGCATTATTAGAATTTTTGAAGCTTCTATATAAGCTATGGGCCTCATTCTTGCACAAATCTATGAGAAATATTTTTTCGAATTTTGGTTTTTTAAATCAGTCAAATTGGTTCATAAATTTTTCACCATATCCTTTTCTTAATTTAATATTTGTTTTGCACCGAAATGACAATATCTTCCTTAAATATGTGTTAAGTTTTGTAAAATTCCAAAGTATTAAATTTGTTATTTACTAGCTTTTACCGGTGCGCTTCGCTACCTTATGTGATGCGGTAACTATTATTTACTTTATATGGGAGCTATTACTCCCCCTGGATCTATTCACCCTATCGAAATTTGAAATTAAAATTACTTTTAAATTTTTTAAGACTCACCATATTAGTTCTTTAAATGGCTAGATTTATATATATATATATATATATATATATCATATATATAAAACAGGATTTGTGTATGTATGTAACGAATGGACTCCAAATCGGCTGGGCCGATTTTGATTAAATTTTCAGGGAATCTTCACAATATTCAGGCGGGAGACACTGTGAAATCTGATTTTTAATTTTCGGTATGCGGGCGGATGGGCGTGGCAGAATTAAATTTTCATATTGCACCACCAATGACATATACATATATTTATTTTTTTTTTTTTTTTTTTTTTTTTTTGAAAGCCGTTGTCATGTTTTTCAAAACAAGATATCAAACTCTTAAATCGGTTATGTAGTTCCGAAGATATTTACAAAAAACCTATGTTAATAATGATCCAATATCAAAATTTTAAAACTTTCGAAATGTTGCATTCAAAAATCCAAGTTTTCAGTTTATTTACGAAATATTTACATCATTTAAAACGTGTGGTAATACAACACTAATGTTTGCTTAGGACCAGCAACGCGGACCGGGTCAGCTAGTATATATATATATTTGTATGGGGGCTACCTCTCCTCTCATCAATGCGATATGACAAGATAAATGGAATTTGAATTTTTCACTATTGCTTTATATGGGGTGGGATCCGACCAAGATCCAACAACCTATAACATTCTACAGAGCAAGCACTATCAGTGCGTTATACCCAGCAAAATCTTTGCTTTTCTGGTAAGCTAGCAGGTACAATTACAAACAAAAGGAAACTACTTATTTTTTGCCTGAATAACTAGTTATTTTTGTTCGAGTTGTCCACAAATTCATGTAGTTATTTTTAGACTCTAGGGATACTCAAAAATATGTACCTGAAAGAAAATAAAAATATAAAAAAACAAAAAAATTTTGCCGTCAGAGATGTTTGAACTTGGACACATATTAACCATTCGTTTTTAACTACTAACGTCTTACTCAGTACAACATGTCGTACTTAATTTTCTAAGTGACTAGAGCTTTTTTTTAGTATAAAATATCTTTTTAGACATTTTGTTATAAAAAACTAACAGCATTAGAATGGGTTTGAACCAACAACCTTCTGGTTGCTAATCCAGCACTCTTGCCAACTCATCCACGTGATTTCAATATTACTGTGTTATTATACTATTGAGTATTTATTTATGTAATACAAAGTAGGCAAATAACAATGACGCCTCATTACCGAGAAACTACTTTAATAAGTAGTTGAAATTTGCTGGGTATTTCATGTAAATAAATTAATAATGTGCAAAATTTAAAATATAGATTTTATTTAAAAGTAGGCGTAGGTATGAATTCCAATCGAGATCTAACAAAGCCTATAACTACTTCTGGCACTGTTCCTATATGTGTGTTAAATTTGGTGAAAATCGATTCAGCCGTTTATACGTGATTGATAGACAAATAAACAACTAAACAAAGAAACTGAAACCTCATTTTTGTAATATATATAAGGATATAAGAATTTATAAAATCTTAATTCTATTTCAACTTTATATGAAAATGCAAATTATTTATAGTTTTTAGTGTTTACATAGATAGAATATAGGTTAGTATATTTGTATTAACGTCCAATATAACGTATTTCATTTTCATATAACAAATCTCAGCACTCTAACTAAATAACTCAATAAAAATATAAAAACGATTCTGTCCAACACATTTGGCGAATTTAGCCAATGGGTGGTGTACAACAACACAAAAATTTAGACCGAAATTAAAATAGGACAGACTGGAAGGACAAGAAGGACTTAAATCCAACATGTCAACGTCTTTAGTATAAAAGAAAGATTATTTATTTATTATTTTCAGTCTATGTATATAATATTGTCCTCATAGACATCAATCTTAGTTTAGTATATTTAATTAAATTAAATATTTAAATAAACTGTTTAACATGTTTTTAAATTCAAGATTTGATATACTTAAGTCTAATTCATTTGAATATTTATTGAATAATCTCATAGCTTTTGTTAAAGGTTTATTCAAAGCAGATGTTATTCTATGAATATCTATATAGAAGAAATAATTAGTTTTCCTTAGACTCCTAGGAGTTACATATAGTTTTATGGCATGAAGCAAATCAGGAAAATCAATTAATCCACAAATGATAGCATATAGGAAATATACAGAAGAAATTTTATGTCTTCAAAGCACACTTATCAGGGTATGTAGGCGTCGAAATTCGAAGATTTAAAAATGAAAAATTTAAAAATTAAAAATGAAACTATAAATTGTATTTGAATGTTTTCTACTCTATTTATATTTAATTGAGTACTAGGGCTCCAGATAAATAAAGCATATTCTAATTTAGATCTCACAAAGAATGTAAATAAAACTTTTTTTGTGTAATGATCAAAATGAATAAGCTTTAGGTATAATATAACTTAAGAGATTATTAAATAATAATTTTCTATCAAATAATACCCCTAAATCTAAGATTTGATCCACACATGATAAAAAAAAAACAGCTAAGATAAGTCATAGAAAAACATTTGTTTAAATTAAAAGGTAAATCATTACAGACACTGTTATGAGAAGAGAATCTCTTTTTTTATAGTGGCGAGTGGTCACCTTTCTACTTAACTGAGATTAAAAGATAAGTAGTGATATTTAAGAATTACACAGAAGCTATGGACAATTATGATTACAGAATAAATTTAAGATTGTAATTAGATTTATAGAACAGCACCGAAAGAATTATAAATTACATATTACCTAGGAATATTTGTTAAGAATGAATTAAAATAAATATAAATAACCTTTGACCTAATTTTAAATTAAATCTCCTAAACTGTTTTAAAATATTATTTTCTCTGTAAATATCAAATTCTCTATTTAAAAAATTTTAATCCAATTCTTTAAACTCCTTTTCCTTTCAGCATACGAGTAAGTAAAAAAAGAAATAAAATGAAAATCCACTGTCATTGCTATAAATGGTTTAACTGCAGTTTAAGTGACTGACATCTGACACCTTCAACTTCTACTTTAGCTTGTATCTTTCAGTTTGGAGTTAGTATCCTCAGTATAATTTTTTCTTTTGCAATGATAAATATCATGTTTTCTTTTTTTTTTTAATTTTGTTTATTTTTATTTTTCTTTTGTTTTACTTATACTGAGTTTTGACCCAAAAATAAAAAGAGCAGAAAAAAAAATTAAGTATGTAAGTATATGATATAACATAAATCTATTTAAGAAAAAAATATAACAACAATGAAAAGAAAATAAAACAATTATATGGAAAAATAATCGGTGTTGATGTTAAAAATTTACCCTATTGTCGGTTGACATTTACTGACTAATTGCTAAACAAACTTTTTGAGAGTTTTTGGCTATACGATATCCGATATTTATGGCTCTGTTTTAATTCTAAAATAAGTATTGTTTATGGTCCTTTGAACCGGATGCTGGTTAATGATACTGCAACCATATCAATAACTTTATATTTTACAAATATTTCAACAAATTGAAATTTCTTTTAAAATTTCCTGTAAAGTAAAGGATATAAGATAAAGTAAAAAGAACTAAATGTCACATTGAATTTGAGTCCAAAAACCAAACGAAAACAAACCAAAGAAAAACAATACAATGTAAATATATTGAGACATTAATATTACACTTGGGAACAAACTTATTTACTTCAACTTCTTTTTCGTCTATTTCTTTTTGGCACTGAAAAAGACACTTAGAAGCCACAGTATAAATAGTATCTCAACAGCTACAAAAATAACCAAAAAAGGTCATTTAAAAGGTTTAAGTTTTGATGTTTTTTATATGAAGTTGTATGTTTCCAACAAAATATAAATAAAAATAAAAAAAGAAAATCTTCAAGAAAGATTTTTCTCTAGGACAATAAACGAAGGAAAACAAAAAAAAATAAATATAAAGAAACAAAGATGACTATAATTTTTAATTTGTGTTAAAGAATTAAAATAAACTTTCCTTTTCTTTTTAACATTTATGTTATGCTTCCTTCACTCTTCTCCATTAAGTTGACATATTTATATAAGATTTTTTATATATTTTTTTATATTTTTTTTAAGCTTAGGATTTTTTTTTTTTTTTATTTTATTTTTAATTTAAGACCATCATAAATTTTGTTTAAATTATTGTGTTCTACGTCTCTTAATTTTCTCATACCAAGTAAACGAGAAGAAATGAATTTTGGTCGCATGTGTTAAATGGAATTAAAGTACTTTCACAAATAATGGCTGTTTTTTGCTTTTTGAACAGTTATCATTAGTTGTTTGCTTCAATAAACTTTCATTTTATATGGCATTCACTTTTTTTCTTCCTTTTTTTCCTTCTTTTAGTTTTTTAATATAAAGGAGTTGGGGTTTTTTGTTTGGCCATAAACAGTTATTGGCTTTATAATTTTGTTTTTGGGAAAAAAGGATTTGATTCTGTTTGACAATAATTGTTAATAACATAATCGAGTGCTTTTTTCTATTAAACCTCCCCTCAGTATTTCCCATTGTCCTGTTCTTTATTTTGTAAAAGGGGTAGAGGGTTTTCTAAAGAATTATAAGGTTAATTTTTAAACCTTAAATTTGGGGTATGTTCTTTTTTAATTTTTATTTTTTCTGAACCCTAAGTAAATTGAATACAATTCTATTATTATTACTTTTTTTTTTTTTTTTTTTCTTACTACAAAATTGTGTTTCTAAATAAAATATTTTACAATAATTCTTTTTAACAAGGGTATAAGAAATTTGTCAGTGTATTTAAATTACTGTATAATAAATTCAAAAAGTACCATCAAAGAGTACTAAAAGCTAAATAATGATTTTAGATGGTGAGTTAAGGCGGTGAGTTAATCCTAATATATTCACAGAAAAATTATTCCAAATAATTTTTTTTTTTAATAAAATTATTAATTCATTTTATACTGAAGTTTAATTATATTATTAATTAATGTAATTAAATTTCTAATCGGTTTAAAGATTTTTAACAAAAATCGACAGATTAAAAAAAATAAACAGAAAAAAGAAGAATCTGTCAATACCCAGCAAAAACTTTTTGGTTTTCGGTAATGGCAACTATTTATTAAAGTAGTTTCTCAGTAATGAGGCGTCATTATTATTTGCCTGCTCTGTATTACATAAATAAGTACTCTATAGTATAATAGCACAGTAATATTGCAATCACGTGGATGAGTTGGCTAGAGTGCTGGATTAGCAAACAGAAGCTTGTTGGTTCAAACCCATTCTGATGTCGTTAGTTTTTTATAACAAAATGTATAAAAAGATATTTTATACTAAAAAAGTTTTTGTACCTAGAAAATTAAGTGCGAAATGGTGTACTGAATAACACGTTAATCATTAAAATCGAGTGGTTAATTTGTGTCCAAGTTCAAAACTCACTGACGGCAAGATTTTTTTGTTTTTTTTTTATTTTTATTTTCGTTTAGGTACATATTTTTGAGTCTAAAAATAACTACATGAATTTGTGGATAACTCGAACAAAAATAACTAATTATTCAGGCAAAAAATAAGTAGTTTATTTTTGTTTCCAAATAATCACTTTTTCAGCCATTTTCAACTATTTAGACTCATTCTATCGTTTAGAAAACAGTAATATTAAATATAAATATGTTGTAAGGATTTGCTCAGTTTTCGGAAACACGTTTAATATAGAAGCATTAAATTTAAATATAAGATGCAATTTTTAATCGTTTCGGTACTTTTGTAGGTGTTCTTGTTGTTGTTATCGGGGGTTATATTTAATTTCAATATTCAATTTTGTGTCAAAGCTGTTCTATAAAAGATTATTTGTATGTAAAAGATCAAACCATATTGATTGTTTTTGACGATTTATTCAGACATCTGTGATATTTTTTAATGTTTTTATTGGTATCTCATCCTAGGTCGTAAAGGCGGTCTGATAAAATTATATGAAAATCTATATTGGAACGAGTTCAAAGGTTTCAAAAATCTTATTATCGGTGATTTTAATAAGATGTCAAATTTCATTTCCCCAATCAAATTAGGAGTTTTATTTTACTTGCTTTGAATTATTTAAATATTTTTAACATTTTAATAAATAACTGTAATAAAATTCATGCGTTTTTATTGATGAAAGGATTTAATTAACCGTAGAATTAAATTAATAAAGTTTTCCCTTGATTTTAGCCAAACAGTCAATCATAATTATAATTAATTTGATTAAGAAAGTTAATTGAAATTTAAACCAAAATCAATTATTCTTACTTAATTAATATTATCATTTTGGTGATTGGGGAAAAATCTATTAAAAACTTAATTAATATGAGAAATTTCGTAATTTTTAAATTTTTTCTGTGTACAGTTTTAAATACTTTCGTTAGTGTTTTCCAAAAGTTGAACTCTGTAAAGCCATTATAGGAGACTCTTAAAGACACCTTCACAGAGGTAACCTCTTTGATTTTTTTGAGAAATCAGCTCGAAATCTTGGTGAGAAAGTTTTTTACCGTTCTTTCAATAAAATAATTTAAATCAAACAATAAAGTTTTCGAAAATATTTAGTATTTAGCTATAACAATTTTTCTGTTACAAGGGGTAACGTTTTATATTTTTCAAAAAGCATAAAAGCATATAAACATATGGGGAATTCTCTTTTTAAGTTTACCTTTATAAAACCGACCTTAAACCTCAAGTATATATATATATATATATATATATATATATATATATATTTTATTTTATTTTTTTAATTCTGATTTTTTTTTAAATAACAGAGTTTTCAACTTCGGAAAAAATCAGGTTCTACAATTCTAATCCGATGCTCATTTTACTCCTAAAATAAGAAAAAAATATATGTTTTCTAATAAAGTATGAATCAAATATGACTGAAAAGTTAAAAAAAATAAAACATAAAAAATTGAGTTTGTGTTCTAAATATCTTACACAGTTTTGCTATGAATAAAAATGTGTATATACTTTTTTAAAAGGCTAAAATCTTTTCTTTCTAATGTTGTTTAAAAAATTTAAAGTGGATAGCAGGCATTTGAGATAAAAAATAAATAAACCGAAAATCGGTTTTTTTGTAATAACTCCCGATTTCAAGAGATACATTTTATTTTTAAATTCTAAAAATGGTATAATAATATACTCACCCATAACTACAAACAATACTATGTTACATTCCAAGTGTATTCAATTTTTTATTTTGTAGCACCGTGTTGAATTTCTGATTAATAGTATAATAGAACAAATTTGTTCATGTATTTCCTTTGTTAATAATAATTTAATATACTGCTTGAATAAGTAAAATTAAAAAAGAAATTTGAAATCGTTTTCCTCTTTTTATTATCTCAAAAAATAATTTACATAAAAACTATTTGCCTATAATACGGTTGTTTATGAACCGATTCGGTTGATTCAAAAATCTGAACCAAGAACCAAGTCCGTAGCTTATTTATAACTTGGATATCGGTCAAAAATATGTTTTTGTCGATATCTCTGTAACTAATGGACCGACTGTGTTCATTTCTTCAGCGGAAAAGTTCAGAAAAATATTTCGGATTTTGTTTTACAAAAACAAAGTCCGCAGCTTATATAGGAACCTCAGAAAATTTTTTTCTTGACATCTTCACTATTTTTCAACTGGAGAAATTAGAGAAATTCAGGAAAAAAAGTTCTGATCTTTTGATATATACATCATATATCTATACTATCGGGAGGCTTCACAGACGCCATCAAAAACGGAATGAGAAATGTATATATACCCTTACACCTGTTTACACCTGTAGTGTAAAGTGTATAAAAAACACGAGTCGGTTAGAAATTACAGATTTTTAAAAATATTTTAATTTCTTAATTTCTTAATTTCTTAAAATTATTTTGTTATATTTTATTTACAACCAAATTTTTTTAAGAACATAAAGCGATTTTGACGTAATTTTTTTCAAATATATAAACTGAAATAAACAAGCTAAAATTAATTAAGTTCACATATAAAAAACCTGGAGCAGTCTGTTAAAAACAAATAATATGTATTTGAAACAAAAATTTAAAACAAATCCAAAAATGACATTCAAAATAAGCAATTCAATAATATAGAAATTATATTAAATATACAAATGTGATCTAGATTTACGTGAGTACCTGCCTTTTGGCCTAACCTCACGGTGGTCTTACCACTGGGTGAGAACAATGCGCCGACCAACGCCCCTGTTATACATTTCGTATACAGGTAGCAATTAAAATCCACTTATATTCCTGGTCGCATCATTCCACTTTGCTTTAGTGTGGGGCTATCTAGTACCCCTGCCACAATTGTGACCGTGTATCCGTTACAAGTAACAGAGCACACGCATAAAACCGTAAGCCACTACGTGATCCCTTGCGGGGCCTCACCAACAACCGGCCAAGAACCAAAAACCACTGCAAATGGTTGTTGGTCCTTGGGGCAGCCGGTTCCCGTAGCACCTACTTTTCAGTCCTAGGTAAGACCTTCAGGCTTGCGCCCTACAAATTCTAAACCCAGGAAATTCAAGGTTCTGCTGGACCTTTTGTATCCTGTCTAACATAACTAACTCTAAAAAAGCAATGTCAATTTAGAGAAGCAGAAAGACAGGATTTTCTCTACCACGGATTAGCTATACATCAGGGAGGAAGGAATCTCCAAGAAGACAAGCTGCCGTGGCAGATATTAGATATACAGTCAAATAATAATAAAGAAAAATTCAATACCATATGCCAAGTTAATTTAAAGAAAATCTATTTTTCAAACAATCTTAATCCAGCTGAGGAACAGAGATTTTTAAAAATACTGGTAAGTTTTCTCTTTTAATTTTATATATTCTTTGCCCATTTTGGAAAATTAATGAAAAACAAAATTCGTTAAACAAAAAACGCCTTAACAAAAGAGCATTTCTCTACTTTTATTAAAATTGACAGTCTTTATCTCAAAGTTTGCCTCTTTTTGGAAAAATATTATAGAATATCTTGAATTTAAAGAAAAATTGCCAGTGCAAAAGAGCGTTTTTCTCAGCTTTAAGAAAAAATTCGTAATTGTTCTTTTTTGATTATTAAATTTTTATAACAAAGAAAATCGTAAAAACTTCAAAAATACTTTCTTTATTTTTTTACTTAAAAAGTTACAGGCGCTGCGAATAGTGGCCCCAGGAAATATGGGACCAAAGTGAAAAACGAAATATGGTCCCAATTATATTATGAAATGTTTTTATGAAATTTCGACTCAAAAATCATTCAAAATAGCTACAAATCATAAGAGAAATATAGCCTCAAATATTGAGGCAATTTTTCATAATGAAAAATATTCTATTTATATAAATGAAATATTACCCTAAAGAATATTTGGTATAAATTGAATGTTCTGATTCACTTTTTTAATTTTTTTTTTAATTTTTTCTTCAATGATAGCAGTTTGAATGGTGAAAATATTGATGTAATTTATAGACTTTTCAATAATATATTTCCCTAGGAAAGGCAAATTTTTTGTTATTAAAAAATCCGGTAAAAATTAAAAATTTCTTTAGCGAAGCTGTTTTTGGACATACCAGAGTTAAAAACCCTTCATTTTGCTTTTGTAATAATTAATAGTTAAACATGTTAACGGTTAACTACTAAAATACATACTATGAAAAATCGGGCATTTGGCTGGACGGAAGGATTTTTAACTCTGTGGTATATCCAAAAGCAATATCGCTTTTTATTTTTAACTATTTTTTTAACAAAATATTTTGTGCTCTTAAATTTTATATTTTCTGGCTAAATTCTAAATTATATAAAATAACTTGATTTTCATTAGCAATTCTTAAAAAATATTTTCTTTTTGCACTTAAAAACATTAAATGCTAATACATTATATCAGAAAATAACAAAATATCTATCAATTTATAAGATGAAAATTATTAGATAATCGGATTTGAAAAACGTATGTGACAGTAAAAAGAAATTTTTTCTAATTTAAAATTATGTAAAAAATTCTATTGAGTGCAATATATAGAAAAATTTTCTATTAAATGTAAAGTATGCTAAATTGTGCTCTTTAATATAATAAATGCTAAATTATACTCCTAAGTATAAAATATGCAAAAATATGACATTTAAACTGATAAAATATGCTGCTAAGCCAAAAATATGTAAAAATATGCTGTTAAGATCAAAATATGCAAAAATATGCTCTAACAAATCGTTGTCGAAATTCATAAAATTGTTTGAATCGAATAAATAACTAACATGTGTTTGGAACAAAAATTTGAAGCCCCGCAAAAAATATGATTTTTGGATATTTTTGGTCTAACATTGATGACAAAAATAAAAAATCGGAAGTGAATCATAGATCTCAACTTATCCCAAGTTTCTTAAACCTTGAATAATGTGTATAAGTTTTTGGGTGATCAATGAAAAACCGAAAACTACAATTTTGATTAATTAGATCGTTAAATAATATTACCCAGGTCATATTATATATAAATTGGGACATGTGATGTATGATTCCTTCAGGTAATTTAAAGATGTATTTAATTTTCATGAAATACTTATTAATAACAATTAATTCAATTAATTCAAAATTAATTCAAATATTTATAAATATTTTTTGTAGCCACTTTTTTTAATTTCTATATTTTCTAACAAACATCATGTAAAGGAATAATATTTTTGTATTTTTTGTTAGATTTTGGCAGATTTTTTTTTTTTTTTTTTTGCTTATTAATTAGTGAAGTATAAAAATAAATTCCATTTCAAAAACTGAAAAAAATATTTCAATAATAAGAAAACCATTCAAACGTTGCATTTTGATGAGCAAAATACTGGAAAAATATTACCAAAAAATTTTTAATTGATCTTCAGTTCCCTACCAGCGATTGAAAAAAAGTAAGTAGTCTTGTCTCGAAATGGGTATCAAAAAACACACAATGTTGATCCATAGGGGATCATTTTAGTACATTAACACTTTTGTAAAATATTGAAAAGTTGATAGGCAGTAATTATGGTGCATCATAAACTAATTTCAGAAAAATTGTTCACCAACATGCACTAAAAAGGCCTCTCAAGAACCAAAATCCCATGGAGAAAAACTTAAAAATATTTTTCCCATAACAAGCTCAAAATTACAATTTTTTAGACCATTTCGAAATAAAAATTAACTTTTTTCTTAGCTTAAGTGTATAAAATATATGATTTTTTAATTGCCAATAGGCCAATGAAGACCAATGTGAAATTTTATTTTAATATTCAACTAATTAATATGCTTCGTTTGAGTGGTCTTCCTACATCATACTCACAAAAAAGCTTTTTCTCGGGACATTCTAATAAACAATTTTTAAAGCACATAAAATACATTGAAAATACATGCAAGAATTTTTGGGTTGTGACGTTGTTACAGCAAATGAGTGATATATTGGTATTGCACATATAATATAAATGTTTACTGTCAAACAACCACTTTTGGGACAGCATTCACTAGATTTATCCTGGTGCCAATTAAGTTCACGATTGAATTCTTTAAAACAGCAATACAAGGTGTTCACATATGAAGTTTACGAGTATTTAAGTTTACGAGTATTTAAGTCAACTGATGTATTGATTTAATTCACGTCGTTTAATCCAAAGTCAAAGAAAATCATTATACAATTTATTTTTCAAATATTATATTTCTTTTTATGACAAAGACAATTTTTAAATTCAATTAAGGAAACAGAAATAGCCGTTATGAGAACATAAATCTTTAAAAACAAAAGAAAAAATCCCTCGCATTCTAAACTAAAACTGAATTACAATTGAGATTGCGGCGATTTGTCTTTCAGATCAAAATACAATGTTTTCGGTGACCTTTTGATGTGAAAATTGTGGCGATTGTGGAGGGAATGTTTGAAAGGAATTGGTAGTAGGAACTCACTTCAGGTCTACTAAAACTTTAAAGAACAATTTTGTTTTATATATTAGAATGTTAATGAGAGATCCTGAAATTGAATTAATCAGCTCTCAGAAGATTGCCAAGTATGTGAATTCAAAGTTTAGAGCTCAACGAGTTCGCAGAGAATACTTCGTTAATATATTTTGCAGGGCATGCTAGCAAAAGGCTGATAAATTTAAACATTTTCTATGTCAATGTCCTGCATTAAGTTTTATTAAGAACAAATATTTTCAAATAAATATTTTACCAAACCTGGCATATTTTTTATACTTAAATTGAAAGTGGAAAAGGTTTAGAAAAGTCTATTATTAACCTGTGTAATACTTAGATATGGTCTAAAATAGGGTCTCACACGGTATTTTACTTTACGGTTTCCTTCTAAAATCTTTTCTTTCTCCCGGATCCCCAGACATATTTTTATTTTTTGATATTACAAATACAAAAATATTTAGTAAAACAAACGTATGCAGCGTCGCACTATACAACTTTTCAATCGTTACCAAAATGATGTTTCGAGACTCATGGCTGTGTTTCCTGGTCGGTAAACATTGAAGTGTACCTAATGAAAACTGTGGTAAGTCAGAAGACTCCGGAAAGGAAGAGCCAATCCTGGCTTTTTAAACACAGTCTTGTATCAGATGCAGATTAATAAACAACAAGTTTTAGTAATCCTTTTAGATGGACAGGATGAATCTAGTTGCTATTAATCTACCAAAATGAATGGAAATCAATAATTTTTCTAACGACATTGTCTAGATTTAGAAGGACCAAGTTTCCTTTCGCTAATTTCTGTTTTTTACATCTTCTGTTCAACACATCTTTCTTTGCGTTGATTTGATTTGTTTTTAATAAAAAGTACGAAAGAGAAGAAAAAGTACGAAAGAAAGACATTAAGTTTAGTTGATGAAATGATAAACTAATAATAATATTTTCGTCTTAGTGGCGGATTTATTATGATATCAAATTGCTCCATCTGGGGATCAGAAATCTCCATTTCAATGATTGTTAAATGAAGACAATGCATCCACAGAATGTTAGTTTATTTCGTATTGGTTTCATCATTGGCTGAAAATGCCATTTATAATAACGGTGAGTGTTGCACATATATGATTATCAGGTGTTATAATAAATATTTTTTTATCAAAGTAGTTTATCTCTAAGATTCTATGTAAATATTTAATTTAAAATAGAAAATCAGATGACCCTAATTCGTTCCTTTTTTTTACCAACACCAAAGATTGCCTTGCTGTGATTGTACCCGTCCTAACTTGTTCATTATGTTTCTTGTACTTTTTTTCCATAACGTACAAATTAATCTTCTTTAATACTTGTACATCATTCAAAATATGATTTTAAAATATTTTTAAGCCTACAAGCTACCACCGCCTTACTCCCTCCCTTCCTTACACACTTCAATAAACCTGTTGACATACAAAATATCTAGAATAAAAAAAAAATATACAAAAAAATAAATACTAGAAAATGGAAAAATCAAAATAAACTGCACAATATTGGAAATAGCCACAAAGTAAACCACTTGTGAAACAAGTTGTTTCCACTTGAAATCCACTCGAACAGCAAAAAGAGGAGCAAAGAAGAATCCTATTTTTGTAATAAATGGAATATGTATTTGTTTGCCACAAAATAGCCACAATTTTCTATATACGTGTGTATGTATGTATGTATGTATGTATGTATGTATGTATGTATGTATGTATATTTCCTTAGAGGTAAATAAACATAACACATTATAAATAGTTACATGTACATCAGCAGAGATAAAGTGAAACAGCAGTCTCTTGAATTCACTTTAAGGTGAAAATGTAATTTGTAATTTCAATTTCAAAGAAACTCATGAACATCAAGTGCACGTATGGTAGTATACACTTTCAAGTAGATTGTTTAGTAGTTCAAATCGTAATAAAAAGAAAATATTTGATTTTCCTTTCTCTTTCTGAAGTATTTCATAATAAGGTTAGGGCCTACTAAAAGAAAGGTAAAAGAACATACAAATTACCAGAGCTTTTAATATATTTTGTACGCACTTTTGATAAAGTCGAGAAAGAATTTAATAGTGAAGGCACAAATGGTCATTGATAATTTAGGTTGATCCATTTGGAGGTTTTTTTCAATTCTATATATATATATATATAAAAGAGTGACTGACTGACTTATTGATTCAACATCGTCCAGTGCAAACGACAAAAGGTAGAGAATGAAACTTAGGCTTTGGGTTTTTCCCCCATCGTAGACATACACTAAGGAAGGATTTTTGGAAAATTAAATGTTTCCGTGGTAAGAGTGGGTAAATTCGGTAACCTCATATCTCCTAAACTTGAGTAGATACAAACTAAATTTAATGTCTAGTACTTTTTTTGAAATTCAGCCCTTTTAGGGAGAAAACGTGTAAAAACTGTATTTTTGGTACTTTTTTGGCACCCTATGTATCTTTTAAACCACTAAACATAGAAATAAATTTTATGTCATTATTATCAATACAAATTTGGTACTTTTTGGAAATCGAACGTTTAAGAGATAAAATCGTACCTACCTTTTGTACTTTTTTAAAATAACATTTTTTCTATTTATTGACATATACATATGTACATATGAATTTTCCTAAAATCTTAAAATTCATTAGAATAAAATTTTTGTTACATCCATAAGAGAAAAAAAGGTACCACAAAGGGGTACGGGAAACTACATTTTCTTCAAAATCAGTGAATCAATTGGTACTTATTTTAAAACATAAATTTTCTTAAGTAATTGAAGGCAGATTTGTACCGTTTGATTCATATATGTAATATGAACATTTAAACATAGTGAGCATATTGAAAATCCAATCCAAATGGAACTTGGTACTTTTTTTGCTTAGAATGGTACTTTTCCGATGTTTTCAATAAATTATATGGTTCTGAGTGAATAAGAAATCAATAAAAGTGGTGCTTAATGGTTAGTTTTCCCTCTAATGGTAGGAAGAAAGTCTAATGGTACTTTTCTATATATTTTTGAGTTAGAATACGCAAAAAGCGGAACTTTTATTATATTATGGAGTTTTTTACGTGTTTTGTACCTATTGAAAATTAAAACGTTTACGGAGTAAAATCCGTTTGGTGGTACCTTTTCGTTACTTTAAATATCTCCTAAACTAATAAAAATATAGAAAAATAAATTCAATTGCATTATTCTTGCTTAATAAAAAAAAAACATACAGATGTTTGGTACTTCCTGAAAATTTGAACGCTTAACGGGTAAAACATGAATGATGGTACTTTTTTGGGTCTCTAAGTATCTTTTGAACCAATATTTTTTATTTCTGACTACAAATCCTAATTTCAAGGGGTAAATAGGAGAAAAGTCGGTGCTATAATGGGATGAAAACAGGCAGAATATGTTTAGGAGTAGCCGGATAGTTCTTGGGGGATGAATCCTCCCCCAAATTTGGCATATATAAAGAACTAAAATATTTCACAATTTGAGAGAACTGCTATCATATCAAAATGCGTAATTTACTCAACGAATCTTTTGTTTCGAAAGAAATGAACCAAATCAGCCCATAAATAACCAAAATATCGGCAAGCAACGAAAGCGGTCTTTTTGGAGCACTCATATAAGTTTTTTGAATCAACCAATTCGGTTTATAAAAAAACTTAGTTATTGGCAAAAAATAAACATGGTTAGAAACCGATAACGCTATGAATACCAATATCGATTAAATAAAATTTAGAATGGGTTACCATATTTTCCAAAAATACCGCTATTCAAATACCGTTTCCTTCAATATCAGTACATACCGATATTTTAGTTTCAGTATTTTTACTATGTAACTTGTTTTGTAAAAATAATTTCTCATATAATTAACTTGATTTAAGAAAGATGGAATTATTTTTAATTTTATTGAATCTTAATTTTATAGTGCTTTTATTGTTTGTGTCTTTGTTTAATAGATTTCTTAAAATGATTCGCATTGATCAGTATTAAGCTGATCAATTAGGAATATTAAAAAATAAAAATTTATCTTCAGTTCTCTACCAGCGATTAAAAATCAAGCGCTTAGTACATTTCGTTTAACTTTTTGTTGTAAATAGGTTTCTCAAAATTCTTAACACAAGTCAACAAAGTGGTAGGGAAAATTTTATCGCAAACAATTTTACATAACTCACATCGCTTGTGCTAGACGAACTTACCGAAGTTATCCAAAAATCATCCAAACAGGATCAAAAGAGAAAGCCCTCATCCTGAAATATTTTTGTGTTCCCCAGCTTTTGAGAATTTTTTACCATATGAGAGAGTAAATTTATCCCAACTTTCCCAAAAGTTAGTCAAACCCAAAGAATATGGAGAGTTAAATAAAAATTTGATATGATGCCACTATTTTATGACACAACAACCTTTAATATTGATATTTTTTTATAACATTTAAATTTTAATTACTAATGTAAATCAAAGCTTAATAACTATTACGTTATTCAAGCTTTTTTTCTTACATCATATATATTTGGTTGTTTTCTTAATATTCTCTAATAGAATGAAACATTTTGTTTAGGATGTTACAGTTAAGGCTATCTTTAAATAGATCCAAAATGCAATTTAACGTTAATTTTTGTAAACCAACCCTGGACATGGGGTCTCAAAAATCTATACAAAAAATTTTCCATATTATATCATTAAAAATTAATTTGACGATCATAAATTTTCTATCAAAGCGATTTCAAAATTTTAATTACATTTAAGCCCATTCTTATCCCTTGTTTATACTATCATTTTTTAATAATACTGTTTACACATTTTTTACAATGTAATTGTTATTGCTTTATAATTTTCGTTATCTACGATCATACATCATAATACCATCATAAGACGAGTAGTAAAGTACTCGTATGTAGCTGTGGCTTGTGGAAAAACTCTCGCGTCGTTGTAATCTTAAGTACAGAAAATTTTGAGTATTTTTCTCACAATTGCTAAATGTACTGCTCTACAGTTTTTCGAAGCTTTTACATTTGTCACACGTAATAGATTTTAACCTTACTTTTACTTGGGATGAAAAGCTCAAAGGATTGATATTGGTGGAGACCATTAACCAAGGCGATCTAAATTCCGGAAAATATAGCTTTCTATACGAAGGTATAGTGATGAGTGGATGATTTGCAAAGGAGGCTTCTTCTGGAATGAACACCATGGCAATATATTAACAGATATCTATACCATTTAAACTTTTAAAATAAATGTTTTTCCTTTTTTACAAAACGTCAATTTTGTCAGCACCCTCTCATGGTCCCAATGCATGAGGAGTTTCTGCTAAAGTTTTTGTGCGCATTTAGGAAAAAAAATTATAAACTTTTATGTCGTAATTGACAACATTTTCGAAATTCGTTTTTTGATGAAAATATATTGACGTATAAAATACTTTTAGGATTTATAGCGAAAGCAATTTTATCTTAAGTGACGTTTTCCATATACATAACAATATGTATATAAGCAAAAAAAAAATGTTTCGCCTGAAGAGTTTTGTGTTCTGTACTTATGATATTTTATCGGTTAAGGCTCTATATGGTTTTCAATTTCATGTATTTAAAAAATCAGAAAAAAGTGAACTTTTAACCGCCACAAAAATTAATCTGCAAAGAATTGTAATGTTTAAAGTAACAAATATATAATTCATAGTTTCTTTAAATGATTTTTAATTAAAAACAAATAAAAGATGTAACTTTTTAATATTTTTGCTATTTTTCGAATTAAGGCGGTTTATACCGGTATTTTTGTTTAGGTACCGGTATACCGATATAATTTAAAATACTGTTAATGTTATTCGTTTCTTTTTACAAAAAAAAAAAAAAAAAAAAAAAAAAAAAAATACTGAAAAAAATCTATTAAAAATATACACACACAAACATTTATATATATAGCCCTAAATGATTCCCATATATATATATATATATATATATATATATATATATATATATATATATATATATTCTTTATTAATAAGCTCGATTTTTGGTCATTTATTTTCCATTAGCATTGATGATTTTTAGTAATGAGAATTTCAATTAAACCTAAAATCATTTGCTTTTAAAGAAAATTCTGTCCCCTGTCCTAACTTTGGAATATTTCAAAAGGTTTCATATTATAACTATTATTAATTAATTTCCAAAAATAATTTTTGGGTCTACTAAGCCAATTGTTCTTTTGTTTTATTTTGCACTGAAATGCTTTAAATTTGTATGTCATTCCAACTTTCCCACTAACTTAATTTTACAAGGTTTCAAAGTAGTTAAATGTCTAAAGTTTGAAATAAATTGTTCCAACAAATTTATTTTTTATTAATTAATGGTAAATTCTTTTGGGTGTCCGTGCGTGTGTTTAAAATCCTATATATGTATGTATTTAATTGTTTTATTGTGTTTTAGGTCTTTTAACACTTACTTTTGTATAAATGAATGTGTGACTAACTATTGAGCTCATGATGATGATAATGATGATTTGTAGTAATTAAGGAAAAATGTTTGGTAGTATGGCTCCCCCATACACAGTGATATAAAAAGAGAAAGGAAGAGCAAGAGAAAAAATGGTGTTGACTTTCTCTAACAATATTTTAATGACTTGTCACTTAAATACAAGAACAAATAAATACTCATGTGAGTGTGTGAGAGTAAATTAAAGATTAATAAATATAATTATCGTATTTAAAATTTAAAAAAAAAAATCAATAAATTATTTATTTCAATTATAGATAAAGTTTAATATACTATATAACAATTTACTAATTAAGTAAAAAAGAAAATAGAAAATGAGTTTGAAATTTAAGCGATGCAGTATTATTTCTTCCACATAAAACTTCATATTACATTGTATTTAAAAATTTTTAACTCCAGCTATAATTTTAACAAAAACTATATTTAAATATACATAATTTTTTCTTCTTATCGCTCTCAGTTGTGGCATTATGTTCCACTATAGAATATGTTTAATATAACAAAAACAAGCAAGAATATTATATACAGCTTGACCGAATCTATATACCCACTATCTGCAACTTTTTAAAATTTCTTTTTTTATGGGAGACAAGCGGTAAAGTGGGCGAAGCGCGCCGATTTTTTGTTTCCGAGTTTTCATTGGTCCTTGGGCTATTTGTACACATTTTGTTTGATGTTTAACCTTATATGGAAGGTTGGCGGTAAATTGAGCAGACCACGGCCATTTTTTCCCAATTTTAAATTGGTTTTTGAACAATTTGTGCAAAATTTCATTGATGTACATGCTTTTTTGTAAAAAATATTGGCCAAAAAGTAAATTGGAGTTGCGACGGACACCCTGTTTATAAAACGATTTTGCTCGTTTTTAATACCAAACAAACTTTATATAAGAAAAATATTTAAGCCAAATTTCGTCCCCCTAGGATTTCCGCCCCGAGCACTATCCTGCTTTCAACAGATAGACGGACAGACGGACGGACAGCGTTAGATCATCTTAGATTTTCACGAGGACCCAGAATATATATTCTTTATGGGGTCTTAGATGATTATTTCGACGGCATGATGAACCCAACATACCTAGCATCATTGTAAGTAAAAAAATATAAGTAACCAAAATCGAGTGTTTGTTGAATATTTAATGGCATTTTGTTGTGTCATTATTGCTGCTGATGATGTTGTGTGTGTAGCTGTTTATTCATCTACAGTTTCCATTTCATCTATATTCAATAGTATGTACATTTCGCTCTCAATCCCTGTGCATTCATTTCGTGACCCAATGTGCAACCAATGCATTGTGGTCTTACGTATTTGTCTTTGTCTTTCACTATTCATATCCACACATACATATTTAAAGTATCCTTTTTATTTTTGCATTCCAACCGTTTTCTGTGGTTCAGCAACTTATTTAATATTGCCAGGGACAATGACAGTTTTTTTTTTTCATTTGTATCTTTTCATTTTTTTTCTGCTAAAAGACCACAAATATTGTGAGAAAAACAATTGTGACAATAAAGTTGTAAAAATGTTGGTTGGATTTAAAAGAACAGCTTTTATTTTAAATAACTTTTTCCTGGTTATTCATTTTTGTTGTTGGTTGGTTAAAAGTTGTTTTTTCATTTCTATGTTTTATTGCAGTCATGAGTTTTTTTTTTTTTTTTTGTCTTCCTTTATTAAGTGTGGACACTAAGGTTACTACTTATATTTTGAGAAAACTATTATCTAAAATGAGTTTATATTTTAAGGAAAACAAGTCATTAATTCGTATCTGCTGCTTCTTGTATTCAAAGTAAAAGATTTAAAATTCGATTGAGCTCACATTGTTGAGGAGAATAATGATCGGCATTTGATGCTTGTTTTTCTTTTTTGCTTTAAATATCTTTATTTACATTACTCTTTGTAATCAACAGAGGCCACAAGTAATAATAAAACATCGATAAAGTGTTTATACCCATTATCCAAAAAGATGGGAGGTATACAAACTCAATAGTTTGTCTTTCCGTGTATAACATATCGAAATATTCCTCTAAGACCACATAAATTATATCAACAAATCCTTGAAAGAATGCACAGAAATTTACCGAGTGTCTTTCAATTTTCATTTTGTGTCCCAACAGTCTATGGATACATATATCCAATTCAGTTTTACAAACTTACAAAAACTCGTGATTTTTTTACACATTGTCACTTTTTACAAAACCTAGAAAATTGCATAAGTACGTAACTTTAAATAACAATATTTCCTGAAATCCTTTAAGAAATTTAATGATTTACACGACATTTGAATTATGTTTATATCAGCTTTAATACAAATATTTAAAACATAAAAAGATTTAAAAAATGCATTTTAATTCAATTTTAATTTCTAAATACATTTTTCGTTGGATATGCTCCTTCAGATTTTGATATAACATATTCAGCGAAAATGCTTTCTTATTTTTGAAATGTTCATATTAAAGCCAACATAAGCACAATTCAAACGCCATTTAAATCATTTAAATCCATTAAGCTATTTAAAGTTACATACTTTTTAATTATATTCTGGGTCATCGTGAAATTCTAAATCGATTAAATTTGACTCTTTGAGAAGCTTAAAAAAGTATTAAAAATGTTTATCGGTTCATAAGCAAAAAATTAGTGTCCGTCGTAACTCCGGTTCATATTTTTCCACCAATAATTCTTAACTAACGCATGGACGTCAACTATATTTCGTATAAATAGTTCAAGAATCAATATAAACTTGGAAACCAAAAACGGGCATGATTCGTTCTCTTTACCGCCCACCTCCCATATAAGGGGAAATGTTAAATTAGTGTGGTACAAAAAAAAAAAAAAAAGTTATATATGATGGGTATAATAAATTCGGTAAAGCCGAATATAAAATTCTTACTTATTTATTATTACCAGAGCAACAAAAAATATGGAAAATCATATTTTTTCCTGGGCTTAAAATTAACTAAACAGTTAGTTATTTATCCGTTTTCGAAAGTTTTAAGAATTTTGGCATAAATTTTTTACAGCATATTTTGGGCCTACCGGCTTATTTTGTCATATATCCATAGAAAATCATTAAACAACTTAAATGGCTTACTTTTATTTAAGCAATTTAAATGGCATATTTTTGCATATTTTATTCTTAAGAGAAAAATTTTGGATATTTTGTACCCAACGGAAAGTTTTACATAATTCGCCATTAGCGACATTTTCTTTTTAATGTCATGTACGTTTTTCAAAGAACAAGGCTTTTAGCAATTGCTAAGAAAAATTAAATTATTTTTAGCATGAATAGCATATAATTTAAAATTTAGTTTGAAGAAATAACATTTTGAGACCAAATTTTACGATTTTCAGAGCATTTTTTATGCGCATAAAATACTTTTCTTAGAGCATATTTTTGGCTGCCTAGATTATTCTTGTTTCAAATATGGATATACGAAAATTTTAAGCGTAGTTTTCAAATTATGCGATCACATACAATAAATAAGCATTTTCTTTCTTAAATTGACTGACTAATAGGAACGTAGCACAGTGGGATATTTTGCAAAATAAATGGTAATACAACTGGATCTTTTAAACAGTTGGACCGATTTTGATGAAACTTGGAAAATCGATAGAGGAGTAGTTATTGTTTGGAGTGTGTAACTTAAGTATGATGAGCGCTACAGTGAGCCAAAGTTGACCACCTCGTGGATGAAAAACATGTCGGAACTTGTAATATGAACCGGTGTTAAATATTTTTACATTTCTGAATTCTACTAAGCAAGACAAAGACAAGTGCATAGAGTAACACATATTTGACTTCAAAAATTTGATTCCCATTTTTTGCCTTTACTTTTTTGGATTTTCCCCATAAATTTTTTATAAAATTCCACATTCCATAACTTTATAAATTATGCTAAAAAGTTTTCTTAGTTATCTTAATTTTCAAAGTAAAAGTTTCAAAATAAGTCTCAAAAATTGCATTTTTTCCCAAAGAAGCAACTTTATTTAAATTTGTAAAATATTTTGTTAAAGAACTTCAATATTTTCTGATACTTTCTAAAAGATTAGACCTTAGAGAAGCATGTAAATTTAATTTTGTAAAATTTTGAACATTCACCCTTCATTCAGCAGTGGTCGAAAATGGTAAATTTTTGATCAAAAATTCAAATTTTTGAGACTGTAAAAAATTTTTGTTCTTGATTCCGACACTTTTTTGCATTAGATAAGATAGTATGATATGTTTTTGAAGTTCTTGCAAAAAAGTTTTGACAACCTACTGGTAAATTTAGTTCATTTTTTACTAAAAATAAAACAATTTGTCGGGTTTCAATTATTTTTCTTATTGTATCAATTAATAAATTAATCAAATATAAATAAAAATAAGTAATAATTTGAATAATTAAATATAAAACTTTTCTTATAGGTTGAATTTCAATTAATAAAAAAATTTAATATGTATTATTCGTAATTGAAATTGGATTTTAGATTTTTCTATGTAAAACTTTAATTTAATTTATTACAAATACTTTGATTTTGAGTAATTTATTTAATTATGAACAGCTATGGAATAATTTTTAAATTCTAATTAATAATTTAACTGAAATTTTTCGAAATTATAGTTTTTCTGTGAATTTAATATATTCGATTCAATAATACGAAATGGCGAATAAGCACTTTACAAACGTGTAAAACAATATGGCAATTTTCATAAAAACTTTTAATTTCAGTACTAACCTACATTAGGCAAATTTATATCAAAACAAACGTCAAAATCAGTGCAAATATATACAAGGTAACCTTAGTTAAACAGCTGATTATTAGTTTGGTTATTACAGTTATCAAACTGCATATATAAAAAACAATAATGAATACGCCATATTGTTGTTTTTGTGCAACTGTTGCCACCTTCCACAAATTCACATTAAGTTTGATGTTTGTCTTGATAAAAAAAATCTCTAATGTAGACACTGTGTAAGCTTTCAAAGATATTTTTGATGCATTCAAAATTAAATTTTGTATATCGTCGATGGACTTACAAAAAGGCCTATGTGTTTTTTTTTATAACTTTTTAGGAGACAATATAAATAAATTTTTTTGTTTGAAATTCATACAAATTAACAAAATTTTTATGCAAATATGTATGTATCATAAGACTTAATACATACATATTACTTGGTAATAGACCGACAATTTAAAATTAATGTAGTTTGTATACTAATTTCTTATTAGTTAAAATTTTAATCACAAATAAAACATATTTTTCATAAAAAAGCATAGAAAATGTTCATTAACAAATAAAAAAATTATTTTTGACGTTGAGGATTTTTTGCCGATTTCAAATAGTCGATTTGAAGATTTTTTCTAGATTTTTTTTTTTTTTTTTTTGCCCGAATTAGCATTTGCTAAAAATATTAAGGGGATGTACGCATCGTCCTTAGCCTGGCTTAAGGATTAGAGCCCATCGCAGCTCTTAGTACAAGACAGGTTAGCCTCTTTACACTTATCCTAACAACAATTCCATAGGTAAGAATAGGTTTAATGATTGCTGTGTACGTCCGGAATACAATATTTGGTTTCTGACCATATACGACTTATTCGCTTGTTTATTATTTCCTTAGCAACCTCTAAGTCACTTACTACCACGGGAACTGAGAATAAATTGTCATTTTTGGAAATACCTTCTAAAAATGATGACATTATACATTCTTTCTTGTTTAGAGTATTCAAAGTAGTTTCCTCTCACCCATAGACTTTTTGTTTGGGAATCATTTATGGTATTTGAGCTTAATCTTCCCTTACTTTGGGAATAAATGCCACTTTAATGAGGTTAGTGTCAACTACAGGTGAATATTTTATTGTCAATAAAGGTTAAAGTTTAAAAATCAAATAATTTAATTATCTTAATTCTTCTTCGCCTCAATCAAAACTTTCAAAAATATAGCACATCATGAAAACAAAATTTTCTTAAAAATGTCCCTTTTATATACACCACTTAATATTATTATCACCATTTTAAAAATTTTGCCCAAAACAAAAAAGTATTAGTCTTATTAAATAAGAAAATCCTGGTTTATAATGACAAGAAATCCTTTATATATTTCTTTATTCATAGATACTATAAAGAAAACTCTATTCACATTTAAATAAGATTAAAATGACTTTTATAATCACTTTATAAAGTTAAATAAATGTAAAACCAAAAGGAAAATAACATAATAATAAAAATGAAACAAAAAACACAACCTAATTCTTTTTTTGATTTATTTAAACATTTCATCAAGGCAGTCAAATTCCATTTCATATGTTTCCATTATTAAAAACAAAAATAAAATTTACTAAATAGAAACGTGTTGAGAGGTTGGATAGTAGAATAAAAAAGCTAAAGAAGAACAATTAATCAACTCTAAGTTAAATATGGGTTATGAAAGTATGTTAGAAAGTTATACCCAAGCTATTCCTAAAATGTTATGTTGATTTTTTTTTTTTTTTTAAGGTTATTTGTTTATTTTGCATGTCAGTTTTGGGAAGCCATTATTTAATCTGTTGTTTTGGTAAATATTTATCACCATAAAAAAGACCCAAACTGAACTAAACAATACAGAGACAAAAAGAGAAACATCCTTTAGAATAGCAGCCGTTTTATTTAAAGTTCATGTAAAAAAAATTTGGAGAATATATACCAATATAGAAAAACATTTATCCATTAGTATGTGGAAAATTAAACGGAATCGTTTGGTCTAAAATAGAAATGTTATTATCAAAATATTACTAAATGTTGATTTATAGAAAATAGAATCTGTCACGACAATGAATTACCAACCCTTGTCAAAAATTTACACATTTAAACATACATATTACTCATATCCTGGCCATGAATTTGAATGAATCTATATATGTAGTAGCAAACTAAATAGTTAGATTTATGTTTTGCTCCCACACCAATTTTTATCGGGTTTTTAAACTAACCATGATATAATCATTTTATATAAAAGCAAATAAATTAAAGTAAGATTTCTCTTGTTGATCCAAAACGACTATATTATTTCCTACAAAAATCTTAGTTTAAATATTTGACCTTTATGTACCCAATATTTGACCCAACATAATCCTTTTTTCTTTTTCTTCAGTAACTAATGCTACTTTGTTGTCTAATTTGACATTTATCAATACTTTAAAATGTTCTCAAGTAGTCCACAATGCACAGAGGGTTCTCTCGAACAATTTTCCGGTAGAAAGTTAAATTTGAAATTAAATACGCAAAACAAAATATCGCATTCAATAGCTAACAATGTGCTCAAATTTATCCAAATTAATTTTATACCTTCACCACACGTGTAAAGGGGGTATTATATATATATATATATATATTCTGGATCCTTATAAGAAATGATGTCGGTAGGACAATGTCCATCTGTCGGTTGAAATGGTGTTAATGCAACCCATCGATAACTGCCATATATAATATATGCATCAACTATAGGAAATCTTTTCGCAAATTTTTCCACTGAAATTCAACAAGATCCGTTCAAAAATAGCGGAGATATTTAAAAAACAGGTTTTTCAAAACGGTTTTTTATTTTCTGAAGCTCCTATATAAGTTAGGAACTGCGTTTTAGCAAAATAAAGTCGGAAAATTTTTTCTGAACTTTTCCGCTAAAAAAAATTAACTATGTTGTTCATTAGTTACAGAAATATCGGCCAAAACGCATTTCTTCTGATATAGATCAATCACAAATATTTTTCTTGAATTTCGGTTTTTTTGAATCAACCAAATCGGTTCATAAACAGTCGTTATTGGAAAATCTTTTTTTTTATTTATCTAATATATATAATAACAACAACAATAAACTAAGGTATATTTCGAAACCTTAAAAACTTCGTAATTTTTTAAGAATTTTTGTGTTGAAAAAATGATCTGAGTGGATCCAGTATTAACCGTGCTATAGGCCAAAACGTTGTTTGATTTTTTGAAGCTTCTATATAATCTATGGACCTTAATCTTGCATAAATCTATCACAAAATATTTTTTCGAATTTTGGTCAAATCGGTCCATAAATTTTCCTCCATATACTTTTCTTAATTTGATATTGTCTTACTTTTATAAAATATTTGCTCTGCATCGCAGTGATTAAATCTTCCTTAAATATATAAATATTCCAAAGTATTAAATTTGTTATTTACTAGCTTTTACCGGTGCGCTTCGCTACCCTATTTAATGCGATAACTAATATTTGCATTATATGGGAGTTACTACTACTCTCTGGACCTATTCGCCCTATTTGAAATTTTATACGAAAATTAATTAATTTGTTGTTTGTTTATTTTCAATGTAATAAGATAATTTATATTTTTTGGATGAGAAAATTTATATTTTCTTTCTATGAGGGCTACCTCTCCCTCTGAACCTATCTGTCCTATTTTCATTTCACCAATGCGATATGATAGGATAAAGGTTCCAAAAAAATTTGGGGGCTCTCACTGCAATAATTTCTTAAATATACCATAAGGAATATTTGCTTTTTATGGGGCCACTGAACATCCTGCTCTGGTTTTAAGCTAATCGGTTCATCCGTTTGAGAGTTTTAAAATAATGGGTGTAAAATATGGGCGTGGCATCCGATCAAAATTAAACATAACCTATAACATTCTACAGTGAAAGCACTATCTGTAAATAGCTCATTAATAACATGTAAAATTGAAAAAAAATAGATTTTTTAAATTAGGAATAAAATGTGGGTGTGACGTCCAATCGAGATCTAACAAAGTCTATAAGCCTATCAGACGTGATTGATACACGAACAAATAACTAAATAAATAAACTTTTTATAATGTATAAGGATATAAAGATTTATATAATCCTTATTCTATTTCAACTTTATATGAAAATGCTAATTATTTGAAGTTTTTAGTGTTTACATAGATATAATATAGATAAATATTTGTAATTATATCCAATATAAAGTACGTTAAAGATTCGCCAAATGATTTTATTAAAAAAAATAAATTAAGGCACGACCAACTACACCTTCTAAATTTTAAACACAAAAATTTAAACTTTTACAATAAATTTAATTTATTTATTTTATTTAAAATATAATTCAATTCCACAAGGATTAAAAAATACTATATGATATGATTTTATTTCACAATAATTTTTCCACAAATATCAGAACTTAAACTTAAAAATTTTCGGCCGAAGAGCATAACCAAGACTAAAATTTCAATTGTTTGCTAACACCTCGAAATCCATTGATCACGTTGCATTAACAAATGCAGGTATCCAGACGCTTAATTAGCAAAAATATATTTTTTGCAATTTGATACCTTTTCAACAAATATTTTTTTTTCGCAATTAGGCCGGATACGAGTGCAGAAGTCGTGGGAATGTTGAAATAGCTAATTATGCTGACTCTGCTGAACTTCGTTCATTAGCAGTGTCAGGGCCATTGTTAACTTGCATTTTATTTTCATATAACATATCTCAACACGGGTGACATAGTGTCTACATTAGAGATTTTTTTTATCAAGACAAACGTCAAACTTAACGCGTATTTGTGAAAGGTGGCAACAGTTGCACAAAAATAACAATATGGCGTATTTATTATTGTTTTTTATATATGCAGTTTGACAACTGTAACAACCAAAATAATAATCAACTGTTTAATTAAGGTTACCTTGTATATATTCGCACTGATTTTGACGTTTGTTTTGATATAAATTTGCCTAATGTAGACACTAGGTGAAGGATATATAAGATTCGGCGCAGACAAATATAGCACTCTAACACTGTCATGTTATGGCATTTCCCCCAAACCAAAGTTTTTTCAAACATTATTATATTTTTTAAATACTGGAATATAATAAAATCAACTTTAAATACAGAAATTATATACTTATATGGTAATATTTTTAGTTTATTTTCCCTTATATCATAAGTTATTGATATCTTAAAATACCGAATCATATAATTTTAATAATCCGTTTATTAATTAGAAAATGTTCTGCTCTGGCCTGCCCTTTTAAACAGTATTTTTAATTTTCTAACTACGCTTCACAAAAAAATATATAATTTTTAATAAAATTTTTACATGTACATATTTCTGTACAAAAATAATTTCTAAAGTTAATCGTTCGACATTGGAATTTAATTGTTTTTGATTATCCAAAAACGATTTTCAATGAAGAGTCCTAGTCTATGCGAACGCTAATTTAGGCCAATAGTTACAAAATTAGGTATCATAATTTTCATATAAATAAATAAATAAATAAACAATTAAATAAATAAATAAAATAAATAAATAAATAAACAATTAAATAAATAAATAAAATAAACAAGTAATTCAACAAATAAATAAAGAAATAAATAAATTAATAAATATATAAATAAATAGAAACAGTGAAAACGTATTTTATTACGAATTACACGAAATGCCGCAAAACCCCCTTTTTTGTCCCAATGTGCAACATAGCTATTTTAGGATTTCTGAGAAGACAGTATCATCGTAATAAATGGAGAGTCAATCCTCAATTACCCAAAATAACTAGTAAAAACTTTAATTTGAGAAAAATTACCAGGGGGATACTGAATAATTAAATTTTATTAGAAAAGTATTTTTTTCCACAAAAAAGTTTCCAAATTCTTGAGATTAACTCTAATAGCAGTATGATTAAAAATTCAAAAACTTAGAAAAAGAGCTAAAAATTACTTAACTTTTTCACATTCTTCTACACGAGAGATCTTATATAAACTAATTGGACTTTGTGTATGAATTCTACACCTCTTTTGTTATTGTGCAGACTTTCAACTGTTACATACAGGGTAGTCAAATTTTAATGACAAAATTTTTTAATTTTTAAAATTTTTTGGTTTTTTTGGACAGGGTCTGTGCGCTCCTCAATCAAATAAAAATTTTTAAATAGTTATTGATACTTTTTTTATTATGCGTATTTTGCGTTATATCTCGTTGATGTGCCCGAAATAGTCAATGCAGTAGATAGTCTCAAAGTTTGGAAAACAAAAGCGAAAATTTAAAAAAAAAAGTCAGTTTTTCGCGAGGCACATTCACATTATCTAATTGAATACCATGGATTACTGCGTAAAACTAGGGTTTTATTATTTTACATAATAATACCGAAGGAGCTTTAAAAATAAAATTAATAAGAAAATTTTATGGACTTTTTGAAAATTACGCAAATTTGCAATTTTTGATTTTATATGATTATGATGATTATGATGTCATTTGTACAAATCTTGCGTATATATATATATATATATATATATAGGAACGGCGATAAATATAATTGATCGGGATCATAAATCTAAGTCAAATGTGTTTGATTGTTGAAAACGGGATAATTGTGTCAAAACAGATTTTATTGAGGCACATCGCATGGTTAGCAAGATATTGCCCGTAATTGGCTTAAATAGTTGTAATGCTTAAAGGAAATGTAGAAGGGCATCAAAAAATTTCGAATGTTAAGAATTTTATGGACAAAAAAATGCATATGTTTTAAAAAAGCATCAATATTAAATAACAATAATATGTGGAAAAATAACTTAGATTCGGTCCGCATTTTTTGCAATATTTTTAAAATCGCGATTTTTAGTATAATGAAATATTTTTAAATGTTACGAGGAAATCTTAAAATATGGCACATTAATACCTTCTAACACTAAAAATTTCACAAATTTTATTTAAATAACTCAGTAGATTTTGATATTACGCTTAATTTTTATAACAATTATACATGAACTTGTAGTTTGAAAAAATGTTTACATGTTCAACTTAAAACTTTCGCGTCCCTTGCACAAAATGATTAACGCGAACTGATTCTACATGCATTTAAGTCACTTTATATTTATACAAATGGATTTTAATCTGCCATAAAATAAATAAATAATAATAATATGTATATATATATTATTTTTGTATACTTAGCCAATATTTCCTTGTGTTACAAACGTTATAATTTCCCTAAAATTATGCTTTTTTTCTGATAGTATTCATAGTATAAAAAACAAAATAGAAACGAATGTAGAATTTTGTTAAAAAGGAAGTAACAAATATTTTTATTTATGGCTTTTACACATCCATACGTACATATTAGGGTATTCACTCGATTCGATTCACTTGGTTCGATTAATCGACAAATTAAAATCAAATAATTGTTCGATTAAATTAAAATCAATAAATTTGAGTAAAAATTTATTCGAGTAAATGCGATGGAATAGTTCGATTAAAAAAAAATATTTTAAAGATTTCCTTTCTTAACTAGTTTTAGAGATGTTTTAATTTTAATTAAAAAAAAAAAAAAAATTAGCTTGAACAGTTATTGAGAAATTTTTAAAGAATGTTTATAAGGCATTCAGACCGACGCGAAATTACATACTTTCGTGATTTCAGCCGAAATCAAGTTGAAATTACGTAATTTCCCATACATTCTGACACTTGCGAAATTACATAATTTTGTGCAATTTCGGAGAAATTACATTGAAATTACGATACCCATTTCCGTGCAACTCTGTACATGGTTGGAAAAAATACTTTTTTTCAACTATGTACTGCATGTTTCAATCGTGAGAAGAAAAAAAACAATTGGCAGCTGATCTTAAATTCAAACATAAATCTTAAAATTAATTATTAAAGTAATTTTGCAAAATGAAACGTATCCTTTTTACCTTTTGCATGTCCAAAAATTTTTAATTGTTGAAATAACAATTTCTTATTAGCAAGTTTTTCATTTCTTATTTGTTTCCATTTCAAAATACTTTACTTACCCCTATAACAATTTAAAATATAAACAATAAGTATCAGCTGTTCACGAAATTACATCAAATGTCATCTAGCCAGTATGAACACTCTAGATTTCATTCGTAATTTCGGCATGAAATTTCATAATTTCGTGCCGGTCTGAACAAGGCTTTAGAATCTAAAAGTGACACCACAATTTAAAAAAAAAGATATTTGATAAAAAGAATCAAATATATACCTAAATTACAACGAGTAAATAAAGATTGTATTTCAATCACAAAAATCAAACAAATACATAAACGTCACTTTAATAAATGATAGTATAAAATTTAAATAATTAATTTTTTATAATTTTCGTTTGGGGATGATAAAGAAAAAAGATTAACTTTTTTATATTAAATTTTTCATAAGAAACAAATTGGAAAAATATATTGTTGGTTTTCTGGAAGTACTTTTTCATTACTTCCAAAGTTACAGTAAGTGCACGGTTTCTTGTGCTTAAGAAGTTATATGAAGATCATCCAAAAGTGTTATTAAAAAACGATTCAGATAAATTTTTCTGATATAAAAAGGTGGAAATTTACAAAAACTTCTTAGTTCCCAGCAAAAACTTTGATTTCCTGGTAAACTAGCAGGTATAATTGGAAACGAAAACATACTACTTAATTTTTGCCTGAATAACTAGTTATTTTTGTTCGAGTTGTCCACAAATTCATGTAGTTATTTTTAGACTTTAGAGGTACTCAAAAATATGTACCTAAACGAAAAAAAAATAAAAAAAATTCCCGTCAGTGAGATTTGAAATTGGACACAAATTAACCATTCGCTTTTAATGACTAACGTCTTACTCAGTACACCATTTCGCACTTAGTTTCCTAAGCGACAAAAACAAAATCTTTTTACACATTTTGTTAAAAAAAACAGCATAAGAATGGGGTTGAAACAACAATCTTCTGGTTGTTAATCCAGCGTTTTAGCCACCTCATCCACGTAATTACAATATTACTGTGCTACTATACTATTGAGTACTTATTTATGTAATATAGAGTAAGCAAATAATAATAACGCCTCATTACTAAGAAACTACTTTAATAAGTAGTTGCCATTACCTAGAACCAAAAAGTTTTTGCTGGGTTAATAATAACTGTTTTAATCAAATGAAAAATATTACTATGCATATTTTTTTAATAAAAAATATTTGGTTTATATAAAAATTAAAATTAATTTCCTTTACGTGATAAAAAAGTGCATAAAAAATAAATTTTACATGATATCATGAACTTCCTACTCATTGAATAAGTATCAAAAAAGACAACATCTTGCAATGACAAGCCTATGTGAAATTCATTGGAAATGATCCGTATTTGTACTACTTCTGGATCACAAGTTTAGGATCTTATTGAATTCTTTAGATATTCTTTTTTGCTGGGTGGTAGTGCAGCCGATATGTGTAAATATGGAGTTGATATACCAATAGATTATCAGCCTGGTGTAGCGGATATAATGAATATGACTTGGTTGAACTTGTTAAGCATGTAAACTCAGATACTTATATACTTTATGTCAATAATCTTTGAACTTCTTTATCTAAAATAATTTCAGATTATCAGATTTTTAGGCCCATTTATTTAAGAATTTAGTAAATATAAAGAAACAACAGCTTAATGAAATCAAAAGAGAATTCTTTTTTAATGTTAGCTAACATAATGCCAGGTTGTTTATTCTAAAAGAAGCCTCCTCCACAAAACTTTCAATCGAACTACACTATTGTATTCAAAAACCAAATCCGGTTAACCGGTTTTTATTTTTAAAAAAGAAACCGACCGGTTTCGAATAATTGTTATTTTCGAATAATTCGACAGGCCGGTTTTTTTTCCGTCGGTTAATCGGTTTTTTATGAAATGCTTCTTATTTTATTTTTGTTTACTAAATTAACCTATACTTCTCCTTTTTTTATATTTACCAACTGAATCTTATTTATGGCCTTATGCATTAAAAGTATTAAATTATTTATAAGTAAAATTTGTATGAAAATTTAAAATTTTTTGATTAGTTTGCATACAAATTTTATTTTTAAACAATTTGCTTGTTATACTAAATCAGGTGCTCAATTATTTGAAAGTATTTTTTTATTTTCATTATGAACGAATAAATTTTTAAGATTTTTTTTTTTTTAATTCCTAATTTGAGATTTGAGTAGCACCAGACGTACTATATTTTTCAATAGATTTTTTTATTAACAGAATAACTAGATTCTGTAAATTTTAATTTTATCGTTTGTCACAAGAATAAGGTGAATTTCAGTAAATAGGTACACGTAGAGAAAAAACAGCATGATCACTGCAACAATATTATGTTACCATTGTTAATTTTAATAACAAGAATTTTGATTTAATTTTGTCATTTAATGTTTACACTCAATAAGAATTTTAATATGATTGACTGGAAAAATTATATATTTTTAAATATTTTTACCAGAAACAAAATTTTGTTAATATGAAACATATCATTGATTCTACAACCATTAAATATTTGCAATCTTTTTCCATATTCTTAAACCATATTCTGTTTTCAAACCATATTAATATTATTATTTCTATAACTATAACATGTTACAAATAAGTATAGTACTTATAATACTTCAATACTTGTTTATTTTTAACTATATATGTGTTTTTTTTTTTTAAATTTGTTTAAAATTTAGTTCATATATGAATAAATATAAAAAGACAAGGTTTGTTTATACGCAGTGTGATTCAAGCAATATAAGATGAAATGCATGATTTCAACCGCATATGGTGGTGGAAACTAATGAATATAAGTAATAATATGTAAATATTATTATTATTATTATTATTATATATGTATATAATTTTCAATAAAAATGTTATATAAATAATAATAATAATTTTTATTAATATATGATAAGATGGAATAATAATATCACATAATGAAATAATAATATGATAATATTGGATAACTATATGAAAACATGAGGTAAATATGATAAAATAAAATCAAAATATGACAATGTTGTATAATAATATAATAAGATTGTTCAATTATATGTAAAACTATAATCATATATATACTAATGAATATAAGTAATAATATGTACATATTATTATTATTATATATATATAATTTTTTTAAATAAAAATGTTATATAAATAATAATAATAATAATAATAATAATAATTTTTATTAATATATGATAAGATGGAATAATAATATGACATAATGAAATAATAATATGATAAGATTGGATAACTATATGATAACATGAGGTAAATATGATAAAATAGAATCAAAATATGACAATGTGATATAATATAATAAGATTGTTCTATTATATGTAAAACTATAATCATAACATGTAAAACCAAACCATAAAATCGGATACAATATGATAAAGTGGAATCATAATTATTGCTTATAATCCTTCCTATTTTTCGATGTGATCATGTGTTCCAATCATAATATGTTGCTCTTAGATTATGGTCACTATATTATATAATATATTTTTTTTCTCAGAAGAAGCATTATTAAAATTCAATTTAAAAAAAAAAATATATATATATATATATATATATACAAAATTTCAGCATTATCCTTTAGCTGCAGAAAAGCGATATGACTTTTTATTTATATATTACTTGTCATTCATTACAAATGACATGTCATTATAAGTGACTCTCTTTAGTAAATATAATAATAAATTTTTAAACATTTGAATTTTTAATAAAAACCAGTTAACCGTTTTTTTTACGTAAAACTATATTCGAAACCAGTTTTTTTAAAAAGGCTATTTTTCGAATAACTAGAATACCGGTTTTCTGAAAACGTCCGTTTTTGGAATACACTAATCTACACCCTCGTGTAGAAAGATATAATCTCTAAATTCAGCTTCTCGAGTTTAATGGTCTCCACCAATATCAATCCTAATTTTTATATGGTATTCCATCAAAAATCCAATCTTTTAAAATTAAGGTTATTCGAAATGATTGCATGACACAAATGTCAAGCCTCGAAAAACTGCAACGCAGTAATTACATCTTATTTTGGAAACACTATTTCATATTTTTAAGTGACCTCAATTAATGATGTTTTAAACTTTTCTTGTCTAATACGACTCTAAAATAACCCAAAATACTTGTTTTATTTTTTTAGAAGCATTGAAAAACTAGTAAAATATTAAGGTATAATTTGCACGAATAACTCGAGGAATTTGAAATATTTAATCGTTTATTCGAGTAATTTTAAATTAGCATTTTTGAGTTATTTGATTGATGGAATAATGAAAAAGCCGAGTAAAATGAATACCCTATTACATATGTATGTACATTCAAACGGTTTCAGTTTACTTTCAAATAGATTATCACCAAAGCCAAGTTGTGATAACATAAAAGCAAAAAATAATAACACTGAAAAATATGACAAAAACAAAAAAGGAGTAGCAAGGATTTTAGGGTTTTAATGGGCCCGAATGAAATTATCAAGAATAAAAACTCTTGAATTTATATAACTCCAATTAGCTAATCTTGCATAGATATTAAGGGTTGGTGAATACTGTTCGAACCGTTATATATTTATATCATAGGGATCCAGATCTCATGTTGGACATACATTTGGAAACTACATGTTCTTCTCGTTGATGAGCGACATTAAAGCAGCAACCTGAAACCGACGGAATTAATGATGTCGTTTATAATTATCACATATCGCCACAAGAACTCTTAAATTCGCTTACATTAGTATTTGATCCCATGAAAAAAATAACAAGCAAAAAAGGTATAGTCGTCATACATACATATCCTTTAGCATTGTGTATGATCGTAAAACAGATTTTTGTAGAAGATTTTGGGAGCTGTGGTTAAGTCTTTCAAAATTTGGAATTGTATTTTATATTTTTATAAAACTTACGTGTTGAAAATACATAGTATTATTATTGTACTATCAATTATGAAGTATTAATGCACTTTAGCATGATTTTCGGACCTTATATGGAAGCAATGGTCAATTGTGGACTGAACGTTATAAAGTTTGATAGTGTTCTTTCTATTGATATAAAACTTATTTGTAAAATTTATGCATGTTTAAGTGGTTTTCAGAAAAGGCCCCTGTATGTCAATTTAGGATCAATCCTACTGAAATTTAATTGAGTATTTTAGGGATACAAAAATATTATTTGCACTGAAATATCTTTTAGTAGGACTAGTTCCTTCACTCATAAAAAGCCTACGTACCAAAATTTATCTAATTATCTTGAAAATGGCAAACTGTAGTTTTATTACAAGGTTCACATGTACGTACAGAAGAATGGACATCGTTAAATCGACGTAGGTACAGTACACGCTCGGAAATTCGAGCCACTTTGCTTTTAGGGCGACTCGAATTTCCGAATCATTCGAATTTCTAGACGGTTTTTTTATACAAAAATTTAGGAAAATTTGACCATAAAGATATAAAAAACTATGTTTTTTTCATTTTAGTTCATTTAACATAAAAACTATAAAAAAACTTAACGAAATATAACAAAAAATAACAATTCGTTCATTTGACTTTAGTATGTATACTATAAATACATATGTACATATACAAATACCAAAAAAACTGACTTTTAAACTCTAACAACATCAACAAGATCTTTAAATCATCTACTAAATGGGATTCCCCTTTTTACTTTGTATTTGGTTAAACTAAATTTTCAAAATTTTAGCGTTTACAATAAAAAGGAAAAAACCGTTCGGAAATTCGAATTTTGGATTCTAATCTTAGAGCGATAAATGTAATGAAATTACTGATTCGAATTTCTGGAAATTCGAATTTCTGTGACTTCGAATTTCCGAGCGTCTACTGTAGTAATTTAGCAAATTTATGTAATTTAAGGTGGGTCTCAGAACAATATTTTTGGGTGTTATAAGCATCAAAATAATATACGATCCACCTTCTGTGGTATATAACAATTACAAACAAATTTATAAAAATTAGCCAGCCAGACGGAGGGACGGACGGACATCCTAACGATGTCGATCGATTTAAAAAGTAATTCTGAGTCGATTGGTGGGTGTTGCATAATTTTTTATATGCGTTACAAACATCAGCACAAACGCATAATACCCCAACCACCTATAGTGGTGTAGACTAATGATATGTCATCTTGTTCCCTTGACATTTATTTTTTTTTTTTTTTTATTTTCCTTCATGGTCAAGATACTTAATTAACTCTTAAAATATTTGAATTGGGAAATTTAATATTTTACTTTCCATTAGTAGAGCTGATAGCACATAGGTGACAGTACTTTACTTTTTGGACTACAAATTTGACTGATTTCCAGTTATGTATCGGCGGTATTAGCTTGCCTATGGGAAAATACCTCCGAACCTAGATAGGCTAAAAAACAGCTCATTTTCTTATTTCATAGAGGATCCCAAAAGTTCCTACTGCAAGAAAAAAGGAACTTAGAGTGGTTACTCCATGTTTATTACGGTCTTAGATATTATCAACATATTTTAGTAAATGCTAGAAGTGATCAATTCAGATGCTACTTACTGCAAAACGAGGCATCTAAATAAATGCTATGTCAATGCCTTACTGTGCTTTCGCACACGGTAAAGTTTCCTGGGTAGGATATAGTTCTTCCGAACAAGGTATATATATGCTCTCTTACTCAACAAAATAATTAGATTCATTCGAAGTCTAAACTTGTCATGGTAAACTTAAAAGCTCCACAAAAGTTCCTACTGGTTGCAATGCATGGGGCCTCTGATATATATCTATATCTATATCTATATCTATATCTATATCTATATCTATATCTATATCTATATCTATATCTATATCTATATCTATATCTATATCTATATCTATATCTATATATATATATATATATATATATATATATATATATCTATATCTATATCTATATCTATATCTATATCTATATCTATATCTATATCCACATCTATATCTATATATCTATATCTATATCTATATCTATATCTATATCTATATCTATATCTATATCTATATCTATATCTATATCTATATATCTATATCTATATCTATATCTATATATATAGCTGTATTCAATATAATAGGAGTGGTACCATATATTTTTATATTGTTATATGTTTCAACGGTACTTCCAATAGAATGTAAGAAGTTGAATTTCAAAATAATCTTGCGAAAAATTCTTTGTGTTCCATAAGATATATCTATATACATATAAATATATATATATATATATATATATATATCCATCTATCTATTTATCTACCTATTTATCTGCCTATCTATTTATCTATCTATCTAACAGACAAAACAATTGAAAATTTGACTTCTCGGTCATTTCAACGATGCAATCATTGATATCTCACACAACATTTTTCAGTTCCCACAAAAATTTCCCGAGTACTCTGATTAGCAATAGATTTGTATTGCTTACCGTTTGGCTTACTTCTATCACATCCGTCAACAGAGGCATTTGCTAAACCACTTTAACAATATTAAGTCTGTACGTAGCTCAGCTAACAAATGAGGAGGATATTTGATGATTGATGATATTTAGTTCTGTCAGCAAGATTGATATCTGTGTTATTCCAAAAAAACTTGCCAAAAAGACAAATCCAAAATCCACACCTCATTTATTAATGATGTAATCAATGTAACCTTTTTGTGTTTAGTCTAATCCTACACTTGTCCCTCGAACTACATAACATATTAAAGAATGGATTCAGGCTTTATGATTTAAAAGCTTTAGTAAAATATCTATTGAAATATGGATATTTTCAAGTATCGAAAAAAGAATTTAGGTGTTAATCATCTAAAGGGGTTATTATGTAATCGATTCGAAATTGTATTTAAAATACATTCATCTTCGAAAACATATCCTTTAGAATAGAATTACACATCAACCTCGTTTTTTACTTTTTAATATTTGAAAAATATCTCACCGAATACCATTTAAGAACAAATAATGCTGTTGATTATAAGAAATTTACAAAGCAATACCAAAATATTTATATCCAATAAAAAGGCCACATTTTTTAACGTAATAAATTTTAACCTTGGCCATGACTACCCACCCCCTCTGAAAACCAAAGTATTTTATATAAAAGATTTTTTTTTTTTTTTTTTTTTGGTGATTGTTTTCTTCCTTTGCCATACAGTGTCATTTGATAGTTTCTTCGGTGTCATTGGTGTATCCTTGTTGGGAATGGATAAAAAATTACTGCGTCTTTTACAAATACAATAGTCAGTAACTTAAAGAAAAAAATTTACTTTGGTATGACTTCTAAAAATATTTTGCATATGAATTGTATTGAAAATATTTCTTCTTTCTATTTTTGAATCTTATTTCCCTCCAATCAAAAAAGAAAAGGCGAAAGTATTTATTTAGCTATTTGTACATATGGGAGAGTAGTTATATTTGGAAAAATTGAAGTCCTTATACTCCACTCTAGAGGACAACAATATCAAATAAATAATCTATTGTATATGTCAAAAATATTTTTTAATAAAGCATATTTGTGACTCCTCTTACTGTAATCATTTAAGTTCTTTACTATTCAGTTTTTTGTACTTTTTTCTCATCTATTGAGAATAAACATGTCAGTTTTGAAAAAAAAAACATTTGATTTCGTTTAGAAGACTTGCTGCTAAGTATACTAAAACGTATAATACTTAGATGATGAAGATAATAATATATTTATGTATAAAATCCTAAATAAACACAACAAAATGTTTGGTTGAATCGAGTTGATATTAGTTATATTAATCCTTTGGTGTTTGCTCCCTTTTTTTTGTGCTTTCCATTTTTCTATTCAATTTATTTTTCCTACATACGTGAGAATGTATAAAATATTTGAGGAATTTAATATGTGGTTTTTGAAACATGTTTGGTTGGAGTTTTAATCAAGAGAAAGAAAGCTAAAATATTTAATTTTGAAATGTAATGTTGGCTATACTTTACTAAATACTTTGAGTTATTTTTACAAGTAAATATAAAAAAAGTATCATCATTTTGAAACTTTCAAAATAAGAGCTCTTAACCTTTGATATATTGACAAATATAATCTTGTAGGTTATTGAAAATATGTCTATTTAAAAACATTTTATTTTAAATTTTATTATTTTAATGATTTCTGTTTAAATAACTTGTATTGTAGAGCGCAGAGTTTAATACAGCTTATTTTGTTTTAAAACAATGGATTTTTTTTTTTAACATATTCTATAAAAAATAATTCTGTGGTTTATTATGTGCATGCACTACATAAGTTTAACATTACTTAGAGCTGATAATGTGGGTAAAAGGAACAATGATATAAATTTTCTAAAAAAAAAAAAAAAAATCTACCACAAACTAAACAACTTTTTGATAATAATCTCACAATTTTTTTACAAAAAGTATTATATGGTCGGTCAAGTCCTACCATATAATACCCTAAACCATTGTGTATGTGCTTCAAAATTCGTGAATTAGACCTGTGGCCAATAGTGGACCAATACTTTCATTAAGTGTGAAAGAAAATATACGAAATATATGAAATTATGTACTTTAGAATGATTCCCGAAACTGTGTTCATATGGGATCTATGATAAATTATGGAGCGATTCACTTGATACTAACATTTGTATGTGATTTTTGCACCTTATGTCAATTGTGGACCGATCTGAAATGAAATGAAATTTGGCACAAAGATTGATACTTATACAAAACTTCCTTAAACCAAATTTCATTAAAATTTTGATATTTAAAGCATTTATGATTGGGGGCTTACCCTAATCGGGGAGGATATTTGTATGGGAGCTAGGTGAAATAATGGACCGATCATAACCAATTTCAATAGGCTTCGTCATTGCGACAAAATAATTATTCGTACCAAATTTCATCAACATGTCTTTAAAATTGCGGCCTGTACTTTATTCACAAAGTTTAAATGGACAGACAGTCAGTCGACGGACGGACGCACATCTTTATACTTTATACTATAAAATGGGGTTCGAACATTTTTTTCTGTGTGTTACAAAACATCAGCACAAAAACCAACCACAAACCTTTAGTGGTGTAGGGTATAAAAAAAGGAAATTTTCAACAAAAAGCAACAGTGTACAACAAGTTTTAGATAGTAGTAGAGTAACAGTGGCACAAATAACTTTTCTAAGGACAATGTAAAATACTCGTATACACTAGAAGAAAAATGTTTAATAGAAATTATCGAGCTCTAACCGTCAAAATATAGTAAGTGACAACTTTTGCTAAATTAATTTTTGATGAAAATATTTAATTTATTTACATAATCTGTAAAAATTTCACCGACGTGAACTCTATACTTTTTGAAGTGAAACTACTTATGTTTCTTAGGGCTAATTTTTAGGATATTGCTTATATAATTTAATCGATTAAATGTAGCTTAAGACATTAGTGATGTTTTTCAATAATAGATTATATGTATTATAACTAAACAATAAATTATAACTCAGCTATATTAGCCTAACGATCCAAACCCAAATTAGTACTGTCATAATCAGAGAAACCACAAATATGATATTTTAGAGCATAATTTACTGCATTAAATATGCAGTAAAAAATGAAAAATATGCTCTAAAAGTCCAAAAATATGCTCTTTTAAAACTGAAAATTAATATAGAAAAAAATGTTTTCCTTTGTTTAATTCCCCAAATATTTTTTAATATATTAAATGAAAGCTTTTTTACATTTCCAACCATATGTATGAGTTCTGAAATTTTTAAAAGAATTCGTATGTAAATTTATATGACATTCATTCAAAAAACTGTATTTAGTTGTTTGCAATATACGTTGAAACAATGCGGGCAGGTTAAAAAGCTAATACTTTCCCTATATCATGTTTCAAAAATTTATATTCATTAACCTCTTTGTAGTTTCTCTGTATTCTTTCAAATTTATTTAAAATACTGAATATTTTTGGAGAAATTATTTCATTTTACGATAACATAATGGAAAACTTAAAATGAACAATAATAGAGATCAAAAAACACACAAAATTTTAACAAATATCTTCAAAATGTCAATCTATGCTTTAAAAGAGTTAAATAGGCTCTAAAAATAACAAAATATGTCTTAAATATACTTCTAAAACGATAATATGCGAAAATATACTATTAAGGGTGAAATATGCAAAAATATGTACTTACAAATCGTTGCCAAAATGTTTTATTTGTCTTAAAACATATACATATTTTATCGGTGGTTTCATTGAACGCATAGGAAAAAACATGCAATTTCATATTTTTGGTTTCCCTGGTCATAAAATATACAACTGAATAAGAAAAAAAAAACAAATTTCAACATATAACAAAAAATTTTATATTTTATCCAATGCTAGCTCTTTCCGGTACGCTTCGCTAGCCAATTTGAGACGCCAACTAATATTCACTTCATATGGGAGCTACTACTCCTCCTGGACCTATCCGCGCTATTCGAAATTTAATATAAAATTACACCTACAACCTTTTAAAACCTCCACTGTAATATTCCTTTAGATATGCGAAAATTCATATTTTCTTTGTATGGGGGCTACCTCCCCCTCTGGACCTATCCGTCAATGCGATATGATAATCTAGGTATTCACATGAAGTTTGAGGGCCTTAACCATAATAGTTCCTTAGATATACCATAATAAATATTTGCTTTTTATGGGGGTACCACTGCCCCTGCTCCGATGGAAAAATAAAATATCTGATTTGAATTTAATTTAGGATGATGCTGTGAAAATTTGAAGCAAATCTTTTCAGCCGTTTGACATTTTTAAAAATTTGAGCATATCATCCGATCAAAATCCAACATAGCCTATACAATTCTCCAGTGCAAGCAATATCTATGTGTCAAATTTCTTGTAAATAGCTACATTGATAACGTGCAAAATTAAAAAATATATACTTTTTTAAAGTAGATGTAAAATGTGGGCGTAACTTCCAATAGTACCAGTGCCTGCAACCACCTCCGGCACCGACGCTATCTGTGTGCATAATTTCGTGAAAATCGGTTCAGCCGCTTAGACTTGACAGATGTACAAACAAATAAGCAAACAAACTTGCTCTTCATTTTTATAATATATATAAAGATATAAGGATTATAAACAAAACTAAATTAAGTGCATAAATTTTATGAGAATCGATCCATAATTTACTATATCTCCCATATAAACCCACTTTCAGGAATCGCCCTAAAGTGCATAAAATCATTTAGATGTTAGTATCAACCCATTATTCTTTATTTTTATATATTTTATTTTACATTTAGTAAAATTGTCCATAGGGGTAATATAAGCCACTTTCACAAATTTTTATTCTCGTACACAATGGTGCAGGGTATCATATATTCGGTCTTGATCGACTATATATTTCTTTCATGTTTTTTTTTTTTTTTTTTTTCTTTTGTATTTTCTAAGCTTTGTTTACTGCATTTTGATCGATATTTAAAAAGAAACCTTACCAGCACCCTATATTTAGCCCGTTTTTAGTAGTCCACAGCGAAAAATATTTTTTATCCCGGAACTCAAAAAAGCTCAAATTTAGCACTTTTAGCAATTTTCTTTTAGCCCTTTTTGCTCTTTTTTAAATTTTAAAAAATGAAAAATTATTTTAAAGTGGTAGCGTTAATTTTTTTTTTTCAATTTTTACTTTTATTTGACAATTTTTCTACTAAATTCTCCCTGTATTTGTGAAAAGACTAGGGAGAAGATAAATTCGTCCAGAAATCTTAACAATTCGTAATGAAATTTTATTATTACAAAAAACTGTCTCCAACAATTAAAATTGTTTGAGTGGAAAAGTTTTGAAATAACTTGAATTTTACTTTACCTAGTTTGCTATTAATATTTTGAGATGTACGTTCAAAATGGTTAATTATTGTTAAAAATTTTACTTATATGTTTTTTCTTACTTTTCAAAAAAAATTAATTTTAGCCCATTTTTGCGGTTTTGCACAAAACTGTTATCTTTTTAAACTTAGCCCTTTTAGCAATTTTTTCAAACATTTCTACGCGTTTACGTTGGTAATTGACATCACTGTTTGTTTTTGTAAACAAACTTATTTTCTTTGAACTGGTATCGATCCCATAAGAGATATTTGGAAGTGATAAAAAACTTAATTGCGCAACCAAATACTGAACATGATTTAATTATTTGTATACCTAATTTTTTTAGAGTTGAATTTTTACTTCTTATAGACTTCACCAGAGGTGTATAGGGTATATAAGTTTTTTCCATAATTTTCATCCGAGATCAAAAAAGGTAATATTTTATGAATCCTTGTAAGAAATGATGTCGATTTAAATGGGACCCGTGGTAATAATGAGTTAATCCCTGCCGGTGTGTAAAAGATTGCTTCTCCTGAAACTCTTGATTCTGCATCTGTCTCGAATATTGCTGTATTATCTACAACTTCCGCTCTTTTTACTTCCGCAACTTCCTCTACAACTTCCGTTTCAGTTTCTGATGCAATTTCTAGCACAGTATCCGTATCCTACGCTGAAGTAGTTGATATAATGTCTCCTGTAACATCTGACACACAAAGGTGTACTTCCGTTTTTTCAAATTTTTCTGCAAGTCTTCCTCCTGTTATTAGCCCTTCTTCTTCTCAACAATTGGAACTCGAAAACTAAATTAAGATTTTAAAAATGCGTTGTGAAATTATAAATCCTCAAAAACAGATAAATGAAGCGGTTAATGTACATAAAATAAATTGTGATGAGCTAGATAAAATGGTGTCGAAATTTGATGGAGATAATGAACAAAATGTAAGTAAATGGTTTCGAAAATTTGAAGAGTATACGTATGATTATAGTGACCAAGTGCACGAACTTTGAAAGCAATAGAATCTTGAATAAGCTACATGATATCGATGCAAACAATAGCGTCTGCTGGAGAAATAGAAGTTCAAGAACTAGTGGACATCATTATTGATGGAATGCAAGATACTTCCAATAACGTTTCCCTACTAAAGGGAAACGTTATTGGAAATTTTCACCCTGTTGCGTTTTTTTTTCAAAAATAACTTTTTCAGCAGAATCTGGTTACCATAATTTTGAACGCGAAAAACTTGTCATCATTTATGCACTACGGAGATTTACAGTTTATTTAGAAGGTATTCCATTTACGATAATAACAGACTGTAATTCTTAACGATGACTTAAACAAGAAACAAGAAAATCTGAGAATTGCTAGGTGGGGTTTAGAATTGGAAAATTTTAACTATTCTATCAAACATCGGGGAGTAACGTCAATGGGCTTAGTGTATGCTTTAGGTAGATATTGTAATGAAAATAATTGAAATGTTATAGCCGAAATAGATTGTGATGAACTTGATACTCGTTTACTCAGCAAAGAGATACGTTTGTAAAGGAATTAATCAATAAATTGCAATCTAAGGAAGTTAATGGAAATGAACTCGTAAATGGTCTTTTATTTCGTAAAGATAATAGGTGTAGATTAATGTTGTATGTACCTAAAGAAATGGAAGAAAATATAATTAGATTGAATCAGGAAAAAATTGGACATCTAAGTGCAGGGAAAAATTATGATCAAATAAGATTGAATTACTAGTTCCCAAATATGAAGAATAAAATTGTACAACATTCCAAAAAAATTCAATACCATTTCATACAATTCATATAGATCATTGTGGTCCACTTCCATCTTTAAAATCTAAACGAAAGCACATCCCCGTCGTCATAAATGTTTTCACAAAATTTGTTCGACTATACCCTGTAAGTTCAACTAGTAGAAGGAAAAATATTTCAACTACTACAGTAGACCAAAACGATTAATATCGGATAGAGGTTTTTGTTTTACATCTCACGAATTTTCTGACTTTGTTCTAAAAAATAATATAGAACATATCAAAGTTGCAGTTACTTCTCCTCAAGGTAATGGCCAAGTTGAGAGAGTAAATCGAGTCAGAAAAGGTATCTTAAGTAAAATAAGTGATCCCATAGATCATTCTAATTGGTCTTTAAAATTATCTCAAGTTGAATATGCAATAAATAACTCTGTTCATAGCTTTACAAAAGACACCGCCAGCCAGCTTTTATTTGGCGTAAAACAACGCGGAACGACAATTAAGTTAGGGATTTAGTGTCACAAAGGTCAAGGCCGTTAGAAGCAATTGTACGATCTCAAAAATACAACGAGGACGTTTTAATAAGCATCATGTACCTGCAAAACAATATTTGATTGGAGATTATGTTGTAGTCATGAATGCTGACAATACTATTGGAAAAAATAAAAAATGTATAGAAAAATATCGTGAGCCTTTCATTGTCAAGAAAGTGTTATCAAATGATCGTTACATTATAAAGGATATTGATAATTGTGAGCTCTCTAAAATTCCATACAAAGGTATTGTTGAATCTAAGCGACTTAGAAAATGGGTTACATTAATTGTTAATATATTTCCAGCCACACCACTTTAAAATAAATATTTTATTTTAAAGTGGTGTGTGTTTAAATTTTTGATTTGGAAATTTTTTCTAAATTTTTACGCTGAAGAAAGAAACTAAATCGTTCCAATAATAACCGAGATATCAGGCAAAACGCATTATAAGCTACGGACTTTGTTTTTATATAGATCGGTCATAAATATCTATTTGTTTTTAATTTCGGTTTTCTTAATTAACTATATCGGTCCATAAACAACCGAGTTATAGGCAAAAACATGAAAAAAATATTAAAAATATACACATACAAACATATATATAAAAAAAAATACAATGAATTTCAGTGTTGTTGTTTTTTGTATAAGCAAGCTGTAATTGTTGATTGTATGTACGTACACATTAGTTGGAAATAGAAGCTTTGCAATGACTTAGTTTTGTTGTTTTTTGCTTAAGCATACAAACATATATATATATAAATTTAGTAGTCATCAGAAGCTATCAGTGTTGTTGTTTTTCTTTTTTTAAGGAAACAACGCTGCTATGATACTTTCATTTTGTGTTTACACTTTAGTAGTTTAGACAAAAATGTAGATTATTTTTGCGAAAATATGAAAGCATACCTTAAGGCGTAAATTTTATTATTTTTCGGTATGGTGACGAAAATAACGCTCTAACTTGTTTTAGTAACACTTTTTTCAATATTTTTGTTCTAATTAGATAACAAACTAAACATTTTAAATTAATAAATCTGGAGCAATTGCATAAAATATTTTTTTTTTTGCAAAAAAAAAACAAGAAATGTTATTACTAAAATTTGGTTTTCAGTTGCAAATGTTTTGGTAGCTTACTTTCGTTGCCGGTATCTTCAAAACTTTATGGACCCATTAGAAGATTTTGGAGATACCTGGAGACTCTTAAATTAAGGTCACTTAGAACGATTTGGAATTGTATTCGCCACTATTCTTGCAATGGTGGATAACCTGAGAATGTCAAACGGACTTGAAGTCCCAATTACAAAACTATCAGAATTCATTTGTGGTGCTTCGTTGTAGGGCACCCAATAGAAATCGTCTTAGATTTCTATTGGGTTAATATTTAATGCTAAAAATCAAATTTAACACTTGAAAATCATCTTGTATAGAATCTTTTTAAAACCAATGTGTGCATATGGAATCCAATTCCGAGGAAATGACATAAACCAAAAAATATATTCGAGTGTATATTACATAGACTAAATAAAATACATACATATTTTTAGACATGAAAAAATTAAAATTTTTGTATATAAAAAATGACTCAAAAGGAACAACTATAAGTATGTTGAGCGAGTACCAGCAATAGTTATAGTAGTAGTAGTAGTATTGGAAATAGTTTTATTATTACAAGCATTATGGTATAAAACCATAAAAAGCAATTTACTACCAAAGTACTTTCAACTCTTGAGTAACTGATAAACTTTTTCTATAGTTACAGAATTTATTTTTTTTTTTTTTTACTTCCTATACGCAGACAAATTTGTTGTAATAGTTAAAGGTAATGGGGGACAATTCAATATTAGGAAAAAACACAATAAGAGCAATATTCATGACATGAATTTTCGTAGCATCGATAATTTCTCGATGGTAAACATTCGCATAATATTTGAGAATTTTTAAAATAACGATAACGCAATATTCATCTTTTCTGAATAATATCTCGAAACCAAATTCTTGATTTTCAATTTATCGTTTATTGTTTGTTCATGCAAAACAATTAAAATACTTAAAGTGTCATTCTTGATATTTCGCATTTAAATTCATGATGTTAGTTAAATTTTCTGCAATTTTTAGTACAAAATAATATAATAAAGTTTTAGAAAAAATGGTAAGTAATGTTGTCACTTGCTTAAAGATGCAGGTAAATTCTGGAAATTTTGTCCTAAAATATGTTAATTTGAGCAACCGAAAAATATTGTCATCAAAAAAAACAACACTGAAGACTCCACTGGGCGAAGTTTAAATTTGGACAAAGTGCTGCTATTATTTGCCACTCCCGAATTATTACCTTTGAAATATAATTTATTATTTTATATATTATGCTAAGTTTGAAATAAAATATAACTTTAAAAATTAAATCAGTTTTTAATTTTAAATTTGGAACAAAATGGAAATGAAACAAAATAGAAAACTATTGTTTTCGAACTATTGCCAATGATAATGATCACAAGACGTTAGCAATATCAATTTAGAATAATTTTCAACATATTTTGATATCGAAAACGAATCACTAACAAATATTCTTATTACGCTATTGATATCGCTAAAGATTCACTATTAATACGATAACTAAACCTTGCTAACACAAAGTGAGCACAAGGAATTAATAGTCGGAATGCCAACGATAGTTATTTTCGAATGTTTTGTCAAGGAAATGTTCGTGAAATATTCAAAGGCGATTTTGTTATCGAAGTTTGTGGTCAGCTCGGTTATCACACCGCACAAGTACTCTGTCCCTGGCTGTGTCAGATAGATTTATCCACAACCAAATAAACTCACACTTACATATTATACACTTACATATTATTATTGTGTTATATGATAACCAAAAACAACAACTACAATAACTTAATAACAAAATAATTTGTTGCAACATATAGCAGCAAAAAAAAACTATGAAAATAGAAACCAAAACCGCACTATATAATGTTGCAGCAAATGAAAAAGACCATTCAGAATATGGAAGAAAAGTAATAAATTATGTTATATTTAGTAAATTAAAGCTTATATCATCATCTGGTAAATAATAATAAAAAAATATCGTGGCATAAAGCGTTCCATTTGGCTTTGGAACCCTTCTTGATGAATTGAAGTACAGTCATAGATTTATCGCTGCAACTAGATACGCTATCGATACAAATTTAAGGCAATCAATGTTTAGATACATTTTTCAAATAGTTAACTGTGATCATCGATGTTTAATATCTCCAAAAGTTTAACGATATTGTTCGCAATTCGAATTAGATTAGTCTTTTTTTTATCGTACACTCATCAAACAATTTACTGCATCGAAGATACTAGAGATTTCATCACATATTAGCTAAGATATTATATTATTGTAAGGCTGACCAACTAAATAACAATTATCGTTATGGAGTTCTAAAATGACTATTTAAAACCTCTGCATTTCGAGTGTACACTTCAACCTGGTGACATCATTCAGGCGCGGATCCAGATAAAGCAATTTGGGGGAATTTTTTCTTTTTTGAAAAATTCGAAATTATGTACGAAATTTTAATGGCTAAAAATTTAAGCTGATAAGTGGCGATGAAAAAAAATATACACATATATATATATATATATATATATATATATATATATATATATAAAATACATCTCACTTTCTTATGAAAAGCAAGGACAGACTTGTTTTTGCTCGTCAATATATGGCTAAGGATTTTGATTTTTGGAGCACTCTAAGTACGGGCAAAAATAATTTTATGGTTTTAAAAATTAATTTTTAGGTACTATTTACTGATGAAAGTAAATTTAATTTGTTTGGATGTGATGGAAGAGGTAAAATATGGCGTGAACCAAACAAAGAACCAGAAGGCAAAAATTTAAGAAAAACAATCAAACATGTTAGAGGGTCGGTGATGGTTTTGGGGTGTATGGCAGCTTCGGGAGTTGGCAATCTGCATTTCATCGATGGAATAATGAACAAACATGCTTATTTAATAATTTTGAAGACCAATTTGAAGGAAAGTGAAGCTAACTTACAATTCTATCAGGATAACGACCCGAAGCATTCAGCACTTGATGTATGGAACTGGTTGCTCTATAATTGTCCGAAGGTGATCAAAACACCCGCACAAAGTACCGATCTCAATGTTATAGAACGCCTGTGGGACGAATGAGGACGAAGGATGCAGTACAGGCAGTGTACATCAAAACAAATTTTAAAAACTGCTCTGCAGAAAGAGTGTAATAAGATTAGTCCTGATGTTTGCAAGAAACTATTTGAGTCGATGGCTAGCCGTCTACAAGCTGTTGAGAATCATAAAAGTGGTGGAACAAAATACTAACTTTGCGTTTGATTTTTTATGTAATGCCCGACTTTAAATGTGAGACAGAAAAGTGTCCTTACCTTAGTTTAGACTTCATGTACCTTTTATAAAGGAAATAAATTTGAAATAATTTTTTTTTTTTTTTTTTTTTTTTTTTTTTTTTGTAGAAGAGTTTTTGTCATAAAATAGGAAAAAAATGAGATGTGTTTTCTTTTATCAAAATATAAATATTGGGTCAAGAAATATTTTCATGCGTCTGTCCGTCTTTAAATGTGAGTGACTGTAAATAACTTTAGAACTTTTTTTTTTTTTGTCACGAAAAAACTTGATATTTTGTTCAATTATTCCTTTTTAGTTTTTAAAATACAAACAAAAATTTTTATGAATCTATGGTTCATAAATTTTATAGAATACTGAATAGATTTTAATAATTTAAGGTGTGTTTTTAGTTTGCTGTTATCCTCTAAAGCATTTCGAACAAATAAATGTATTTTATTGAAATTTATTAAAATGCATGATCTGAAAAACATGAAAGATTAAGCTACGTAGATTTTGATACTTAGAATATCAATTTTACTAAAATAGATCTAATTATGTTCTTTAATATCAAAAACTTACAGATGCAAAAATTTGAAACTAATCTGATAAATGTAACCGTATCGAAAATCGATATTTTTTATCAAACTAAATACTTTATTTTTTATTTTTTTTATTATTTTTTTTTTCAGTTAATAATAGCTTTGTTCCATTACTTTTCATTACTTGTAAAAAGTAAGAAATTTTAACAAAAGCAACAAAGTTGTCAAACTCGAAAAACTAACAAATTTTCATAAATTCGAAGTACCCTGTAAATTTTGAGATATTTAAAAAAAAATAATAATAGTTGATACACTAAAGATCTTGCAGCCACCTAAAATCTAAATCAATTTTGAATTGAATTGAACGAAGAAAGCAAAATAACGTAGCTTTTATACTTTATTTAAATCTTTTATATTTACTACAAATAAGAAATAATTTATTAATTTTTTAAATTAAATTTGCTTTTCTATTTCAAAATAACACTAAAGATATCAAGTTTTAAATGCAATTTCATTTACAATAAAATGAGACGTCAATCTTTGAAATCGTTTAAATAATCAAAACTTTATCAAATTATTTTTAATATGTTTTTAAACAAATCATTTTATGCTTTATTTGAAACATACTTAAGCCAAAAATAAAAACGTATAAAAAGTTTAAATAAATCATTCCATATAAAATCGAATATTGATAAAATCGAATATTGATATTTCCACTTTCCAAACAAAACTTAAAAGAAGATATTAACAAAACAATAACAGAATTTATCCAGGAACTTACCAAAGAAACTGTTTTTTTTTTAGCATAATTCAAAGTTTTTAATAATTTTTAGTTGCAAAATGCTGCATATTTTCAATTAACCTTTTTCTTAAAGTTTTACTCAAAAAATTACAATTTCTAGATATTTATCGTTGATTTAGATTTAGATGTAAATATTTTTATTTAGCTTCCAAAATAAAATTGTCTCAAAATACAAAAAAATTTTCCATATATATAATTGAATAATATCTAGGATAAATATTATATTTTGTATGAAAAAATTTGAGAAAACTTTTTTTTGTATTGTTACTTAAGTGCTTTTTGTAAAATGTTTTGGATAGATTTTGATTTATAAAATAAAAAATATTTTTCATTAACTGATAAAACTAGTACTTACACAAATTATTTTTTATCGAAAGATGCATTTTTAATCGTAAAATTTAAGCTTAAATTTAATGAAATTTGGAAATTTAGAATTTCGAAAATCCAAGAAAAATAAATGAAATTATAGAATTATTAACTATTAGAAGAATTTATAAAAATTTTATAAAAATTCATGAATATGTTATATAGTTATTTTAAAAAAAGTGAAATTAAAATTCTTAAAAATGTGCATTTTCCAGATTTTTTTTTTTATTAAACAAGTGCAAATTTTTAAAACTTATTGATTTACTTAAAATTTTTAAAAGAAGTTGCTAATTTTTTGATAGACAATGTTGAAGATAAATTCATCATCCCCTTTTTTATTTATGACAAACTAATTTTTTCCAAAATAATTTTCATTCTTTCCCTTTTCCTATTGTAAATTTTTCTTATAAATATCAAAATTACTTTTTTGATCAAAATATTTTTTGATGGCAACAAAAGTAAATAAAAACTAACAATTTAAAAAATTTCAAATAACTTAAAAGATGTGAAGATATCTTAATCTTATGGACTGAAAAAAAAAGATGTTGGTGCAAAAATATTTAACCATAAAGAAAATATAAATTTAGATCGTTTTTTAAATCTTTTTTAAAAAATAAAAAAATTTTATTAGATTTTGTATTTTTATTTATTTTTGTTAATTTTCAATAAATATTTTTTAAGACGTCACACAATTTTCATACTTACCCAGCAAAAACTTTTTGGTTTTCGGTAATAACAACTACTTATTAAAGTAGTTTCTTGGTAATGAGGCGTCATTATTATTTGCCTACTCTGTATTACATTAATAAGTACTCAATAGTATAATAGCACAGTAATACTGCAATCATGTGGATGAGTTGGCTAGAGTGCCGGATTAACAACCAGAAGGATGTTGGTTCAACCCCATTATGAAGCTGTTAGTTTTTTATAACAAAATGTCTAAAAAGATATTTTGAACTAAATAGAGTTTTTGTCGCTTAGGAAGCTATGTGTGAGATGGTGTACTGAGTAAGATGTTAGTCAGTAAAAGCGAATGGTTAGTGTGTGTCCAAGTTCGAGTCTCACTGACGGCAAATTTTTTTGTTTTTTTTTTTTGTTTTCGTTTAGGTACATATTTTTGAGTACCCCTAGAGTCAAAAAATAACTACACGAATTTGTGGACAAGTCGAACAAAAATAACTAGTTATTCAGGCAAAAAATAAGTAGTTTATTTTTGTTTCCAATTATACCTGCTATCTTACCAGGAAAGTAAAGTTTTTGCTGGGTAGGAAAAACTTAAGGGATGGAAAAACAATAATTGAATTTTCAATCATAAAATAATTTTAAGAAATTAACTACGATTTTGCCACTAAGTGGGCAATATAATACCGAACTTTAAAATGAAATTTTAAAATTTAGTTTGAGTTTAAAATTTAAAATTTAGTTTATGGGTTTGAAATCTACTTTATAACTTTTGTGATTAGGCTGTATATGTTGAGTATATTTGAAATTCAACAATGTTGAAGAATTATTTTTTTACACAAATTAAAGTAAAACAATTTTTTGAATTCAGAATTTCAAAATGCCATGTGACCTAGGGGATAAGAATTCAAAGCCAAGAGCTTTAAAGTGTTCGTATGGGTTCGAGTCCTGGCGAATTGAAATGTAATTTTTATTTTATAAATTTCAAAGGAATTTTTTTTTAATTTATGTAAAACATACTTGACAGTTCTTTAATCTGGCATTTCAAAATTTTAATTTTTGTTTGGAGATAAATTATAACACAATTTTTCGAAGTCTTGGCCAAGGATCGAATTCAATATCTAAAGACTTTCAGTCACAAAACCAAACGGTATACCACATCGATATGTTGAACCGTACAATCTTTATTGGTAATATAAAAATCTTAAAGCACAACTAAAATCTAAATAACACTTTTTTATAAAAAAAAGCTCATCAAAACGTGCTTAGAAATACTTGTCAAATTAATTTTTTTTAATAAAAACATATATATATATATATATATATATATATATATATCCCAGGGATACGAACCAAGGCTTAACGGTTTGTAGTCTAGAACGCTTCCTCTAGACTACTTTCTAATAGAAAGCGAGAAAGAAAGATATAGTCGATCAAGATCGACTATAGGATACCCTAGACCATTGTGTACGAGCATAAAAATTCGAGAAGGGACTGTGGCTAAATGTAAAATAAAATATACAAATACATAATAATGCGTTGATACTAATATCTAGATGACTTTATGAACTTTAGGGCGATTCCTGGAAGTGGGTTTATAAGGAAGCTATAGTAAATTATGGACCGATTCTCATAAAATTTGGCAATGTTGTTTCTACTTACATAAAACTTATTTGTGTAGAATATTAACTTGATACTAACATTTGTATGGGATTTATGCACGTTAATGTGATTTTCGGAAGAGGGGTTTTTATGGGAGCTATGGTCAACTGTGGACCGATCTTCATAAAATTTGATACAAATTGACACTTGTACAGAACTTCTTTACACCGAATTTCATTAAAATATTCTTTTTTTGAAGGCATTTTTGATTGTTGAAACTTTATTCCGGTAGGACCAATTTCAATAGGCTTCGACCTTATATCGTGCCAAATTTCATTGAATTATCTTTAAAATTGCTACCCGTATTTTTTGCACAAGATTTACATGGACAGCCAGCCAGCCAGACAGACGGACGGACATCGTTACATCGATTTAAAAAGTGATTCTGAGTCGATTGGAATACTTTTTCAATACGTTACAACCACGTAATACCCCAAGTACCAATAGTGGTGTAGAATATAATTAACTTCAAAATATTATAGAGACGTATTAACACTTGGAACATGATTTAATTAATTCTTAAATCTCTTTTCATTTGCGAAATATCAAGATTTTATTAACATTTTTTACCATATTCTCATTATTTAAACATTTAATTGTATATATTTTGGAAATTTTTCAACTTATATCGGGTTTTAAGGTGCCATTGGAAAGGTCTATTCTCATACTATTGAAAATTATAGATAATTAACCCTTTAAAGGCAAATGGGTGAATTTTTTACATTTACATTTACAAAAGGTTAAGTCATCAATTTGTGCAAATAATTTGTATGGAAGCATTTATTATACTTAAATATCAATGAATTTATGAAAAATATAATAAATTCTCTTAAAACCACGGTAATAATCGAAAAAAATAAAGTTTTTGAAGTTTAGTCGTTATTTATAGTTTTTTGACAAATTTTTGTGACATTTATTTTTTTAACAAACCATTTATTTGCCATAAAAATTAACTTAACCTATTATGGACCGGTGATACCGAAACATTACTCTTGTTAGTAAAGGGTTAAATGAATACATATATCAATAATACTGAATTAGACCATTCCAATGAAGCTCTAAAATCTAAATTACGTTGGAAAATGTCCGAAATATTCAAACTTTAATAAAATAGTATTTAATCTTAATTTCACGAGAATGAAAACTAATTTACATTTTTTTGCTGATGATGACGTATTAGTTGACATGAAATTTTATTGACAAAAAGTAAAAAATTTTGTGCACTGTTTCAAGGTATTTTAAAGAAGGTCACGAGAACGAAATAATTGAACAGAAATATTTTGGGGATTAGTTTATAACATATCAATTTTTAGTTTTAGGGAATATATTTGCACTTTAACATAAATATGTACATGCAAAACTTGAGTGTACAGAATTGTATTGGGAGTAAGGTGTGGACGAGTACAAATACCATAAAAAAAATTGTTTGTGGTTTTGTAGTGATGGTCCATTTACTGTTATAGTCATAGTGCTCGTCAATTTGTGTAGGTGTAAATGGTCGATGTTGGTTGTTGTTATCCCTATTGTGTAACTCACACATTACAATTGCATGCCCAAAATAACCACAAATATTATAAATTATACAACTTGCTTGCAATATTGTCAGTTAGTTCGTCAGTTAGTCATTTAATAACACGTCAGTTATATGTATGTTATTTACAGTATTATGTGTAATATATAAGTCAGTTATATATAGCCTTCCGTACCGCAATTCCGTAACTTTTTAAGGATAAAAATTTGTTGTTGAGTATTGAAAATTCGTTAGCTAACAAATTTTTGTCCTTAAGTGCTATTCTGTAGTAAAATTTTACCGATTTTTGTCGTTAAACACATCGGTAGCTAACGAATGTGCAAAAAAAATATATAATCACATGTGTAAATTTAAGCATATGTATGTGTAAAATATATGTTTATTTATTGGTCTCTGGGACTGAACAAATAATTTTAGTTTTATACTTTGTTAATTTAATTTTTTTATTTTAATTTTTTGATTTTAATAATAAAATACAATTTTTATAATTGTTGATTTTTAAATTATTTGAATCGGACGTGTTTTATTTAATTTTGTGAACTTTATCTTACTACTTTCTTGCTGATCAAGCAACTCTCAACAATCCTCAATCAATATAATTGGACATGTAACACGCAACAAGACTACAAGAACTTCCAACTTTTTGGACAGAACAACCAAAATTATAGTTCATTCAAATTAAATCATTATTGCAATTATCAAGAATATCTAGAGATGAAAATAAGTACTCTCATGTCGTTGCAAGTTTGAATTCTTCGTATTTAAAATTTATTATCTCCACCAGCAAGAAATATAAATTCATAAAAAACAGCTTGATTAATTCTTTTTCAATTTCTGAAGAACTAAACTAAAAAAAAATTGTTTAGTGAATTGGTTTTTGGAGATCAGAAGCCATCACATTTTTTACAAACTATGTGGCGATAATGTTCTCAAAACACTTTTTTGGAACAGCTTCCTGAAAAGATACGACCAATTTTAACAACTAGTAACTTACATCTCAGCGAATTAGCATTACAAGCAGATAAGATAATGGGAATTGATCATCATCAAATAGGTTTCTCCGAAAATGTCATCAATGACTTGATGACATTGATACCAAAGCCACAAACTAAAAAAACTAAATGCAATTTCGGGTACAACGCCTCCCGAATTTTTCTTATCAACAACATACTGCTTACTTCTGAAACATCTAAGATAACTATTTTTCCTTATTGATACTGGAGCTAATGTATCAGTCATCCCTTCAACTACAAAACAACAATGGTTCAAAATGAGAAGGTGAGTTTTATCCAATTAAACGTTTTGCTGCCAATGGAACCGAAATACGTACGTATGGAATACAACTTCTTCAACTAAACTTTGGTTTGCATAGAAATTTTTCTCGTTACCGATATCACCAATCCAATCCTGGCATCTGATTTATTACCTGATCTTAAAAATCGTGTAATAGTTGGTGGAAAAACTCTTGTTTCCACTCCAGCAAATGTATCTTTTGAGCCCTCTTCGTCAATTTCCCATATTCAGAAGAATGATTCTGTTTATTAAAAAATCCTACAAGAATTCCAAGAAATTGTAATCTTTAAAATATTATAAAGAAACCAAAGCATTTCACTTCATTGAAACCAATGGAAGACCGTTCACAGCAAAAGTTCGTAAACTTTACCAAAATCATTTGACTATAGCCAAAAGAGAATTTCAGTATAAGTTCAATCAAGGTATTATTCAACCAACTAAAATCTATTGGTGGAAATCCTTTTCACATGGTTCCAAAGTTCAGTGGATATTAGAGTAAATCCTGCAGATATTCCTAAAACTGCAATAACTATACCTTTTGGACCCTTTGAGTTTCTCAAAATAACTTCGGTCTTAGAAATGCAGACCAAACATTTCAAAGGTATATGGAGGAAGTCTGTAAGGTTTTAGAATTTGTTTTCGTTTATATCGACGATGTGTTGTTTTGCTTCAAAGAACGATAAAGAGCACAGAAAATATCTAAAATTTCTCTTCGAACGATTCCGAGAATATGGTACCTTAATAAATCCTGGTAAATGTATGTAAATAAATAGATTTCCTTGATTTTAATATTACTTGTGTTGGTTTAAAGCCTTCAAAGCAAAGTTTGATAGTATTATTCACTATCCAAAGCCAAAGACAATCATGCAATTAAAAAAATTTTTAGCCATGATTAACTTTTGTAGAAAACTTTTGTCTGAAATCGCGAAAAATCAAGCAAAACTTAACGATCTTTTAAAAGGTGCTAAGAAAAACGACAAGACTCCAATACAATGGACTTGTGATCTTGAAGATGATTTTAACCAATGCAAGAAAAACTTAATAAACGCAGTTATACTCTCTTATATAAATCCTAATGCTGAAATCTATTTGAAAGTCGATGCATCTGAATTTGCAATTTATCTACTCGGTTATGGTGATTGAAGACCATTGGCATTCTTTTCCAAAAAGCTTTCAAAAACTGAAACCAAATATAGTACTTATGACAGAAAATTGCTAGCAGCTTATTAATCTATAAGACATTTTTTTCATATACTAGAAGATCGTAAATTCATTCTCTACACTGACCATAAGCCACAGGCATTTGCGTTCAGTCAAAGTCCTGAGAAAGCATCATCAAGACAGTATCGGCACTTAGATTTTATCTCACAATTTATGACAGATATTCGCAATATATCTTATAAATTCAATAGTGTAGCAGATGCATTGCAAGAAGAAATTTCTTGCGTTAATTACAAGGAAGTTGCAAAATTATTATCAACTGATGAAGAATTTGAACATTTTTGAAATTCATCTACTGGACTTTAATTTAATTTTCTTCAAGTTCCAAATTCAAATATAAAACTTTTTTGCGATGTATCAACAGAAAATATAAGATCTTATATTCCTCTCGAATTACGAAAATCTGTATTTAACAACATACACGAGGTTCTTCATCCTGGAATACGCTCAACAAGACGTTTACTTACTCAAAGATTTGTATGACCATCTATAAATAAGAATTGCAACAAATGGGTAAAAACGTGTCAAATTTGTCCAGCATCAAAAGTAAAACACAAAATCAAAGTTTGGTGTTTTTCCTCAGGAAACTCAACGTTTTGCAACAATCCATATGGGGGACCACTGCCATCTTCTAAAGTATTTCAATATATGTTAACCATAATAGATCGATTTGCCCGATGGATGAAAGTTAACCCATTAAAAGTAATTACATCGGAAGAAGTTTGTAGAAGTTTTATTGATGGTAGGGTGAGTAGATTTGGTTGTCCTCATGAAATTCAGATAGACAGAGAGGTTCACCTCAAAAGCAAACATTGCTAAAACTAAAAAAGCTTAACACCAACAATCCACAGCATTTCATCCACAATCAAATGGAATCGTTGAAGGACTTCATTGTTCTCTAAAAACTGCTATTACAATGAAAATGTATATAATAAAAATATACAGTGGACAAAAACTTAATGATTCTACGAGGTTTACGAACAGCCTATAAAGAAGATATTAAAGCATCTTTTGCAGAATTAGTTTATGGGGAAGTCTTACGTCTGCCTGGAGAATTTTTCAAAACAAATATCGACTTCAGAAATATTAACAATCCTTCGCCAATATTTTGAAAAATCTAAATTCAGCACCAACAAGTAATCATTCGATCCAAAAGCCCTTTTTCCATAAAGAGTTAAAAAGTAACTCACATGTATGGAAGAAATTATATTCTGCTAAATCTTTATGTCCAAAATATGCCGGTCCATAATAGTACTGGAGAAAAACTATAAGTTTTTCAAACTTCAAATAGGATCAAAGACCGAAAATATTTAAATTGATCATCTTAAACCCGCTTTCATAGACAATGAAATCAGCGAAATTACAACTAATTTAAAAGAATTAATTTCACCTAAAATTATATCGTTTAAGTCTTATTGAACTAGAAAAGGGGAAATGTTGGACTCAACAAATAATTTTAATTTTATACTTTGTTAATTTTATGAAATTTACATAGCAGCTTTTGATTTAGATCTTATTATAATCTTTCAATAAAATGTATATGACTGTTGATTTTTAAATTATTTGAGTCAGAAGTGTTTTATTTAATTTTGTGAACAACTCCACAGGTCAACTGATATATTATAAAAATCCAAAGTCTTTGGTAGAGTAACGTTATATTTCTCCACTGCAATCCCATATGATAATACTTGACTTGAAAGCATCAATTATTTCTTCCAAGAATACAAACTTTTGCTCACCGATGTTTGGAATTTTATAAAGATCGGTCCACAAATGAGCATAGCTCCGATATAAACCCCTCTTTTGTAAATCACTACATGTGAGTTATTTTTTAACTCTTTATGAAAAAAGGGCTTTTGGATCTAATGATTACTTGTTGGTGCTGAATTTAGATTTTTCAAAATATTGCAGAAGGATTGTTAATATTTCTGAAGTCGTTATTTGTTTTGAAAAATTCTCCAGGCAGACGTAAGACTTCCCCATAAACTAATTCTGCAAAAGATGCTTTAATATCTTCTTTATAGGCTGTTCGTAAACCTCGTAGAATTATTAAGTTTTTGTCCACTGTATATTTTTATTATATACATTTTCATTGTAATAGCAGTTTTTAGAGAACAATGAAGTCTTTCAACGATTATATTTGATTGTGGATGATTTTTGATTTGAGAAGCAATGTTTGCTTTTGAGGTGAACCTCTGAGGTCTACCTCTGTCTATCTGAATTTTATGAGGACAACCAAATTTACTCACCCTACCCTCAATAAAACTTCTACAAACTTCTTCCGATGTAATTGGTTTTAATGGGTTAACTTTCATTCATCGGGTAAATCGATCTATTATGGTTAACATATATTGAAATACTTTAGAAGATGGCAGTGGTCCCCCATATAGATTGTTGCAAAACGTTGAGTTTCCTGAGGAAAAACACCAAACTTTGATTTTGTGTTTTACTTTTGATGCTTGACAAATTTACACTTACTAATATTTGAGTCTACTCGTGAGATAATTCTCCCATAGAGCAAATTTGATACTCTCTGACAGAAAAATCTTACATATCCTGTTACGAGTAGATGGGCTGATAGCAATGCAATAATTACAACAGCCGCACTTATGATATAAGGATTAAAAAGTGGACTAGCAAAACAAACAGTGACGACACTTGTTAGCAATGATGGGACGACGAATTAAATTGTTTTTCTCCATCACAACTAAATCGTCAATATCTCACGCATCGTAGAGTCTTGGCCAAAGATTATGAATTCATATATAGCCTTATAAATCTGAAACTTAATTCATACTTTTATTTTATTATCTAATTCAAATGGTGAATTATTAAGGTATCGAATCGTTCCAATTATCATCGTTTACAAAAGATAGGAAATATTCATTTAAGACTCTATGGTTTCTTTCTATAGTGCCTAATGTTTCGTGATGATTGAGGTAGATAATCTTTGTTCAATTTTCAATAATTTGGACATTTCCTTCATTAACTCATTAACGAATTTTGTATCAGATTTCAGAAAATATAAATATGTCATACTTTAATATTAAAATTTAATTTTTCCATTTGCTGTAGATTTAGCTTCTTTTGTTTTCATTGAAACTGCAATTACATATTTAATCAATTCATATTATATATATTATATAGATATACATACATACATATATATATATATATATATATATATATATATATATATATTACTTTTTGAGGATTACTATATAAAAGAATTCTAACGTCATTATTTTTAATATCTTTATTTAATTTCTCTTTCAATTTCCCATGGGTTATTATTTTAAATATATCGTCACTTTTCTTTAGTGTGAATTTATTAGCATTCAATCTGCTTAACTCAGATGATAGTTTATCCAACATATTATCTAAATAACATGGATTTTCACATCTTACGCGAGTTTTGTTCACAAAATGATTATCATCAATTTCGTTTCTGCTACTTTGAAAAACAAATTCATTATCTGGAAAAAAATAAAAATACATTAGAAAAGAAACTACAATAAAATTTATGATAATCTACCTTCTTTAAGAACTATTTATGTATATTTTGCATAAAAACTTGATTATATTTGCATTAAACTTGCTTTCATTTATTCCATAATACATTTATCTTTTTATTGTACCCTTTTTATTAATTTATAAATTTAATTAAACAATTTTTATTAACAAAAACGAAATCACAAAATACCAAATTTCACTTGCTAAGCATCATTTTACTTCTTATTTTGATTATTCATTCCATAGCAAATGCAAATGTTTGTTGGTTTCCATGATGGTAACTTTTTTTTTTTTTTTTTGTTTTTTTTTTTTTATTATTATTATTATTTATTTTATTTATATACATTCGTTGTTTACAATTCAATAGATTAACATTTTATATTAATATTTTAAAAAATTTAAAAGAAAAATACAATTTAAAATATAAGTTGGGTTGTCCTCGACTTATGTTGAAGTTACTTCATTGCTGGAAAATTCGTATTCATATACACATCTCCAGGTGCTGAGGTTTTAATATTCGGGCTTTCATGTGTTTTACTTTCATTTATATGGTTTATTTTAATTATTTAATTTATTTATTATTATATTTTAATTTTATGTGTTTTAAATCTTGTTTATTTTAGTGAATTTTATAATATTATCCCGCAAAGCTCATAAGCTTGTCTGCAGGAAATTTTAATAATAATTTACTATATATTAAATTCAACGAGTGTTCATTGCAAGTTTATTAAGTAGTTTTTAATGTCTTTGTGTTTTTTGTATTTATTTTTGGTATTTAGTATATTTATGGGTATTTTGTTTAGAACAGTGGGCAATACGACGGGCAGTGTGTTTCGGCCATACTCATTTGTAAAACGTTGGACTTTATATCTTCCTTGTGATTTTATTCTTGTGTTATGTGTGTGATCAATTGTTTGCAAGAATCGACTGTCATCATCAAATTCTTTGATAAGTGTTGTGTGGTATATATTTTTGACATTCATAATGTTTAGGTGTTTTGCCAGGCTGTTTGTTTTAGGAACATTGGTGGAATCGGTAGTGGTGTTGGGATTGTTCTGATAGTTATGGTGATGTTTTTTCCATAAGATTCTAAGCAGGCTGTCTTGGGTTTTTTGTAGTGTGCTATTATATCTGACATTTCCCCATGCTGTTATTCCATGTCTGATATATGATTCGGCTAATGAGAAGTACGCTTGGCGGAGTACACTGTAAGGAGCGCAGTTGCTTAAATGGTAAAGTATATATGACGCCTTTCTGAGTTTTTTTTTTGTAAAAATGGATGTAAGCCCTTGGCCACTGAGTAGCTAGATACTATTCAAATTTACACTAAACACAAAAGGGGTAAATTGCCACTTTTAGCAAACTGCTGGGAATAGTCAAATAAATTTCATAAATTTAATTAACAGGTAAGAATTAAATATGTATATGTTTCCTTTTTAACTTAACTTTTTTTTAGTCCCGGTATTAATTCTTAAAATAAATTCTTTATTTATTTAATTAATTCAGCTATAGATTCTACAAGAGCTGAGAACAAATTGCAATTGAAAAAGTTAAAATACATATACTTAAAACAATCTACTATATATATTAAATACTATCATAAACAAAATTATTGGAATTAAAATAGCTTATTAATAATAAATTCCGATTTCAATTTTGTGTCACCAATATAGTAATCATTGCAAATTAGAGAATGTCTATAGAATTTCTTAAGATTCAGTTCCATTGGGTTAATGTTGTACCAATTAATTGATAAAGTTAGAAATAACTTTACATCATCTGCATACATTAAGATCTTGCAATGTTGAAAGGAATTAGGAAGATCATTTATAAAAAGTAGAAATAATAGTAGACCAATATGACTGCCTTGTGGCTCCGAAAGTAACGTTCACGTAGTTAGACATTGTGCTATTCAACCTTATACATTGTTTACGATTATTCAGATAAGAACAAATCCGCAGAATATAATTTCATCTGGTTTAGCAATTATTAGATGGTGGTTAACTTTGTCAAAGGCTTTGCTAAAATCCGTATTTACTACACCAATTTGCAAACCGGAATTAATATGTGATGATAACTCCATTGTATTGGTACATGTTTATCGTCCATGATAAAATCCATACTGTGATTTTGATATTATGGATGCAATTTGTGGCAATATCGATGTTATAATTTTCTCAAATAGTTTAAGAATGGCACTAAGCTTTACACTTTTTCTATAATTTGTCACTGCACTTCTACTACCCGATTTATAAAAATCAATTATAAAGGAGTTCTTCCATCTTTCTTACTTTTTAAAACTCTATATACTCTATATTTTCTACAAATTTCCCGAATTTTTTTATATTAATTTTTATTTATGCATTCCTATCGATTTCTGTTTTTAATTCGCATATTTTCCTAGAACGTTCAAGTTTTTGTTAAACTTGTATTTTCTGATTTTGTTTATTCTGCGAGCTGTCGTAGCAGCGACATAATTAGTATTTATGATACTTGCCTCCATACACGCTCCATACCTGCTTTAACATGTAAATCAAACGTGTATGGAGGTTTGACCAAAGGATGTCGTTTTATATAAGTTATTCCTTTGCAGATTTTGCAACGGAAAAAAAATAAAATTTTTTATTTTTCTTTTGTTTTTTTCTTATGTCATTTGACCGTTCTTTATTAACTAATTAAAATCAACTGAACTAAAACTAAATGTACAATGGTTTTTTATTATAATGTTTTTACCAATTTGCCAATGCATCATAATTTTTTGTGTGACTATTTTGCAAGTATTTTTAATGCCAATGCATTCTTAGCTTTTAAAGTTAATAACCTTTAGTAGACGCATTGTCAGCAGTAATGTAATTGAGCCAATGAACGATATTTATAAAAATGTGTAAGCGAATTGATTTTAAGTTGAAAAAACTTCTTTTGGTAAATTTATAATTTTTGAAGTGTTAACTCCTCCCCTCTCAAGTGCTGACGTCCCTGTCTGCATGGAGAAAGTTTTCATCGTTTCTTCTTTTTCTGGTTGTTGGATCAATTTTTGCTGGCTTTTATTTTTCAAAAATTTTGCCAAAAATAAAATGACAAATACAATAATTATTATCCCGAAACTGATGTTAATGAGTAGACCGATTTTTGAAATCCTTTTCCTGTTTTGGACCTCAAGCTCTTTAATCATCTCCAGAGATAAAATTTCTTCTAACTGATCTTTAACTGTTATCTGCTGCAAAATGGTTCTAGATACGTTGTCTCTTTAACGTAGAATAGTTCATCTTGCAGTCTTAGGGTTGAATTATGATGTTTTATGATAAATGTGCCCGATAAATGGAGTTGCTGGTTATCAATTATTACGGTATCATTATAGTCATTAAGAAATAGTATACCAGGCTGAATCTCCTCAAAATCGCTTATATGGTCAGCATTGGTGCGCGTGCAATTCGGCATTTGGCTCTTCAATAACTTAATTATACAATTATTTTCACTTAATTCTACTAAATTTCCTTCATTACAAATGGTTTTCTTATTATATTTCTTATTATATTTCTTATAAACAATCATGGAGACATTGGTGGCCACGTTAATGTCCGTGAACTCTAACTCTTCTTCTACGTTTATATATGGTATATTTTTGTGACTAACAATTCTTTCAATAATTCTTATTTCTAAATTAGATAGTATAAACGAGTTTACTATATTAGATTTGGCCCAATTTAAGGCATATTCGATATTCAATAATTCTTCTTTAATAAGTTGCAATTGATATTTTGTTTTAAGACTTAATTCTAGTTTTACATTTTCTTTAACAACTTTCGTTATCTGATTCATTCTTACGTTTTGCTCATTTATTTTCTCAATTAATTGTTTATTTATAATTATCTGCCTGTTATTATTTTCATCAAGATTCTGTAAATTGTTATTTATAATTTCTAGGTCATGATGGTCAGGGTTACTCGCAATCCACTTCCATGCGGATCCTATAAAATTAAGTGATCCTTTCCTTTTTGTTTTGGGGGTGATCCTTGATATAAGTGTTCGAATTTGGAACATCTCATGAACGAGAAATGGGTATAATTCCTGCGATTCTGTTATATTAATGGCTATTGTTTTCTCTATTTCATGAGTTAGTTTGTCGTATTCCGATAGGTCAATTAAGTGAATTATTTTAAAAGTGCCCTCTTGTATTCTTGCTATGTCATCCTTTATTGTTATTCATTGAGAGTTTGTATAATCCAGTATTTAAAATTCTGCGTGCACCGTGTAGGCGAGAATTCTGGAAAAACGTTAAGATTTTATTTTCTATATCTTCTTATTGAAATTGTTTTAAATATTATTAAATCGTACGCCTATGGCGTATTGGCCGATATTATTATCTCTATCCTTTTTTTTATAAGTTTAAAATTCTTTCTTTTAATTAATATCCTTTTTATTCTTAATTATATTTGTTATCTTTATTCCTAATTTGTCGTACGCCTATGGCATATTGCTCGACTTTACACTTTGCAAATTCTTAAAGTTTATTTCTGATGAGTCGTATGCTTATGGCATATTATTCGACCTTAAAATCTAAAAATTTATAAATTTTCCTATTCCTATTTTCCTTATTTTTAAAAATCCTACAATATCTCTAAAGAGGTAATTGTCTAACATATTTTCCTATTTTAAGCTTCTATTATTGTTACTGAGACTATTAATTATTATAGTTATTAATTTATAATTTTATTTATTATCATTTCTTATGTGAGATTTGTGAACGATTCGTCCAGATTCTGTGAGAATTGTTCCCCCTTTATCTTCTTTTACTATCTCCTTTTTATACCTAGGAGTCAGCTTGTTACCTAATCTTTTATTAATTTTCACATATACGGTTTCATTTGGTTTAAAACTAGGGAAAGCTGTTCTTTTCTTATTATGGAATTCAAGATCCTTCCTTTGTTTGTCTATAAGTTTCGTCACATTGTCCATCCTGTCTTTTTCTATCTGTTCTGGGTCAGTACTAACGGTTCGTCCAAAAAATGCTTCTACTGGCTTTTTTCCAATTGTGGAATGTATTGAATTATTATATTTATACAGAGATCTAAAAAGTAACTCCTCAAAATTCCTATGAGTCTTTTCAGCATTTACGCATCGCATAATTTCGGATAACGTGGAGTGGAATCGTTCCACTTGTCCGTTAATAGTACTCGTGCACGGACCCATACTGGTTTTCGAGCATAAATGTTATGAGAGCCGAGTTCAGGGATTTTTCATTGTCTATCACTACCTGTTTTGGGGAGCCAAAGGATGTTAATAGTTCTTGTAAAGGCAGTCTTATGTCCTCTGCTGCTCTTGAATTCAAAAGTTTTGCTTGTGCGTACTTCGAAAATTTGTCAATGGCAGTCAAGACAATTTTACTATTAGTATGATAAATATAGATGTGTATGATATGCCCTGGATAATCAAGAATGGGAGTAGCGCGGAGAACTGGTGTTAATGGGTGTCTCTCGTATTTGTTTTCTTTACATATTTTACATTGCCTTACAATATTTTTAATTTTTGTATTCATTTGAGGAAAGTAATACTTTTCTAATAGTTGTGCTCTATTTTCAATTGCATTCCTATGAGCTCTATTATGTTCTTGAATTATTTTGGATTCTTGATGTGTTTCCTCTGTTAGGTCATCCACAATTTTTCTAGTATAACGAGTTCTATAATGGGTAAAATGTAAAGGATATACAGATTGAATTTTACCTAAGATATGGTCATCAGTAAAAATTCCGTTTGTTACCGAGGGGTTTAAGTATCGCTTTAGGATGTCTATGAGATTATTCTCAGAGAATTGAGGCTCAACTATAATATGTCTATGGTATGTAGGGAAAATAATTTTGAATTCGTAGGAGGCTGTACTTCCTATGGAAAGAAATAACTGATTTTTGAATACGTTAATTGGTACATCTGTATATGGAATTAAATTTTGTGAGGAACTATCGTCACTGTGTTGTGTCGCTGTCATTGAGTTTACCTGTTGTTTGTCCACCGGAATTCTAGATAGTGTGTCTGCTACGACGTTCGTTTTACCCGGTTTGTATTTAAGTTCATAGTTGTATTCTTCCAATATAGCTTTCCACCAACGTCAATGGTTGGTGGTCTGTGAATATTTTTATGGCGGCTGAACCATAGAGATATCCTCGCAAAGTTTTTAATGCCCAAACAATAGCGAGCATTTCTTTCTCATTGGTCGCGTAGTGTTCCTCAGTTTTTGAGAGTGTTCTTGAGATAAATATTATAGGTTTCCCTTCTTGCTCTAACACCGCTCCTATCGCATAATTGGAAGCGTCTGTAGTTAAGTGGAATTCTTTTTGATAATCTGGGTAATGTAGCATCACTTCGTTAGGGGTAAGCGTTCTTTTGATTTTATTAAAAGCTTCTATTGCGCTATTGTTGAGTGATATTTCTTTTTTTGCAGACATTCGCTTAGGCAGTCGTCCCTCCTCCCCTCTCAAAATGAGAGTTAGGGGTTTTGCCAACTTAGCATAATCCTTAATAAAACGCCTATAAAATCCAGACATTCCCAGGAATGATCTTAATTTCTTTAGGGTTTTGGGTATTGGAACGTTCTCTATTGCTTTAACTTTTGCTGGATTTGCCTTAATTCCATCGGCTGTTACAATGAATCCTAAAAATTCAACTTCTCTCGAGTAAAAATTACATTTGTCCAACTGGATTTTCATATTCGCATCTTGTAGCACTCTGAAAATTGTTTCCAAGTCCTTTGCGTGATCTTCCTCGGTTTTGCTGAAAATGATGATATCATCGATATAGACGTAACAAATTTTTCCTATATGCATTCGCAAAATGCGCGCTGAAATATTGCGGGAGCATTCTTTAAGCCGAAAGGAAGTCGAGTAAATTCATATTTTCCGTTATTAATGGAAAACGCAGTCTTCTCAATGTCTGATTCTTTCAAAGGAATTTGGTGAAATCCACTTTTCAAGTCAATAACAGAGAAAAATTTGTTGCTTCCTAGCTGCGCAAGAACTTCATTGATTTCAGGAATTGGATAACGGTCAATAATTGTTACTGAATTCAGCTTTCTGTAATCAATCACTAGCCTGTACTGTTTGTTTCCAGAAGAATCTGGTTTCTTACTCACAATCCAAACAGGTGAGTTATAAGGCGAGCGTGATGGGCGAATTATTCCATCATCGAGAAGTTTATTTACCTATTCTTCTACCTCTGACTTCAGTGACATTGGATAGGGATAGTATCTGGTATAAATTGGGGATTCTGTTGTCGTTCTGATTTCACCAATAACTGTTGTTGTGTAAGTAAGTTTTTTATCTGGATCAGCGAATAATGATGGATATTTTTGCAATAATGCCTTTATTAAATTCTTCTGATCTAAAGTCAGATGTTCAATTTTTATGTCAATGTTATTAACAGTTTTTGACAGTTGTTGTTTAATTGGTATTCTAATTTTGTTTTCTATTAACATGTAATCGTCTGACGTAAATATGATAGCTTGTAGTTGTTTTAAACTATCATTACCGATAATGGCGTCAAAAGATTTCAGTGTCGGTAAGATAAAAAATTTAAGTCTTTTGTCTCTAAGTCCGAAAAGGTTCAGTTCGATATGGTGTGAGATTTTAGTCTTACCGTCTATCGAATCTGCGAAGAATATGTCTTGATTAGGTTTGGGGTATTTTGCTAGCGAAGGCTATATGTAATTTTTATTCGAGCCGGTGTCTATGAGAAATTTAAGTATTTTTCCATCACTTGTCCTACATTCGAAATAGGGAAGTGATGAAAAATTTAATCTAAAAAACTGATGTCAACGAAAGGGTTAGGATCCTCTTGAGGATAATTTTTTTCTTGATTTTCATATTCCTGTGAATACTCATCCCAGGATTGATCATCTGTCATCTCCCCTTGAAAATATTGTTCATTATATTTTATGCCATAATTTTGATTATTGTTCGCATTTTGAGTGATATGGTTAACCCTCTGATATTTGTTCGGGTAATTTGGCCTAACTTGGTTTGATGGTGGTGGTCGCTTCCCTGAAAACGCGTTAAATTTTGGCCGGTTTATGTAATTAAAGCCTCTTGTCTGTTATGAACTGTCTATTTCCATTGGTACTGGTCTAGGGAAAGGTTTCGGAGCGACAGGTATAGGAGGTTGGAAATTGGTAAAGTTTTGAAGACGTATAGGATTAGGATGAGATAAATGGTTTTGACTTATTGAGGGCCTAGCAGGTGGATATTGTGTATGGGGTTGGTACCTCACTGCATTTGGAATAAATGCTGTCTGAGGAAAGAATTGTGGTCTTTGCATTTGAGATATTTGTGGATGTACCTGAGATATCTGAAATCTCCGATTTTTGTTCTGATTATACGTGTGTTGTGATCTATAACATTGATTTTCCAGTTTCATTCACAGGTGTAGAGCCTATGGTAAATCTGAAGGCTCTTTCATTCCCAAAAGTTTCGGGAGATCGCCATTAAGGCCTCTTATAAATGTGTCCAAAGCCTTGTTTCTATAAGTTTGTGTAAGTAGATGGAGACATTCTTGTCCAATCTCTAAGCTTGAAAGCTTATTAATTATAGGCGAAAGATGGTTATAGACCTCTTGGTAAAACTGTGGAATAGAATTTTTACCTTGCACTAAGGATGCAAGCTGACACTCGAGAGTTGTAATATCACGTCTGTCAGCATAGTGTAGATTTAAGCAATGGGAAATTGCCTTCCAATCCAAGGGAACGTTGTATGATTCTAAAACCATGTCTGCATTTCCTGTAACTTTGTTCCTAATTATATTTAAAATACCGAAGTAATTTGGCGTTCCCTTTGTATGTGCGTAAATCCTGAGAACGCGATCAACGCTTTTCTTCCAAGAACTAAATTCGGCTTGGTTTCCTGAAAATTCCCTAATGCTTCTCACAACGTCAGGTATCTTGTCAAAATCTCCTATTTGAGCCAGATGTTCTGGTCTAATTGTTTCGTCTGTTGCATTCGTAAGTATATTATTTGGGTTATTTAGTACGTTTTCCTGTACCACTCTTTGAACGATATTACCAATTAATCTTTCTAACTCTGGTAAGGATATAGATTGACCCGCCTGTGCGGATTCGCCCTGTGTGTTGGATGTACTAGTTGTCTCTAAAATACTAGGTCTTATAAGATTGTTTGGATTCGACATTTTTAATTTATCGTTTTCGTTTTCTTTTTGCTTATTGATTTATTGTTTTACAGTTATTGTTATAATTTTATTTAAATTATTGGTTTATCCCTTCTTGGAAGGGGAGTTCTTCTACTCTGCAGGGTCCGGAGTTCGAGTTTTTCTTTTAGTTTGGAATTTATATTATCTTCCTTCAGAAATATTTAAATATTTATTATTTTTGCTCTAATTTTTTCTTACTTTTATTTAACTGGACCAGTTTCGTTTAAAAGTTTAACTAACTTTTTTTTTACTTCACTTATCTTATAATTATCACTTTTCCTTATTTTCTAAACTTACATAACAAAAATTAAATTATGCATCCCAACGCTGCTTTTCGATTGTCCGTTTTATCCTTCGATGATTACTTCGGGTCTACGGGCAGCAATTCGTGCGATGTCCTGCGCTGAGCAGCCACAGGATTGGGTTCTTCCTTAGGGGCTCTGGCTTTTCTGCAGCAGGAGACCCAGTGAGTTGGGCGCCAGTTATTCCTTTGCAGATTTTGCAACAGAAAAAAATAAAATTTTTTATTTTTCTTTTGTTTTTTTCTTAGGTCATTTGACCGTTCTTTATTAACCAATTAAAATCAACTGAACTAAAACTAAATTTAAAATGGTTTTTTATTATAATGTTTTTACCAATTTGCCAATGCATCATAATTTTTTGTGTGACTATTTTGCAAGTATTTTTAATGCCAATGCATTCTTAGCTTTTAAAGTTAATAACCTTTAGTAGACGCATTGTCAGCAGTAATGTAATTGAGCCAATTAACGATATTTATAAAAATGTGTCAGCAAATTGATTTTAAGATGAAAAAACTTCTTTTGGTAAATTTATAATTTTTGAAGTGTTAACTTATATATACACGACACGTAAAATCCTGCCTTAGCTCGTATGGTCATACGATGCTCCATAAATTAGTGCAGCGCAGCATCATCTGTCAGTTGTGGCACATCTCATAGCCATGAGGAGCAAATTCTTGCCGCGGAAATTCATGAGACACAACTCTGCTAAAATCTCGCCGATGTCATAAGGAAAATTATTAAAAATTTCTAAAAAAAATAATGCTAATGATTTAAATTTAAAGAATTTAACAAACTTACAAAAGGTTTTACATTAAATTTACTAAAAGTTTGATCAAAATCTGCGGCTATATTTTAGTCATGTTAAGCTTAAATTTAAACATCGGCGGTTTTTAAAAGTAATCGGCGGGTCGACTCAGCCACCTGTAGCCGCCAGCGGCACAGTTCTCTGACATTAAACGGTATTTTTATAGTTTTTTATATTTATGCAACACCCAGTTATTTTGTACACCACATTTGACATTTCCCTATAGTAAACATATATTAATACACTGAACATACTTCTCAAAGAAAATGTCAACAGCATTTTCTCATTTTTTTTTTTTTTTTTTTTTTTTTGTATTGCCACCGGGATTGGCAAGGTGTCAAATTCGTTCTCTGAGAGAATTATCTCACGCGTAGATTCAAATATTAGTATTGTAGGAAGTATTATGAGACTTTTGTGATGCGACTTCTTCACACAACTATCTTATAAGATGAACTGTCACGTAGAGGTGGTTGTCTTGTTAAACATTTCTCTAGTATTGAATTGACGTAATGTGCTCTTAAATTGGTTAAAAACTAAATTTGTGCAAATGAAAAATTTCGAAAAGTTTTGGACATAAAAAGGTATCTAGAGGAATTATCGCCCTTAGGAAAATAATGTCTTTGTTATATACATTAGAATAATACATTTGGTTTTAGCAATAATGTTTTTGAACCATAAAAGTAGTTAACTTTACGAGGCCCGATATTTTGGTCTGAAAGGGCATAATTGATTTAGTAAATGAATTTCCTAATTGAAAAAGTTTTATTCATCAGCTGATTATTTTTTTAGTACTTCGAACTGTCAAACTCCACATAATCACAATTTTTGCTTATCCGCTGAAGTGTCAAACTCCATCTATAAAAAAAATTAATAAATTCGCCGTATTGTTGTTGTGTTAATAGAACTGCTTCCACATGTTTCATTTCGCCATGGATAGAACCAAGGCGAATTCAAACAGGCGACATCAATTAATCAGCTGATATATATTTTTTTCTTAATACTTAAAACTGTCAAAATCCATATAAGTACAATTTTTACTTACACGCTAAAGTGTCAAACTCCATGTATAAAAAAATAATGATTTTGGCATATTGTTGTTTTTGTAGAACTGCTACCACTTGGAACTGTTAAACTCCATATGATCACAATTTTTGCTTACCCGTTGAAGTGTCAAAAAAATTAATAAATTCACCGTATTGTTGTTTTTTATTTATTGCTGTATCAATTCGCAATGGAACTAACTATAAGTAGAACTTGGGGGACACCAATTTCATATTTATTAATGAAATTAAAATCTGTCTTTTTTATTATTAAAAAATGTAAAATAATTTTTTGTTGCCTAATTATTATAGAAAATATAAAAAAATTAATCAAAAATGTGATGTGGACCCCCATTTGGGAACCGTTGCTCATAAATAGAGTTTTCTTGTATATGCAAAATGTTTATATTTTCCAACTCATATATGGTTATTTTAGTATATAATGTGTTTTTATTTAATTTATTTGTTTTTATTTCGAGTTTAAATATTTTCAAGGAAATATCTAAATATATTTAATAGTTTCTGAGTCTTTCATGTATTTTTGTATAATGTATAGAAACATTTTCAAAAGGAATAAAAGCACTTCCGCAAATTTTTTAATTGTGGTCAAAAATATGTTGCACAAGGACCAGTAAGTAGTAAAATTAGACATTTGAAAGGTATATTTATTAAACGATTTGAAAATTGTAAGAGAAATGACCTTAAAATGCGGAATCCTCAAACAATAATTTATATTTTCAAAGCACCAATGAAAACGTTGGCCTAAGAATATCCAAACAAAGAATATATATATATATATATATATATATATATATATATATATTTGTTCACATATAAGACCATGCAATTTAAAGGGTTCAATTATCCAAAAACTGAATATGATGTAAATTATTTTTTTGAGCTCAGATCTTAATTAGGTATGGATTAATAGTCTAGCGTAAAAATATATTTGTATGAGAGAAGGTTTTATCCATAGGTTAACATAGATATAAAAGGAAAAAATCTAAGTTGGTTGTAAAAAACCCTAAGTTTAAAAATTTTTTAGTAAAAATTTCATGAAAACAAACATAATTATTATAGTTCATGTTTTTTTTTTTTTTAATAAATTTTTTAAATTGTTTTACGTGAATATAGTATTAAATTAACTTTTTAGCATTTTTTATCCTTCATGTTTTCTGATAATTTTTCTAAATATTTTCAAATTTGTAATTATTTGTTTTTGGCGGGAATTCTCGCGATCCCGGGAAATTTAAAAATCAATCCCGATTTCCCGGGAGCGGGAAAAGAAAAATTCTACTCTTAACATAGTGTCTACATTAGAGATTTTTTTATCAAGACAAACGTCAAACTTAACGCGAATTTGTGGAAGGTGGCAACAGTTGCGCAAAAACAACAATATGGCGTATTCATTATTGTTTTTTATATATGCAGTTTGACGACTGCAACAACCAAAATAATAATCAACTGTTTAACTAAGGTTACCTTGCATATATTCGCACTGATTTTGACGTTTGTTTTGATATAAATTTACCTAATTTAGACACTAGTAAGACAATGCGAAAGGTATGAAATAAAAAGTTTTATGTTTACTTTTTAGCCGGCTAACAGCTGATTTTTAGCCGCCGATTTTTTTTACAAAAGCCTCTGCCGCCGTTTAATTGTTCGGCCGAGGTCTCTGAATGTCAATTAGCATTTTGTCATTTTTTGGGTTTTCAACAGATTTTCGGTGCTGCAAAGGGAAAATAGCAGAAAAAAAGAACTACATAAAAGAAAAAGAATAGGCCATAAGAAAAAAAAATTGCTTATATATTTTTATACAACAAAATAAAATTTAGAAAAAAAATTAATAGTTTAAACGGGGAAAAAAGTGGAAAATCATAAAAGAAGAAGGACTAGGAGGAAATTCTTCAGCTGAAAAAAGTCTGCGTGAAACTTTGCTCGTTAAGAACGAACAGAGGAAGTAAAGTAAAACAGCAAGGTCGTCATCGTTGTCATCAAAAAAAGAAAAAAGATCAACACACAAGCAACATGGTAAGTTTTGTAAAAAAAAATCCAAAAACAAAAAAAAGAAAAGGATTTTAAATTTATACAAAGCTTAAGTAATTAACACCAGAATAATGCTTTTAAAATTGATTGAGCCCATCTAAGGGCCATTAATGACGAAGTGTTTATGAAAGCTCTACGCTAGAAGATGTGCAGCCGCTTTTTATTTTCCCCCTTTCTTTTTTTCCAATTTAATAATGATTGACGGTCGTTAGTCTAAATTGAACTTTGACCAAAATTATAAAAATTACTCAAATAAATTGTTGTTAATCTGTCACTAGGCGATTAGAAATAATTTAATTTATATTGTTTTTAGGATGTGTTCCTGATGATTAGAAGACACAAGACAACTATCTTTACGGATGCCAAAGAAAATACTTCAGTGGCTGAACTAAAACGTATGCTGGAAGGTATGTTTCACAATTTTTTACTTTGTTAAAAAAATTTAATTTTTATTAAAAAAAATTGTTTAAAGAAAAATCATCTAAAAACGAAACGTCAATTCTATTTTTAGGCATCTTAAAAGTCAAACCTGCGGATCAACGTTTATACAATCAAGATAATGATATTATGGAAGATGACAATACTTTGCAAGATTATGGCATCACAATGTCAACAGCAAAGGCGCAAGCACCTGCTCAATTAGGTTTGGCTTTAAGGTGAGTTTATAATTATTTTTATTTGTCTATGGTTTGTTGACAAAAGTGTGTTAATGGGGAAAATACATGGTAGAAATTATACATTTATTACCCAAAAAAAAATAGCAATTTATGATAAATATTTAGATGATTAAGAGTAATAAAACAATTTATCATTTGTCAATTAACCAATTCTTAGTTGTGGGAAAAGCTTTATCGTTATCAACAGCTTATGAATTTAGAGCAGTTTTAGTGTATAAATAATTATTTTATTCAAAAATGTATTTGAAAATGGCAAATTGAAGCTATAAACGAAAGAATTATTTTCGTTATATTTCGGAAATTCCAAAAAATTTTACTTTTTTTTATCAACCTAAATCTAAAATGAATTATCTTACGTGTTTAGATTTTCCCATCGACCTAATCGCAACTTTAGGACGATTATATGATATCATTAAGAAATCTTTGTAGCAATCTTGAAGTAATTAATAGCCATAAAGGTCCCATAGAATTGAGTTTCTTGCTATTATTCTAGAAGTTCTCAAAAAGTTATTAAGAAAGCTTTGTAGCAATAAAGATCCCATAGAATTGAGTTTCTTGCTATTATTCTGGAAGTTCTCAAAAAGTTATTCCTTTTCTTATCAATTGTGTACAATTTAATATGATCTACGTCCCCTCTTCAAAATAAAAAAAAGACAAATTGGGAACTTTAACAGCGGGAGCTCTCTCTTTCTCTTCATTATGTTACCATGATCAATTCAACCCGGAAAATGTAAACGGCAGTGACAGTAACAAAATTGTTACGATCTTTTACAAATTTGGATTGTTGACCAGTCATCCGAAGAAGCACAGATAAATAAACGAACTGGAAATATTTGCCACAGTCCGATCGTATTAAAATCGGTTCTTAAAATGGGGGATGAAAACGTGGAGAAGTATTTATATTAGGATAGAAACACAACCTACAGAACAAGATTCTATCAATTTCAACTTTTGTACCTTAATATATTTCAAGGTCAAGAAACTGTAGAGGTTTTATTTGATACTCATTTTCTAGGTCCCGTTGCTTCATGATCACACTCGATCAGAGACTATAATCGCCCAGATAGCTTTGAAACGTATAAGATTCCAGTTTTCGGCAGAAAGTGCTGATATTCCAATTATACTTATACTCTTTGGTTGAGTGTAAGGTAGATTTAATCCCAAACAGGGGATAATCGTCACTCACATTTTTCTCTTCAAACTTTTTGAGAAGGAACACCTATTAATTCACAGCTTTACTTATTAATGAATATGTTACATAAGACCAGTGTCTCTATGCTGATTAAAAGGTCCTCTGAGATATTGTTATCTTTTAAATCTTGTGAAATATTATTATTAATACTCTATTGTGGGAACTTAATAATATGAAAATAAAAATACGTACGCAGAAGAAATTCTTTTAAAAATATAAAACTATCTGTTGATTTGATGGCAAAACCTGTAACTCTTTAAAAGATGTCCCCTCTACTCAAAAATTATCCACAGTTATGGGGAAATTCTCTACGAATATTACCGATTATAATGCAATATCCATTGGGTTCTACACATTCAAACGTGTGCTGAAACGGATTTGTAAAGTTTTGGTTGGCTTCTACTTTGAGAGATATGGGGTTATGATATCAATTAATTATCCAGACTTACTGGTAAAGCTGATTCGAGAATGCTGAATTCAATGGTAACAGCCGATTTTCGAAATTAGCGCTTGTATTCGCGAAATTTTGGGTTTAATTTTTACTATTGAAGTAACACACATAATAGAAAATTAGAAATAAAATAGAGACATTATTTGTGTAAATTAAGCAATGAATCTATTGAATATATACTGAAATCATAAATTAAATTTTATATTTTTTTTTTTCTAAAGAGTTTCTCACCGGTAACACTGGTACTTTACATACTGAATTATGGTAATATTTTTTTGTTAGCTTAAAGTTTAGTAATTTTTCGTTTAAAATATATTTGATAATAAGAATTCATGATCCTATACTTCAATAGAATATTAGTTGCTTATTTTGTTTAAATTTAACTAAATTATTCACAGATTATTTAAGCAATTTTCCTAACTCCTCTTTAAGCCTTTTAGAAAGAATTATCTAAAAAACGAGCACTAACTTTGCAAAATGGTTAACACCATTAAATTCTGCGACGTCGACTCATTTTTAACCAATGGATCTTATTAAAAAAATATGCTCATTTTCGAGCACAGTGTTATTTGACGGTATTCTCCGGTATTAAATTGATTAAATTATTATTTTGATGACTGTAAATCCACTATCATTGATAACCACTGAATGCCGTATATCTCTTAACGAATTAGCAAAATTTTCAAGAGTTACGCTAATTTGGATTCAGAGCAGGGTTGTCTAACAATCTACTTTTTATCGAAAAAAGTCAAAAAATCGATATCGACTTTTTTGTTGCCATATAGTCGAATAAAATCGAAAATAGTCAAAAAATCGGATTTTATTTGCAGTTTTTACTTCAACTACATCATCTAACTATTGGAAATAATGTCGCGAAAACATTACTTTTTGTGAAACTAGTACTTTCATTGCATAGATTTTCTGTTAAAAATTAGCTATTTAAAAATGAAAAAAGTTGAAAAATCGACTTTTTGTTCCAACTAAAGAGCCCAGTTTCAGAGACAAATTCAACTGTTGTGGGAACCACGTAGCAGGTGAAAATGTCCAAAAGTGGCGATAAAATGATCAATCTCCTAACTGACATTTAATTCTTACAACTTAAGCTGAAGTTGCAATGAACTTATTAAACCTATTGCTCAAATAGGGAAATTAACCTACATCCTAGACGAGAAAAAACATATGGATATAATGTGATGGATGTAACGATGCTAACGACCAAGTCATTAGGTCACTTATCTGGAAACAATGTAAATTCACTATTTTGACTTGACCTGTAATAATGCATCTGAACTAAATTATTTCCAACAGGGTAGCACTACTGAATAAGGTTGCTATGGATAAACGTGAGATTTATTTTGTGTAACCTAACCTAAGAAAGAAAATCATTAAAAATTGTATTTGAAATACATTTTGTTTCGAAAATATTATATTTTTAACAAATTATAACATAATTCTCCTGTATTTAATATTAGAATATATTAAAGAATGTTCTTCATTAATTCGTTTAGTTTAAAAAACTTTTTCTTTTATTTTTGTCTTTCAATCAAAATTAAACGTTGTATCAGTAAGTCATTAACTTAATAATTAATCATTAAACAAATAAATGCAGACTTAGTCTGTGATACAATCAGTAAAAAAAATATATATAGGACAAGACATTAACTGCTTACCTTACATCACTTTTTTTATCTACCCCATGTATTTTTACTCTCTCCCTCTTTTTAAATAGATTTAAAACATTTAATTCCTTAATCAATTAATTCGCACTTTATTCTATTCATATCTTTAATGTATTAACACTATATTATAATAGTAGAACAAATAAATGCAGACTTTTTATTAATACTATTTAGCATGTGATAATGTTAATATTTAAAAATAAAAACAGACTATGATACTTTTCAAGTATTGTATGTCGTCGAGGCTATAATAGTCATAATTAAATTTAGCAAAAAAGAACTGTGTTTCTTAGTACAGATGCATAAATACATACAACATATTTAAGTTAATTTCACTCTACTTATTACGTGTAAATAATGATTAATAATAGATGATTTTTAAAAGATAATCTTGCCCGAATATTTGTATTTTATGTTTCCAGTAACATACAATGAATGTGTTTATAAAAGAAAGTTCCTTGTCTATAGCTGTTGTTACCGCAATTTTTCTTTCTAATATATATATATATATATATATATAGGACTTATTTAACTGACATTATTTATCTTCACACCCTTTATATATATATATATATATATATATATATATATATATATATATATATATATAAATACGTCCTACACAAATGTTAAATACGCTCCACACGCTGTTAAAATGAGCATAATTATTTTTTAATAAAAAAACTATATCAAAATTAAATTTTAAATAAACAAATCAAAATATATTTATAAAACACATTAAAATATAAAATTGTAAAAAAAAAAATTGAAATATATCACTCTATACATAAAATTTCTTTGAACAAAAATCGAAAACTTTAAGTGGTTAAAGTGGACATAACGAGCAAACATGAATTTTCAATTTATGTCTACTGGAGCCACTTTATAACTCCACATTTTTCCGTATCATCATATTGAAAAAACACATTTTTCAAAATTATATATCTCTGATCCCACATGGAATCTGGACATAGAACATACATTTCTGGAATCTACTAGTCCTAGGCTACTTCCACTCTTCCGCTTACCGGATTCATATCGGCTCCTTATGTCCACTGGAGCCATTTGAAAATTCCACATTTTTTCATATGATCATAGTGAAAAAACACATTTTCCAAATTTATATATCTCTGATCCTCGAAGGAATCTGGGCATAGAATATACATTTCTGAAATCTGCTAGTCGTAGTCCACTCTTCCGCTTACCCGATTTTTCTATATGATCATAGTGAAAAAACACATTTTTCAATATTATATATCTCTGATCCCAGATGGAATCTGGACATAGAACGTACATTTCTGGAATCTACTAGTCCTAGGCTACTTCCACTCTTCCGCTTACCGGATTCATATCTGCTTATGTCCACTGGAACCACTTAAAGTTTTCTATTTTTGTTCAAAGAAATTTTATGTATAGAGTGATATATTTGAAAAAAAAGATTTTTACAATTTTATATTTTAATGTTTTTTGTAAATATATTTTGATTTTTTTATTTAAAATTTAATTTTGACGTAGTTTTTTTTATTAAAAAATAATTTTGTTCATTTTAACAAATTAATTAACAGCGTGTGGAGCGTATTTAACATTTGTGAGGGACATATTTAACTGACGCTTATATATATATATATATATATATATATATATATATATTTAATTTTTTTATTTTTTATTAATACGAAGTCTCTCATGCTTATCTTTTTAATTTGAAACGCTGAGTAACACGTACAGCATAATGATGCTGTATAAAAGTCTAATAATCAATTTTTGTTTCTTTTTATTTTTATTTAATTCGTACATTTTTATGGTGTTAAGTTCAAATCTTTTTATATTTAATATTAAATCGTTTTCCTTTGGTAGCATGTGGTCTAAATTAATTATTACTAAAGGAGTTTAAGATCTTTCTTCAAATTATGGCAAAATCTAGCCAATATTGTTTTAAAAATAATGAGAACAAATTTTATTAAACATTAATTAAATCTCAGAAGGTTTTGATATAGTTTCCCCTTAACTTAAGCTTTAATCGAAGATGTTTGTATAGTTTAGCTTTAAATGTAAAAAATTCGAAATATTACAAAAAATCTGAAATTACTTAAAAAATCGAAATTTTCGAAATTTCATTAAGAAATCTGAAAATTTACTTTAAAAAATCTAAATTTAACTAAAAAGCGGAAAATTCAACAAAAATTCGTAACTGCACCGAAAATTCTAAATATCACAAAAAATCTAAAAACCCAAAAAAATCAAACTACACAAAAATTCATAGAATATTTGTTTGCTCCTCCAGCAGTTTCAGGTGGTAGATGGGGCTAAAAAAAAATAATATGTGTGCAAAAATGAGGTCGATCGGTCGTACACCGACCAATCGACTAATTTAACAATTTGTGAAAAAAAAACTATATAAGCTTTTTTATTCAGAATAAAAAGCAGCAATTTTTGACATATAATTTTTTAGCCTACTATAACTTGTTATGATGTTATAAGCAATGAAAATATTTTTTATTATTTTTAGAGTAAAATTTTATTATTTTTATAAATCAGTAATTTTGCCACATATGCATAGATCTGAATTTGGAGTATAGGTTTTTTACTTATTATACAAATATTGACATTAAATGTAGGGTGTAGTATGAAATTTCGGAGTGCTACAGCGAGTATTTTTATATTTTTATTGGAATAAATAGTGACTCGAAATTTAGGTTTTGCCAATTAACCAAAAATTATAAAAGTTTAAATGTTAATAATACACATAAACACCCATTTTATTTCATCTACCTTTAAAATCCGCTAGATGTATTGAAAACAGACAATTTTTTTACAACTGCTCGAAAATAAATAATTAATAATTTTTTTTTAATATTCGTAAAAATGTTAAACTACAATATCGAGTATATGATAAAATAATACTAAATGTAGAATAGAATTTTGAAAATTTTGAAAAAATTAATTTTCTCATATAAGGGTCCTATTGATGATTTATTGTTGGCAAATGTATAGGAGATTGACAAAGTAATCTAAATGGTACTTTAAAAATAGTTCATAACAAGAAAATTTTCATTTAACCAAAAAATAATTAAAATGGAAAAAAGTCATCACCTTCACATTGGAAATTAAAATTACCAATTTTGGTTAAAAATAAACTCCAACACTGATGATACATGTGTCAAGAAATGGCACATGCAAAAAAAATTGAGTGCTTTTTTTTTGTACATATTGTGTGGTGAACTCTATCGTATTGCCCGTTATTTATATTTGCACGCACGATCGTTTACTCACTTACGTTTGAAGTACACTTAGGCCTCGATTTGAGTCCTCTCAATTTGCGTCGTTATGATTTTGTTTATATACAACATATTTTTTCTCTCTGGAAGTTAAAGTAACTTAAGTAACCGCATGTGATAAATTTATTAGTTTTATGAAGTTTATTATAACCGGTGTATGTCGTGAAGCATATTTTAATACAAAATGGATTAAATTCTTTGTTTTTTGCTAGAAAAGGAACAAATCAAGATTACCGGCACTGTTGAAAAATGTTACATAAAAATTTTTCTCCGTTCTCTGTTAGTTTTCGAGTTATAGGTACTTTAAATTATGGTGTAAGAATGCAATTCTCTCCTTCCTCCTTTAATGAAAATAAACAATATGGGTATCATTGGAAAGGTCTTGAGAAGGCCTTTTGATTGATATATAAAATGTGTCAAATCATTAACCCATGGCACAATATGATATTTTATTACTTTTTATTTTGACTTTTTTTACAAAAGTACCGTTATCTCAAAAATATATCGATATAACAGTACTCTCCTGTACATCAAATCATTTAGAGAACATTTCAAGCTTTCATACGATCCCCATAGTACACTCCAAGCCCATTAAATAACAAAAATGTAACACTTTAAAAATTAATATTCAGAGAAATGAATCGATTTTTACTCATAATATATTTGTTAATACCATAATTTATGACTACATATGTAATATGGATATCATTAGAAAGGTCTTGAAGAAACCTATATATATAATACGTATATAATTGGAAAGGTCTTTAAATCTCAAAAATAAAAAAATAGATAAAAAAATATATAAAAATACTTAGTAAATATTATTTAATTTGCATTTTTATTTGAATTTTTGATAAACAAGATTATAAAAAATCTTTGGAACAAATCAAGGTTACCAGCACAGTTGGAATTAAAATGTATTTTTTTAATGTTAATAAAGGTTTTTCTGTGTAGCCGGCCTTCGGCCGGGCTAAAGGGCTTTCTCCTCTATGTATGTCGAACACCGGCTTCGCTGAATAAACTTTTTTTTGGAAATCAAAAAATTTTTGTAAGTACCGGTATTCTTTTTAAATAATTTTTAATTTTTATTTAATTTTTAACAAAGTTGTAAAAATGATAAGACTTATTATATACTTTTAAATTATGATATTAACAAATATATTACTAGTAAAAATCGATTAATTTTTCTAAATATTAATTTTTAAAGTGCTATACTTTTGTTATTTAATGGGCTAGGAGTGTGACATGGGGATCATATGAAAGCTTGAAATATTCTCTAAACAATTTGATGTATAGGAGAGTACCGTTATATCGATATATTTTTGAGATAACGGTACTTTTGTAAAAAAAGTCAGTACATAAAATAATAAAATATCATTTTGGCTCGCAATGGGTTAATGTTGTATAACGTTTTATATATCAATCAAGACCTTTCTCAAGACCTTTCCAATGATACCCATATTGTTCATATTCATTACAGGAGGAAGGAGAAAATTGCATTTTTATATTATAACTTCAAGTACCCATAACTCGTAAACTAAGAGCGAGCGGGCAAAATTTTTTACATTGCTTTAATCACAAATAAAAATGCTACTGAATCATTATCAAAATTATTTAAAAATCTTGATTTACGCCGATTAACTTCTTTGCAGGTAAAATATGTATATCCTGGAATCTTCTTAAAAGAAGGTATAAATACTTAAAAAAAGGTGATTTGGATTCCGCCGATATATTTTGCATCGCAATTTCCAATCTCCTTAACTTCGCAGACCGGGGCCTCAGTGTCGTTGAGTACGTTAAATACGCATGCGCATATACATACATATACTATATATATATATATGTATGTAAGTATATGTCATTTTTATTTGTCCAGCATCTTACTCAGTTGTTCTAATTCTCTTTGCATAATAGAGTGTTGCCATTATGTTAAAATACTTGTTAGTATTAGTGTTACCCGTTGGCACAATTTTTTTTTCTATTGCTATTCTTCTTTTATATCAATTTAATATAATCAGGAATATTTATAGATAATTACACAGAAAAAAGTTTGTGCATAAATATAAGAATTTAATTTCATTGATTTTAGTTCATAATATTTAAGAATAATGTCTTAAATATTAACACTTTTTTACATTTTTTGAAATGAATCAAAAGTCAAGAAGACTTAAACAAATTGTTTAAATTTTCATTTATATTTTCAATTTGTAAATGTATGTTTGAAATTTTCTTTACAGAATTTTTGGTTTTTATTGATTTTTAGGCACTTGTTGAGGACAGTAGAAAACAGATGCAGATGCGCATTTTATTACAATGATGCATGTGCAAATTTCTGATCCTTACTTTTTAACAGCTTTTTATTGGAAAATTGCAATTTAAAGGTGCATAAGTATTTTTATTTAGAATTTTAATCAAATCTAATAAAACTAAATTAAAATGTTAGCAGCATTTTTGCAAAATTCGCAAAATTTTCATTAAGTACAAATCTATGAACAAAATTTTATTTTTTATGAAAAAGTTTGGGAAAAAAAGTCATGTTCGATTCATAATATTCATGAAAAAATTTTTCAAATATATGATTTTTTTTCTCTGTGTAATATTAACATTTATTTAACAAACACATATACAATGTTTTTAAGAAAACTTTAATATAATTATCTATCGCCCATATAAAGGGTTAATGAAATAGGTGTAAGAGAATTGAAGTCTTCGATCATCTTCATTGCTGCCACTTTTCATTTTCATTACAGGCGTAACCCTGTAGTTTTAATGAGAATAAGTAGCAATCATTAGGAAAACGCAAATTAACATGTACATTGTCTTTAAGAAGAAAGCACGTTATCAAATGAAAACATTCGGGAAAAGACTGCAGGAAATATTGTTGTGCAACCACTACACATGTAATTTATTTCTTTTTATAGTGAATAGTATTAAGACTATGTGTAAAGTTTTTAATGAAAATCTAACGGTAAACTTGAGTTTAAATTCAAAAAATTTCAGCATTTTTATGTCTAAATAATAGAGAAGAGCACCTTTTTAATTTTGGACCATTTTTTGATCATCATAGGGCCCTTATATGAGAAAATTAATTTTTTCAAAATTTTCAAAATTCTATTACTCAAAACCTATGATCAATCTTAATATTATCTTTTCTGCTCTGAAATCCTTAAGATAATAGCTTTCGAGCCTACTAGGTCTAAATAGAGCACCTTTTTAATTTTGACCCATTTTTTGATCATCAATAGGGCCCTTATATGAGAAAATGAATTTTTTCAAAATTTTCAAAATTCTATTACTCAAAACCTATGATCATTTTTTGATCATCAATTGGATCATCATATAAAGATTTTTTCAGAAATAAAAATTTTTAAAAGTATTTATTTAAAACACATGTTTCTGAAACATAAGGTAGTTTAAAAATCATAGTTTTTAAATATATATATATTTTTTTTATTCAAACATTTAAATTATAATAATTTTAATTAAAAAAATATTACAAAAATGCTATTAACATTTTCAAAAATGTAAACAAAAGTGCAGCTAAATCTATTTTGTTAAATAAAAGTCATTAACATTTTTAAAAATGTTATTAAAATTGAAAATAATCAAATTCTGCTAACATAACAGTCTTTGAGTGAGAGAACTGTTAGGTAACATAAAATTAAAAAACGTAGCTAACTTTCGTAGCTATCTTCACACCCTTTATTAAAACAATGGCCTTTTTAAAAAAAAGTACATTTTTTTTCTCAGTAATTTTATTTATTGAATCTTCACAAAATTTAAGTGAACTAACAATAATTAATCAAATCTAAATCATAATATCTATTTAGTTCAACCAACGTCAGACTAAAAGCGATTTTAATGAATATGATTTAACTTCGGCTCAGTTCTACGGTGTTTCTTCTCAGTCGGATGTATCGATTACTTCTTAATATGTTTCGTGCTAGTGGGTTAGGATGTATTTCCGAACTTTTCAAGTATGCTCCTGCATGTTCTTTTATAACATCTTTTACCAAAGGAACGTTTAGATCCTTATGTATGTTAGTATTTCTTACATACCAAGGGGCTGCGGTGATAGTTCGCAATATTTTGTTTTAGCGTCTTTGTATTTTTTCAATATTTGATGCTGAGGCCGTACCCCATAACTGGATTCCAAAACTCCATATTGGCGTTAAAACTGAGTTATAGAGGAGTAGTTTGAGCATAGAATTTCTGCCAATTAGCCAATTTATTTGGAGTGCTTTCAATTTCATTTGGGTCAACTTTGCATCAATATGGAATTTGCAAGTAAGGTGTCGGTCGAGATGTATTCCGAGGTATTTAACCTCCGATTGCTGGGCTATTACTTGGTTATTTATAAGGATAGGTGGGCATGATTCCCTACGCAAGGTAAATGTTATATGTGAGCATTTTTGTTCATTTATTTTTATTTACCATTTTTTTAGCCATCTCTCAATATCAAATATATGGTTCTGCAAAATTCGAGATCTTGTGGGCATTCATGGGTGCTTAAAATAGCTGTATCATCTGCAAATGTTGAAGTATGGGTTTGACTATTAGGTGGCATATCGGAGGTGTATATCAGGTATAACACAGTTCCCAGTACACTACCTTGGGGCACACCTGCTTTAATAGGCTGAGGGGTATTAAAAAAGTCACCTTCTTTAAGAATAAATTTCCGACCAGTTATATAGCTTTTTAATAATTTATGTATATTTATGGGTAAATTTTGTTCTATTTTATATAACAAGCCGTCACACAGTGGGGTCAAACGCAAATTTTTTGGTAATAAATCTGAATCTCCTAAACTACTGGTCGGATCAAATTGAAATGTATGGAAGAGTTGTAGAGGAGGACCTAAGCTTTCAGAAAAATCATTTTGTAGTCACCCTGTGATAACACGAGATAAGCTACAGGGTGTCAAAGTTGACTACCTCGAGTATGTAAAAGTTAAAAAAATTCGTAACTTGTACAAATGAAGTCCGATTTTAAAGATTTTTATATTTCTGGAAAGTGTTTGGCAAGATAAAGAAAAAATAAGCTTACTCATCTAAGTTATCTCTTACAGTTAAAAAGATATTTACGTTTGAATTTTTGATTTTTTGGCTCGACTTTCTTTCGTTTTTCGGGAATAAGTCCGGAGATATATGAGGTAAAAATTTTTTAAAAATATTCTGTAATTTGCTACATATTTCAAAATAATATGCTGAAAGAATTTTTGGATTATCTCAATTCGTCTAGACGTGAAAAATATTCAAAGTCAGCACTCTAAAATTGGCATGAAAAATGGCTATTTTTTTACAAAAATATAGTACAATTCATTCACTTTTTTCTCAAAGTTCCGTTAATAAAAAAATTTGTTCCTTATTAATTTCAAAAGATAAGGCTTCATAAATGGTTAATAAAGAAATTTTGAATTGATTTAAGTTTGCACCCTACATCCAGCATTGGCCGAAAATTGTCAATTTTAAAAAATAGTTTCATTTTTATCGATTAATAAAAAAAATGTCACGCGAGCTTTTTTAAATTTGGTACCCATATTTTTTATAGAAATAGATTTAGAATGATTTAACACTAAACTGCTTCCCGCCCGGCCAAAAACGAATGCAGGAGTGGAGATTTTATGTTAAAAGTCAGTTTTTTTAACGACTATTTTTAAAAGCATATTAAAAGCATATTTGCATAATATTTTTAATATTATTTCTTATGTAATGTATAAAACACAAATCAAGCTTTCATTCTTAAAAAAAATCAATAAAATAGCTCGAATAACCTATTTTTGGTAATTTTTCAAAAATAATTTTTTTTTTTTTTTTTAAATAGCTGAAAATCCAAAAAAATTTAATTTTTTTAATACAACTCCATTAATTTTGCAAATACTTTAAAAATGTTAAAAGAATATAAAAATAGACTTATTTACCAATTCAACGATATATAAAATGTTGATATTGGTCATTTAATAATAGTAATATAATGGCCTCAAAACTACCAAGTCACGTCAAAAGTTGCAAAATTCACTATTTTGTTCCGTATTTCCATATGTGTGTATACGTAACATTTTAGTTTTCTAATGTATTATGTAGGTGTATATTTGTTATTATAAAGTAGTAAATTCTTTATTTGAGTAATGTTTATTTAATTTGTTCTACATATTTACATACTTATTATACATATATCCCCTATATTTATTTTATTAAGAATATAATATCAGAAACATCAAACGTTAGCAAATTTTTAACTTCCTTAGCTTCGGAATCCTCTTTTTCTATTTCAAGAGTGATTTTTGATAGCCATCGTGTTCTTATAGAATATATAACTGGATCTGATGATATTAATAAATATTCTATTAAGTCCATATTTTGCGCTATTTTCGAACATTTTCGGGTATTGAAGAGTCGGAAATGTTTAACATCTTTATTTCGGGCTTACTGTGCTTCCTCTGTTAGCTCTCCCAATGGCAAAATACTATTTTCTATTATTTCTTTACCATGAGCCAATACTTTGTGAATTGTTGGAGTCATTGATTTCCAGGGGTATGTAATGTTAAGTAGTTCTTTAGTTTCGTAAGCAAAAATTTTAAATTTGTCCGCATTAATTTGTTTTTTGCTATTAATGGCTGCCAATATAATCTTAAAACGCTTCAAAATATTTAAGTCAATGCCTGTGATTAAAAATGTGAGTTCCGGATTTTCAAAGAAACGTCTTGCTGTATTTCCATCAGAGGTTTATCAATTATTAATCCGAGTTGTTCTTTGAATTCTAATTGAATTCTTTTCTTCTCCTCTTTTCGTAATTCGTGAAGTTCCAAATTGTTTTTACTGTAGCATTTTCCTGCCCGGGAATATTTCTGTACTTCATATCATATGCAAGATGTAAGCAGAACTCCAAAAATCTTATCCTTGCGTGGAGTAGTGATATTCAAAATTTTAAAGAATTTTTATTAACAAGGACTTCAGAATTATCCTGAAATTGTGAACTTATTTTTCCACATATATTACATTTCCATGTAGATGTTGTATCTGTTATAGCGTTTGCAACTTTTCCATCAATCATCGTTAATTGTTGTTGAAATGTAACTTTAATAGTTCTGTTTGATACTTTTACATATATTGGGGGCAATGCTTTAATTTCTTCTTCCAATTGGTTGACAATGCTGTTTCTTTTGTTTCTTTTGTGTAATCAAAAAGGATTGGACGGCACAAAAATTTGGATCCTGGAGTTAAATTTATCCATATATCATCAAAAAGCGAGTCATTTCTTGTCGATGAGGAAGGCTTATTTAAGCGCATTCGAAGTGGTACCAGAGACGCTATAAACAGCGAGGAAAATTATTTCCAGAATTACTTCCATCCAGTTGTTTGTATTCCGAAAATCCTGATGTTCCATCGCAGCCCCATTTGAATATTAAAATAAGTTCTGAGTCTTTGCATTTTTCAATGTTATCATTGCTGAAGGTAGATATAATTCTAGAGGCAGTATTTTCAAGTAATTACAAATATATTAACTTTAGCACTTTTAACAGAAGCATTAACCGGGTGCTCCATAGGCTGTAAAATATTACTTTTCGCTTCTCTCACTGATTTGCTACTGGAAAAGATATCATATCCTTTTTCGCTAACAGATTTCCTCAAAATCTCGTATTGGTTTCTTGATAATCCTAAATTTAATATTAGAGCTAAAGCATCTTCAGAGGTAAAGGACGATGTTGATTTCGGTGTCACTATGCTTTGGATTATCCGATGTAATCGATTAGGAGAAGCTGTTGGTAACACATCTATAACTTTTTCTACTTCCTTTGGTTGCGTACTTGTTACTAAAGCTTTAAATGTATCTTTTATTTCGGCATTCGTATGTGAATTTAGAATAGATTCCTGTTTGGTCCTCTTTGTTCTTAGCTGAACTTCATCGTAATTTTTTTTTGGTCGACCCTTTTTCTGTTTTCCGATGGAAATTGGTATTTCTCCCTCCAATCACTCTTCATTTTTCTTCTTGAACTTTGGTATTGACCAATCTGAAGCTTGCATCCTTTTTTCGTATGATTTATAAAAATTTTCGAGCTTTAAACTGTCTTCTGCAGTAAGAGTTAAACCAAAAGATACTACTGTATCAATGAGTTTTCTTATTTTTTCTGGACGATTTATAATATCAGATAGATTATCCCAGATTACTTTGCAAATAGAAAAGTGTTTTAATGTAATCTTCATAATGGCAAATTCACTAATAAATCTGCATATTTATAAGGATACTTATATATAGAAAAAGAATATTTATATCAGGTAAATGGTGACAGGCAAAAATTAATTAAAAAATTAAAATTTTTGCTCAAAATCCCCAATTTCATTCAGTTTATTTTTATGACCTGTAGTGTTAAACAGGTACGACAAAAAATGTACCTATGCGATTGTAAAAAAAATCATTTTTGTTATAATACATTAATTAAGTAGCTAGGTAAATTATTTAAAAACTTAAAAAAATGTAATAAAAAACGAAGGAAAATATACTTATTTATGTACTTAGGTAATTTTAAAAACCTTTTCAGTAGAAAAAAATTATGAACATTTTAAATAAATTCATTAATAAATATTATTATCTCGTAACAAAAATATGCAACGCAGTTGAGTGTTACGTATACACACATATGGAAATACGGAACAAAATAGTGAATTTTGCAACTTTTGACGTGACTTGGTAGTTTTGAGGCCATTATATTACTATTATTAAATGACCTATATCAACATTTTATATATCGTTGAATTGGTAAATAAGTCTATTTTTATATTCTTTTAAAATTTTTAAAGTATTTGCAAAATTAGTGGAGTTGTATTAAAAAAAATTAAATTTTTTTGGATTTTCAGCTATTTTTTGAAAAAAAAATTATTTTTGAAAAATTACCAAAAATAGGTTATTGGAGCTATTTTATTGATTTTTTTAGGAATGAAAGCTTGATTTGTGTTTTATACATTACATAAGAAATAATATTAAAAATATTATGCAAATATGCTTTTAATATGCTTTTAAAAATAGTCGTTAAAAAAACTGACTTTTAACATAAAATCTCCACTCCTGCATTCGTTTTTGGCCGGGCGGGAAGCAGTTTAGTGTTAAATCATTCTAAATCTATTTCTATAAAAAATATGGGTACCAAATTTAAAAAAGCTCGCGTGACATTTTTTTTATTAATCGATAAAAATGAAACTATTTTTTAAAATTGACAATTTTCGGCTGCTCTGAAATGGGGCACAACAGGTGGCAACTCAATTATGTCATTTGATTCGTTCGGGGTGAATACATTCTTTAAATGACTAACAAACAGATTCCCTTTTTCTGTATCGTTTCTTGCCCATCCACCATTTGTGTTACGTAAAGGTGGTCTACTTATAATAGGTCTCTTGAGTTTTTTTTGTAGCTCGCCATAGTGAGTAATCTGACTGAGGCGTTGCATCCAACTTTTTCACATATTTACACAAAGATGCATTTTTTCGATACTCCAAAAGTTTAGTAAGCCTTTTTTGGCATTCTTTTAGCTTCCATTTCACTTAAGGGATCTGTGGAGTTGCCACTCTGTTCCAACTCTTCTTTTTTCAGTCAAGAGCCATTCGACATCTGCAGAATAAATTCTATTATATCTGTTTTGTCGGGGGGGTTGGGTAGCGTGTTCAGCAGCAAGTTTTAGATTTCTTTCAAAATTATTGAGAGAGAGATCGATTTCTTCTGGTGAACCCAGCGATATGTTCTCTGTGCAGTGAGTACTAAGATGTTTCTTATATTTTAGCCAGTTTATCCTTTTTCCTGATATCGCTAAGTTACCAGTCGGGGATACAATTTCTTGGGGGCTCAATAGCATAACAATAGTGGGTGTGTGATCTGATGATAATTCTAGAAATGATTCAGCTTTAATTAGCTCCATTGGAATATTTTTTATAACACCAAAATCGATGACGTCCGGTATTTTGTGTGGATCAGTGGGCCAGTATGTGGGGTTTCCGCTAGAAATCACATTCAAACCCATTCTAAAAATTATATCAAATAAAACACGACCTTTCGGGGTAATCAGTCGTGATCCCCAGAATGTATGCTTAGCGTTATAGTCGCCAGCTGCCAGGAAGCGGGGGCCTTTATAAAAATTGTATTGATTTTCTGTAATTGAAAATCTTGGGGGTGAGTATATCGATGAAATCACTAAGTTTTTATAACAATCTTCAATACAGATTGTTGTAGCTTGAAGATAATCTTCACGAAGATCACACATTAAGTAGTGTTTAATGCGGGTTTTTATGAGAATAGCTGAACCTCCACATGCTCTTTCTCTGGGGTCTTTTGTATCATAAAACACATATCCATTTATTTGGAATATGCTTCTGGATGTCAAATGAGTTTCGGAAACTAGCATTATATCTACTTGTTTTTTTAGAAAATATTCTAGTTCGTTCTTATGTTGGCGTATACCAAAATATATTTTCAAACAGTACATGGCTTATTTAGAATTGCCTGCAACAATATTGATTGCATCTTAATCATATCTATTGTAGCTTCTAGCCTGGTAAAATTGAAAGCGGGGGTTTGTTCCATTGCCAGTGGGTTTGAGTTGAAGTTCGATTTAGGTAGAGAATTTTGAGTTCGATTTGTTCTGAGAACGTTTGCGTATGACTCTTTGTTGGCAGAAGGCTCTATTAACTGGGGGTAATTTGCATTCAAAGTATTTGGTGGTTGAATGGGGTAAATTTTAGATTTCTGGCCTAAAGATCATTTGACAAATGAATATACTGGACAACCTATGTAATTAGCGGTATGGTTTCCACTACAATTACTACATTTCTTAATCATAGAATCAGCATTGAATTTGTCGCATTTGGAGGAGTTGTGCAGTTCACCACAAACAACACAAACTGGTGGTAACCTACAGTAGGCATGAGTGTGTCCATACTCCTGACAGTTTAAACATTGGACGGGGACTCATATTACTACGCTTTTTGGGGATCACATAAAAATAATTCTCACCGATCAACGAAATCAGATGTTGAATCAATTCGTTTTTGTTTTGTTCTCTTAAAAAAAATTGGGGGAGGTTTAGACGACTTGGATACAATTGGAGGCTCAACCGATTCATTCTGTAAAATAGCGAAGCGATTTTCGGAAATTGGTCTATCGTCTTCTCTAGATAATTTTGCCGCAGGTGCGAATTTGGAGGATTTAGGGCTTCTTCCTCGTTTTAAAACAGTAATATATCGGTTCATTCCAACCTGGATTTGGGGTTTCTGTTTAATATTGATCGATCGGCCAGACTTGGGTATAGCTCCAGTTGTAGGGTTAATTAAATCTGTACTTACTGTGAATGTTGTTATTTTTGAAGGTGAATTACATAGCATACCTTCAGGCGGAATTAAAACTTGTTTATTATCTGACAATTGTTTATTATCAGCTGTTTTGTTTTCTTTTGTTAAAGAATCATCAATTGATAACAGAGCGGGGGAGCAAGAACGAGCGCGATTGCATGGTTTGGCGGTCATGTGTAAATTTTTGATTTCATAGCTTATAGCGCTCTAGCCAATCAACGTGATTGCAATATTACTGTGCTATTATACTATTAAGTACTTATGCAATATAGAGTGGGCAAATAATAATGACGCCTCATTTCCAAGAGACTTCTTTAATAAGTAGTTGTCATTACCGAGAACCAGAAAGTTTTTGCTGGGTTGTTACTTTTAAGAACTTTTTTAGGACAAAAGTCTATGTCGAATTCCCTGTTGGCGACCGATAGACCAAATTTTTGTATCCATATTATTTTTTAGCCCCATTTACCAGAAACTGCCGGTGGTGCGAGCAAAATCAAAACTTTTGTAAACTCCAATATACATACATGTAAGACAATATTAAATTAAGAAAATATTTGGTGTATAGACCGATTTTACTGGTTTAAAAATTCGAAAATTCAGAAAAATATTTGTGACAGAGGTCCATAGATTATATAAATGCTTCAAAACAGTCTAATAATGGGGTTTGCTCTATAACTCGGCTAATATGGGATCGACTTAGTTCATTTTTGAACACAAAAATTCAGAAAAAATGTTCGAATTTTCTGTGAGAGAACGAATCTATGTAAGTCTCTAGCTTACATAGGTTCTTCAAAAAGCAAAAAATATACATGGACAATAAAATAGGTGTGAATTACTTCAAATGAAAGAATTTTAAAATTTTATGGTTTACATTTGTTTTTTATTTATTAAATACAACTATGTAAGGAATAAAAAATGACCTCTGAAATTTACCTACGTTGAGGTTTGAAGATAGAAAGATGTTTTTATGAACAAGTCCGATATTTCTCTGCGGACAATAAAATAGGTGTGTTCGCGATAATTTTGAAATTGCATAACTATTTTCTATTTTTGAAACTAAATATTAATATAAAATGCAATAAGAGCATGAAAAGACATAGATATTTTTTTTTTAATTTTTTTAATCTTCCGTAGCATAGCGAAGACACACACCTTAAAAGTCTTTAAAATTATATTGTACCGTTATTATTACAAATTGTGATTTTTTGTTACTAAATGGAGGAGAATGCTTCCTAAATTATTACCTTGGATCTATTTAAGGATTTTAGGTAGAATTTATACAGTCATAGTCATATATATTTACACTGTTTTAAATTTTGGAGAAGAAGACAAATAGTGTTTTTGTTATAAAATATTTAAAAAAATTTTTCCGTTGTTGTAATACTTGAAATGTATAGAGTAGTTTGTGGTAATTTCTGAAAAAGTAACGGTATTTATTTCTGATATTAATGGAAAAGTTATTAAGCATTTTTTATTTCAAAGTATTTACACACATTTTTTTATATTTCAAAATTATTTGCACAGCTTCAAAAATCAATTATTTACGCTTAATAATTGCCAATGATGGCCAAAATGTCTTGTCTCTGAGATAATATGAAATCTTGTGATACAAACTCAACTTTAATCAACCTTTTAGAGCCAAAAGTATGATATTTAGAAAGGGTGATGATGTTCGCATTGTAAGAAGTGTAATACATTGGTTCTACAATTGTTCTTTTTTTTCGTAGCAATACTCTTGATTTTAGAAAAAATTTAAAATATAAAAATTTGATTTATTTGAATTATATATAAAATTCAATACAAAAGTAAAATCAATATAATGTAGTCTGGTAATATTTAGAAATCGTATATTATATTACAGAAAAACGAATGCGAAAATATTGAAATGCAATTTCTTTAATGCGAACATCTTAAACTTTCTAAAAATCATACTTTCTCGCTGAACAAATTGATGACTTTCTTTTTATTAAAGATTACGCGATGTTTCGATCCTATGCAAACTCTTTTACAAATTTTAATTCTAATGTACCATATTAAATCTTCATTTAAATCTCATTTTGTATCACAAGATTTCATATTACGAGGGCGGATAAATAAGTCCGTGACTTTTCGAACTTCCCTCGTAGTTATATGAAATGCAACACTATTCCCATCAAGTACCACCTGTTAATAGACTACTGTCAAATATTGAGCAAGCATCGTCATTTACTTTGCGTAAAAATAGGATTTTTCGAGGCGCTTAAAATAGGCATTTGTTTGGTCAATAATTTCATCGTTGGAGCTGAAAATCTCTTTCTACAGTCATTTCTTTAGGTTTGGAAATAGGAAGTAGTCACTAGGGGCTAAATACGGAGAATATGGCGAATGAGGTACCAATTCGTAGCCCAATTCATAGAGTTTTGCCATTGAGACTGCACACGTGTGCACCCGTGCATTATCTTGATGAAAAAGAACTTTTTTCTTGGTCATATGGGGTCGTTTTCTTTTTAAATTCTCATTAAATCCGTCTAATAAGTTGGCATAATATTCGCCGTTTATTGTTTTTCCCTTTTGAAGGTAATCGATGTGGATTATCCCGCGTGCATCGCAAAAAACTGCTGCCATCACCTTACTGCCCGTCATACTTGGCCTTCTTCGCGGCAGGTTCACCCGGAGAAACCCATTGTTTAGACTGCTTCTTGATCTCCGGAGTACAGTAATGGATCCATGTTTCATCCACAGTTACAAAACGTCGCAAAAACTCATTCGGATTGCGATTAAACAACTCCAAACAATCCTTTGAAATTGTCACACGTTTACGTTTATGGTCAATCGAGTGCAAACGCGGCACCCATCTTGCAGATAACTTTCTTGAATCCAGCTGATCATTTAAAATCGAAACCACACTGCCAAATGAAATGCCTGTGGCATCAACAATCTCACGCACTTTTACTCTTCGGTCGGCCAACACCATATCGTGCAGAGTCCCTATAGTATTTATTGAGATTTTCCTTGGTTTGATTGACGGTTTTTTTCGCAAAAAATAATGTTTCATGAGCACTCGAAATGTCCTTTTTTCCATTCTTAGAAAAATGCACGAGGTTGTATGTTTTGAACAGCTGTTAAACGCAAAGTAAATGACGACACTTGCTCAAAATTTTACAGTATTCTATTAACAGGTAGTACTTGATGGGAAGTGTTGCATTTCATATAACTACGAGGGAAGTTCGAAAAGCCACGGACTTATTGATCCGCACTCGTATATTAAAAACAAGATTTTGGACCATCATTGGCAATTATTAAGAGTAAATAATTGATTTTTGACACTGTGTAAACAATTTTGAAATACAAAAACTGTATGTAAATACTTTTGAAATAAAAATGTTTAATAATTTTTCCTTTATTACAACAATCTACTCTACATATTTCATAATACAAATTTAACAAATTTCACTTAATTCATATTAGCTCTCCAGCCGCATAAATAAAAAAAAGGTTTTAAAAACTGGACAAGTGTTCTAATAACTTACGACGATAAATATTTACCAAAAAGCAAAAATTTCGTAAATTATCGGGTAACTTGTTAAAGCTTCGAGCAATCCGAATTGGCCGAAAAATGATTTTTCAAAAACAGGATTACATATTCTAGGAATGGCGATCTGAGTATTTCTCAAAGATCTTGAAAGAAAAAAACAAAATTTTTACAAAGTGTAACATTCTTACTATTTCTAATGACCCCACAGAAATGAATCATGTTTCTAAACTGCAAAAAAATTTTCAAACAAACAACCAAGAAATATTCAGAAATATATGAGTGATGACCTATATTGTATATAGTAGTTATCGGTAACCTTCATAAATGCCATTTCAACGGACATCGTTAATTCGACTCTGGTTCTAAGAATCCAGAAAATAGAAACATTTTGTTCTCAGACGAAAATTGCGGAAATTATAAACGGAATGACAAACTTATATATATATATATATATATATATATATATATATATATATATATATATATATATATATATATATATATATATATATATATATATATTACACCTTCATAAAATGCACCCAAAGGTGTGTAATATATGGGGAATGGTACAAAAAGAGTACCATTTTATGAAGGGTAATCTTTAATTACAAGGTAACATCTTTTTTCAGAAAATAAAATACATAGATTACACTTTAATTATTAGTGTTCATATGATTCCAATTTAGATTTTACCATAAATCTTTATATAATAACAGTTTAGCCTCAATCTCTGTTCAAAAATTAATCAAATCGATTAATTTGTGATATCTAAATTTTTATATTAATAATTTTATAATTTTTGTCTTACAGAAAGGAAAGCGGTGATATAGAAGCACTCGAAATTACACCATATTCATCACCACCCGATTTACCCGAAGTCATGAAAAATCAAGAAGCAGCAAATGGTAAAGAACAAGTGGCATAGACGACTACAGTCAATTGAGACATCAAATATTAAAACAGATATAAGAACAACAACAAAAAATAGCAAAATGCAGCAAAATATTAAGCAACACTTTCCTTCAATCCACAAAAGAATCAATTAAATAACATTTTCTTTATTCTTGTTTTTATTATTTTAAATAACTCATAAAACAAACAAATATTTCAGTCGAATGAAAACACAGGTAATTGCTAAAAGAAACAAAAAATAAGTAAAACCCCAACAAAACATGAAAATTAATTTATTTTAAAAATCCATTGACAAAACAAATAAAAAGATAGACAGACGGCAGCCAGACACACACATTCGTATTGTATTTTAAATATAGCAGCATATTATAAACAAAATAATCAACCAGCTTAAAACTTTTTTTAAAGACTTTCTAAACTAAATTATTAAATTAAAATTTAAAAACAAAAGTGTTGTATTAAATGCTAAGATTAACTGTTGTCATTTCACCCAGAGTTAAAAGAAGAAAAAACTCTCTTTAAAATGAGTTTACATTTTTTTAAGTAAATTTATTTAAAAAAATATATATTTAAAGAGAGGCTCAATGTTTTTTTGATTTTTTTTAGTTTGTAATTTTGTCTTTCTTATGGTTTAATTTTTATATTTAATTATTTTCTTAATTTTGTTTAAAAAAAAATAAATTTTAAAAATTTATAGTTTCAAGAACAACAAATAATCTTGTTAGAAAAAAAAAAATAATAATAATTCAAAGCTTAACGAAAGAAAAAAAATAAGTTTGTTTAAATAAAATTTACAAATTCTTTAAAACAACTCAATATAAATATCCTTCAATTTTCTTTTTTAATTTAAAATTTTTCTTAAACTCTTTTTTTATAATTTTTATTTAAGAATATTTTTATTAAAAAAATAAAAAAGTTTAATTATATTTAAATAATAAACAATTAAAAAAGCCTTGTTAAAATCTCGTTAAGAAAAGAAAAAGAATTTGTAAGAAATCATTAGAATTAATGAAACGAAAACATAATAAAAAACCTACAAAAACATATGATTTTTAGTTGATAATTATTTTAACAAATAATTAAAATAAAATATAAAAATGGAAAGTAAAGCAAAATAAATATCCTTAATTTTCTCTAAAGGCATTATAAAATTATACATAATAATTAATATACAAACTACAAAAGAAACCTAAATATAAAATTAAATACTTTATATTTCTTATTTTTTATTTTTTTTTATTATTCTCCCTTCTATTTAATTTAAATTATAATTATGTTTTGGTTTAATTTTATTAAATAATAAAAAAAATAAAACAAAATAATTACAAAAAAAAAAAAATAATAATAATAAAATTAAATTTTGTAAACTTAAATAATTAGTATGTACTCGTAATGATTTCTTAAGCACTATCCTGAGAATCATCATCGGATATTGATTGTACTTCCTCTTCTCCTGGCTGCTCCTCAGCAAACGCCGCATTCGAAGTTTGTTGTAATTCTAAATTTTCCAAATACTCTTGTAAACGATCTTGAAAGAAATTAATATAAGTTTGTTTTTGTTGTGAAGTAGCTGGAAAATAATGTCCGCCATTGTGCTCTAAAATTTCTACATTTTTAAAGTGATTGGCCAGTTCTTGACTCATTTCTTTGTGTATAATTTCATCGGATAAACCATAGATGTGAAGTGTAGGAATGATAATAGATTCTTCGTATGCACTTTTGTGCACCAAACTGCCGGATAGGAAGCCGGAGGAAAGTATGGCAAATTCTGGTCTTATGGATGTCACTGAAAAAGAAGTTGTTGTAGTCAGAAGACGAGTAAAATATTTAGGTTTTTCGGTGTTTCTGAAACGAATTTTTTGAGAAAGAGTTTTTATTTTAAACCTTCGCCAAAGGTGGCAAGGACAAGACCTTACCAAGCGATGGTCGCCCGTATGTTGTAATCAATTCATCTAGGACCTTGATAATTTGATAATCTTAATGCTCTACAGAATTGAAATACTATTAAAATAAATATCATCATAGGTAAAAACAAGTGGAAATGTTATATTCGGCTGGGCCGAATCTTTTATACACTTCACAAGATCTATATTTTATTAAAATTGTTGCTTTAATCTGGAAATATACTTAATATTTGTAAACTGGTGTTAACCATAACATCGGAAACTTAACATAGAGTCCCCGAAAACTCTTTGGGCATATGACTTAGGAAGTTATGCAAAATTTTAAATTCCTTCTGAGTTTTCTACCAACAATTTTTTTCTTTTTTTTTTTTTTTTTTTTTTTTGAAAAAGATACCTTCAAATTAAATATTTTAAACTTGAATTAAAAAAATTTTAAATTTTTTACTTTGGGGCTCTAAAATACAATTCGACCAAAAATAATATGCCATATTATTACTTACATTAAAAACCTAAAACACAATTACAGTTAAGTGATAATATTTTAAGAAAAAACATCTCATATACTCAGATTTACTTGTCTAACTTATTTTTTCACCAAAAATATGCCCATATTAAAAAAATATGCTATAAAAAAATTCAAATGGATTCTACGAGGATACAAACCATGACTTGAAGATTTGTAATCTATAACACTTTCACTAGACTATCTGTACCCAGAAATTTTTTTGAAAAGCAGTTATATGTACTACTCATATATGTGAACAGTATAAAAATCAATTTACAGCATTATATGTTGAATATATTTAAAATTCTACAAAGTTGAAAAATTATTTTTTTTTACACAGATTAAAGTAAAACTATTTTTTGAATTCAGAATTTTAAAATGCCATGTGGCCTAGTGGGTAAGAATTCAAAGCTAAAAGTTTTATGGTGGCCGTATAGGTTTTAAGGAAACATTTTTAATTAATTAATAATATATTTGACAATAAATTTATGCACATATATATATATATATATATATATATATATATATATATATATACATTTCAACAAATAATCAGAAAATATACACATAGAGACGAAATTCTCGATTGACAATTGAAAAAAAATAGTTGCTTTGTAGAAAAAAATTTAGTTTTTACACCACATTAGGTCATAATGTTCAAAAGAGTAAAAATTAAAAACAAAATGATGTAAATTAAAAAAAGTCGATACTCAAAAATTTAAATTTTCTAAAAAAAGAAACATTAAGAAAAAACCCCGAAAAAATATTTTCAAAAAAATTACCAATTTTCGAAAAAAGTTACAATTTTCTAAAAAAAAAGTAACACTTCAAAAAAAGGACATATTTAAAAAAGAAAATTGCAAAAAGTATCTGCAGATGTCCAAACTCTTTGTTTTTGTGTCCTTTAACAGTAGTATCGATTATGGTCGAAAATCAATTCTCTTTGTCAAAAAACGATCAATTTGTATATATATATATGTATATATATATATATATATATATATATATATATATATATATATATATATATATATATATATATATTCATTTCCCCCATTCGTAAACTTTGTGAACGATCGTGAAGCAAACTGAAACTTTACCGCCATTTGTAAGCGTTGACACTTTACTGACCCTATTGGAAGTGGGAAGAAGTCAAAAAGAATATAACAAAAAAAATTTACTAACTCATAACTAATAAAATGATTGAGTGCAACATCGTGGCCGTGTAGTGATAGTGTGTGCAAAAATGTGACTCACGTAATCGTGGAGGTGCAAAAGACTTCCTCCTAGCACATGTCCATGTTAAAATTACTAATACGTAATTAATAAAGTAACTAGTGGGTGCCCTAATGTAGTCAGACTAGTTCGGGAACAGTTGGGCTTTCTTATCTTTTTAAGAGCGTTAAAATAATTTTTCAAAAAATTTTAATTTTCCACTTACATTTCTTCTTCGCCAGACCGCATATCAAACCCACAAAACAGGCTCCCTGTGAGAAACCCAACAGACCCTGAAACGGACCCTGTGTCTTCCAAGTATCCTCTACTAGTTTTAAACTTTCTTGAAAACCAAAAGCCGGGCCATTCTTATTGGTACCCTTAAACGAGCCATCATCCTTATTAAACCACCAGCTCAATTGATCAGGCTGAGGTTCTGTTCCCTCTTCCAGAGGCTTAGCCATATGGGGAGCATTAATAAATACAAATTCTGCATATTTATTGACATGTTTACGAAATGAACCTAATTTACTTTTAAAACTATCGGCATTTTGCCGATAGCCATGCAGACACAAAACACGCACTTTGTCTTTTATTTCTAGTTGGGATGTGGAGGATTTCTGTTTACTGCAGCAGGCGGAAGATGATGATGAAGTAGCCTCGTTATTAGTCATAGTGTTATTAATAAAAAATATATAAAATAATTATTTTTGCAAAATAGTATAATTGTGATTTGTTTGAAAGATGTTAGGTTAAATAAACAGCTGTGTTGTAGAGAAATAGTAGGTTCAGTGTATGACAGTTGGAACTATGTTTAGTGTAAAACCTAAATAAAAATTAAATTAAAAATTAAAATAAAAATAAGAAATTTAAGAAAAAAGAAATTTTTTTAAATATTCTATACCATTTTTTAATAATTTAGAGATTTTTACTGGTATTTTAATACAATTATATACATATTTTTATTTTTTGTATAGTTGTTTTTTAACTGAACGCACCCGTTAGCGTAAACCTGTGTGTATTGTTTTTTTCTTCTTTTGACATTTACCACTTCTCAGCCGGTTCCGCGTTTTCTTATGTAAAATTTATCTTACACACATTTTTGTTAAATATTTTATTTATTTTGTAACATTGCATTTCTATTTTCCTTTTTTCTATTATTTAGTTTTTATACAATAAAGTGAAAGCGTTGTTATTTCACTAAGAAATGTTATTGACAGTTTCACTTTTAAACAAAGGATCCTTTTTGGGTTCTTTGATTAACAAATGCAGGCAAGTTGTACGAATTAAACCAGTTAAAAAATTAGAAACTAATATAAAACCCAACATCTCTACTTCTATAACTAACTCAACTAAACCAACAACGTCCACAACAACGCCTGCATTTTCGGAACAACAAATGACCAATAGACCAGTTGCTGTAGCTAAACTCAGTTTAAATAGTCCCTCAAATGCGGCAAAAACTTTAGAAGAAAAAGCTGGCCTACCACCAAGGCCCAAAAAGCCTTTAACTCCCTACTTTCGTTTTATGAAAGAAGAAAGACCCAAACTACATGCAGCCAATCCTAAACTTTCGCTGGTCGATGTAGTGAGACAAGTCTCCAAACAATGGGAAAAAGCAGATCCTTCATTGAAGGAACGCCTACAAGAGGAATACAAAAGAGAACAACAAAAATATGTAGAGACACGTACAAAATATGATGCCAAAATTACAGTTGAACAACGTTCCCATTTGAAAGAACTAAAGCAAGAGCAAAATGAAGCCAAAGAAAGGCGTATGATGCGTAAACGCATTAAGGAATTGGGACGTCCCAAAAAACCAGCCTCGGCCTTTTTACGTTTCATAGCCAAGGAAAGAATGGTAACGCCTCAATCTCCAAATGAAACTTTCCGGGAATGGCATCAAAAAGCCACCGCCAAATGGGGCACTTTGACCGAAGAACAAAAGGAAGTTTACATAATGGAAGCACGTAAAGAATTGGAAAAGTACAAGTAAGTGGTTTAAACATTTAAAAAATAAAATTAAGTTTATTTTTTCTTGTTATTCTTGCAGAAAAGAAATTTCGTTGTGGGAAGAAAAAATGATACGTTTGGGTCATATTGATGTTATACGCCATAGCAATTTAATCGATCCTCCTGAGCCCAAGCCAAAGAAACTTTAAGTGGGGAGTAAACTAATAATTTTAACGTCATGTTTACATACAAACATTTCATATTTTTCGCTTATTGCTATAAATTTATAGTTTAAGTTGAGTTTCGTTTTTCTTTTTCTTAATTTTTTGGTATTTTAACCATGAAAATTTGTTTATTTCAAAAGCAGAGAAAAAACAACACATTAAAACACAAAAAATTATGTAAATTTGTTAAACTAGTTTTATTTATAGATTCTTAAGGGTATAGCAAAAAATCCTTAAAAATGTATGATTTATGGAGTTGTAATTTTTTTGGGCTCTCCGAAAAATCGACAAAAGTTGCTTTATAAGCAATGAAACGGAGACTCTTGTTTTAATACAGGGACCGAAAATCCCTGTATTAAATAAAGCCGAATTTAGGGAGATTTCTGTACGGTTCTATACCCTTGAAAAATTAAACAATTGTATAATTTATTATTTTAATTTATATTTTTATATCTATCTATATAATAGGTAAACACATTTTCTGTAATCCGTTTTACGCTCACAGTGTACATACGTTTTTAATAAAGAACAAGTTAGGGTACAATATTCGGCTGTGCCTAAATTTATATACCCTTCACCTGCGTTGGGATGTTATATGAAAAATTAATATATTTTAAAGTGATGTTGCCACGCCTGAGAGTTTTTGTTATTTTTTATTTATCATTCATCTACAAATAAAATACAGTCTCAGCGCCAAAAAGGCAGTATTGAGACAAGTTGACAAAAATATATTAATGTACTATTTAAAAATCAAAATTTAGTAATTGAAATTGAACAAAACTAACTTTAATAAAAAAAGAAAATAATCTATTAACTATAAAAACGTTTAAGGTTTTGATACAAAAAATCATTTAGATCTTTTTTAAATATAGATATTTTGTTAATTGTTTTCAGACGCTCTGGTAAGTTGTTTGTATTCAAAGACTCCAGTATATTCTATACGCTGCTTCGTGGTTTCCAATCTGCATAGCGGTAATATAAGATTTTGATGATTCTTTGCGTTAAAAACACACTTGGACGAAGTTAATGGTGCAATAACCTAGGTTGTGTAACGACTTAAATACATACATTAGTGCTTGGTAGTGCATGGATCGGAAGAATTGACTTGAGTTAATGTTGAAAACGATATTGGTAAACTGTAAATTGCTTTCAATGCATTATTTTGCATACTTTGCAAATTTTTTAAAACTGTTGAGTTGGGAAAACAATTTTTAACACAAAACATTATTACGATGGAACCGAACCCCCGAATTGTGCTTTTTGTAATGTCACTCTTACAATTCCTCATATACTTGCCGAATGTCCTAAATCCAAAATTGATGAGCCACTGGAACGAATTATTAGTTACTGCAACAACATACATATATTTGTCAGCAATACAAAAGGGTCTATGAGAGCACAAAATTGATGACATCTAGGGCAATTTTCCAATCATCATCAGATTAGATTTTAATTCTAAACTTTTTAGTCTTTTTATTGATTAAAGTTTTTTTAATTATTTGTATTTTTTATTTTTCTATTCATTGAATTAATTTTATTTTAAATGTCAATCCTTTGATTGTTTTATTTATTTATTTCTTTTTTGTCTAGTCTTTTTTGATATTGGTTTCCGAAATTTTATTTGTATTTTATCTTATGTTTGTTTTTGTACTTTTAGGGTAAAATGCGGTAAAATGATTAAAAGCTAATTTTTCTCCCACAAAAATACAACAACGTACAAAAGTACAGGAACACAAAAATCCAAATTGTTTATCCAGAAATAAAACATCAATCAAACTGTTTTAAAAATTCGTATGTGAATGTAATGTTATTTCAACATATTTAAATGTTTTTAATTTTTTTAAATGCAACTTTCCTGTTAGTAGGAAAAACAAATAATTTTTTATTCATTTTCATTTAAAATTTTTATTTTTTAATTATTTGACAATTTACATAATTTACCCGAAGAAATATTCTTGGCTGTTTCGTGCAAGAAGAACATTATTCTCCCAAAATAACTCTCATTTGCCCAATTTTCGATTACGAGAATGCTTTACGTAACATTGGGGTCCCGCATGCTCTCAATCCACAGTACGAAAACAAAATTATTATGCTGTTTCCCTTTTCTATGCGCACATAGTTCGGCGCATTACATATTATATATATTTTATAAATTAACTTTTTGAAATATATTTGAAATAAATAATATATGTATTTTTAAGTTAATGAAATTACAAAAATACCTAGAGAAGACAACATTAATTTAAATAAGGGTATTTTGAAAATGAATGGACCGATTTAAAAACAGAGATTCCAAAAAAATATTTGTGATTGTTCTATGCAAGATCAAAGGAACTGAAAAATCGAAATAACACGTTTTCCTATAAGTCGGTTAATTAGTTTATTTTTTTCAGCGCAAAAATTCAGAAAAAAAAATCAGAATTTTCTGTGAAAGAACGAAGTCCCTAGTTTACCTCAGGTCTACAACTGAGATTAACGCTGATATAATATGTGAGATAACGCCGGCAGAGGAGAGTAAACATTTTGTTTATATTATGTTAAATCTTAAATAAGGGGTACACGTATTCTAATAAATCCTATAAGATAGTATTATTTTCAATCAGTTACAGAGTAAACATGTCCTTTTTATTTAAGCAATTCGCACTTTTTTAACACAATTTTTATAAAAATGATTTTTAACATTTAAAACAAACACTAAAAGGAAACAATTTTACAAAATAACATTGTTTTTCAGTAATTTCCAAAATACACATGCACACACACAAGCAAACTTTCGTGTATGTGTAATTTTTTGACAGTTCATCTTATAAGATGGTTGTGTAGAGAAATCTCATCACAACAGTCTCATAATACATCTTATAATACTAATATTTGAATCTACACGTGAAATAATTCTCTCAGAGAGCGAATTTGACACTCTCTGACACAAAAATCTTACATATTATGTTACGTCTAGACGGGCTGTTATATATGCGTCTCAAAAAGATGAAAAAACCATTCATGCTTTACATAGTGTCTACATTAGAGATTTTTTTATCAAGACAAACGTCAAACTTAACGCGAATTTGTTGAAGGTGGCAACAGTTGCACAAAAACTACAATATGGCGTATTCGTTATTGTTTTTTATATATGCAGTTTTACAACTGCAACAACCACAATAATAATCAACTGTTTAACTAAGGTTACCTTGTATATATTCGCACTGATTTAGATGTTTGTTTTGATATAAATTTGCCTAATGTAGACACTAGGTTAGTTTGTAGTTGTTTTCAGTACCCTTAAAAACAACAACTATAAGAGAAGCAGACATTAAATAAATGAAAAAAAATATATACTAATAACTCTGTTGTTTATTAACCGATTTGGTTGATTCAAAAACCGAAATTTTAGAAAGATATATGTGAAAGTTCTGAAAGAAATCCGTTGCTTATATAGAGGTTCCAAAATTCCGAAACTGAAAGAAATTCAGTAAAAGTTTTTTAATTTTCTGTGCAAAAACGAAGTCCTTGTATAGGGGCTTCAGAAAATAAAAAAATCTGCAATAAATAAATACCTTCACTTAGCGAGTATTTCCTAAAAACGCTAAAATAACATCAAAATCGCAAAAAAAAACGTCAAAAGAAAAAAAATATAGAAAGGAAAAAATCGTCAAAGAAAACAATTTATAGGAAGAAAAAAGCGCCAAAACGAAAAAAGCTAAAACAAAATCGCCAAAACAGAAAAATAGAAAAAAATCATAAAAATGAAAAAAATCGTCAAAATTAAAGAAATAGTCAACATGAAAAAAATAGAGATAGATACAGTTTTGTTCGCTCTCTGCTTTAAAAAATTTTAGGAAACAATTTTTTGTTTTTTTAACCATGATCTTTAACATTTTTAAATTGGTAAAAAATATATATTTAAAAAAAAAAAAAAAAAAAAATGTGAAAGGTACTTATCAATATTTGATTAGTATTCGACTTGACAATCGTTAAACGCTTCTACTAACATTATTTTTTCCTGGAAAATATAAAATACCAAAAATAAATTTTATTTGCACTAAACTTTTTTATTTTAATACGATAGGGATAGCAGAGCACCCCAGGTATAATCTAATCTATTTTATTATTTTATCGGTACATTAATTTTTTATATTACTATAAAAATTTGTATAAAATAATTCCAGTAATTTCATTGCTGATTTGGTTGCTACAACTAAGGACGGAATGTAGTCACAATATCGTTAAAATTTTATATTATAAAAACAAAAAGTACATTGGAATGAAGGACATCAAATAATACAACAGATTTGTATAAAAAATCTTACAACTAATAAGACACATAATTTGTTTGTCACAAAAAAGAGATTCTTAGATTTTACGAATTTTTATATAAATGGTTTGGTAAATTTGTTACTAAAATAGGTGAATGTTACATTTATAAAAATTTAAATAATTTGACAACTATATAACCCATTATTAAAGTTAACACAATTTCTATACTCACTAAGGCTTTGATGCGATTAGCATCGGCCTTATAAAAGTCCCAATCGAAAATAATATTTGAGGCATCAGAATCACGCCAAGGATTTTCACCATCATCAAAATACATGGGACAATCATCACGTTCACGTTCATATTCTATGGCATCAATGGCAACAGCAGCTCCTTCGCTATGATTCCAGGAAGTGACATCTTGATTTAGTTTGCAAAGAGCTCCAACAGCTAATTAACATGTTTTCATTAATTGTTAATTATTTTTAATAATTGTTTTATTGTTTTTAGATAATTACCTTGTGACATTAAAACACGATTTAAGTCGGCTCTTTGATATACCCAACATCTGTATTTGGACAAAGGATCCAAGTCGTCATAGGTTATTAAGTAGGATTTAAGATTTTCCTTCCAGAAGCCAATACATTTCATGCGATAATCGGGATCACCTTAATTTGTTTTGGAGAAAGAAGTGTTGTGTTAATGCTTGTTTGTTTTATTTGTATTCCAAGTAAAACTTACTATAAATATCCACTGGTCTTCCCAAATGATCTACAGATAAACAATAGTTTTCATCTACTGCCATTTCTTTTTGATCTGTATCACATACTGATAAATCAGAAATATTTTGTTTGCATCGAATATCAGGACGTGGACTCAAAGTTACACCACCCAAAATTCTTTAAAAGAAAAATAGAAACAAATTGAATATGGGAAATCTTATTTTGATAAAAATGATAACTGATAACATTTACCTTGTCTTAAATGGATGTTCACCGCGTTGTGTAAAATTGAATTTACCCGCAACTGGACATCTAACGGGTACTGGATTTCTCGCCAAGAACAAATCATATTTCCAAGCTTCATCATTTTTAAACTGAACCCAAGAACACACCGTACTGAAATCATCCTTAATAACAGCCAAACCTTTGCGATAACGTATAATATTGTGATGACGTGGCATAAAATCAAAACAAACATAATCCTTTTGACAACCATCAACAGTAAGACGTGCCATCATTATACGATTACCACGACGTTCACGACACACATATATGGTGCGTCTGTAGCGAGCTTTATCTGGATAGTACGTCTCATTTATGTGCGTTTCACTAATAATGACATCAGCATCTATATTGGCTGTATTAACCCATTCGCCACTAAAATTTTGTGGTAAAGTACAACCCGGCTCAACATATTCCGCTTTGACGGGATTAAGTTTCAAACGTTCCGGTGAATTTTCGGGCGTTTTAAGTGTATTACATTCGGCAGTAATGGAGACACCCACATACAAGTCATCATCGCGATTTTTAAGGAAACAACGATATTTTTCATCTTTACGAGATTCTTTTGTATTGGCGACAGCAAAGTAATGATTTTTACCCACAAACCAATCACCCAAACAACTGTATTCTACCAGACCACTAAAAGTACCATCCATACCCTCACACTGTTGATAGGTAATATTGAATTTTTGATTCTGTATCAAAAACTGAGTACCGGCCGTTTGACAGGACTGTATTCTAGCATCAGGCTTATTGCACACACCAGTAAAGCGAAAACGGTTTTGATAGGTAAAATGCCAAACACCTTCCAAAGAACTGCGACAATTAATGGGTATAAAGTTTTCATTGAACAAAGTAATCAATTGTTGGTCATCTTTAATACCGCGACAGACTAATTTTACTGTAGGCCTAGCACCGTCGGGTATAGTAACGCAAGGACCTTATCAAATAAATAACAATGGGTTTATAAACTCAAAACATGGCTATTTTTGTAGAAATCTAATCTTACTCTCAAATTTTTCAAAAACATTTAAGGTCCTTATGAAGGTTTTAACACAGTGATAACATCCCTTGCCGCGTTCTTCAAACACAAAAGAATACTCATCGCCATGATGTTTTTCCATGCTTATGCAGTTACCTCGTTTACTCATTTGTCTGGCATCTATTACCGTTTCTGTGGGTGAACCAGATTCCCAGGAAAACCATGATCCCTGCAGGATTTTTGGTATCGTACAATATTGTTCTTCCAATTGATTATATTGAGAATGAGCTATTTAGATACAAAAATAATATTTAACAATTTAATTGAACTCATACTATATAAATGAATCAACAAGCTACATATTTGCCAAGCCAGGGGTGTGGCTTAAGTCTGTCTTTCTTCTCAATTAGCATAACTTTACCTGTCACAAAAATACCCAAAAGGGTAAATAATTTGTAGAATATCATTATTATTTGACAACTATACTATGTTTTGACACATTAACATAATTTCTTTAAAACATTTTTTTAAATTTATTAAAAATAGTTTAATTAAAACAAAAGACAACAATAAAACACTAACCCAAAAGTAAAATTAACTATGCGTGTTTAATGTTGAGAGCTGCCAGATAATTGAAAAACTCAAATGTTTGTTTTGTGTTACCTGAATAAAAAGAAAATAATTTTAACATAGTGAGATTAAGAAATCCCAGAATTTGAACAGCTGTAAGAATTTTTTTGAAGCGTTAATTTCGAAAATGTTGTAAATAATGGCCATTATCAAAAAATTTTAACCTGGATGAAACTGACGTTAATTCTTAATTAGATTTTTCTAATGGAATAGCATGGACTTCTGCGTTAATTAAGTTTTTGTAATTTTACACAATTAAATCGAAGGCGCATTTAAAATAAATTGAAAAAATGTTATTTACTTTTTGAAAATTACACTTAGTTTTTATATTTTTATATTGCAAATTGCAATTTGTATAAATCTTGGATATTGAGATATAAGAACGGCGATATATATAATTTATTGGTACTATACATTTAAGTCAGGTGACGTCTATAGCTGAAAACGGGACATTTGTCAAAATACATTTTGATGAGGAACATCGCATAGGCAGCATAATTAGAAGATATGCTTAACGGAGATGTATATGCCCATCAAAAAATATTTATTTGTGTAAAAAAGCATAATAATATTAAATAGCACTTCTTTGTAATAAACTTGAATAAAATATATTTTCGCATAATATAGGGGAAATAAATTAGCTGCAAAACCCATTTTTTCAAAATTTTTAAAAATTCCGATTTTTAGTATAAAGAAAATTAAAAAAATTTTACTATAATATGCTACACTAATACCACCAAATATTGAAAACAAAGTTTTATTTGAATAACTCCTCTCGCCCCTTTCCCGAAATGATTAAAGGCCCAACCAGTCAACTTTGCGACGCAACGTAGAATGAAGAAATGTAGCGTGAAGCACTTTGTGCAAACAATCAACAAGAGGAAACATTTCAAATGTTATTGAACATTTATTGTGTAAACTCAATAAGCATCATTGCTGGAATTCAAGTTAAAACCAAATGTATTTCAAGCCTTGAATCCAGTGACAAGCATTGAATTAAACTTGTATTACACTTTAATTCAATAGCGTTCTCTAGTCGAAAGGAAATTTAAACTCAAGTGAAATTTATTTTACTTGAAAATTTTTAATTTTTTCAATCATATTTCACATATTTTTATATTTAACATTTTTTATATTTAAATTCATGTCGGATTCCAGCAAAATTTTCCAAGTCTTGATTTTTTGAAATTTGTATGATTATTGGGAATAACCCTGTTTATTGGTTATTTTGTAAAGAAAATAAACTACAGGGTTGTTAAAAAGTCACGAAGCTACGTAAAAATATATTTTCTATAAATTTCTGCGATATGTTACATAGAATTTTTGTGCCAATAAGCTACTCACACACATGTGCATAACATAGTGTCTACATTAGAGATTTTTTTATCAAGACAAACGTCAAACTTAACGCGAATTTATGAAAGGTGGCAACAGTTGTACAAAAACAACAATATGGCGTATTCATTATTGTTTTTTATATATGCAGTTTGGCAACTGTAACAACCAAAATAATAATCAGCAGTTTAACTAAGGTTACCTTGTATATATTCGCACTGATTTTGACGTTTGTTCTGATATAAATTTGCCTAATTTAGACACTAGGTAAAGCAGGTTGAAACACAGATTGTAATACGATGATTTTTTGCTCACTGGTTGGGCAAACGCGAAAAGATTCTGAATACTTTTGAGTCCCTTTGTAGTATTTGTACAAATGGATTTTAATATGCCACCAAAAAAATCTTAAATGCATATTTTTAAACCCCAAAAACTATAAAATATCATTATTTTCAATCAGTCACAGAGTAAGCATGTCCTTTTTATTTAAGAAATTCGCACTTTTTTAGCACAATTTTTATAAAAATGTTTTTTAACATGTAAAACAAACACTAAAAGGAAACAATTTTACAAAAAACCTTGGTTTTTTAGTAATTTAAAAAATATAAATGTACATACATAAATAAACTTTCGTATATGTGTATTTTTTTTTGACAGTTCATCTTATAAGATGGTTGTGTAGAGAAATCTCATCACAACAGTCTCATAATACATCTTATAATACTAATATTTGAATCTACACGTGAAATAATTCTCTCAGAGAGCGAATTTGACACTCTCTAACACAAAAATCTTATATATTATGTTACGCCTAGACGGGCTGTTAAGTATGAATAAAAAAGTTACCAACTTTAAGAAATGTATGGTTTGAAAATTTGATAATATACAATAATCAGAATGAAAAATATTCACAAATTTTAAAAAAATTTCAACTTTATTTGAAATTGTAACAATAATTATGTGTCTAAACTAATATTTAGTAGTAATGCGTTTTATTCCAAGTATTGATAGACATAGATATAAATTTCGAAAGAAAAAAAAAACACAGCTAATTTTAATTTTTTTGAAAATTTTAATTTAGATTTTAATCAAAACTTAATTCGATTTACAAATTATCAAAAAAGTTTTATTTAATGTATATATATATATATATATATATATATATATATATATATATATATATATATATATATATATATATATATAACTTAGGTTTAATTTCTCGATGTTATACATATATTTAAAATTAAATAGCAAAGTAATAAAACACTTTTTTTAGTTAGTGCAAATATGTGAGCAAAAATAAAATTCGATAATTAGAAATAAAAATACGACTCCTATAAAAAACTCTATTTCTCAGTAGACGCCATTTATATTGTTGTGAGATGAAGGCGAATTATTCTCCTGAGCAACCAAACGTCGCCTTATAGAGGAGGCTGAAGATGATAAACCGGTAGAACTGCGATTACCACTAACTTTTTCGGCTTCAATGCGACCTGATAAAAAGTTGGCCAAACGTTCCTATTGAAAAGCAAAAAAGAAAATTTAAAGAAAAATATATTAATAAATATGATGTTCAAAAAATAATAAATAAGGGCTTTTTTATCTGATTTACCAAATAAGTATTCGTAAGTATTTGTAAGCTGCCATAAAATTTACCCATACGTTTTATTATGGTCTCTGCTTCTTCTTTCGATAAATTTTTAACTTTGTCCAATTTTGTTATGCTTAACAAACGATTATTAAAAATGATCATGTAGTGCACTATTTCCGTGGTGGTATGGGAAACAGTTCTAAGAAATTCACAATAGAATTTGTTAAATATATATATTTTCAATCTTTTTATATTTATTGAAAAACTTACTTGGGTACATTAGCAGCCACATTGGCGCCAAAGTTTACTATATGAACCAAACGTCTGGCCGATTCTCGTGTCAATAGAACAATTAATTGTTCTAAGGTGGTCGGCCTAGCTTGATTTTCGGGCTCATCTTGACTTAAATAAGCCCAAAGTTCTTTGGCTTTCTGTAAGGCCAATTTAGGATCGGTAGCTATCTTTAGTTGGTAAGAATTTAAAATTGTTAAATGAAATGTGTGGAAGGTTTTAATCACAATGTAATAAGAAAGTGACCTCGAAAGCCCTGCTGATTTACAATTTTTCATGTACGTTCCACGCAAAGCTGTCAAATTGTTTTTGTTTTCTTATGTAAAATTTTTATCGCGTTCATTTACTCTTCTTCATTTACACATTTATTTTTTATAGCATTTTGACATTATATGCCGTGGTTTTACACTAACAAAATACAAGCAATTGTTGTTTCTATAGATGTGCGGACACTTTATAATTACATTATGGTTTTAATGCAATAAATATTTACCAATTCCGCTGCATATATTATTATATGTATCGCTTCTTTACTTTGTTTCTTTAGAGCTCTGGCTTCTGCTAAAGTTCTTTGGGTCAAACGACGCTTGAGTTTACGCGAAAAACGTTGACCGTGATGAATTGCCTTGATGGCGCCTTTTTCATCGGGTGCATCTGTGTTGTTATCCTCATCATTAGGGGCTAAAATAAAGGAAAAAGATAAGTTTTCACTTAAAAGAAATATAATAAATATGTTATTAAAGTAGCTATATTTCAATAAAAGAGGAGAGTATTTTCCTCTTTTGTTAAAATGGAACATGCTTTATTTAAACAGCCCTGAACTTTTTTTAGTTGCATCGTTGTCAAGCAGCATCCCATTAGAAGGAACATAAACAAAATTTAGAGTTATTTTTAATTGTTCTGTACGAAAACAAAACAATTATATCAATTAAAATGTTGAGTGTAATTATTTCTAAATGTTCAATTATTTCTATATTACTTATATGTTTGACATAATTAAAAATTATTTGAATAAAACAATAAAAAACCATATATTATGCATACCTGTCACAAATTAGGTCGAAAGGTTAGATAAATTTTGTTTATTTAAAAATCACTTAAAATAAAAATATTTATTTATTATATTTTTTAAAGAAGACCGTCCTAATTATAATGATGTAATTATTGTCATCCTCCAAGAGCTGATAAAGTTAAAAATAGTCCGTGAGTTAAAATTTTAATTTTCCAGTCCTTTCGTTTTTCTCAAATTTGGTCTTTGTGTGGCGTAGTCGATAAATCATTACAGAATAATATATTATATACATATATAATCATAATTTTTTATTAAGTAAGAAAAATAACAAATTTTACTTAGAAAATATTAACTATACAAAGAAGGGTAACTTACTGACCATTACCTATTAATTTTCATTTCAATGTTGCGTTATCACTGCAAGCTTTGTATTTTATTCTTCTACGTTTTCAATAAATGAATGAAGAAGAAAGCATCAATTATCTACTTTTTTATTTATAAATATTGTAAATTAAAGATTAAAAACATTATTTATGGTTTTCTTTTTCTGATTTTTTTTTTCTCCCAAAAAAATATTTAACAGGAAATGATAACCTCAGACAATTTAAATGACTTTTTTTGTTTTCTTTTTTCGAATAAATAACAAACAGATAAATAATAATTATATTTCTAAAACATTATTTGTAACTTACCATCAGTTTGATCGCCCTCAATGGGCACCAGATATTTATCAACAAATTTATCACCAGCAGTAAAAGCCCCATCCAAACGTTCAGCCGCATACGTGGTAATTGGACTCTCCAGCACTGCATTACCAATTTGTTTTACCGAATCGGCCCGTTTTAAAACCGGTTTAACCAAATGATCTGTCATGTATTCCTTAGTATTCCAATACATCTTTAAACCCATAATAATAGTCTAATCATAATATGCTTTTTAGCCTAAAAACTAAATTGTTTCAGCTTACCAGTTCGGGTGGTAAATACACCAAAGGGGCACGTTGTTCCAAAATATCCAAACTCTTGCACATCACCATATCCAAACTTTTGAGAGGTGCCTCAAATAGTTTGACAGCTGGTTGCACCGATTCATAGGCGGAGAGTATGGTATATTCAGCAGTTTCAAAATACCACTTAAATAGACGATTGCTATTTTTGACTTTTGTATAGAGAATTTCTACCTGCTTGAAACTGGTATCAATTAATGGTATACTGCCAATACGATCGATTGTCTCCAGGTGTAATTTTGTACTTGGTGTATTGGCTTTAAAAGAGTTTCAAAGAAATTTAATTTTTTTATTTTTAATCCCTACATTTTAACAAACTTTTTACTAACCCATTTTTATTAATAATTTTATTTAAAACTTTATTAACTTTTTATTTATTCTGTAACACTTTCAATAATAATCCGCTTTAACGCGGTCCGTTTGTAAACCTTCTCGTTCAAGCAATATATAAAAACTAAATCTCATTGACTTTCAATCGTACTATTTAAAAATTATATATTTCTTATGTTCTTCGTTTAATGCAAGAGATTATTTTCTCTACGTTTAATGATTTTTTAATGCTCCCAAAATAAACAAAAAAATAGAACAATCTTATTGCAAATAAAATTTGATAGCATGATGTTGCTCACGGGTTAAAATGTTGCATTAAATATAAGTGGTTGCTCAATTTTACAAATTCTTATCAGTAGTAATCAACACAGTAAAAAAAAATATTTGGACTGTAACGAATTTTGTTTTACCCTAAAAACGATATTAAGATTAAAAAAAATCCCTTTAAAATCGTGATGAAATCGATAGAAATCTAATGCTTAGCAATAAATCTATCCATATGCTAGGAGATCTGATGACATACGGATTTCTGAAGCCTTAAGGATTTTTAATTTACTAATAAAATTAGGGTTATTCCATATTTCGATTCGATTTTTTTTTATTATTAGAAACTATAACACATTTGACAGTCTCTATTAGTAGCTGCCTCCGAAGACATAAAAGAGAATTTCTATGATGAAATAAATACAGCATATGATACCATTTCCCTTGGGTTCATGGCCTCCGGATACGTAACGGCAATGGAGATCGCTTCAAAGATTTTTTTCAGCGAAAAGAGTATGATTATTGGCGGAACTCTTTTCGAACAGAATCACTGTCATAAGATCACATGACCATTAAATACCACCACAGTCCAGCGAACCAAATAGACCATAAACTACAGAGTTGTCAAAAAGTCATGCAGCTACGTAAAAATATATTTTCTACTAGCTAACCCGGCAAACGTTGTTTTGCAATATAACTTATTTCTAGTGAATATTTTGGTATTGAATTAAAAAATAACGAATATATTTTGTCAGTGTGTGGGGATGGGTGGGCGTGCTTTTTCCCTTTTTACTTTATTTTTCGCCCTAAATGTTAAAATTTATAGCCTTTAGTTCCTTCAAGACTTGAAACTACCATCGGATAATTAATTAAGAAGACATGGGTAAGGGTAACTTACCCATGTCTTTAAGTTTCTTTCCGCTTGATTAGTTAAGAAGACATAGGGAGAGGGAGCTTTTACCCCTCTTGCCCTTTTTCCCGTCCTAAATAATAAAAAAAAATTGTAGGCTATGGTTCCTTTCAGATGTTACACTATTTGCCTGCCAAATTTCAAGAAAATCGGTTTATTAATTAAGAAGTTATAGGGAGGAGGATTTTTTATCCCTTGTAGCCTATCTTACGCCCTCTAGTGATATATAATATACTTTACGACCTATTCTCATACCTAAAAAATTCACATACAAAATTTCATAAAAATCGATCAAGCAATTTCGGAGGAGTTCAATTACAAACACCGTGACACGAGAATTTTATTTTACGATGATTTTTTGTTCACTCGTTGGGTCTTTAGAGAACACCAATCGTAAAGTAGTTCTGAGTTAGAGAACAACAACTATATAAAACTCAGAAGTTGATATTGGTATATACCATTAAACTCGGGTTCTAAATTTAGAAATTTTCAGTTTTCTATATGAAGGTATATATCGAGTGGAAGTTTTGCGGAGGAAGCTTCTTTTGGAATAAACACTCTGGCATTTTGTTTGCATATATCGACAGCATTTTAATTTCTAAACTCCACAAAGAGTTACAGAAAACGGGTACAGAGATTATTAATTTATCTTGGCTAAACTCAGGTTACGCAAATTTGCAATTTCTAAGAAGCATCGTACCACATGCACCGCTAAAATAGCTATTCAACGTCTTAAAAACAGGAACACTCTAATATACACTTACGTGATGAGCTCGTCCGAACTCTCTCTATTTCACTTCCCAAAAGTGGTCCACGTTAAGGGAGGTAATAATGAATTGCGCAAATGACGCCTTGGGTCCTGAATCGAAAGTTAGACGAGATAGGATGCCTGATAATATGTGATCTGCTATTCAAGACCCGCTTTATAATAAGGTCAAGACAGCTCAGAGGGAGAATATCACCTCACAAACTAAATAACAAATCAACTTACAAATCTATGGGTAAAACTATATTCGCGGACTGTTTATAAGAACACGAAAGAATTGGTTAACAGCGATTATGGTATTCAACATCCCGTAAGGGACGAAGAAGGTAATATTCTAAGCACATATTAGGAGCATTTGGAGAAATAGAGACAAAACTTCACTGAGCTGCCGAAATCAATTATTGACACAATACCATCAAGCTAAATTTCTAGTCTACCAAAGGCAAGAATTCGCAATAAACAATTACAGAAAGGTATAATATATCTTTATTGGCCTAGCAAGACTTTTTATTTTACTTGAATTATAAATAAATAAATATGAAGATATCGTTATTATTAAGATCTACAAATCTGATCCTCTTCATTGTGCAAGCTTTCTTACCATTGCCTTGCGATGTATGGGAACATGAAACATTCCCGAATTAATTGAATGGAATTGCAAAGAAGAGTGACTTGAAGGACAGCAACAGCTGGTAAGGTATTTGCGTTAGAGTTGTTGAAGTACTGTGTATTTGAATACACAATGCTAGAAATTTTTTCGGGCAACTACTCAATATTTTTTAGTTCAATCAGAAGAACTCTTAAGTGCTTCTTAAAAGAAAAATACAACATAAATTTACTGAAAACTAAAAATATTTTTTGCCATTTTTATTAATATTTTTAAATATTAAGAAGAAAAGTATTGAGTGGTATCGAGTATTTTATTGATCCGCTTATAAATCAACATGAACGTGCAAATTATAAGAAGCCTTTAATATAATGTATTAAGAATAGTTAATTATTAAAAAAGTACATAATGTTAAAAGACAATGAAAAAGAACGTTTTGTTGAAAGGATATTGTAAAAGTACTTTTTGTTGTGTGTACTTTTTTAAACGTTAATATTTTTACAGAATATTTTAAATTATCCAGAAAAACTCAAAATTGCTCAAAAAAATATTCGGAAAGAAATAAGTGTAATTGCAATTAGAAATGTACCTAAAATCAGAAACTTTTTGACTCAGGACCATTTCAGATCCAAAAATATGATGTTTTAAAAATGAGAAAAATTACAATTTTCACACAAGTTTAAATGCATGGTAAAATTATAATTGTATATTCATTTTAAAGATAACGATATTGTTTTTGTAATAATATGTATAAAGATTTTTTTTATTTTGAAAGCTTAAAGGTCAAAAATTATATTTTTAAAATTATTAAAAAAAAAAAAAAGAAAATTAATAAAATACCAGGTTGAAAATTCGTTAAACTTCATAATGAGGCAAAGTTTATGAAAGACAAATATGAGTTCAGAAAAAATATCCTAGATTCAATTTTCGTTCATGCTATATCCTAAACAAAATGAGTTCACCTTGAAATTTGGTTTAAATATAGAAAAGGATTTTATAATATATATATTATAATATATATATATATATATATATATATATAATATATATATATATATATATATATATATATATATATTCCTTTGGAGATCTTTAAAATTTACAATCAAAAAAGTACCTTTTGGAAAAAGAAAAAATAATAAAAAAGAAGGAACGTTAGGAAAAATTATCCTAAAAAGATTTTTTTTTTACTTCAACCCAACAAACATACCGCAACAAACATCAGCATTCGTGGTGTCTTTTCAACTTGGTCAATTTCAGACACAAAGTATAAACAGAGGCGCTATAATTGATGTAATATATAATGGAAAGAGGTTAAAGAAAGAGATAAAAATATCACTCTATATTGATTTTAAGCAAAATACAACATCTCAAGAAGGTCTCTGGTCTACTTTGTGACTATTTTAAATGTTGCACATACCTGAGGTTCTCTATTTGAGACCTTGTAGACCCATTTTTATCAGAGTTATATAGTACACATATCTGCTATCGTCATGGGAAATTTCATTTAAATCGAAACAAATTTTAGGAATTGCACATATATTTTCGATTTTTGTCTTTCGAAATTCCCCCAGTATAGCTTATACTACCATAAAATTCAGTAGGCAAGCAAATTCTCGCCCCACTTCTGCTTAATTTTCACAACAAAGGTGCAAATCTAATTTAAACACTCTATCAAATTATATCACCAAATGTACTCTTAATTATAGGCTACAAAAAAGAAAGAAGAAGAAAGCTTAATTGACCTTTGAGACACTTCTACAGATAAGCTAAATGCCGGCTAACTAAGATTCCGAAGGACAAGTTATAAAATAATATTAAAACAAAACAACACAATTTATTAAAATAGTAAAAGTGTAAATACAAATCTGTGGACTTTCGACAAAACAACTTAACTAAAATTTTCAAATTTTTCAGGAGAGCTAAAAAAAAACTGTTTAAAAAAAATCAACAATTTCTATGGAAATGTTAATTTTTTGGCAACTATATTTCCAAAATTAATAGTCTAAGGAAAATACCGATTAGCGCATTTAACATGTTAATTTAATGATTAAATAATCTAAAAATTTTCTTTTCTCGACTTAAAATGTTTTGTCAAAAGTCACTGAAATGATTTAAGATTATTTTCATTTTTAAAACTACTTGAGTACCACATAAAAAACTGTATCAAAGTTCAGTTTATTTTTTATGTTTTGATTTTCAAAATACAAACTGAGTGAATTTCAGTGATAACTCAACATGAGCAGAGTATGAATCAGTATTTTTGAAAATTTGGCTTTTTATTATTTACTTTCAAGCAACAACTGGTCATCTTTAAAAATTTTATACAGAGACCGTTACATTCAAACCATTTTTTTTTTATTGGTCTTATCTATCTTATTGAAAATTGTACTTTGATTTTTTGTAAAAACCACGTAATTTTCCTATGATCAGTTCTGCCATTGATTCCCAAATAGCTTAAGATAGAAGTTAGTTAATAATTAAAATTTAATTCAAATGAAATTGTTGATTTCTGTGATAATGATTCATACAGTTATATTTGTGATAAATTTTAAATATTTTTTAAAGAATTCTTTGATTTTAAGATTTTTTATTGTTGCTAAGTTCATGATGAAGTTGAGTTGTTATAATATTATAACACCATTGATTAATCTTCAACAGACATGTTTTATTATTAATGTTTGTGTTCATTTAATTAAAAGAAGATGATTAAGAAAAAAAAGACTTAATAGTTCAATATGTAAACGTTATCAAAAAAAAAAAAAAAAAAAATAATAATAAAGTAAAAAAATATGGTAGAACAAATTTCTGTCTGATCACAGTCTAGAATTTCTGATGCAAGAATTTTTTTTTTTATTATTATAATCATAAAAGTCAATAACCTAATTTTTGGTTAATTAACTATATATTATAATTAAAATGTTTGACATGTGCAAAATAATTGAATGGTGCTTGAAGTTAATTAACAGGTTGATAACTATACAATTGGAAAAGAATCCAAAAGGTAGAGAATTTATAAGAAAGTGAACACGAATTTTGTAGGAAACTTTTTCTCTAAACAAGCGATAAATATCAAAAAGATATTTAATATATAGAAAATGATCTTAATAGTTTTTAAGAATTTAAAATAATTAAATTATAATTTAAAAAAATGGACACTGCACAGTGGCTGAGAATCGTTTTTCTTCCACTAAAACTCTGTAATTTTTGAATCGATAAATATTAAAAAAATTTTTTATGGAAAGATATTTTCTTGAATTTGTTTCCAGTTTTAATTTCATTAAAATCGTTTTAGCAGTTGTTGAGAAATTTAACTTTTGCTTCTTTATCTAAGCTCCGATATTCTACTTTCCACTGACTTCGAATGCTAGAGATGAGCGGATCTGACGTTGCCAGAAATATATTAAATAGATCTTCATTTGTAGAATTTCGTGATATGTTTCTATTATTGTGCTCTCTATAAAATCTGTAATCCTTATTCCTTTTTTCCTGGGCTTCCTCTGATAGCTCTCCTAGTGCTAATAAATGATGCATAATGACATCTTCTCCATGATAAAGGATTTTGTGAACTATTGCAGACTTATTTCTCCATGGATATTTGGTTGTATATATTCGAGCAGTTTCTTTCGCATAATCACCAAATTTTCTAGCATCAATTTGTTTATTGCACACAAGTAAATCGATAATTGTTTTAAATCTTGAAATAAGATTTATATCAACACCTGATCTTTCGGGACCTGAAAAGAATCTTCTTGCTGTGTTCCCATCATTCGTATTGCCTGATCCTTGTTTCGGTTGATCTATAATCAGCTCATATTTGAGAAATTCGTCTTGAACATGTTTTTTTTTTACTTCTTAACTCCTTTTGGTGTCGTTGTTTCTTATTGATACTGTAGGTTTAAAAACCAAATCATAACTGATTTTTAGTATGTGTTCTATGAATCGTATTCTTGTATGTAGCGGTGATAATCTAAATTCATATGCGTCAGTATTATCTAATGATTTTTCCGGGACTTGGTTGCAGCAGGATGGAACCTTTGTGTCATCGTTAGTATTAATTGATAGTTTACTTCAGTTGCCTGACCGTCAATTTTTAATTCGAATGCTGTAGTGTTGCAATTTGGGCTCAAATATCACTGTCTTTTTTTTTTTTAATGGCATCATGAGTTTCCTTTTTAAATTCAAATTTAATTGGTCTGCAGCATTTCGTAGAAGATGGTGTTTGATTTTCTAAATATCCTTTGTTTGTATCACACTGGTTGAAGACTCCGAGTCTTCCAAATTCTTTAACAATCGCAATGGTACAAATGACACAATGAACATATCTGTGTCTGAAGTTACGTTTACTTTTCTTTGAACGTAACATAGAACATCTTCCCGATTTTTGTTTTAAAAATACTCTTCTGATAATTCTTTATAGCTGAAAAACTTTACACATTTTATAAAGATTTTAAAATTTCATTGTTATTGCTTAGATATATTATAGCAACTGAGTTTATATTCGAATACCACTGGCTTTTATCCTTGTCATATGAACAGGTAAAATAAAAATAGAAAAAATTTTGGGAGCAATTTCATTCAAATGGAAAAAGTGTCCTACAGACGGGTCCAGACAGGTACAAAAGTATATATGGGATTAAAGAGGACACTTTCGCCTTTCTTCTGGTAGTAAAATTTGTTTAACCTCTTTTGACCCTCAAAAGTTCTATTCCACTTAAATTCAAAATTGACTAAAATATAGTACCTGAGAAAACATTTAATAAACGGTACAGTGACATATCATACCATTTTTTAAAGACTACCAACTTAAAAAAAATTAGCCAATTATCAAAAATAGTTTGCAAGTAATGATAATTTACTTGTGATCAAATTTACAAAAATCAATTTAGTTAGTAAACCACCTTAGTTTAAATATGTTTACTATTGAATGGCATTAAAATTTTGGAAATCGGTTTTAACAAAAAATGGACCTTTAGGCCAATGAAATTCATTTCTGACTCACCGCGCACTGTGAAAAACTACGTAAAAAAGAAACATGACCGAAAGGCTTTGTATGTATAAAAACCTATTTTTAATATCCTTCACCGCATGTGTAAAGGGTGTTTTATATAAGTTTGTTGTTTGTATTAAGTCGGAGAGCAAAAAAGTTTGTATTTTCGGAGTGATGTCGATGGGACGATGTCCGGCTGTTTATATATATATATATACCGGTTTCTTGATATATCTCCGACATTTATTAATCGATTTTACTGCATTCCAATAGCGTTATATACATATATATATGTACATATATATATATATATATATATATATATATATATTCTGAAGCTGGGGACTTAGTTTTTGCAAAGAAGATCGGGAAATTTGTTCTGAAGAATTCCATAATACCCGAGATGTAAGGCAAAACGCATTTTTGACTTTATGAAGCCCTTGTTTAAGCTACGAATTTTGTTTTTATATAGATCGGTCTTAACCAGAATAGGAATTAACTATATTGGTCCATAAACAACCGAGTTATAAGCAAAAATCTGAAAAAAATATTAAAAATATATACCACACACAAACATACATATATAAAAAGCATTGCAATGACTTTCAATGTTGTTGTTTTTTGTATAAGCAAGTAGTACCTGACCTGAGAATTTTCGGAACAATTATGGTCGAGAAAAAATAGAGAATTATATTAATTATGAATGTTCATAGCATCGAACTTTTCTCGATTCGCGCAATTTTCGAAAATTTCAAAAATATCAATATCACAATATTCAACTTTTCTAAATAAACTAATCTAATCTTCTAAATTTCTCGAGGAATTATTATGTAAATAAAAAAAACAACGTATTTTCTTGTTGTGCATATAAAGGACTGAAACAAAGAGAATCAAGTTTCACTCTTGAGTCATAGTACATAGCGATCGGTTGTAAAAGACTCCGCTTTAAAATTGAAGACGTTAGTCGAATTGTCTGCAATTTTTAATAAAAAAAATAATATAATAAAAAAATTTTAAATAAAGTCGTTACTTGTCTAAATAGATTTTCAAAATTATCTAAATATCTAATATATTTCCTTGCAGATTAATTCAGACAATTTTGCATTAAAAGATGTAGATTTGAGCAACGGAAAAATTAATAATATTGAGAGAAAACATTGATGACTCCTATGGGTGAAGTTGAAATTCGGACAAAATGTTTCCAATATTACTACTCTTATGTAAAAGACCTTATTAATTTTATTGTCCATTATATGAATTATTATTTTTGAAATGTAATTTTTTAGTCATAATTTACAGAAGCGTTTCCGTAATAATAATTTATGTCTATTTTGTATTAGTATTATGTGTATGATGTAATTTAAAAAATTAAATCAGATTTTAAGTTTAGATTGGGAACATAATGGAAATGAAACAAAATAGAAAACTATCGTTTTCGAGCTATTGCCAATGATAATAATCACAAGTCGTTAGTAATATTAATATCGAATAATTTTCTTCGCTTTTGGATTCCGAAAACGATCGAATTTCTACGTTTCGCTATTGATATCGCTAAAGGTTCATTGTTAATACGATAGACGAACCTTCGAGATCGAAAGATTTGCTGGCACTTTGTGGCGACAGGTGTGCTCAAGAAGCTCATATTCGGATCGCCAACGTTCTCGAATGTTTTGTCAGAGAAATTTTCGCGAAATGTTCGAACGGGATATCATTATCGAAGTTTGTGATCAGCTAGGGTAGTTGTTGCAGAGAAACAAGACGAGACAAAATTTTTGGTGGCAGCGGTGCGACACTCTTTAGTCGGCAGCGCATAATAAAATAAATTATTAAAAACAATAACAGATAGAGCCACTACTATAACTACTTTTGCAATGTATTTCTATGAAATTTAAAAATTTCAGCGTCTGATTTTAAGCCGGTATGAGCCGACCAAATCGGCGGCTGATAAAGTAGGCGGCGAGCCTTTCGTATTGTATCTCTGAGTTGTTATTTGTATAAGTTAAGAATTTGCGCGTTACAAATTCTAAAAAAAAAAAAAATTATTTTATTTTATTTTTTTTTATTAAATTTTTGGTCGGACAACCAACTTTATTAAAAAAAATTACAAAACAAAAAGGGACTTAAGAACTAACAATTTTCTTATTTTATACCAGCTTAATTACGTTAAAAGATGGCGTGATTATTGTTATTGCCAAATAATCAGTTTATTGACCTGCTAATTATTAATGCAATATCAACGATTTATTACAGAAGCTGATCTTGCAATTTTACAATTATAAACTTAAAATTATTTATAGGGCTCGTTAACTTGTTTGAGTTAACTTATATACTAGACATCTGCATCAACATATTTGTTTTTCAATTCACAGCAAGGTTGTTAGATTTTTTTGAGCCTCTGCCGCCAAATTGCTATTCAGAAATCGCCAAATTTAAAAATTATTTGGTTTTTTAAAGAAAAAATAAAAATTAACAAAAAAATTTTAGTGTCGTATAATTTTTAATGATTCAAATATCGTATAATTTATACATGTAAATTCAATTTCAACAAAGCCAATGATAATTGCATTAGCTAATAACAATTGAATAGAAAATTAAATTATATTTAAAAATGCATTTTTCTCACATACTACATCGTTGAAGTTGAATTTAAAAATTAAAGCCCTTCGTTTTGTTAGATAGGCAAATACTGAATTTATAAATCGCCAAAAAATTCGCCATGTTACCAAATTTATTCACCCAAAGCAATTAAAAAACGCCACGTTTGGCGAAAAATCGCCACATCGGACAGCCCTGATTCACAGTAATGTTTGTAATACATTACCTAGTGTCTACATTGGGCAAATTTTTATCAAAACAAACGTCAAAATCAGTGCAAATATAAACAAGGTAACCTTAGTTAAACAGCTGATTATTATTTTGGTTGTTACAGTTGCCAAACTGCATGTATAAAAAATAATAATGAATACGCCACAAATTCGCGTTAAGTTTGACGTTTGTTTTGATAAAAAATTATCGAATGTAGACACTATGTTACTACTAAAATAAAAAACAAAACAATACAAAGCAAACTGTGTAAAAAAATTATTTGAATTGAAACGATGAAATAGAAAGAAAATATGTCGTGTTCTCTTTGAGAAATTTTTAAATATGAGAGATTTTAACAATAGCAATAAGTTGAAAAAAAAACATGAAATGAAAATTGTAATTTACTGTTATTCCCTAGTAAGTGATATGAAAAATGCATTTATTTTAAAATGTATTTTAAAATAAAGCAACAGATAATTACGTTTTATTTATATTTTTTTTTCTCTCAAAATTAGGATTATTTTTAATTTTATTACTCAAAAAATAATAATTATTTTGCGAGTTTAATTTTTTATAAAGAAATAAAACATGCGTTAATTTTTAAGTAATTATAAGAAAAAATTTTAATTTTTTTTCGATAAACTTTCAAAAAACGAATTCAAGTCATCAAAAGTGGCACGTATGTTGCGGAAGTTGTTCGCGCATAAAATGGACAAAAATAAGTTTTCTGCATATGTACATGACAGCCTCTGTATTTTCGTATTTTTTGCATCACTTAACCAGAAAATATATACATTTATATCGTATTTGTAACTTATCGAAAAGTGACAAATACAAACTTGGTACTTTATAAAAATTCGGGTTAAAAATCTTATCTATTTTTGGTACTATTTTCATATTTCTTTTTTTTTTCCTTATTGACATAAACATATGAAAATTTAGAAATTTCTTAGAATACAATTTTTGTTACAATAATGGATTTTATATTATATTAAATCTAGAAACTTGAACTTATGTACGTATATTTAATCCTTAGTGAGTATGAATTCACAAGATAAATTGGTCTATGTGGATATAAATTAACAAGTAGGTCTTTATGGTACTTTTTTATTTTCTAATGGTACTTTTTGATTTTTTTAATAATTAACCTAGAAACATGAAATTAAATTTCGATATGTAAGAATTCATAAGGAGGGACTTTGTGATATTTGCACATACTTTCTTCTAATCGTAGATTTTGGTATTTATATTGAACCTAGAAAAATTACATTAAAGATACATTTTCCTATATTGACAAGAATTCAAAAGGGTGATCTTGTGATTCTTTTTCGTTCTTGTAATGATACTTTTTGCCTCTGAGAAAATCAAATAATAATGAGCAATAGAATACACTTTTAAAAAAAATCAGGTCGTTAATTTTTCTAAGTTGGCTGCGATTTTTGTTATAATGTTTTGAGGGAAAAAATAAATAAACAGTAATGAAATACGTTGTAAAAGAAAAAATAAATCTTTTTGAATTTGAAAAAAAAATATCAGGTCATTCATTTATTTTCATTGATGTGATTTTTTTTATTGCCTTGGTATTCGATAATCACAATGTTAGTAGTTGGTATAAGTTTCATTTCAATTCTTAAAACAAATGAAGTATAAAATACATGTTTCCTAAATTGCAGAATTACAAATGACAACTCATTACTTTGTTTTTTTTTTTTTTTTTTTTGTAATTAAATGAATCTGTTCTTAAAATTTTATAAAAATTAGCTCAATAGGTTTAAACAAAATGTAATTTCCAGTTTTTATCCATACCTGGTACTTTTATCCCCTTTACATGTATGCAATAAAAATATACTATGATAAATGTAAAAATTGTAGTGAAATGCTGTAACAATATTCATATGCCAAGAAATAAATAATAATGTAACTATTATGAAAAAAGAACCAGAAATCTTGTCTTAATCCAAATTTCATAAATACATGTAAGTTTTGTCGATTGGGTCGGGCTATGTTGAATCATCCAGTCACTTTTTTATAAGAAAATAAAAATATTGAATTTGTTGTCTTTCTGTATAAAATTCAATTCAGTTCAAAATGTTTCGTTGCTAAAATATTTTTATGATTCCCTGCACAGTTGGTTTTGTTTCTTTTTGTTTTGTCTCCTTTGTCATTTTAATACGTACGCACACACATAGAATTGATTTTAAACTTAAAAAGCAATAACAGTCAACAAATCTAAAGATAGGGAATGAGTTGAAATGAATTTCAAATCAATTGATGCAGACCTCTAGTATATACACACACAATCATTTTTTTATGTATGTTTTGGGAGTTTTTTTTAGTTCGAAATAGAAGCATTGCAATGCCTCAGTGTTGTTGTTTTTTGTATAAAAATGTACATACATAAAAAGTTTGTTTTATAAATATATGCAGTGGTTTCCTTTTGTATATACACACAAAATTTATATGAAGCATTGCAATGACAATTAGTGTTGTTGTTTTTTGTATAAGCAAGCAGTTTAGCTGACAACAGCAGTGTTATAATGATGTTTGTCGTTGTTGTTGTCGTTTTTTATTTTTTATTTTTTTTTTTTTTTTTTTTTTTTTTTTAAGCAAGCAGTTTAGTAGACAACAGCAGTCCCTGCAAGCATTTAGTGAAGTCATTTTCGAAATAGCTCACTTCTTCGCCATTCTTAGAAGTGCAATAGAAGATTTTTCTCAATTAATCAATATATTAGTATACGAATTGAATCTGCTAAACGTAACTTCTTTAATCACTATCAGAAGTTGTTTGAATAACAGAAGATTGTTTTTTATCAATCCACATAATCTGCCTAATTTTCCACTCTATGATTAGTAGTAGAACCTGCAAAAGTTGATAAAAACAACACACATTAGGTTCGAAATTTTATCATAAAATCATGATTTTGGCGATTGTTTACATTTCATAATGGGGAAAAAAAGAAGCAGAACAATATAACTTTGCTTAGTTAAAATATAAATTTTGAAGTGATTAGAATGAAAAAATATTGACATTAACTAAAATTATTTATGTAAGCTGATAGTGAAACAAAAACTCATAAGTTTTACTTATAAAAGGAAAATTAAGAAAGTAAGGTAAGCGTTTATCATAATTTAAAAGAAATTATCAATATTTCAAATAGTTCTCGACAAGCGAATAAATTTAGGAAAACATTTTCATTTTCTATATAACTAAACTATGTTATTAACAATTTGAGGGCCAGAACATGGACAGAAAATTTTGTTTTATATAAAATTCTTAATAACTTAAACAACATTTATTAAAAGTGTGGGAGTTTGACTTATATATGCCCGCAACAAAAGTCGCTAATTTTCAGAATAATTTTTTATAGAACAAAAAATTAAGAATATAGTAAAAATTCGATTTTACAAGTCTATTCTGTGGAAGATTAAAATTTGTACATGCAGCAATCAAAATTTTGAGAATGCATCGTATTAGAGTATTCGAAAAATACTTTAGCAGAGCTGAATTTTTTGCATTTTAAATTTGTAAAGGAATTTATAATTTTCAAGATTTTATTTATAATCTTAAAAATTTTAAATTAAATTTTTTTAAAAGTTTGAAAAGAATTCAAACAATGTTATTATTAAATATTTTGAAGAAATTGTTTTGCTTGAAATGTATGGAGTAGATTGTTGTAATTTCTGGTTAAGTAGCGGTATTTATTTCTGAGTTTCAAAAATCTTAAATATTGGCAAATATTATTGAAAAAACTTTCAGGGTCAAAATGAGATTTAAATTATGATTTAAAATGGTATATCATCATTAAAATTTTTAATGGAGTATGGAAATGGTTAAAAGACCATGAAATCTTTAAAAAAAGGAAATCCCCTTTATAAAAATGGAAACATTTGAAAGAGAAATTAAAAAAAAAAATATATATAAATATTGTTACAAATATTTCCAAAATTCTTGGTAGTCAGCTATTTGTTCAGCGAGAAAGTATGATTTTAAGAAAGTATATTATGGTGTTCGCCTTGTAAAAAGTGTAATACATTTATTCTTTGTTTTTCTGTAGCAAAACTGGCGATTTAAAAAAAAAGCTAAAAAAATTTTATTTATTGTAATTACATAGAAAATTCAATACAAAATTAAAGTAAATAATAATGTAGTCTTGTAATATTTGGAAATCGTGTATTATACTACTTAAAAACATTGTGGAAATATTGAATTACACTTTTTATAATGCGAATATCATAACCTTTCTAAAAATCACACATTGTCGCCGAACATACTAATAATTGCAGAAAATTTTGCAAATATTCTAAAACATGTTAAATGTTCATTTGAATTCAAAATTTTTTGTGCAATTAATTTCATTGTTGTCTGTAATAAATACAAGGAAGAGTTATTTTTGTTATTTAAAAAATAAATTAGAATATTAATAATTATTCTTATTTTATTATATATACCTACTTTATTAAATTTGAAAGAAACAAATATTCTTTTCTAATTTTGTACTTAAAATATTTCTTAGTATTCTTTTTTAATTTAATTCTTTTAATGTTAATTTGAATTGAAAATATTGTTGTGCAATTAATTTCATTGCTTTCCATAATAAATATCAGAAAGAGTTTATTTTGTGATTTAAAAAATTTTAATATTTTTAATTTTGTTCATTTGTAATCCTTCATTTTAAAATGTAAGTATTAATGACATTATTATTTTAAAAATTTTATGCAAAATAGTTTTAAAATTCTGCAAATATTTTCTATCAAAAGTATAACAATATCGGCACACATTGGGAAGTATCGCTTTTACTATCGAATTCTGATATAGTTAGAGATAGCATCTTTTGAGTAACGCTTTAGTGGGGATTTGAAGATTCGAATTAGCATTTTTTTATTAAATACTTTTTACTGCGTTATAGTAGATCTTAATACGTGACGTACAAAATTCATTAAAGCGTTACGAATTCTTATCTACTTAGTAACACCGTTCGGGAGAAAATGTGCAACTAAGATATAGTTTCTTTTGTGTACGTTTTAGTTGGGATTTGAAGATTCGAATTAGCATCTTTTATTATACGCGTTTTACGTGACATTCAGTACTGACTAAAGGGTTATTCAAAAGGAACTATCGCTTAGTGGCAGAGTTCTTTCTGAATGGTGTTATTAAACAGATCAGAATTCATAGTAAAAGCGACGCATATCAACTTCCCAGTGCGTCGATATACATAGTTACGCTTTCGATAGAAAAAGTTTGCAGGGATATTATAAATATTATTGTCGTTATTGTTGTGTTTTGTATATGCAGTCAGTTTGTTTATATACATACATACGAAAATACCCAGCAAATACAAATGTTTGATATCAAATTGAGAGCGATTTGAAATCAAGTCTTTTTTCAAATGTCAAACGTTTGAGAATTATTTGAAAATAATAGCTTTCTCAACAAGAAAAAATTAATTGTCAAATTGAGAAATGCTATTATTATCAAATCATTGCTAAATGTAATTCTCAAACTTTTTTCAAATGTGGATTGTGACCACATGTGGAACACAAATAAATGTAACTTGCATTTTTTTTTTTTTTGAAGTTTTCTTTTGTATAAACTTATAATTTTATCCTATCAATATGCGTATTCATTAATTGCAAAATATTCGAATAAATAATTTCATTTATTTGTATATAATAGCTCTGTTCCAGAACTAGTCAAAATTACAGTTTTTAGTCAGAAAGTGTTCCTGTATTCAAAATTTCCTTATATTTTGTTGTTTTTCTGACAAATTTTGACTAAAACCTGTAAATCTTAATATTTAAAATATTTGCTCTGTTCCATTACTAAGATTTACAGGTTTTAGTCAGAAATTTATTTTTATATAGACTATTCTAAAACGTGAACAAAACTTGAAAGCTATAAAACGTGAACAAGTTTATTTTGGGTTTTTTGATGTTTTTAAATTTAAAAATCTCCAAATAAGAGTTTACTTTGTTTTTATACCACAATTTTCATTATTTAACTTCAAAAGTCTAAAAATGAATAACTTTTACAACGACTAAAATAATTACTTATTTCCAATAACTAATTTTATTTTAAAAATTTGACTATTAATTCTTACATGTGGGTATGCGATCGACAAGATTTAGAAGAAAGCACAACTCGGTTTAATATTTCGATGTGGATTTGAAACACAGGTTTTGAATATTTATTCCTTGTTTAAAATATCTTTATAAAAAGTAGTGTCACTGTATCATTTTCAAGTTCCACAATACATAGCAAGTATATTTCTTCAGAAAATCGAAATGAAAATGAAGGTACCTTTAAACTTTTATTTCTTATTAGTTTTTATATTATATAATTGTCTAGGTAAGAGCTAGAGCAAATATGTCAATTATGTCTTATAGAGGAGAAATAGTGTTATAAAAAATGTGGTGCCAATTAATTTCCTAACTTTCCCGATTTATATCGATTTTTAATGTTAAAAGGATTAAAAAACTTACTTTTAAACCTCACATAACTTTGATAAAAATGAGTGTATAGGGAGAATCTATAATGCGTGATCTTAGATTATGAAAACTGCAGAACAATCAAAATTACAATTTAAAAAATGTTTCGGAAAAATTGATTTTTTATATTCTTTGAAAATTTATTGAGGATGGGCGCATGGCATTATGTATAAGGTAGCGTTAAATAAATATCTGATTATATTTTTTCGCTGATTAAAACTGTCAAACTCTAATTTAAAAAATAATTCTCTCTCTTAACAGTTGCTAATAATATCAAACTTCATATATAAGAAATTTTAGCAAAAAATCCTCTCCAAACTGCTATTACCTTGTTTATGCCTTGGACGGATCCTAGGGTGCCTAGTTTTCTTGAATCAACTATCATATGGTAACAAAAGTAATATTGATTTTAAACTCTTTGCTTTGGCTCTTTGCTTATATATAGCGAACAGGAAGAGTACACTCTAGAGATTATAAAAAGGTACCAGAGGAAAAAATTCTTCTATTGGTTTTTAAGAAATCTCACTTCGTCTACCTTGGTCATTGATTCTATCATATCTTGGGACACAGCCAGTGCCAAGAGATCAGGAAATGGAAACATACCATCTAGAGACTAAAAAAAAGTCAACCGTGCAAAAAATTGTTCGATCCACTTCCGAGAAATCCAAGCTCCTCCATTTTGCCCAATACAAAATATAGATTCTACTGTAACTTGGAACACTGTCAGTGCCAAGAGATGAGGCATATAGGAAATGGAAATATACCATATATTATATTATATTATATTATATTATATTATATTATATTATATTATATTATATTATATTATATTATATTATATTATATTATATTATATTATATTATATTATATTGTTACGAAATTGTACTTGAATTCAAATACAATTTCGTAACAATTTTAACGGCTGGTTTAAATCTTTCTCAATGCTTCTAGGCATTTCCGTTCATGTTAACAGCAGTTAACATATCTGTAAAAATTATTTACATAGTTCTAAACATACTACACTAAATGTTTAAGCTGCTAACATTAACATAGAAAGCTCTAGTTTGTCCGTTAAGAACATTGTAAAAAGAAATAGAGCTTTTAAGAAGCATCTAGCAGGTAATACAGTGTATATAAATTGGCCGTGAGAACACCATTGAGTCAGTCTAATTGGAAGCGTCGTTAAGTAAAGACAAATTAACTGCCTTGGCTGTATAATCTTGTACATTATTAAAGTGTGTTGTAAAAAGAGTGTAATTTAAGTGTGTGTTTATATTAGAACACAAGTGACTATTTAAACTGTTATTGTTGTACATTTTTAAATAAAATAAAGAGCTGTTACAATTTTTCAACTACTAAACTGCTGTTGTTTGCAATCAAAGTACAGGTTTATTTAAAGGAAATAAACGATCGTTTTTAAAAGGCAAAAACGTAACAATTGGTGTCAGAAGTGGGATTGAAAAATAATAAGCAGTCATGAAGTTTGAAGAGCTGAAAGTGGAACACTAATTAAATTAATCTTAATAATTTTAGGTTATTCCTACTTCAACACATGCCATCTGTGCCATCGACTGTTACAGAATTAGCTCGGCGTTGGCATCCTAAGCTATTAGATGCAGCGCATAAAAAGAAATTCGTTCACCGTAGTTTAAATGATATTTATGATAGTATTGATGAGTTGAAATTTTTTAGGCAAAACTTTAAAAAAAAAAAATAATATTTTAAATTAACAGGACAATTAAATAGTACTTACGCATAAAAATACTAAAATTTATGTTTATTTTACAAAATAGATAGATAGAGAAGGTTGATGTGATACCAGATAGTACCACATCTCCACCCAGAGACCGATCCCGGTCCATTGTGAGTCCCTTCAATAGAATAGCTGTGAAATATAGAGTATAGAATACAGAAAATAGAAAATACAGAAAGTATAAGAAAATAGTCGAGTAGAAGATAAAAGGGATAGAAATGTGACGAATCATATAGGGGGACCAGCAATGTTACCAATCCCCCTAGGGTTATACCCCTGATTCTCCCTTAAGCAGCCGATTCCCATGACGAAGCCTATGACGTCTACAAGATCTGCGTCCCGAACGTCACTCAGCCCGCCGAGGAACTGGCTACCCATCCATTTCATCCTACAATGCTGCAATCGTGGACAATGGTACACAATGTGCTCAATAGACTCGGTCTCGTCGACGTCTCCACACATTCTACAAAAATCGGAACTGCTAGCGTCCCATCTAGACCTCATCTTCCCTATCAAACAGTGACCCGTTATGGCCCCTATCATGATCCTCAAGCTCTTTCTATTCATGCCCAGGAGAGTGCTAGTGCATGTATTGTTCAGTACCGGCCATATCGCCCTCGACACTCTACAGTCCTCTCTACTCCCCCAAGCCGAATTGGTTCTGACCAAGATCCAATCATTGATCTTCCCATAGAAGAAACTTAGTGGTGGTTTCACATAGGTTTCCCTCTCCGAGACATTCTTTGCTGCGCCCTGCCTTGCCAATTCATTGCCTGAAATATTGCAGTGGCCAGGCACCCAGCAGAGTCTCACCATGTAGTCCTCCATCAGCTCTCTCAGTGTCTTCTTACAGGCAGCTACTAGCCTGGATCTCACCAAATGTGACCCCAAGGCCTTCAGAGCCGCCTGACTGTCCACATAGACAGTGACCTCGGTACCTCTCGCAATGTTTTGCCTAATTTTTTCTGCGGCCTTCAGGATGCCGAGAATCTCAGCCTGAAAAACGCTGCACTCATCAGGGAGTCTAAAAGAGCCTTTCAAATCCGTGCCCATAATATAGACCCCCGCCCCAGCACCTTCGTTCAACTTTGATCCGTCCGTGAACACTGCACAACCTTCATATAGTCTCTCAGTGTCGGACCAGATCCCCCTATCAGGTATCACCACGACAGGATTTACTCCAAAGTCTGATTCAGCGGCCATGTAATCTGATGCCCCTGTGGAGTTCAGATTAACCTCACCGTAGCTGATCTCGTATATGACCCTGGAGTGACCTGTTCTTGATGAGCCTAATAGGCCTAATTCCTTAAGTCTCAGCAGACTTTTTGCTGCCATATTCACAAACTCTTCAATGGGTAAGAGATGAAGTATGACATCCAGAGCCGCCTGTGGTGTGCTTCTCATTGCACCTGTAATGCCAATCGAAGCACACCTCTGTGCCTTCGACAAAAGGTTCCTATTACTCTTACGTTCCAGTGCCTTCCACCAAACAGAACAACCATAAGAAAGGATTGGTCTCACCACCGAAGTGTAAATCCAATATACAACTTTTGGTTTGAGCCCCCAACTTTTACCTATGGAGTTTCTACAGGTGTAGTAGGCATTGAGGCCACGCTTGAGTCTCTCCTGAACATTCCTCTTCCAGGTCAGTTTACTATCAAGGAATACCCCCAGATATTTCGCTGAGTCTGAAACCCTCAGTTCAGTTCCATACAGTACCAGTAGTCTGAAATTCTCTACCTTGTACCTCCTAGTAAACAGAACCAACTCTGTCTTTTCGAGTTCACTCCCAACCCCTTATCAGCGGCCCACGATGACAACTCACCCAGCGCGGACTACATGATCTCACTAATTGTGGGAAGAAATTTTCCCTTTACCAGTATGACCACATCATCAGCATAAGCCAAGATCTTCCGCCCTCTGCTGTCGAATTGAAGCGAAATCACGTCGACAGCAATTAGCCACAGCAGGGGTGAGAGTACTCCCCCTTGCGGAGTCCCCCTAGTCACTAGTTTTCTTAAACATACTCCACCCAAGCTTGAATTGACAATCCTGTTGCTTAGCATGAGGATTATCCATTCGATCAAGAAGTCATGTACCTTAAGATCCACCAGCGCCTGCTTGATAGCGTCAATCTTGATATTGTTGAACGCTCCCTCAATATCCAAGAACGCGGCCATGGTGTATTCCTTATACCGAAGTCCTTATTCTATATAACCCACCACATCACTCAGCGCACTCTCCACAGATTTACCCTTTAGATAAGCATGTTGAGCACTACTCATGATGCTGGAGCTACCAGAAGATCTTAAATATAGATCTATCAGTCTCTCTAAAGTCTTCAAAAGGAAAGACGATAGGCTGATAGGTCTATAGTCCTTGGGTTTCGAGTGACAGGTCCTACCACTTTTCGATATGAATATGTCCCTTACCTCTCTCCACCCCCTTGGAATATGTCTATGTACCAGACACCCCTTAAAAATCTCAACCAGTAGTAGACGAACCACCAACGGTGCATTCTGCAGCATGGTCGGAAAAATACCATCCGGGCCTGGTGACTTATAAGGCTCGAATGAATTCACCGCCCATGTGACCTTCTCCACCGTTATCAGATCTCTTACCACTGTTTCAATTATCCCACTGGTGGACTTCGTGAAGAAGTGCTCTCCCTCACCTGATTCCTCCACCAATGGATCCCAGCAACCTGGAAAATGGGTTTCCAAAAGCACATTAAGTGACTCAGAACTAGACTCCGTCCATGAACCATCTGATCTCTGGATACTCCCAGGAACACTAGGGTCCTTTGACAGTATCTTTCTGAATCTAGAAAGTTCACTGACAGAGTCAATGGCCTCGCTGTACTTAATTCACGAGGCTCTTTTAGCTCTTCTAATGTCCTTTTTGTACTTAATGAAACACACTCTATAGGTGCCCCAATCTTCGTCCCTACCAGACCTATGGGCTTTGTTGTACAGCCTGCCAACTGTGGTCCGTTGAGCTCTCAACTCTTCTGACCACCAGACCGGCTGTTTCCTTTTACCCGGATAGCTCACCGGGCAGTTGAGCTCATAGCTTCTGTTAATAGACCCCGTTACCTTCTCTACCACTACGTCAAGATTTTCCCTCGACAAGAACTCCATCGGAGTTCCAGTCAATCTTGACCCCAGATCCCGCCCGAAGGCGTTCCAATCCGTCCTCCTAGGATTCCTAAAAGGTTTCCCTTCAGAACCCAGGAAGTTCAGATTAAAGGTTATTCTGCCATGGTCAGAGAAAGTGCACCCCATGGCCACCCTCCAGTCCTCAACTAGGTCCCTAGAGTTAGTCAATGTGATGTCTGTTACAGATTTCCTATCCTTCATCCTGAACGTAGGTTAAAAGATCATTCGCAATAATAAAATCAAATGTTGATTCACCTCTCCTATTGGTATCCCTGCTACCCCATTGACTGTGGTGTGCATTAGCATCGCAACCGAGCAATAGACGTACTCCATTTCGTCTTGCGTACTCCGCTAAGGCCCACACCCTGTCATCTGGTGGTTCCAGCTCCTCATAGGGCATGTACACCGAGGCCAAGCCAGTTTACCGCCTCCCAATGCCTTTCCTTGAACGACCGTTAGATCACCATAACTGAAAGAGTTAAGAAGAATTAACTGAAGTTCATTCTTCACCAGAATACAAGTCCTTACCTTATCCTCAGTGGACGGCTTGAACAATTTGTATCCTTTGGCCCTTAAACCACAGACCTGGTTATTATATAGCCAAGGCTCCTGGATTAGGGCCACGTCCACATTGGTCTCACTGAGGTAGGTTATTAATTCGGTCGAGGCCGCTTCACAATGGTGCAGATTTATCTGCACCATCCGCAACCTCTTTGGCTTTGTCATTTTTCGTGTAGCGAAATTTGATGTAGCCAAGCCCGAACGTAACAACCCCCCCCCCCCCCCCCCCCAATGAGTCCAATTTCTTAATAGATTCCCGATCCACTGCGAATCGGAAATCCTTTCCTTGGTTCTCTTTACAAGTCAATGAAGAGACAAGTTTCCATTGACTTGTATTGATCCCCCTATTCTGTCCTTCCAATATTCCCAGTATGACTTCCACCGGCTTAATGGGTGGTGGAATCCATACCGTGACTATTGGCCGCAGAGGCAATTCCGACGCTGGTATAACCTCCAATTGTGCATCTGGACAGAGATTGCCACATCTGTCAATCGCGGCTTTCAGGAATTCAAAAGTTCCTTTGTTACCGCAACCAACAGTCTTGACGCCCCTTGTCCAGTCTGCACCCATGAAGGCTATTTCACCCGGCCTGTGCCTTGCCTGGAAGATTTCGTCCATAAGTTTCCAACCTTCTTCGCAGATGGAATCTGCTGGTCATCCCCCGACCTCACTCTTTTTATGGTCCCTTAAAAGAGTCATGCGGTACATGACCTGCTTTCTTGGAGGTAGAGGGTATCTCATCTCCAGACAGAGCTCCCCTAATTGACCTAATTTGAGATTCCTTAGCGGGGCTCGCAAGAACTCTACTCTCTACTCAATGTGTTTTTTCCCACTACCAATCCTTGCTGACCTGTCACTTCCCTTGAGAGAACCTACAGGGCTGCTGGATGGCTTGTGAGCACCACCATGTTTACCAGCGTCGACTTGTGGTTCTAAAGTGCTGATAGACACGGACTCTTTACCCTTGCAAGCAATTTCCGAACCTTCCTCTACCTCCACTTTAAAACCATCGGGATAAGATAGAGCCATAGGTCCGTTCAAACCTGTAGATGCTCTTTCGGTATTTCCTGTGAACATGCCTATCCCTCCCGTCTAACAGCGATGGGTCCTTCTTAGCCAACTTATTTAGTGCAGCTATAGAGGCCCTAACACCGTTCTTCGCCTTTTCAAATCCCGTTCGACTGTCGGTTGCGGCCTGCTCATCCATTGGATATGCTACCGCTTCCTGCCGAACAATAGGTTTGGCCATAGGCCTTGACATGCCTGATGCCCCCGTCGAGCTCACCTGCTTCATACCCTGTGTTGACGCAGTGACTGCAGTTCCGCTTTCCTTGCCCCGATCAAGAGCAGAGACAACTGTTGTCTCATGTTCTTCATCGGATCCAAGAGACAGGTCCTCCAGTCCCTCCGTCGCACCAGATCCTGCAGGGTCCTCCGCCGAGTCCAGCAGGCTGTCCTCCTCTGTCAGTTGGGTCATTAGTTGTCCGTGTTGTATGAGGATGTTCGTATGCAGTCTTAGCAAGTCCATGTCATCGTCCCCATCCTCATTTTCCCCCCTTTCCCGACGTCGTCCTTGTTTTCCCCTACCTCGACCCTATCCCTAGCTCTTATGTCAGCGTCCGTCCTTTCCACTTCTCTAACGCAGTCTCCTTTGTCCATTGTCCCTCTGTCTCGTTCATCCCTTAACCTACTTGTTTCTATATATTTTCCTTCAATTTTGTCCCACGAGTATACGCGTAAAAAATAGACCATCTCGCGCAGTGACGTACGCGGACTAGGCTGTAATACAACTGACCCTTGCCATCAGCATCAGAGGGGAGCTGTTCACTATTAGTTTCTTTTAGCACTAACTAATCATTCAGATCCTCGGCACTGCTACCTACCACCTTGATCTTAAAAGTGCATGATACCCATTTATTTGGTCCACGGAAAACGTATGGCACCAAAACCGTACCCAGTGCCAGAGATGTATTCATTTCGGCAGAATCACCAATTAGAATACATCAATGCATCGCATCCAGTTCAGCAAGCCTTCCGTTTCCAGGACTGGGTGTGATACAAAGGATGCATTAATGTCGGCAAAGGGAGAGGGCTCCAGCACCGTACATTAGTGCATCCAGTGTCTCTCGCCCAATCCCCCCTATCCACCACCTGGGGACGCGTCCGATGGGAGTAAACAAGTAAAGACTCCACACGGATTTTCTCGTTATAGAACACATAACAATAATGGTTGGGGTTGGTTTTGCGTGTTAATTTATATTAAAAAAAAAAACAGATAAACATAAAAAATACATTTATTGAAAATTCTTTTATATATATATATATATATATATATTTCCAGAATGTGATAAATGGATAAAATTGCAAAATCTTACTTTAATTATTATCATTTTGATTATAAATTGGGGATATTGCCGTTATAACTTTCTGGAAGATAACTTCTATTTGTTTGCAGGAAATAAAAATTTTTTATGTTTATCTATTGTTTTTTTTAATATAAATTAACACGCAAAACCAACCCCAACCATTATTGTTATGTGTTATATAACGAGAAAAATTTTCCCGCGTTAAAAAAGTTTGTAAAAAAAACATAAATTTTAGTATTTTTATGCGTAAGTACTATTTAATTGTCCTATTAATATAAATTATTAATTTTCTTTAAAAAAGTTTTGTCTAAAAAATTTCAACTCATCAATACTATCATAAATGTCATTTAAACTACGGTGAGCGAATTTCTTTTTAGGCGCTGCATCTAATAGCTTAGGATGCCAACGACGGGCTAATTCTTTAACAGTCGAAACATCAATAATACGATAATGCATGTAGTCGTCCACAGATGGCATGTGTTGACGCAAGAATAACCTAAAATTGTGAATAGTGTTAAATCAGTCTTGTAAAAGTTTACCGCTTACCTATCCATATACACGGAATTACCAGCCAAAGGACATTTTCTTTTCGGTATGTGTTGCTTTAAAAAATCCAACAGTATTTGTTCACCCTTTTCGTTTGTGATTTGTGACTTAAGACATTTCTCAACCAAACCAGATTCGTTATGATGTTTGACACACCACTCATTCATCCCTTGAAAAACATTTTCGGGATGATTAATGGCAAAACAGGGTCCTTCAGCCAGAACATTTAAGTTTTTATCGGTTATAAGGCAAGATATTTCTAAGATTTTGTCATTAATTACATCTAGACCGGTCATTTCTAGGTCCATCCATACGATATCAGTGCTAAAGTCTTGATCTAAAGTCATTTTTTGAGTTTCCCGGGAAGTGGTGTTAAGGGTTCTAGTGGCCAATGTTTTGTACCGTAGTTGAGATAATATTTTGTTGACCGTAAATACTTTGTTTAATACAAGAAACATTTAACTTTTTTTAATTTATAAAATACAATTTATTAACACGTTAATACAGTCACTAAAATAATCTTTAACTAAATTTGTAAACAAAACATGTGAATGTACAAGGGTTACCATTGTATTTTGGTACAAAAGGTAGTGTATAACTGTAATCTTCTTTATGTCTCCACCATTAAAAGTAACGACTTTTGAAACAGTACTTCCCAAAGAAACTCTTATTTCTAAATTTTGGAACTCATTGAGATCCGTAACTAACTTAAAATAGGAAATTTTGCTGTGCTATTTATCCGACTACAAAGATTTAAGTATCAATTTAAATCTCGTGAATAGGAACTTATAAAAACCTCTTTTGTCATTTTTCCTGCATAATAAAAATTTCACTGCAGACAATTGCATGAAAATTTATTTTTTCCGACACTAATTTGCGAATAACTCCGAAACTATGGAACAAATAAAAAATTATGTTGAGATGACTTGAAGATGTTTGCATCTTTTGGTGTTTCATTTATCTGAATCCTTCTAACAGTTTCTGAGTTGTAGTGAAATGTAATCGTGTTATATTAGACATGCCCATAAAAAAATCAAGACTTGATAGTTAATTTATACATGCTGGATATGAATCTGGCCAAAAAACTGAAATTGGTTGATAGTTATTAGATATACAATAATAAATATTCACTTTATATGGTGCCTACTACCCCCTGTAAACCTACCCTTACTATTTTTTTTTTCAATTGTGGTCCTTTTCAAATAAATTATTCCCACAAAATCTCGAGACTTTTACTGTTATAGTTCCTTAGATATGCGATAGTTAAAATTTATTTTGTATGGGGGTTAGTACTTCCTCTAAAGCTGCAGATTCGTGTTCAGCACGTCAAATTCCATATGTTTCAAAAATTTTTGTTTAAAGGAGGACAACAAATGTTTGCCGTTCAGTTTTTTTTTTGCGAACATTTTTTTAATAGGGTTTTTAACTCTGTTGTAAAAGTAGTTCCGCTGATATAATTTTTCCTTTTTCCAAATTTTTTAACTAACAAACGTATTTTTAATGCTTCTTAGGGAAATACGTTTTTCAAAAGCCAATAACTCCCAAACTATTTATTAGCACTCATAAATGTTTAAATTAATATTTTCAGCGTTAAAAGTACTATCATTGATGAACCTCAGTTCACGCCCAAAATTTTTTTTATTAAAAATTGGCTCAAAAAAATAAATGCATATAACGAAGCCGATATTGGACATACTGCGACGTTGAAAACCCTTGCACATGATCCAATGACAATTTAAAAGCATTCAAGAGGAAGCCAAATCTCTGAAATTGGATAAATAGTAAAGGAAATATTTACCATTAAAAGTGACTTAGTGTTCATTGAGTTCCGAACTAGTTTTTTTCTTGTTTTCTTGAAATATTTTTATAAAATATTTTTTTTACATCCGAATATGTAAAAAGGTAATAGTTTATTTAAAAAGTACTGTATTTTATAAATGCTGTTCATTCGCAACTCTGCAATCAATTGTCATTTTAAAATCTGGTACTTTTTTACACAACTGTGTGTCTTGGCTTCCTGACATTTATAATTTTCTGCATTTTAGAAAAGAAAAATTATTAGCAAATTTTTATGAATTTGTGCAAAGGATATAAAATAAAAACTATAAATAAACAAACAAAATAATTTAATTTTTCATTATATCACTATAAATAAAACAATTCATAATTGGCGCAGAGACGCCATCACTACCACCTACTCCACTACGAAATTTTGTATACAAAAAAATTTAATAAAACTATTTTCCCATTATTTTAATACAGAGAAAACTAACTCTCGAAATGAGTTCGGAGCAACCCAGTACATCTAAAGAATCCTTTGATGTTTTCTACACAGAAGTAAGTAATAGGCTGGAAGCTAAAAGTCAGCTCAGCTCTTTTTTAATGTCGTTGTTTATGTAAAGAGCCAAACCCATATGTAAACAAACAAATGAAAAATAAAAAGAGACAAGACAGACACAACAATGCATTGTATGACCATAATTAGGTTTAGAATTGAATTTGTTGTAAATTAAAAGATATTTTGCCATATTCACAGGTTAAAGAAATTGAAAAACGTGATTCCGTACTAACATCTACTCAACAAATTGATCGTTTACTTCGTCCAGGTTCAACGTACTTTAATCTCAACCCTTTCGAGGTGTTACAAATTGAACCGGAAGCCACGATTGAACAAATTAAAAAACGTTATCGTCAATTGTCCATATTAGTGCATCCGGATAAAAATCAAGATGATAAGGAACGCGCTCAAAAAGCATTCGATATTATAAATCGAGCCTGGAAGACATTGGAAAATGATTTGGGCCGCAAGAAATGTTTGGACGTTTATGAAGAAGCTAAAGAGAGAACAGACCATATGGTAGGAGAAAATAAACACCCAAAATAAAAAATAAATTATATTTAAAATTTATACTTTCTATATATTTTGTAGATTGCAGAAAAACGCAAAAAGATTAAAAAAGAAAATCGTTGCTTTGAAACCATACCCGAAGATGATCCTGTAAAATACAAACATGCCATTTATGTTATGGTCATGAAACTATTTGCCGACATGGAACGCCGACGCCAACAGTTGGATCAACGCGACCAAGAGGAACGAAAACGTAAACGTGAGGCCGAAATCGAAGAAGAAGAAAAACGAAAAGCTGACAAAGAATGGCAAAAGAATTTCGAGGAATCCCGCCAAAGCCGCGTTAATAGTTGGCACGACTTTCAGTCAGGGAAATCGGCCAAGAAAGCCAAAAAACAAAAACGCATGCATGGCATGATGATGCCACCGAAATTTAAACCAGAAACCCGATAAATTGGTGGAGCATACATATATAAGGTTAATTATTAAATCTTAATCCACCTAATATTCAATCTTATCTACCTTACGTTGAATTAGAAACAACGCGTTTTTACAAACATTTTTTCTTTTCGTCATTTCTTTTTTATGTCTAGTTTTTAAAAAATTGTATTTAGAAGAAAACAAAAAATTACTAAGCAACACACTATTATAAGTATTTTGGTTGACATAGACAAAAAAATATTGTTTTTCTTAGTGATGAAGCAGTAACATAAGTTCAATATTATGTTCATAATACAAATAAATTAATTTTGATATTTTAAATTTTACATTAAACTAAAACATAAATAGAGCAAAAAATAAATAAATTTTTTGTTTAACAAAAAAAAAAAAAAGGAAATGTTTTAAATGGTTACAAAATGTTGAATAAAGAGAAATGTGTGTTGAAGCTGTCTTTTGGTATAACTCGGTCTTGAATAAATTAAGTTTAATACAGGACTTGTTACAAATATAATGAGGGTTATTTCGATTTGGAAAGAAAATCATTCGGTATTGTATCTAAGGCAAATTGATTTTCGAGAACATTTCTTTCGAATCGAATTACTCAATAGTCCCCAGGAATTTTGTTTACAATTTTTATTTAAAAAAGGGATCTAATTTTTTTTAAATCCAAATTTTATTGAGAACTAAAGTCAATTTCAATATATTGAATGATTCCTTAACTTTTAAATGTTTTTATTTTAAATGAAAAGTATAATTTATTGCTTTAAGCAATTCTATAAAAAATAATAATTATTTCAATTTTAAATTGTTATAATTATAATGCAAATATTAAACTCACCTAACCATTTGCAAATAACTTTTTATTAAAATGTTGTATACAAACTGGCAGTAAAAACAATGTCACGTTTAATGGCATTCGAAGCCTCTTCCATTTTACATTGTAAATCTGGATTACCAATTCGTATTGCAGCGGTTTTAACATCACGCAAAGTTTCATCCAATTGCTGAATACAACGTACAATAATGCCCTCCTGAACTTCAGTAAGTCTCATGATTTCAGCAAAAGGCTAAAAAGAAAATTGAAATGTTAAAAAAAGAAAATATTTTCCCTATAGATAAAATTATACTCACCTTATTACGAGCCCATTCATAAACGACTTCAAGCAAGCCAAAGTTTAAGCGATCTTCTGATTCGACCACAGCATGATGTCTTAATTCTTCACTCAGAATATTATCATTGATTTCTTCAAATTCTTTAACACACTGAAAAAGTTTAACTTAAAATTAATATAAAAATTTTAATATTTTTTTTATAAAACTAAAAAACCTTTTTCAGTTTTTCGGGTATAACTGGTTTACCCTGAATTTTAGCTTGAAATACTAAACCAGACAATAAGGCAGCTATTTCGGCGGGTTCAAGATCATTAAACATATTACAAAGTATTAATTCGGTTATAAGCAATTCATTTTGTCCCATTTCACATGCTACTTTACCCTTGAGAGTTACTGCATTAAATAAAATAACAATAAATAACAAATTTCCTTTTAATTGCAATCTTTTTTAAAATACCTTCATCCATATCATCTATATATTTTAAAGCCCTTAAAACTTCCAACTTATTACAGTAGTCTGGATACAAAGAAAGATTTTTGGTAGAATTTTTAAATTTTAATTCTTCAATACGTTGTTCTAAAATTTTTCGCTCATATACAGTGGCAAATTCTTGTTCGAAACCAGCAATATTCGTATGCGGTAAGACTTCTTGCAATTGTTGTCCTACATGTTCCAAATAACGAATTTGAGCCATTTCCGTATCAGCATTTACATTAATTTCTTTGGACATATTGATAAATTTAATGCTGTCAGGATCTTGTATATAGTTTTCATTTATTTGATGTAATTCCGCAACAACTTTGACCACTGTAGAAGATGGTGGTGAATCCTTAAAGCGTTCAATTTGTCTTTGTTCCCAATTGCGTATGATAATTTCTGGTTCAATTTTCATGGAAGATTTTGTAATTTCTACGAAATCGGCAGCTCTTAAATCGAGTATTGTATGACCACCAATACCTTCGGGATTATAAAATTTATGTTGCGGTGTCAGAGAAACCATTTTGTAATACATATCGCCACGTTGAAATTCGTCCTGGAGGAAAGAGGCAAGTATTTTTGGTATTATATTTAGAATTAGGTTACAACTGGGATGATTCGCAATCTCCATCGTATTCAAACATAAATATAAAAATTTAGTGTAAATAAAACTTATTTTTGGTATACAATATTTTCCATCAAAAAATCTAACACGCTTATTAATCAAATACTGAACAAATTGTAATCTTTAAAATAAAAATTATTAGGCACATCTATAAAGAAATATCTTTCCAATGATATACTTTTTGTTAAATCGAAAAATTACATTGCCTACTAATATGATAGATTAATACTGGACCCTTTTTAAAAAATGCACTTTTGTTTAATTTTTTGAAATTTTTTGTATTTTCTCCCAAAGGAAGGCATATGCCACGTCCATTTGGTATAAAAAAAAAACAAAAAATGTTAAGGAGTTTAAAAATGTAAGTAATTTTTTACAAAAAAAAAAAAAAAAAAAAAAGAAAAAAAAAACTATTATGTAAAATTTTAAAAACAGATTGACTCTGATAAAAAGCGAAGTTGTAAAAATTTTAATTTAAAAATTTAACACACACCAGAAACTCATATTTTAAAGCAAGTAAAAAAACATATAACCAAATATCGTTAAAATTAATCATATACATCAAATTGATGGTTAGGAATACAGCTTTCACAATGTGCTATGCTTTTTAAACTTTTGATTTTTATTTATTTATTTTCGAGAAGAAATTTTATTTTGTAATTTTTATTTTTTTTTTTTAAGTAATTTAAAGTTATTTTCAAAAAAATCTAAAACTAAAAAAATTGTCAAAACGAGAAAAAGTGCAAAAAAAGAAAAACGTCCACGAAAAAAATCAAAATAAAATAAATCGCGAAAAGATTTTTTCGTTTTGGCGATTTTTCATTTTGGTTATTTTTTTCTAGCGTTTTTTTGTCTTCATTTTGGCGATTTTTTTCGTGTTGGCGTTTTTTCGTTTTGGAGATTTTGTTTCGTCTTGGCGGTTTCTTCTTTTTTTTTTTTTTTTTTTTTTTGATGACACATTTTTTCGTTTTGGTGATTTATTTTTAATTTTTGCGTTTTCCGTTTTGGCAATTCTTTCATCTTGGCGATTTTTTCATGTAGCATTTTTTCGTTTTAGCTATTTTTGCGTTTTTCCGATTTTTTTATTTTGGCAGTTCTTTTGTGCTTTAAAATACTATTATTTAATATGTATAAGAAATTGCAGAAAATAACTTTTATATTACTTAGAACAAAAAAATAAATAATAAAAATTACAAGAATTTTTATTTCAGCTTGAAAAAAAATTAAAAAAACTATTAATTCTGTTAAAAAAAAAAAAAAAAAATCTTAAAATAACTTATTTTTGCTCAAAAAATATATAAGTGAGAAAATAACTGTTATCCTAAAAATATATAAATATCCCTGATTTCAAATATCAAAAATAAAAGAACAATAAAATAAGTTTATATTGATAACGCAAGTGATACAACTAACATCTTTCAAAAAAACAACTCAAATTGCTTACTTTTTCTACTGATGTATACTGTGTGCGTAAAAGGGATCACAGTAAATGTGTTTGTCTATTAATCATGTTTCTTTTTAAATATTTAACACATATTACCTTGTTATCTGTTTTAAACTGATGATCTAATACTAGAGCACGATATACAGCATCTTTGCCTGCAACAGTTTTAATGGACAAAACCACGCCCAATTTATTATAATGTTTGCCTTTGGTCACTATAACAATACGGCCAACTTTAAGCTCTTTTCCAATTTTGGGTTGAGCTAATAAAAATTTCTAAAAAGTAGTAAAAGATAAAAATAATATTTATCTAATAAAATTTAAAATTATTATAAGATAAATTACCATAAGTCGTTGTTTCTCTGTTATATACTCCCAGGCTAAATCGTAAAACTTAGACAGAGGCTGCAAATGTTCACCCAATTCGGGCATCTGTGAAAACTTATTCTGCGCTACTTCTAACTGTTTTTGTTGGGCAGGTAATTGCAGTTTCTGATTAAATTCCTTAAATGAATATTTCATAATGTCCTCCACCTTAATGCTTTCAATGCGCAGACAAGTCAATATTACCGCATAACGTAAGATAAATTGGGATTCTAATTTTTCAGGTTTTCCTAAAATCATGGAACGTAGATCTTGAACGGGTGGAACATTTGATTTACACAACAAAATAACGCAACCGTTTTTATCATGACCTCTGCGCCCTGCTCGTCCTGCCATTTGTATATATTCCCCGGGTTTAAGATTACGCACTTCTAGGCCATCAAATTTTAGATGAGAGTCGAATATAACAGTACGGGCTGGCATATTAACGCCCATAGCGAAAGTTTCAGTGGCAAAGAGAAGTTTTACAAGACCGGCTAGAAAAAGCATTTCTACAATTTCCTTCAGTATTGGTAAAATACCACTATGATGTACACCAATGCCGCGGCCTAGGGAGTCTTTCATAGTTAAAACCTGTGGCAAAACACGATCTGGTGGTTTGAGTTTGGACAAACATTGTTGGAAGAACATTTCAACGGAACCTCGTTCACGGGCAGTATTTAAATCGATTGATTGAAGCGCCTAAAAAAAATCATTATATCCTCAAATAATTACACTAGGAGTCAGAACATAATTTTAAATCACAGTTTGTTTTTGAGAATTTTATCTCGCCTTTTCTCTATATTTTTTAATAAAAAAGCTAATTGAAATTATCTCTTACCAAAGCATTTCTATCACAACGATTTCTGGACAAGGTGAATGCAACCACTGGCATTTTGTCATTACGTTTAAGAAAATCAATCAAACCTATCCATGTATTTTGATCTTGTTTCGGAGTAGTTGATTGATTTTTAGCACCCGAACCACCACCTCCACTACTACCCATTCGTTTCGTTTTACTTTGCATGGCCTCTTTCCTCTCCACCGCCTTATCATATCCCTGCTGTAGAAAACGTCCATTTTCGTCGACCAACAGGAATATATCATCCTTACTTTTGCCTCCAGATCCCGTATAAAGATAATGCATTAAAGGTACCGGCCTCTTTAAAGTACTAATCACATAGACTTTACGTTTTTTGGTACTACCTACCCAATCTGCCAATTCCATGGTATTTGGTACAGTAGCCGATAACATTATAATATTAACATGATCGGGTAAGAGTATAATAACCTCTTCCCAAACATGGCCCCGATTGGGATCATTAATATAATGGACCTCATCAAAGATGACATATTCGAGATCTCGAGTAATATCACTCCCACAATAGAGTAAAGATCGAAGAATTTCTGTAGTCATTATAAGGCAAGTGGCTGTAGGTTCGATTTGTAGGTCGCCCGTTATGAGACCCACATCTTTGAAGGTCTTTTTGAAGTCACGATATTTTTGATTAGACAAGGCCTTAATGGGTGAGGTGTAGATGGTACGTGTCAAATCCCTTTGCGATAAGGCGACGGCATATTCAGCCACTACCGTTTTACCAGCCGAAGTATGAGCAGCCACAAAAACATATTGTCTTTCCTCCAATTTAAGAATGGCCTGCTTTTGGAAAGTATCTAATTCAAAGGGATAAGTTAATGCAGGAAAAGGTATTTTCTCTTTAAAATTTGTTATAGGCTGCGATATATCTAACATTTCAGCCCATTCTGTACGAAAACTCCTGTCCTTGGTGGTAGAGATTTCTAAAACTGGTCTCAATTCAGTAGACATTATATGCTCATCTACATCCTTAAATTCATCAGTTGGCTTGATATTTATATTATTAACCTTACTATTATTTTCTATCTCCTCAATTTGTGTCATTTTTAGCCATTCCTGTACATCTAAATCGTCTTCCAAATTTTTAAGCAAATTAACATTTTCTTCAATCTTGCTTGGAAAAATATCCTCTTTATACTTTAGATTATTCTTGAAATCATAACCAGTTTTAAATCCTGGAGGTGTGGTGAATAATTCTCCTTCGACTTGGAAACCTTGCATTTCCAAACGTTTTATTTCCTTAACCGGTTCATCTAAACCTCCCGGCCAAAATGGATAATTCATGGCCGAACCTCTAATCACTTCATCTAATAAACCCGGTTCACGTTTCATAGACGTGGAATTATTTGCATTAGCTCCCACATCTTCCAAATCTACCTCAACGAAAGCTGAAATTTGACCAGTAATCAAGTCTCTTTTGGGAACTAATTTCGTGCTAGCCGGCCCTCGCGGCAAATTCAACAAACGCATTTCATTGTATTTACGTGGTATTATATCGGGAAATGGATCGTGTATTGATAACTCCGGAGAGAGTATATAATTTTGTAATTTTTTTATATTTTCATCTTCAATCGTGGTCATTGTTCTTTTCTTATTACTTCATTTACTGAAATTTCTTTTCTGCTTCTTGTTCACAACAATTCGCAAATGGTTGCCAAGTTGTTCTGATTTTTACCTCTAGTCCACACGAAGACATTTTTATATTGGCAATTGTCAAAATCTATCTCTTTAAAATGTTACGTGTGGATCAATAAGAAATCTTTAAAAACAAAGTTGAGCAATAATGTTTAACACAAGCTGTCAAATTTACTGCTATTTTTAATATTTTGCTCTCGTTAACATAAAGTTGGAAAGAAAAGATTGTTCCCGTTATTCTACCGACAGAAAACATACCCGAATCTTGCATCACCCTCATCTGCAGAAGAGCAGGCTAAAGAAGTTGAGTAGAGAAAGCAGCTAGCACAGACCCTATAAAAAAATCCGCCACTAAATTTGAAAGCTGGAAATAGCAAAAGAAAATACATATGAAAATTTTTAATTAATGAAATAAATTTGTTTGAATAATAAAAATAATAATAAATCTAAATGAAATGCTTAAAAATTGTTTTATAATTTTAAAAATAAAGGAAACTAATAATGTTTATAACGTTTAGATGAAATTTTTGAAAATGTTTTGTAATTTAAAATAATGTAGGGACATTGCGAAGGGAAGTATGTAGGAATGTCATTGTGAGAGTTAGCTTGCTCTGGGAGGGAAGAGTAAAATTCGGCAAAAACACTAGTTAAATCATTATTTCTTTGTGGGTGTACGTTAGGAAGTTGGTTTTAAATCAGACTTACTTCGGACCTTAATTTTGACTGTGGATAAATTAAGCGGCGGCGGTATTTGTTTACAGTTCTCATAGAGAAGTCCAAATTAAATTAAGGTGGAGACGAAGACGGCTTTTTACACACATTTTGTTTCTGTTTATTCAACAACAAAACTACATGTATAAAAAATTATTTTCTCCCTCTCTTAAACTCCATACATAAAAAATATATCGCATACATAAAAATATATGGCAACACCAACAGAGAGAGAGAGAGAGAGTAAAAAAATTAAAGCTTTTGAGAAACCGTTGTGAAATTAAAATAAATTTTAATTTTGGGCGGATTAACTATTCTGTTTTAGTTGTCAAATATTCATATAAAAAATGACCTGCTAGATTGTGTTTCACCACAAAAATTCACATTTTCTCAAATTTCAATTAGCCTCGCTGCTTAACATAGTGTCTACATTAAACAATTTTTTATCAAGACAACCGTCAAACTTAACGCGAATTTGTGGAAGGTGGCAACAGTTGCACAAAAACAACAATATGACGTATTCATTATTGTTTTTTATATATGCAGTTTGACAACTGTAACAACCAAAATAGTAATCAGCTGTTTTATTAAGTTTACCTTGTATATATTCGCACTGATTTTGACGTTTGTTTCGATAAAAATTTGCCCAATGTAGACACTAGGTAAGCTGGGAATGTACAAACAGCACAAAAAAGTGTTTTATTTTTGGTTTGCAAATTAGCTAATTTCGGTTTGTGTGCTGGAATTAACTAAGTTTAGCAAAGTCTACAATCATTTTGGTGAAATTTTAATGTTTGGTTTGCGACTCGGCTGGTGATGTGCGCGCACAGAAAAGTGGGCCAGAATATACACAAATATACTACTTGTATTATTATTGTTATATATTTTTTATGTATGGAGTTTAAAAGAGGGAGAAAATAATTTTTTATACATGTAATTGTGTTCTTGAATAAACAAAAACAAAATGTGTGTAAAAAGCCGTCTTCGTGTCCGCCTTCATTTAATTTGGACTTCTCTCTGAGAACTGTTGGTTTTAGTTGGTTTTAGTTTTTAGTTCCCATAAGGCACGTTTTTTGTTTTTTATTTTATTTTTTTTCTTTTTGTGGCGATTTTTCGCCAAACGTGGCGCTTTTAATTGCTTTTGGAGACTAAATTTTCCATTTGGCGACATGGCGATTTATAAAGTGGTGGCGATTTATTTGGCTAATTTTAAAAATCTTATAAAATAGGTATTTATGGAGAAATACGATTACGTATTCTTACTAGCAATCGACTATTTTCAGTATTTGTTTATCTAACAAAACGAAGGGATTTAATTTATAAATTCAACTTCGATTTAAATTGAGAAATGTGCGGATTTCGCTCGAAAATTCGACAATGCAAAAACAAGTCAAGCATTGTAAACACTTTTAGGCTTTTTGCTCAAAACTGATTTTTTTTCAACTCAGTGGAAACATAGTATAAGAGAACAAATGTTGTTATACAATCGGTCCACAATTGACTATGGCTCTCATATAAACCCCTCTTCCGAAAATCACTTTAACGTACGTAAATCCCATACGAATGTTAGTATCAAATTAATATTCGACACAAATAAGTTTTAAGTAAGTAGAAACAACATTGCCAAATTTTATGAGAATCGGTCCATAATTTACCATAGCTCCCATATAAACCCAGGAATCGCCCTAAAGTGCATAAAATCATCTAGATGTTGGTATCAACGCATTATTCTGTATTTATATATATTTTATTTTACATTTAGTAAAATTGGCCACAGGGGTAATAACACAATTGTGTTGGGTATCATATAGCGGTCTTGTCGGACTATATCTTTCTTTCCTTTTTTTTTTTTTTAATAAATGGCAATAAATTTTTAAAGTTGTTACTCTAAAATGGAGATATATGTATGTATGTGAGAAAATGCATTTTAAATTTTAATTTAATTTTAACTAGCTACTGCAATAACCATTGGCTTTGTTCAAGCTGAATTTACACATATAAATTATACGAAATTTAAATCACTAAAAATTATACGACCTTTTTGTTAAATTTTATTTTTTCTTTAAAAGCCAAATAACATTTAAATTTGGCGATTTCTCATTTGGCGACAGAAGCTCAAAAAAATCTGAAAACCCTGTGTAAAAATGTAAACTTGTTTTAGTGATTTTTATAAAAATAGTTACATATAAACATTGAATATGTTGTAATAAAATACATGTTTGCTTTTAATTTTATTTTTTACACTTTTAACTGGGATGAAATTAAAAAGTGATGAGTTGGATTTGAAGAGGAATTTGTTTTTATTTTATGAAATTGAAACGTTGTTTTTGTTTTCAATGAAGAGGAATTTTGATAATGAGTTTTGAAGAGGAATTTGTTTTTATGAAATTGAAAGCCATTGAATTTATTTTTGTAATGTTTTCTTTTATAAGTTTTATATTTGCATTTTATACATATGTAGTTATGTTAAAATACATACAAAAAATTTAATAGGGAGAAAAAAAAAATAAAAAAAAAATATTTTTTTTGCACTTTTATTTATGATGAAATTAAAAACTAATGACTTGGATAGGTTGTGTTTGAGTATTTTTGGTTTATTCATCTATATTGATAGGGAAATTTTTGTTTTTGTAAAGTGGAAAAATAGAGAAATCTCATCACAACAGTCTCATAATACATCTTATAATACTAATATTTGAATCTACACGTGAAATAATTCTCTCAAAGAGCGAATTTGACACTCTCTGACACAAAAATCTTGCATATTATGTCACGTATAGACGTGCTGTAAATAATACTGCAACATATGTATATGGACAGTGTTGCAATTTCAGAACTTTCAGTGATCGATTTAACATTTTAAAAAGTTAAAATGATTTGAAATTTCCTAAAAATATGTTAATATATTTTTAAAAGAATATGTTTTTTTAAAGAATTCGATAATAAATATAACTGTATTAGTTGTAATTTTTAAAGTATTAAAGTATATCTACAAGTTGTCACTTGAACACGATTTTACAAGAAACAAGGTCAACGAAAATATGAATTTTCTTTACAAATAATTTGTTATTTGCTGCTGTAGAACAATTTAGCATAATATTTTCGAAGATTTAGCATTTTATCTATATATTGTTATACTAAAATTATGCATTTATTTAAAGACATGTATTTCTGTGGTACTTTTTCGTGTGTCACTTGAATAAGGATATTTTAAAACTAAGCAAACTGTAATTTATTTTTAAATTTTAGGTTATAAAAATGAAAGTTATTATCTTCTAGCATTCAATTAGTAATGAGTACTGCCACCATTTTTATAACTAACCTCAAAAATGCGATTTGGCATCGACTTCTATAATGACTCAAAGTAATTTAGTGAAATTGAACTGCAAGCCAACCCCAGACATTTTCCATTGGATTCAGGGCTGGTGAATATGGGGGCCAAACCAAAAGTTGAACACCTTGTTGATTAATCCATTGTTTTACTGCTCTGGCGGTATGAATCGGAGCGTTGACGTGTTGGTACCTCCAAGGTATGGGTCCAAAAAAATCATTAAATTTTGGAAATGCTTCCTCCAGAATGTTTTTGTAAGTCGTTGCAGTCATTTTGTTGGATACAAAAACCAATTCTATGGTACCATAATACGAAATGGCACCCCATACCATTATTCCGTCCTCTCGGCTGTGTCTGCGGCTCAAAAATAATGCCTCCTTATTTAGGTCATGGAAGTAATAGTTATACCCATCGGGACCATCAATATTAAACTCTTTTTCATCGAAAAATACAACTTTAAACCATTTGTCGGACCATGTCATTGTATTTTTGGCAAACTGTAGACGTTGTGATTTGCGTTTTTCTTTAAGTGATGTTTTCTTGCAGTTTTCGTCAGACTTTGTATGGGCACGACTTTAATATACGGTGCACTGTTCTTAGACTGGCACTGACTCCACTTTTTTCATGGCAGAATTTGATGCAATTCTAGGAATTTTTCGTCTTTCTTTTGGATTTGTTGCCATTTTCTTCCGCCCTTTCATGTTTTCTCCATATCTTTCCACGTTATTTAAATAATTGTGCACAACTGTCTTTCCTCTATTAATGTTTTTGGCTATTTGGGCCGTATTCTGACCCTGAGATTTCAAAATCAATTTTTTTTCTTTTTCAGAGTTATTAAGAGCCTAACCACGTCCCATTTTGAATAAAAACTATCAAATTAAAAATTTTCTAGCCGTTTATATTGAAAGAAATTTAAATCATAGCCTTCCTGATTAATATTAAAAGAATTCCTTATTCAAGTGGCACATTAAAAAGTACCACAGAAATATATGTCTTTAAATAAATGCATAATTTTGGTATAACAAAATATGTATATTTTTTATTTCTTCAGGAAACTAAAGCCAACACCTTGAAATTTGGTTGTGCAAAAAATTATTTTTTTCTGAACTTTAGTTTAGGAGATATACTTAATTAAAGTTAAAAAATGTAATTCCTTATTGAAGTGGCAGTGTATTACCTTTTTTGTGTTTAGTATGAATATTAAACAATTTGAATTGAGGGGAATATTTTTATGAAATTCAAAACCAATGAATTTATTTTGAATAATTTTTAGCAAACTCTTTATGTAAACATTCTTATGATTTCATATTAGAAGATAGAATTGAGAAGTTTATTAAATGAACTTCAGAATATTTTTTCTTCATATGGATAAAACACTTTTGTAAAGTTTATGAACCTATATTTACCTATGTGTATTTAATATTTTCATAAGAGCATTTTTCAATTCTTTATATTTCAAATATATATATATATATATATATATATATATATATATATATATATGTATATATATACATATATATGTTATTGATAAATTATGGTTGTATTCTATAAAATTATGATATATTATTTGATTTCGTTTTTACGATTTTGGATTAAATTTATCTAGCGACTATATTTCGTGAACATAAAAAATTGTTTAAAGACTTTTTTAAAATAATTAACATACAACTAATATTGACAATTTAATAAAAAAAATATTATATATTACTAAACTGGCTATAAGACTTTAAACGATTTTTTTTATTTCTTTAATGAATTTGTATAAGATTAAGAAAAAATTAAGTTTTAAGAATTCTTTAAATACTAGTTTCCATATTTTTAATGGTTTTATTAAATGCTATTATTTATTTCATAAAAAAATATATTGTTATTGCTCTTAAATTCAAATATAACGGTTTTAACGGCCGTTTTATATCTTTCTCAATGCTTCTAGACATTTCCGTTTATGTTAACAGCAGTTAACATATCTGTAAAAATTATTAACACAGTTCTAAACATACAACATTGAATAAAAAGCTTTCACCATTGTTTTTAAGTATGACAACACTAAATGTTTAAACTGCTAACATTAACATCAAAAGCTCTAGTTTGTCCGTTAAGAACGTTGTAGAAAGAAATAGAGCTTTCAAGAAACATCTAGTAGGTAATACAGTATATATAAATTGGCCGTGAGAACACCATTGAGTGAGTCTAATTGGAAGCGTCGTTAAGTAAAGACAAATTAACTGCCTTGGCTGTATAATCTTGTACATTATTAAAGTGTGTTGTATAAAGTGTGTAATTTAAGTGTGTGTTTATATTAGAACGCAAGTGACTTGCAACAACTGTTATTGTTGTAATTTTTTTTTTTAAATAAAATAAAGAGTCGTTACAACTTTTAAACTACTAAACTGCTGTTATTTGCAATCAAAGTACAGGTTTATTTAAAGGAAATAAGCGACCGTTTTTTAAAGGTAAACTGGCTATAAGACTTTAAACGATTTTTTTTTTCTTTAATGAATTTGTATTGTATAAGATTAAGAAAAAATTAAGTTTTAAGAATTCTTTAAATACTAGTTTCCACATTTTTAATGGTTTAGTAAATGCTATTATTTATTTCATTCAGTATAATGATGAAATATCCTAAATATTTGATATTATATCTTAGAATTTATATTTAAAGTCTATAAAATCTATATAACCTGATATTTCAACACGACTACATATTCATAAGAAAATTCTGTCAATTTCCTCTTCTGAATAAAAATGTACTAGGAATGATTCATTCATTGATATAAGAAACAAAATGTATTCGTTTTAAATCGACAGATATGAAAAAGAATTTTAAAAAATAAAGCGTGAATTAAACAAGTAACTTTAGAAAATGTTTAAGAGAAAAATAATTATATTATACTTCATTATATATATTTGAATTTAATATTCATGAAATTTATATGGAAATGAGAAGGCAAACATGATTTTTGTTTTTAAATATAGAAGAATTTTTTTTCTCTCCTATATACACGAAGCAAATATTTTTTAAACCCTACACCACCATAGGTGGGGGTATTACGCGTTTGTGCTAATGTTTGTAACACATAGAAAAAATTATCCAATATCTTAAGGTGGGTGTATATAGTACACCAATAGACTCATGATTAACTTTTTAAATCGATCTAACGATGTCCGTCCGTCTGACTGGCTGGTTGGCTGGACGGATGGCTGGCTTTCTGCCCATGTAAACCTTGTGCACAAATTTTAATGAAATTCGGTTCAAAGAAGTTCTGTACCAGTATCAATATTTGTACCAAATTTTATGAAGATCGGTACATAATTGACCATAGCTACCATATAAACCCCTCTTCCGAAAATCAATTTTACGTGCATAAATCTCATACGAATGTTAGTATCGAGTTAATATTCGATACAAATAAGTTTTATATAAGTAGAAATAACATTGCCAAATTTCATGGGAATCGGTCAATAATTTACCATAGTTCCCATATAAACCCACTTCCAGGAATCACCCTAAAGTGCATAAAATCATTTAGATGTTCGTATCAACGCATTATTCTGTATTTGCATATTTTTTATTTTACATTTAGTAAAATTGGCCACAGGTGTAATATAAGTCCCCTTCTCGAATATTTATGCTCGTACACAATGGTGTAGGGCATCATATAGTCGGTCTTGACCGACTATGCCTTTTTTCTCGTTTTTTTTTGCTACATTTTTTACATATATCTAAAGGATACTTAATTAAATTTCTTTTTTTTATCATCATTATATTTCTATTTTTGCACATACATATATTTTTATTTTATTATAGTCTTTCTAGATTTTTTTACATTTTCTAGGTTTGGAAGTTTAGTTTGTTTCAGTTATTTGTGTTTTTGATAGAATTTTCTATAACTAACATAATAAGTTACAATTAAATAAAAAATTTATACACATTTTTATATCGCTCGAAGAATTAAGAAAAAAACATAAATTATATTTATTTTACGAATATAGAATCATCTTAAAATTAAATTTCTTTTACAGTAATTAAGGTAGTAAAACAAAGTTAAAATTTATAAACCTTGAAGTCTTTATCTGGTAGGAAGAGAACAATTGTTTTTACAAATTGCAAAAATAATTAGTATCTATCAACAATAAAGGAACTGAACATTTATTTATTTTAATTTTTATTTATTTATTTTTTTTTCAATTAGTTCTATATTGAAATTACGAAAAGATAATTTTACTGGGTTGTAATTTTTTACAATATCCTGATTGACAAATAGTTGGAACCCTTTATTTTTTTTTTATTAATTCTTCATTTACATAACCGACCCCAATAAATGGTTAATAAAAGCTACTAAATAAATAAATTACAAACTTTATATGATTTATTATTTGAAAACATTGAATAATTTCAAATTGAACCAATTTTACGCTTCTCGCCAAAGTTTTATTTAAATTAATAATTTTTTTATGTTTTTTTATTTACAGAAGAACTGGATGTTTTGGACAACATAAATTATAAAAAAACTTATAATAATATATATATAATATATATAATAATATGTATATATATAATATATAAATTATACGGCGTAAATCAAGATTACCATCACACTTAAGTTTTAAATAATTTTGATAATAATTCAGTAGCATTTTTATTTGTGATTAAAGCAATGTAAAAAATTTTGCCCGCTAGCTCTTAGTTTACGAGTTATGGGTACTTGAAGTTATAATATAAAAATGTAATTTTCTTCTTCCTCCTGTAATGAATATGAACAATATGGGTATCATTGGAAAGGTCTTGAGAAGACCTTTCGATTGATATGTAAAACGTTATACAACATTAACCCATTGCGAGCCAAAATGATATTTTATTATTTTATGTACTGACTTTTTTTACAAAAGTACCGTTATCTCAAAAATATATCGATATAACGGTACTCTCCTATACATCAAATCATTTAGAGAACATTTCAAGCTTTCATATGATCCCCATGTCACACTCCTAGCCCATTAAATAACAAAAGTATAGCACTTTACAAATTAATATTTAGAAAAATTAATCGATTTTTGCTAGTAATATATTTGTTAATATCATAATTTAAAAATATATAATAAGTCTTATCATTTTTACAACTTTGTTAAAAATTAAAAATTATTTAAAAAGAATACTGGTACTTACAAAAATTGTTTGATTTCCAAAAAAAAATTTATTCAGCGAAGCCGGTGTTCGACATACATAGAGGAGAAAGTTCTTTAGCCCGGCCGAAGGCCGGCTACGCAGAAAAACCTTTATTAACATTCAAGACCTCTCTAATGATATCCATATTACATATGTAGTCATAAATTATGGTATTAACAAATATATTGTTACGAAATTGTACTTGAATTCAAATATAACGGTTTTAACGGCTGGTTTAAATCTTTCTCAAATCTTCTAGGTATTTCCGTTTATGTTAACAGCTGTTAACATAGCTGTAAAAATTATTAACATAGTTCTAAACATACAACATTGAATAAAAAGCTTTCACCATTGTTTTTAAGTATGGCAGCACTAAGTGTTTATGCTGCTGGCATTATCATCAAAAGCTCTAGTTTGGCAGCACTAAGTGTTTATGCTCATGGCATTACCTACAAAAGCTCTAGATTGTCCGTTAACATTGTAGAAAGAAATAGAGCTTTCAAGAAACGTTTAGTAGGCAATACAGTGTATATAAATTGGCCGTGAGAACACCATTGAGTCAGTCTGGTTGGAAGCGTCGTTAAGTAAAGACATATTAACTGCCTTGGCTCTATAATCTTGTACATTATTAAAGTGTGTTGTATAAAGTGTGTAATTTAAGTGTGTGTTTATATTAGAACGCAAGTGACTTACAACAACTGTTATTGTTGTACATTTTTAAATAAAATAAAGAGTCGTTACAATTTTTAAACTACTAAACTGCTGTTATTTTTGCAATCAAAGTACAAGTTTATTTAAAGGAAATAAACGACCGTTTTTAAAAGGTAAAAACGTAACAATATTATGATTCATCGATTCATTTCTCTGAATATTAATTTTTAAAGTGCTATATTTTTGTTATTTAATGGGCTAGGAGTGTAATATGGGGATCATATGAAAGCTTGAAATGTTCTCCAAATGATTTGATGTATAGAAAAGTACCGTTATATCGATATATTTTTGAGATAACGGTACTTTTGTAAAAAAAGTCAGTACATAAAATAATAAAATATCATTTTGGCTCGCAATGGGTTAATGTTGTATAACGTTTTATATATCAATTGAAAGGTCTTCTCAAGACCTTTCCAATGATACCCATATTGTTCATTTTCATTACAGGAGGAAGGAGAAAATTGCATTTTTATATTATAACTTCAAGTACCCATAACTCGAAAACTAAGAGAGAGCGGAGAAAAATTTTTATGTAACTTTTTTTAACCAAAAATAGTGCTTTTGTCGAAAATAAAATTTGTTAAAAAATCAACTGTGACGGTAATCTTGATTTGTTCCATGAAAAATTTAAACAAAAAATGTTTAGAATCTATATTAGACAAATTTTTATCCTGAGAAAAATTTGACAAAACTCGTAAGCAACCACATTACCACATTTTTATCAAGACAGACGTCAAATTATCAACGGGATAAAAATGTAGACTGAATTTGTCAGTATTATTGCAGCGTTAAAACAAAATTGTCAGTGCTCGAGCGCTTTGTCTTGACGTTGCTTGATAAAAGACGCCATTTTGAATATTGTTGGTATGTAGTAAACGACGTAGGCTATGACATATGTTTAACCTACAATTAATAAAGTTAACAAATTATTAGCATAAAAAATTATTCATACACAAATTTCACGCTTATCTTGGTAAAAGAAAATGTCCATGTATAGACACAACGTTACGTAGTGTCTTACTAGACATCTATGTCTATACTAGAAACTATACAAGGTAATTCCAGTTAAACAGCTGATTATTATTTATGGTTGTTACAGCTGTCAAACAACGTATATAAAAAACATTAATGAATTCGCCTTATTGTTGTTTTTGTGCAACTGTTACCTTCGATAAATTCGGGTTAGTTTTGACGTTTGTCTTGATTAAAAAAATTTGTCTAATATAGACACCACATTAATGATGTAGTTGCATTATCTGCCATGTGGCATCTTTGTTATTAAATATATTTTGACACTACCTTTTTGATTTCTTCTTCGTTTCATATTGCCCATTTAACACACAATACTTGAATTTTTTTGTGTAGTGGTTTCTCTCCCGAAAAAATCATAACTTTTTGAAAGGAAGATTCCCATAAATAACAAAAGCAGATATGGCTCTTAATTTGTTGCTTCGTAATGTTACCAAATTCAACAGTAAGTAGAAAGAAAATCTCTAAAAAAAACTGGGAAAATAAATAAGTTTTAATGATGTACATTATATAACTTGGGATGTCATATTTCTGAAAAAATTCTAAACCATTATAATGATAATAATGCTTAATTTACAGGTGCTGTTGGCTTGATGAAAACCGCACGTTTGACCCCCTTGAAGACCTATGCTACAATGGTGACTGCCCAACGTAGTGCTTTAGTTAAACCATTGAGTTTGGTTAAAAACGCCGTAAGTAGTGGGAGTTGTTTTGTCGTATACATTTCTATAAAGCTTATGGTATTGTATTTTTAGCCTGTTACTCGTAACATTGCATTGAGTGCTCCACGCTTGTCTGCTGAAGGTGGCAGTCATACAGCTTTGTGGACCATTGAACGTGGTGTTTCGGTAGCTCTCTTGGCTGTTATTCCAGCAGCCTTTTTGTTGCCCTCCCAAACTATGGATGCTTTGTTGGCTGTTTCCTTAGTCTTGCATACTCATTGGTAAAGGATATATATTTTTTTTAATTATTTGTGAAATTTTAATAAATCTTGAACGCTCTTTTCGTTTTAGGGGTATTGAAGCAATGGTTACCGACTATGTGCGCCCAGCTATTGTCGGCAATGTTGTACCTAAAGTTGCTCATGGTTCTTTGTTATTAATTTCTATGGCCACTTTGGGCGGTCTGTTCTACATGATCTACAATGACATTGGCATTGCAAAGTCTGTTAAGAAGTTGTGGTCCGTTAAAGGTGTTTAAGTTGTTTGCGAATCCTGTGTCATTTTTAAGGAATTCCTTTGTTACCTATTTTTTAGTGAAAATAACTTTAGCTACATTTGTAGCCAATATAAAAATGGTAAAAGTACTTTATATTTTTTGTTTTAAGATTTAAAAATGAGTATAGAATTTCTAAATGATGTTCGATTAAAAAAAAAAAAATAAATATGGTATATGGAAGTACGCTAACTTTTTTAATAGCCGAACATATACTTATAACAGAAATGTAAATTTTTTAAGTTTTATTTTTCTGAAGAAGTATAGCTTTCAGAGAGTTTTTTATATTCAAAAATTTACTTTGTATTAAAACTACAGTAAACTTTCTACGAAAGTATCTAATAAACGTACTTTTTCAAAAAGTACTGTTTTTAAAAAATGTTAATTGTGTTTGTTGGTCCACATGTAACATAGTGTCTACATTAGAGATTTTTTATCAAGTCAAACTTAACGCGAATTTGTGGAAGATGGCAACGCTATATTACCCCAGGTCTACAACTGAGATTAACGCTGATATAATATATGAGATAACGTCGGCAGAGGAGAGTAATAATTTTGTTTACATTATGCTAAATCTTAAATAAGGGTTACACGTATTCTAATAAATCCTATAAGCTATCATTATTTTCAATCAGTCACTGAGTAAACATGTCCTTTGTATTTAAGCAATTCGCAATTTTTTAACACAATTTTTATAAAAATATTTTTTTTAATGTAAAACAATCATTAAAAGAAAACAATTGTACAAAAAACATTGTTTTTTTAGTAATTTCAAAAATATACATGCGCACACATAAACAAACTTTCGTATGTGTATTTTTTTGACAGTTCATCTTTTAAGATGGTCGTGTAGAGAAATCTCATCACAACAGTCTCATAATACATCTTATAATACTAATATTTGAATCTACACGTGAAATAATTCTCTCAGAGAGCGAATTTGACACTTTCTGACACAAAAATCTTACATATTATGTTACGTCTAGACGGGCTGTTAGGTTGTGCCAAAAGTATTATTGAGTTTATGCACATCTGTTACTCGCAATTAAAAATATTGCGAAATGAAAATTTCGGTGAGTTAATATTTTATGTGCAAGTTGGTAAATCACGGAAACTAATCATGATTAGTGAAACTAATTGCAAATAAATATAATGGAATTTACGATGATAATAATTGTATATTTCCCATGCGGCACGACAAATAAGAAAATATGCAATTTGCGTGACAGTGAGTTATAATCGTGCGTATTAATATATTATTAAAAATATACACACACAAAGTTTCTGTCTGTCTGTTGAAATCAGTTTTTAGAAAGCCCCAGTTATCGGATATACATGTTTTTATATAAAATTATAGTAAAAAGCCAGAAAAAAAAAACAGAAAAGGCCTCTAAGAACGCATTTATTTGCTACGGTCCCTATATATACTAGCGACGTCTTTTCACAGAAAATTCAGAATCTTTTTGCTGAAGAAATTAACAAAATCGGTTCACTAGTAACTGGGATATCGGTCAAAATGCATTTTTGCACTTCGTGAAGCTTCTATATAAGCTTCGAAAGTCGTTTTTGTACAAATCTGTTGAAAATATTCTTCTAAAATTAACCATATCGGTCCATAAATAACCGAGTTATAGACAAAAATCTGAAAAAAATTATTAAAAATATACACACACAAACACATATAAAAAGTAGTGTTTTTGTTTTTTGTATAAGCAAGAAGTAGTTGTTTATTGTATATACATACGTACATACATACATAGATACATATAATCATATTTTATGTATTCTCGAACGTTTTTTTAATTGGAGATAATAGCATTGCAATGACTCATGTTGCTGTTGTTTTTTTTTTTTTTTTTTTTTTTTTTTATAAGCATGTATCTACATATAAACATATACATATATATAAATTTAGTAGTCATCAAAAGCTATTAGTGCTGTTGTTTTTTTTTTTTTAAGGAAGCAACTCTTGCTATGATAGTTTAATTTTGCGTTTAAATTTTTGTAGTTTGGAAAAAAATTTAGAGTATTTTTGTAAGTACAAATGTGAAAATATACTTTAAGGCGTAAATTTTATTATTTGTCGGTAAGGATATAAAGGGTATAAAAGATTCGGCACAGCCGAATGTGTCGCCCTAACTTATTTTTAATTTTGTAAAGAAAATGGTATGAATTTCGTAGTGCAATTTACAATTTTATTGCTAACGTAGTGTCCATACTAGACGAATTTTTATCAAGACAAACGTCAGTTAAAAAACTGGTTATTATTTTTGATTGTTACAGCTGTCAAACTGCATATATAAAAAACATTAATGAATTCGCCTCATTGTTTTTTTTTTTTTTGCAACTGTTGCCACCTTCCAGAAATTCAGGTTAATTTTGACTTTTGCCTTGATAAAAAATTGTCTAATATAGACCATGGCGTAACCAGTCATTATTATTATTTTTTAGTGTAAGACTGAAGTGTAAAATTTTTTTACGTTTTGCATGTAAAGCTTTTGGATGGTGAAATTTGTATTTTTATTAGAAAAAAAGTGCTGTATAGAATATGTTGTATATTTAATTTATATCAATTAATAAAACAAATTTCTTACAATTTATTCTTATTATTTTTTAATTTCAACAATCATTGTTTACAATTTGCACGTGTATTTTTTTGACGTTTCAGTCTCATTTAAGATGAAAAATGACTGCTATTATTGCATTGTTGTAGTTATTACCTTTACCTAGTGTTTACATTTTTGTGAAACTGTTGCCACCTTCCACAAATTCGTGTTAAGTTTGACGTTTGTCTTGATAAAAAATTGTCTAATGTAGACACTATGTTATGCATACACCTAGTTAAGTGGTTTCACTATGCCATGGATACTCCGTAACAGTCGTTAATTTGCGGTCTACACGAGCCTTTCTCTTGTTCGCACATTGAACAAAATTTTGTACGCACATGCATTTGGATATTGTAGACCAAACGTGTTTATGTTTTGTTTTCACATCGCACCGAAGCGAAACTGACGGCGAAAAAAAATTATTTGTTCGCCAAATGATTTGCCCACTTACACTATGTCTATACCAAAGCAGATTTAAACAATTTTTTATATATATGGAGTTTTTTGACGTTCAATCAATTAATGAGATAGAACTTTTTCATTTTATATGTAATTTGAATGTTTAACAAATCAGCAGCTGGGCTAACGATGCTACCTTGTTAATTGTACCATACACAATTTTTTAAAATGCAGATTTAACAAGGTAACAGCAGTTTGAATAGAATTTTTTAAATAATTTTTTATATATGGAGTTTTGACGTTCAAATAAATTACCGAGAGAGCGGAGTTTATCATTTTATATGGAATTTGAAAATTTAACAAATAATCAGCTAACGTATTACCTTGTTAAATCTGTCTTGGCTTAAAAAGCTAACGTTTTATACTAAGCTTTTACATTCTCTTTACCTCTCTTCCCAACAAGGTGCGAATTGCGGAAAGGATAATTGATGTGTGTGAACCCCGATATACTATTTTGAGAAAATTAGTATTGAAACGTTCAATATTTTTTCCTACTGTTATTTATTTTTTGCTTTTAAAAATTTTAGTTCTAAAAGTATATATAAAATATATATGTATTTGAAATTGTCATCACAATTTAATTTTTTCACAGTTAAACAATTTTCAAATAAATTCATATTTTATAAAATAGTAAAACGTAATGTCTATATTTATTTTAAGATATAATTTAAATAAATTATGCTGTAAGTTTAGCGTTTTCAAATAAAAATTACATTTTTGTTAACAAGCTAACCTAATTTCCAAAGCCAAATCTTGTTTTCAACTTATTAAAAACCTCCATAACTTGGCACCCAAAAAATCTACAAATAAAAAACCTCTAACATTAAAACGAAAACAAGTTCTTCTTCCAAATTATTTGCAATTTCGTAGTGGATCAACACGTATCATAACAAAAAGGGAATATCAAACCAGTCGTAAATATACTAAAATATGGAAATTGGAGCGTTTAATGGGCTGGTCTTTAATTATACTTATACCACTAGCTTTTAGTATAGAATCCAAAGAAATAGAAATGGTTTTGGCTATGACTGGTTTAATGCATACCTATTGGTAAATATTATTACTATTATTCAATAGCTTTTTTTTTTTTATAAATTTATTCCCTTTTCCTATAAAACAGTGGCTGTCAATCCATGTGCAGTGATTATTTACGTTCCTCTGTTGTGGGTAAAGTCTTACCCATTATGACTCGTATTTGTATAGTTGTTTTAACATTTGCCTCGTTGGCTGGATTCTATCAATTGATTTATGAAGATGTGGGTCTTATAAATATGATTAAGAAATTCTGGTCTATAAGGGGTCAAGATTATAAGCCACCCAAACATTTACAGAAAGTAGAACAGAAACAAAATAATATATTTCGTTTGTTTTCCAGAAAATAATTGACAAATGTATTTTGTTATTTTTTTTTGTTTAAATGAAGATAAATATTTTCATTAGCATATTAAAGAATATGTTTTCAGTTATTTAAATAACTATTTAACAAATTTAACAAAAATAAACTCATCACTCATATACAACAATTCTCTAAGCATAATTAAAATACATTTAGTGACAGACTTTGACTTATTGTTGCATGTTTTTTCTTATATAATTATACTTCCTGTTAATTGTTGTTCTTAGGTCAAGACTTTTGTAAATGATTTTGATGAAATATTCTCAGCGCATCCCATTGTTTGGTATGGAGTAATATGTGCGGTCTACAGCTACGCATGTGTTCGACAGCTTGTTCAGGAGTCCAACCATTTTTCTAGAAAAAAAAAAGAAAAAAGTTTAAAAAATCTTCAATTTTTTAAAAGTATATAGTTAAGCATTTTTAATGAAATTGTGATTTTTGGAAGAATTATGTTAATTTAAATAATTCTTATATATACATATTAGGTTTATGCATTAATTCCCTTCTTTTTTAATGAAAAATTAAACCTTTTTTCAAGATAAAGGTACAATGTATTTTATTCAATTTATTGTTCATCGAAAGCTACAACTTTAAAACCGAGAATTGTCATAATGGAAAATTATTAAGTCGTTTTTTCTGCCACTGTCACTCGCTTGTTTCTGTCACTGTGCTCTTCAAATGGATCTATTGTGTTTGGTATAGGTTTCCTGTTATGGTTTAAGCCGGTTTTAACAGCTTATAATAGCTGACAACCTTCTGATCCCATCAAAAACAGAGCATAAACTTGTCGCCATGCATATTCGCTATGATTTTAAGCATCTGTAAATCGTAAATGTAAATACTTTGATAGATCAAAGTAATGCCCATTGAAATAGAATCTTTTAAATTGTTTACAGGCTGCCGCATATAAAGCATAGCCTTTCATCAAAATACCATGGCTTTCTGTTGCGGTTTTCTACAAAAGCGATGGGAATTAATGTCTATTAATTATTAATTGTTCGAAAATTTTAAAACTAATTCGAAATTTTAAATATTACTACAAAATAAATTTTCTCTATTATTTGTTATTAATATATGTGACTACAATTTCTACAATAAATTTGCAATTTGAAAATTAATCCCAACTTAAAATTACTTTATTATTAATAATTATCTACTTCTTCACCAAGGTCTTATTTATTAATAACTGCTAACAAACGTAGATAAATAAAAAAAATTAACAGTAACTGAAATATTTCGAGAAACTTTAATTATAAACAAATAAATAAAAACTAGAAGTAAAAAAAGCTTTAAATTACTTACCATCATTAAATAACAGCCAACTAATGTAGCACTGCGCGTGCGTCCAGCTTTACAATGTACATATACAGTGCCTACGTTTTCCGGACTTGAAGTAGTACTCAAGCCCTTGATGCGATTTTTTTCGGGCAGGAATTTATTTATAAATTCTACACCCTTGAAAAGTTTATCCTGGCAAGGTGATTCAAAAATATCTGTAGTGGCTAATTGTAGAAATTCTACACCCAACAACTGCCATTTAGGAGAATTATTTGAAAATACTGTCAACTCATAGTCTTCATTCATGGAAACAACAGCTTTCATATTCTCATTTTTAATGAGCTAAGAAGGGTAAGAAAACAAAATGCTTTTTAAAAAAGCCTGTAAGAAAACACTACAAAAATTATGACAACTTACATCATTGGCTTGGGAACGAAATGGTAAAGCACCCAATATGACATTTTCATCAATGCGATCATACCAATTACGTGAAGTGGCCTTCTCCATTAAAACATTGTAAAGTAGGGAAGGATAAAAGGAGACACGGGCAAACATGGCAGCCTTTTTTAAGATAAAATATTTTGAGACAAAATTGATTAAAATCTCAATAACAATAAAATAACAACGAAATTTAAACAAAACTTTCACTCGACTACTAAACGTTTTACAAGACAACGAAACAACTGCTCGGTTAATTTTCGAAAATTATAATTGAAAACCCACGAGCTTTTAACTCTTGAAAATTTGAGTTAAAACTAGTTTAAAAAATTTCTGTCAGTCTCAAATTCTTCTCTGTGGTTTCAAATCAGTAAAGTGCTGCATTAAAAAACCAAAACAACCGAAAAATCCACACTACGTTTGTATAGTCAAAATATTTTTGCTTTTTACTTACACTCATATCCATGCCTTTGTTGTTGCTATTGTGCGTTATTAGCCAAACAATTATACAAGCTTAATTACAAATAATAAATTCTTTTTATTTGGATTTTTGTTGACTTTGTTTGTGATTTGCTTTAGAATTTTAATGATTATTTTGTTGTAATTTGCATAATCTCAACACTCATACAATACTTATTTTGGATCTTTATGAATTCCTTATTAAAATTATAAAGAAAACTGAAAAAACACCCCAAAATCTCAAAGTGCAGATAAATAATTGTATCGTAGTGTTTATATTAGACAATTTTTTATCAAAACAAACGTTAAAATTAACGCGAATTTATGGAAGTTGGCATCAGTTGCACTAAACAAGAATAATGCGAATTCATTAATGTTTTTTATATATGTGGTTTGGCAGCTGTAATAACAAAATATTTTAATCAGCTTTTTAACTGAAGTTACCTTGTATGCATTGTCACTGATTTTGACGTTTGTCATAATAAAAATTTGTCTAATATAGACACTACGTCTTGGAAACAAACATATAGCGTAAACAGTGACCTGCGCCGAAAACTTTTAGCGGCGGCGGCTCAAAATCTGCTGTTAGCCGGCAGATTTTGAGAACATGGTGAAATTGCAACAGGTGACTGTACGAAAACAGCCAATAATTTTTGTCATTTTCTATATTTGCATGATAATTGACGTGCGCCAAGATAGCAACGACTAATTTGAAAATTCCACAACGATAACACTTTTTTTGCATATTTTTAAACAATTTTCATTCCACTATATCTGGTAATCTGGTCAATTCCAACTATATACATTGAAAAACAAAGAATACTCTTTAGATATTGTAAAAAGCATTCCGTGCAAAAAATTCCTCTATCCGTTTTTCAGAAATCTGAGTTCCTTCATCCTGCCTACAGATTCTATTACATCTTGGAACACGGTCAGTGCCAAGAGATCAGACCTATGTAAAATGGAAGAACACTTCCTAGAGACTATAAAAAACCAACCGTGCGAAATTTTTGCAAACACGTTTCCAGGAAATTTGTATTCCTTCATAGAAAATATAGATTCTATCATATCTTGGAACACAGTCAGTGCCAAGAGTTTAGACCTATGGAAAATGGAAGAATACTTCCTAGAGACAATAAAAATCTAACCGTGCAAAATTTTTGCAGACACGTTTCCACCATTCCTCCATTTGATTTCCTGCATGTATTTTTCAAAAACGTATCCTGGAATTTTTTATACGGAATGCTTTTTATAATCTTTTTATATCTAAAGAGTATTCTTCCATTTTTCATATATAACCTTGGAACTGACCAGGTCGCGAGATATAATGGAATGCAAAATTGTTAAAAAAATATGAAAAAAAGTGTTGCCATTGTGTAATTTTCGCTGTTTACATTAAACACATGTTATTTACGTTTTTGAAGAAATATCGTGTTGTAAAACATAAAATTGTAATATTGTGTTGAAAAAAAAAATGATTTTTTTTATTGAGAATAATTATGTTATGAAAATAATAAAAATAATATGAGAGAGTGTTCTCTATATAAAATTAATTAAAAAATATTAAATCTTTTAATGTCCGAATAGACATTGGAAGAAAAGTGGATGAAAATATGTGGCATGAACTTTCACCAACCGCGTTATGAAGAATTACAAGAAGAAATAGAGAAACGTAAAACGGCAGTTAAAAGTCTGAAGAAAAGGGAAAGGATCCATCACCGACAACTTTAGGGCAATCATCACCCAATCACAATTTGATCTCCACCAATTCACTGGCATCAATACAAATATCAAATGTATTCTCATGGATGTAAATAAAGTGTTTACTCTTATGGAATTGGGCAATGTAAGTGGAATAATACAATTTAAATATAAAAATCGATTAATTTGAAAATATTTATTATTATAAAGCGGAAACAGTAGTCTTTATAAAACCAAATGTAGCAGGGTTCGGGTTTACATCAATAACCCACCATTGCTTAATCTCTCACCGAGTGCTTTCTTAACAAATATCAAAATATAAACTTCTGTGGCAACATCGTCATTTTATAATCATGTACAAACTGTAACAGCGACCTTAGTCTTATGCTCAACGTGTGGTTATACCTCAACAACAACTACCACCGGAACCAAGTCAAGGAACTATGGCTAAAACAGCCGGTATGCCTCAATTTTCAACTCCAACAACAGCACCCGGAACGACAACATCAGCAACCCTATTACCACTCAATACTAATAATTTAAATTTTAATAATTTAGCAATTTAAAAATTGCAAAATTTACTTGTGTCGTGTGCACCCTGTGGGCGCTAAGAAATAGTTGGCAACGTCCAAATATAAACTGACAATTCTAAATAAAGAAGAACAAACGGTAAAAGGGAAAACATAAGAAAAATTTTTTCCTCATAGAAGGTATATGGCTGAAAATAATTTTTGATGGCGACCCGGGACGACATCTTGCGGCGTCGGCAAGGTGTCGTGATGGGTTTATAGGAAAAATGGCTTTCTTTTCCGATTGGATCTTGAAGGTGTGGCAAGGGAAACCAGCAACGAATAAAAAAGAAAAAAACAGGAAAAAGAAATGGTGTTAAAACTTACATATATTTGAAAGAAAACAAAACTTTACAAAAAAAAAGGATTGAATGGTTAATATTTAAAAATATAGTTAAATTGTGTTATAGTGAACAAAAACAGAAAAAGCTTAAAAACTAAATAAGTCGCAACACAGAAAAAAGATGTTAAAGCTTAGAAGCTATGTAACATAATATAAACGTTTACAAAAAAAAATTAGTAAAACTTGAAAAGTATATAGACGTTTACAAAAAATTAGTGAAGCTTAAAACTATATAAAAAAAAAAACTATAAAAAAACCATTTAAATATAAAAAATTACCAAAAATTAAAACCAGAATTTTGAAATATATATATATATAAAGAAAAAAAAAACCCTAAAGTTTGCAAGTGGAAAGCACAATCTGCAAGAAGAAAACCAAGTTCATTTTCACCTCTGCCACATCCAGCGTGGGATAGCCCCGATTACATCCCAAGGTCTTCAGGTATCGCCAGACTCGGACTGTTGACGGACGACTCTGAAAAAAAAAAAAAAAACACATGTAAACGTATGTAAAAAAAAAAATTATATAAACATTTATAAAAAAAAAAGGGAAATATATATATATATATAAAAAAAAAGAGAAAAAAATAAAATAAAAAAAAAAAAGAATAGGAAATATAGTTAGTCGTACCGGTAATTTAATTAAATGTCCCTTAGCAAAGAAGGTTAAGATAGGAACTAAAGCGAGCTCCTTTTAGGTCCTTAGTCATAGTTTTGGTTGGGTAGATAGGCAAGCCCATTGTGAAGCGCTGACTATGATTCCTATGTAGAAAGAAAAAGAGAAAAAAAAATATATAAATAATAATAATAATAAAAAAAAAGGAATCATATATGTGTTTTTTTTTTTTAAATATTAAATAATTTACGTACCCGTACAATCCGTGAGGGCGAGACAAGATGGCTGCCATAAACATTCGAAGACATCAGTAGAAGCTGCTCCATTTTGAACGATTAGTATATTCCCTAAATAAAAAAAAAAGGAGAGTTATTAGATTTTTTTTAATGTTTTCATTTTTTAAAGTAAATATGCATACTCACATTTTATATGATTTTTGTTGACTTATAAATTTTCGTTTATTTGATAAATTTTTTTTCTGTTCAATTTATATTGTAACCTAAAACTCCCAGAATGTCATGAATTTATCTTTTATATATTGTTATGTTTTATTCAGTTTTTTTCAAATAAAAAGAAAAAGATTTTTTATAACGTTGTACAGAAATAAGTGGTGTTCACATTTTTAAGTATGTGGTAAAAGGATTTTGAGGTAAGTGATTGGAATGAGTAGTGGTTGATGAGATAGAGTAGCTGTGCTAGGGGTAGCCAAATTAGGAGCCAGCTACCATGGATAGGGCAGTTTGATACCCTTGTGGGAGGGATAATTTACCCCGGCATAACAGCTGCCGGCTAGGAGGGAAGAGAATGCTGAAACTTTCGAGTTAATATTAAAAACTAGGCAAGAATGTGACCGTAGCTCACTTCGGGTCCCCATACAAAATGTAATTTTTTTTATAATCTTTTTTACACTTTCAGCTGGTATTTTATTTTTTTTGTGTGTACCGGCTATTGGCTACCGGCGGAGCAAGAACTCCACCCCATCCGGCGAGTTATAGCCCGGCATCCGCCATATACCAGCGCCGCTCAGTCTGGTAGCCCAAACAGATGTTAATCCATTTTTTTTTATTAGCCGGTCGGTACATTACAAAAATGGCGCCCAACGTGGGGCGAAGTGAGCATTCCTAAACTAGTAGAATATGGAAGTCTTTGTTAGGAGGTGTAAGTCCCGTTACGTAATTTAAGAGTCCGTATCGCGTTGCGACATCTTCTTGGCAAAGACGGATAATACTTTCATTAGAATTCTATATGATTAGACTTAAACCTAATAGGAAAACATTGGAGGTTTAATAGCTATCGTTGGGTTTTAATGAAGTTTTTTTTTTGAAATAGCCCGGAATACAAAGTAAAGTTTTTCTTTACTCTATTTTGCGTCGAGTAAGACTTATATCACCAAGTCCTGTAGGCTGGATATAATTGCGACTCGAACGCAAAGTAGAGTAACTTTTCACAGTGTAGCGGAGATTTCGGTTCACATGAGTCTTAACAATGTTGATGAGAACATATTGTTAATCGCTCTTGGGAATCGTAACTTGCCAGCTATAATTAATTTTTGGAATCTTAATAGCCCTTGCGACTAGTCCTGGACGCGGCATAGAAAGGTGGCGTCAGTTGCAGTCCAATGGTCTATTTAAGTTTTCCTGCCTTTGAATATTCTTTTCAGTTTCATTTTTATGTTTCTATAGTAACATTCTTGTAGAACAGTATATTAGTTTATAATAAACAGAAAAATTATTTCTAAGTAAATTCATTGCAATTATTAATCAATCAATTTCCTTAATTGATTATTTCAAATTAATATTGGATCGCAATTAAGGGAGTTGTTAAAAAGAAAAATAGGGAAATAATGAGTTATGCATTCTGTGTATTATAGATTTATATTCTTTTTGTTTTTTATGAAGGTCAGGATTCTTTCACTCCTATTAATTATATTGTTTTACTCTACCTATCGCATCACCAGTACGAATTCCAATCACTACCTATACATACATACTATTATTTTCATAAACGTTTGCGTGAACTCGAGTGCGTATTTTCTTTCGATTTTGAGGGTTTGAAATCTGTGTGCATTTGGTTACCTTTTTTTTTATTTTTATTTTTTGCTTTTGATATTTGGTAATGTTAGTTACAGTTTATTAATTTATTTTGATTTCTTTGCCCTTTGCTAAGATTATTATGGTTTTGACTCGTCAAGGCAGTAGAATTGTAGCAAAAGAATCAACAAACAACGACATGGCAACCACAACCACAGGTGTATCTGGTGTTACCGATGGAATCACTACCGTCGGATTAACCGCAACCACTTCCTCAATTGCACCGGTTCTACCACATGAGATTTCTTTTAGTTCAGAGGGATCGGCTTCCACAATTGTGTCCCCAGAATACAGCAGTATTACAGCTCGAAGCGTGCGTAGAGAATTTCGTGACAGTATGGCAAACCAACCGAACCAACCTACTGGCATTAATCAGCAAGATATTCAGGAGGTTATTGATGCATCGATTGGACTTTCCCAGGCTCATCTCATGAGGCAAGTCGATGAAAAACTCAACCAAGCCTTGAGAGAAATTAAGCTAGCTTTAGGTGTAAGCACTCAGCAACAATCTAATGCGAACAACACAGCCCCTACTGTAAGTGGACAGACGGCGCAACAAAGGTTGCCTGAAAACGGTCCTGGCAACAACTCTCCACCAACTAGCCGTATCCTTCCAGAGGCAGCGAATCTGGTACCTCTAGACAGCGCACATGTGTCAGCGTATTCTCAGGGTAGAAGAGAAACTACTGCGGTCACGTTTTCGCAAGGTTATAATCAGCCACCACCATTGGTACCAGCACCAAGATTTTCAGGTAGCGAAGGTTTACCATTACAGCCTTCTCAACAAGCTATGCGTGCTGAGTTTTCAGAGCAGCTACAAAACCCGTCTATATCGTATTATCACCAGCAACAACAAGGGTCATCTGGTAACCAGCAACTACACCAATCTCAACACCATAATTTACCAAATTCGTCGTGTAACTCGCAACTACAACCACAGCTACAACAACAGCCCTATCAACAACAACAAATGCAGCTACCACGACCTCAACAGCATAATCAACAAACGTATTCATATAACCGGCAATCAATGCAAAATCCACAAGGGCCGGATTACTATTCACCCCCGCAGGCAAATCAACAATTTTTGGGTATTGATCCACCACCACCACAACCTAGCTGTGTGCCAACTCCCAATTATGCCTGGCCAATGTCCAATATTGCATTTGGCAATCAGCCTAGACTTAATTTGTCGAAGTGGGGAATAAAATTTGATGGTACGAGTAAGACGATGAATGCCCAAGAATTTATGTTCCGTGTCAACGAGCTGCGTAAAGATTACAACTGTTTAGACCAGGATATACTCAGAAGTTTCCATCATTTGCTAGAGGGTCCAGCACTAGACTGGTATTGGAATCACCGCAAACTCACCCAAATTAATTCATGGCAGGAGTTGGAGGCAGCCATTCTCACACAGTACCAGCGTTTCGAGAATGAGTACCAGGTGCAAAAGCAAATTTTGAATCGCCGACAGTTGCCACAGGAGTCATTTGAAGATTTTTATAATGTCATCATTAGACTGCGGAATCAGCAAAAGTTACCGTATGATGAACAGTCGTTAGTGGACATTATGAGAGGGAATTTGAAACCATCATTGGCTCAAATGATGTTTCCTATTAAAATGACGAACCTGTCGGAGTTTTGCAAAGAAGTAAAGAGGGCTGAGAATTTGCTTGCTGGACAAAGAGCGTTATACCAACAACGTCCGAACTTTGCAAGGGTAAACGAGCTGGAATATCAGCAGGAGCGCGAACTGGAACCCGAACCCGAGCTGGAAGTGAACGCGATTCGTGAGACCAGTAAATACACCTGCTGGAATTGTAAAGTGGTTGGTCACAGCTTTGTTGATTGTCCCTCTACCACACGTAGAATATTTTGCTACAAATGCGGCATGGACAACGTAGTGACCCCAAAATGTCCGAAATGTCAGGGAAACAAATTCCGGGGCCCGTCTCGAACTGGGGAGACGAGGTCAGCCGAGGTTCAAACCCAGTTCTAGAACAGCAAACGAAGTCAAAGGTAGGGAATTTTAGGATTTTAAGAAACAGTAGAGTAGAGCCAGAAACAAAAACAGAAACAAAAGTTAGGGAAATTAAACCGTTACACGTTCGAATTAAAGAATACAACGAAGCTAAGGCTAGGATTTTCGGTCAAGTATCAAACCGCGTAAGAAAGGCTAGGGAGCGATATCGAATCCGTAAGCGTCTGCGAAACGAAATCGCGTCAGCGTCTTTATATGAAGGGTTTGATTCTCGCTTTTATACGAAAATTAATTTGAATGGTCAGGAAATCGAGGGATTGTTGGACAGTGGCGCGACGGTGACCTGTTTAGGTCGCAATTGCATGGAGTTTGTCCGAAAGGCCGGTTTAACAATTCACGATTTCCGCACCATTATTAAGACAGCTGACGGTACCGAGCACCCTATTGTCGGTCGTGTAAGGGCACAAGTCACTTTTCGTAACTTGAAGAAAGTCATCACGTTTTATTTAGTGCCTACTTTAAACCGTGAGTTGTTCTTGGGTGTCGATTTTATGAAGGTTTTTAGTTTGTTTGCACACATAGAAAGCATCACTACCAATGAAGTTAGTCTCTGCCCGGAAGCAGAAAATACCATAGATGTCGTAGCTCATAACTTGAACGCTGAGCAGCGACAGGAATTAGATTTGGTCATATCAATGTTCCCTTGTTATACAAAAAAAGGCTTAGGAAAAACACATTTGGAAACGCACACAATAGACACTCGCGACGCTATTCCAGTTAAAGATCGACATTATCCTGTCTCTCCGGCTGTACAAAAATTGATGTATGCTGAGCTTGATAGGATGCTTAACCTGGGAGTTATTGAGCTTAGTGAGAGTCCCTGGAGTCATCCGGTAACTTTAGTCCGAAGGGGCGAGAAAAACCGGTTGTGCCTGGACGCTCGCAAACTTAATGCGCTGACGGTTAAGGACGCCTATCCGCTGCCGCACATCGAGGGTTTGCTCAGTCGATTGGGAGACACGATTTTTATTTCTAGTGTCGACCTTAAGGACGCTTTTTGGCAGATACCACTAGATCATGCTAGTAGGGAGAAAACTGCATTCACGGTGCCAGGACGACCACTTTACCATTTTACGGTAATGCCTTTTGGGTTGTGTAATGCAGCTCAAAGACTTTGCCGTTTAATGGATAAGGTTATCCCTGCAGCACTTCGGGATAGAGTTTTCGTCTACTTAGATGATCTCTTGATAGTATCTCCGGATTTCGAGACACACCTGGAATTGTTGCGACGAGTGGCTATTTGTTTGGGAAAAGCAGGGTTGACCATTAATGTGACGAAATCTAAATTCTGTTTCAAGGAGCTAAAGTATCTAGGGTATATAGTAGGAGGCGGCAAACTAAAACCTGATCCGGCTAAAGTGGAAACGATTACTCGTTTTGTATACCCTAAGACAGCAAGACAGGTGCGGAGCTTCATGGGGGCAACAGGCTGGTATAGGAAATTTATACCAGACTATGCCACCATTGCAGCCCCAATCTTTGAAACGCTGAAAAAGGGTAAGCAATTCAAGTTTTCAGACGAAGCTAAAGTCGCGTTTGATCGACTCAAGAGCGCTCTGATTTCAAGTCCACTACTTAATCACCCGGACTTCAACAGGCATTTCTTTATTCAGTGCGATGCGTCAGATCTAGGCATTGGTGCTGTGCTCTTTCAGAAAGATGATTCTGATGGTGAACACCCAATTGCCTATTTCTCGCATAAGCTGACTCCAGCACAGAAGAACTATTCTGTGACTGAAAGGGAATGTCTGGCGGTCGTCTTGGCGATTAAGAAATTTAGGCCCTATGTAGAATTGATGCCGTTCACGGTCATTACGGACCACAGTAGCCTAAAGTGGCTTATGTCCCACAAAGACCTGACAGGACGTCTGGCGAGATGGAGTCTACATTTACAGTCTTATGACTTCTCGGTTGAGCATAGACAGGGGAAACAAAATGTAGTACCCGATACCCTATCTCGATACGACATGGAGGAAATTTCGTCAGATGTAGGGTATTTAGTAGATCTGGGCTCGGATGCGTTCAAGTCAGATGATTATAAAGAACTTATCAGTACGATAAAAGATAATTGCGAGAATCTCCCTGATTTAAAGACGGTTGACGGTTTTGTTTATAAACGAGTTCGGCCGTATGACGAAATTATACAAGATGACGATTTCGCATGGAAGCTATGGGTGCCTCTAGAATTGACAGGAACAATTGTAGAAAAATGCCATAATTCGCCACAGGTATGCCATGGAGGAATTGGGAAAACGTTATTTCGCATAAAAGAATACTTTTACTGGCCTAATATGACGGCACAGGTGAGAGAATTCGTTCGAAATTGTCAGGTGTGTAAAGAATCAAAACCTGCAAATGTTACCCTTAGACCACCCATGGGTTCCGAAACTCAAAGCGAAAGGCCGTTTCAGAGAATTTTTGTGGACTTCTTGGGTCCGTATCCGCGTTCGAAAAACGGAAATAGCTTTATTTTTATCGTTTTAGATCACCTTACTAAGTTCGTTTTGTTGAAAGCATTAACAAAGGCAAATACGAAAAACGTTATAAAATTTCTAATCTCAGAAGTGTTTTATAAGTTTGGTACCCCGGAAACTATCGTGTCAGATAACGGTAAGCAGTTCATCAGTAAAGAATTTTTAGATATGGTAGAAAATTTCGGTATAAAGCATGTCCGTACCGCCACACACTCACCACAAGCCAATGCGTCGGAGCGCGTGAATCAGTCTATCTTGGCTGCAGTACGCTCGTATTTGCAAGAAGATCATTCGGAGTGGGACAAATATTTGCCCGAAATTGAATTCTCCTTGAGATCTTCATTGCAAACATCTATCGGCGTTACACCATATTTTGCACTTTTTGGTACAAATATGATAGGGCATGGCAGTGTTTATAGAATAGCAAGAAAACTCGAAAGTCTAAATGAGTCTGAACTAAATATTATACCAAAATCTGTAAAAATGGAAATACTGCGTCAGAAAATACGCGAGAAGTTACATAAAGCTTACATGAGGAACGAGAAATACTACAACACACGGTGCCGGCAGGTTAAGTTTATACCGGGACAAGAAGTTTATCGCCGAAACTTTCAGCAAAGCGATTTCAAACGCGGCTTTAATGCGAAATTCGCGCGCAAATTTCTAAAGTGCCGAATAGCGAAACCTATAGGAAATAGCTTGTACGAGGTCGAAGATCTACAAGGGAAGTCGTTAGGGGTTTTTCACGCCAAAGATTTAAAGCCATAGGCTAAAATCTTCGGTGGTTCTAGTCCTAACATTTCCAAACGTTCAACGTGTACCGTTTTACTTTTTCTAACTATAAAGGCTAGTAGCTTAATTATATACGTAATAGGGTTATTTTGGATAACTAATTTTTCCCAATTTTTATTTTGGCTGTGAATTATGTTTGGAGCTTATGATGAACTCTGAACGACACTGAAACTTGTACAAACTTTTAGGTCATATTGTCAGCCAAAGGAAAACAAGTGCTGTTAGCGATAACAAATCATTTATTAACCCCATCTTCTAGCTAACGTTTCTAAACTGGTTACGTGTGTAACCGGTCATTGGCACAAATAGTGTAACCTCGTAAGCCCTAGGGGAACTATGCCATTAAGAGGCTAGAGGTTTTTCGTCACCTAGGCCAATAACTTTTTCTGAGCCCGCATCTTACAGCGAGTTGAGGTAAAAGCAAATGAGTTTCTACATCTCGCTTTAAAAAGCAAGATGGTTTATTGCTATAGCCTGTTTCCCTCTGACGATAATATGAATAAAAGGTGTACAAAAATATCAGTTTTGAACGTGGTTCATATATAGGTTAAACAAACATAATTCAACTTAAGCTTCGTTAAAGTAACCCAAGGGAGTCAAAATATTTATAGGTTCAGAAAAAAGTAAAGTTTTTCTTATTTACCCTGGGTTACATTAACGAAGCTCAGTTTGAAAGAAAAGCTTGGGAGATTTTTTTTATACAAAATAATCTAAGTAAAGTTAGGTTAATAACTTATAGTCTACTCACTCACCAAATTACTCCCATTTTGTTTGGATTCCCATCCCTTTTGATTTTGTTTGTTGTCCTAATGGCTGGTTAATAATAGTAGATATCTGTAAGAAAAAGAAACTATTGTTACTCATTTACCACATTAATTTTTATAGATCGATAATTCGTTTATTTTATTTTATTTTTTTTTAAATACCCTTTTGAAATAAGTGCCGGCCAATCAACTTGATTCTTTGTGGTGATAGATTTCCAGCATAGGTCCCTGAATTCCTTTGCCTATATAATTTTAAATTTATTAGTTACTTTTAAACATAGGTTAATGAATAGAATATATATAATTAGGTTAAATTTTCTAAGTCTCAGGAGAATTGCAGGGGGTATTATTCGCCAAAGATTTAAGTAGAATGTCTTAATATCTCTGGTGATTGTGCACCGTGTAATTCTACCCTTTTCACATGGAACTAATCATGGATTACATTAGCCTCATGTAGCTATATTAGATTTATAATATTGTAGTTTTAGCTTACCTTTCCTATTGAATTTTTTTTTTAGCCTTCGTCTAGGCCCATGAATTCTCGAACCTATGAAAGAAGTAAGTTAATATTTTGAATTTTGAAGGAAAATATATTTCATAGACTTTACCTTTCGAGAATTGCATCTGTTTGTAACCTGTGGAGTAAACAAAAAGTATTAGGATAGTTTTTTTATGATACTAAAATATTCTAAAAGGATTTTTTTTTTGAATTTGAATTGTTGCAATAATGTAGATAAATTTCCTTTTAGAACATTTTTTATTTTTTAGTTTTATTTTAGAATTTGTTAGTATGAAAAAGAAAAAAAAAAAAAAAAAAAAAAAAAAAATACGAATAAGAAGGAAAAAAAATTTTTTTTTTTGAATTGTATATAAAAGTTTTTTGTTTTGGGGATACTTTATCAGATATAATTTTTATGAGTTTTGATTGTAACTTACCTGTAAATGAATTGGCAGGATGGTTCTTGTTATTGGGAATTTCGTCCTTCTTACTTCCACCTATGTAGTCTGGAACCTGAAAAGATATTGGAAAAGAGATAAACCAAAAATTAGTTAGCTGTAAACTTATCACTAAAAACAATTATTAAATGAAAATTTTCAGTTTAAATTCAGAAAAAAAAAAAAATTTTGTTTTGCTTCCACGTCCGTTTGCCGATATAGAGAAATTTTGTTTTATTTCACGCTGTTATACCACATCACACAAAGTTTCATTCACCACTTTTAGTTGATTTTCTTTTATAGATCCTTTTCATCCCGCACTCACTATAACTCTAAATATCGGTAAATTTTTTTTCACTATGATTATAACTTTATAAATTTTAATTTATTACACCCACTTTTAAAGCACACTATTGAAATTCAAAATTAAATTTTAGTTTAATTGCCACAATAACCAATTTCAAACTGTTAAATTTATTCACCATACACTTTTGTCACTCACGGTATATTCTTGATAATGCAGTTTCACATTTAATTAACCTTTAGGTATCACTTGCTATATTTTAAATGCACTTATGCCACATAATTTTTTATTACACCGCTACGACACGTTACGTTACGTACGCGTTGCACTAAGATAGCCGTAATTTTTTTTACTTTTATTCCACTTAATTTTTTTATTCATGACGAAAACCAATTTAAACACACCGTTTTTTTTATCAACAACAATTTTTTTCACCGGCCGATTGTTTGTTTTTCTCACGAAAAAAAAAAAAAAAATTTTTTTTCATCCACTTTTGTTTCACACTGTAAATTCTCTAAAAAGTTCCTGCAAGTACATGGCAGTCGTTTTTATTAAAGAATATTTTATTATCACTTTTTGCACATGCACTTTTGTCACACCCTTTATTTTTCAAAGGAACCATATTTAATTTTTCACAAAATTATTCCTATTTTTTTTCACACACTGTATTTTTTTTTTATCCACTCAACTTTTTCACACCTTTTCCACACGTTTAGTACGCACCATAATTTAGATTTCTTTTTTTTGCACACCGCGTTATGTCACACTCTTTATTTTTTTTAGAAACCCTATTTACTTTCTCACAAAATTATTAATATTTTTCCACACGCACGGTATTTTTAGTTTACGCCATTTTTTTTTTATTTCCGGACATTTTTTTTTTTTTTATAACACGATTTGGTTTTATTTTTCCGCACTTTAATTTCGTTTAATTTTTTTTATGCGTCATTTTCATACATTTTTGTGACAGCCTTAATTTATTTTTTTTCACTTTAAATTTTAATTATTTAATTCATTTCACTTACCTTGTTTTATATTGTCCGTAAACACCTTTTTTTCATCGCCTGTCGTCTGTCGCCTCCGTTGTAACTACACCACTATAAAGAAATATATTCTGCATTAGCGTTTGTATAAAAAAAAATAAGACATTTATTTTACTTACCTTTAATCCGATGGAATTACGACCATCCCTCACCGATTCCTAAAATAAAAGAAAGAAAATAATAAATTTTAATGGAAATTGCCATTAAATTGAATTATTTTCAGAGAAATTCATTATATTTTTTTATATAAATTTACTTACCTCTCATTGTTAGCAGCATCCGTCAGAAATATTTTTGTTGTAATTTTTACAACCACGCTACTACTTGATTGTTTCGTCAAGTTTCGTTCATTCATTAACACAGCTGTTCATTAATATGAGGAGGGTTACCAGAGAGTAAAATTTTTTACGTATTATACAGTGTTGTATTTATCAATGAAAATGTCAGAGGGTTGCCAGATGGTAAAAATTTATTGGGAATCTACAAAAATACCCACGAAATCCCCTAAAATTAGTAAATGGTAAGAAAATTAATAAAAATAAGGAAATTTCTTCCCTCCCATCCTGTGTCCACCGGTGGACTACAGGAGTGGTGGGGTTTGTCGTGTGCACCCTGTGGGCGCTAAGAAATAGTTGGCAACGTCCAAATATAAACTGACAATTCTAAATAAAGAAGAACAAACGGTAAAAGGGAAAACATAAGAAAAATTTTTTCCTCATAGAAGGTATATGGCTGAAAATAATTTTTGATGGCGACCCGGGACGACATCTTGCGGCGTCGGCAAGGTGTCGTGATGGGTTTATAGGAAAAATGGCTTTCTTTTCCGATTGGATCTTGAAGGTGTGGCAAGGGAAACCAGCAACGAATAAAAAAGAAAAAAACAGGAAAAAGAAATGGTGTTAAAACTTACATATATTTGAAAGAAAACAAAACTTTACAAAAAAAAAGGATTGAATGGTTAATATTTAAAAATATAGTTAAATTGTGTTATAGTGAACAAAAACAGAAAAAGCTTAAAAACTAAATAAGTCGCAACACAGAAAAAAGATGTTAAAGCTTAGAAGCTATGTAACATAATATAAACGTTTACAAAAAAAAATTAGTAAAACTTGAAAAGTATATAGACGTTTACAAAAAATTAGTGAAGCTTAAAACTATATAAAAAAAAAAACTATAAAAAAACCATTTAAATATAAAAAATTACCAAAAATTAAAACCAGAATTTTGAAATATATATATATATAAAGAAAAAAAAAACCCTAAAGTTTGCAAGTGGAAAGCACAATCTGCAAGAAGAAAACCAAGTTCATTTTCACCTCTGCCACATCCAGCGTGGGATAGCCCCGATTACATCCCAAGGTCTTCAGGTATCGCCAGACTCGGACTGTTGACGGACGACTCTGGAAAAGAAAAAAAAACACATGTAAACGTATGTAAAAAAAAAATTATATAAACATTTATAAAAAAAAAAGGGAAATATATATATATATATAAAAAAAAAGAGAAAAAAATAAAATAAAAAAAAAAAGAATAGGAAATATAGTTAGTCGTACCGGTAATTTAATTAAATGTCCCTTAGCAAAGAAGGTTAAGATAGGAACTAAAGCGAGCTCCTTTTAGGTCCTTAGTCATAGTTTTGGTTGGGTAGATAGGCAAGCCCATTGTGAAGCGCTGACTATGATTCCTATGTAGAAAGAAAAAGAGAAAAAAAAATATATAAATAATAATAATAATAAAAAAAAAGGAATCATATATGTGTTTTTTTTTTTTAAATATTAAATAATTTACGTACCCGTACAATCCGTGAGGGCGAGACAAGATGGCTGCCATAAACATTCGAAGACATCAGTAGAAGCTGCTCCATTTTGAACGATTAGTATATTCCCTAAATAAAAAAAAAAGGAGAGTTATTAGATTTTTTTTAATGTTTTCATTTTTTAAAGTAAATATGCATACTCACATTTTATATGATTTTTGTTGACTTATAAATTTTCGTTTATTTGATAAATTTTTTTTCTGTTCAATTTATATTGTAACCTAAAACTCCCAGAATGTCATGAATTTATCTTTTATATATTGTTATGTTTTATTCAGTTTTTTTCAAATAAAAAGAAAAAGATTTTTTATAACGTTGTACAGAAATAAGTGGTGTTCACATTTTTAAGTATGTGGTAAAAGGATTTTGAGGTAAGTGATTGGAATGAGTAGTGGTTGATGAGATAGAGTAGCTGTGCTAGGGGTAGCCAAATTAGGAGCCAGCTACCATGGATAGGGCAGTTTGATACCCTTGTGGGAGGGATAATTTACCCCGGCATAACAGCTGCCGGCTAGGAGGGAAGAGAATGCTGAAACTTTCGAGTTAATATTAAAAACTAGGCAAGAATGTGACCGTAGCTCACTTCGGGTCCCCATACAAAATGTAATTTTTTTTATAATCTTTTTTACACTTTCAGCTGGTATTTTATTTTTTTTGTGTGTACCGGCTATTGGCTACCGGCGGAGCAAGAACTCCACCCCATCCGGCGAGTTATAGCCCGGCATCCGCCATATACCAGCGCCGCTCAGTCTGGTAGCCCAAACAGATGTTAATCCATTTTTTTTTATTAGCCGGTCGGTACACTACACTTGCTTGTACTTAAATTAATAAAATAAAATATTGTTTAATTATTTAACATACAAAAAACATACTAAATTTCCATATAGGGAAGAAATATTTAGTATTTTTAGTACATTGAAATTTGTTGAAAAAAGAATTTGTCAAACAGTTTAAAAATTAAAAATTATGAAGAAATTTAATTTCTTTAAAAATTTTATTTTTTGAATTAGAAAGTGTTTGTGTGTGAAATTTTTATTTAAATCAAAAATTTTTGAAAATATTTTGGCAAAGGAAAAATAGAAAAGAAAAAACATAATAAAGTGATGTGTGAACAGTGATGTTTAAACTCATTGTGTTTTTCATAAAAAACAACTTTTTGGAGAAATTAAAATAAAAGACAAAAATATTGAAGTATTAATAAAAATATAATGGGAAAACTAACGTAATTGGGCCAGCAACTTGAACACATCATCATTTTGAATACAAGTTTTTAATTTCTACAATTCGGTGGGTGAAAACCCATTCGAACAATTGTCTAAAATTGTAATATCTTCATTAGTTTTACCTTTCTCTAATGCTGAAGTGGAGTTTTATTTTTCATTATGAGTCTCGTTAAAAACAAATGGCGAACCAAAATAAGAACGGAAATTTAAGTAGTATTTTATACATTAGAGAATGGGTTCATTATTTGAAATATCAAGGAAATAGCAACTCCTTTGATATTCCAAACAATTTTGCTCGAAAGTAATATCATCCGAAAAATATGGGAAGCTCGCCACGAGTGATGAAAATGAGGAAGTAGCAAATATTTTAAACAGTTTCGACGAATTTTTAATATTGTTACGAAATTGTACTTGAATTCAAATATAACGGTTTTAACGGCTGGTTTAAAGTTAAATGTTTCTAGACATTTCCGTTTATGTTAACAGCAGTTAACATATCTGTAAAAATTATTAACACAATTCTAAACATACAACATTGAATAAAAAGCTTTCACCATTGTTTTTAAGTATGGCAACACTAAATGTTTAAGCTGCTAACATTAACATTAAAAGCTCTAGTTTGTCCGTTAAGAACATTGTAGAAAGAAATAGAGCTTTCAAGAAGCATCTAGTAGGTAATACAGTGTATATAAATTGGCCGTGAGAACACCGAGTAAACATTTCCTTTTTATATAATAAATGCCGACTTTTTAGCACAATTTTTATAAAAATATTTTTTTGATATGTAAAACAGTCATTAAAAGAAAATAATAAAAAAACATTTTTCTAGTAATTTCCAAAATATACATGCACACACACAAACAAACTTTCGTATATGTGTATTTTTTTGACAGTTCATCTTATAAGAAATATTATATATTCTGCTACGTGTAACCACAGATCTGCAACTGAGATTAACGCTGATATAACGACGGCAGAAAAAAGTAAACGTTTTGTTTATATTATGTTAAATCTTAAACAAGAGGTACACGTATTCTAATAAATCCTATAAGATATCATTATTTTCAATCAATCACAGAGTAAACATGACCTCTTTATTTAAGAAATTCGCAATTTTTTTTAACAGAATTTAAAAAAACTTTTTTTAAAATGTAATACAATCATTATAAGGAAACAATTTTACAAAAAAACATTGTTTTTTTAGTAATTTCCAACACACATGCTCACACACAAACAAACTTTCGTATATGTGTATTTTTTGATAGTTCATCTTATAAAATAGTCTCATAATACTTCTTATAATAACATTTGAATCTAGACGTGAGATGATTCTCTCAGAGAGCGAATTTGACATTCTCTGAGAGAAAAATCTTACATATTTTGTTACAGCCCATCTTCATGCAAGGAAATAAAAGCCCATTTTGAGCCGCCGACAATTTTTACAGAAGCCGCTGCTGGCGTTAAAAATGCTCGGCGCAGGTATCTGCAAGGTGGTGAATTGTAGATGCGGATCCACGTCAAATAATAACTTCAAGAAAAAAACACAAATTATTAATTCGTAAAATAATTCTTATAACAGAAAATTTTACATTTTATTAAAAAATAAAAAAGCCGAACTAAAATGGTTAGTTTAATCAATACTATTGACACTGGTCACGAAGATATGATACATAATGCCATATTAGATTATTATGGTCTACATTTGGCAACTTGTTCTTCCGATGGTTCTGTGAAAATATTTGATGTTAAGAATGGTAACCAAGTGTTAGTGGCCGACCTTAAAGGTCACCAGGGACCAGTGTGGCAAGTAGCATGGGCTCATCCTAAATTTGGTAATATTTTGGCATCATGCTCATACGATCGCAAAGTTATAGTGTGGAAAGAAGGCGGAGCCAACGACTGGACTAAAATGTAAGTAGAACATTTATTAAGTGCAAATGGAAATGATGTCATTAGTTATTGTATTATTATTTATAGTCACGAATACAGTAATCATGATTCCTCAGTAAATTCTGTGGCCTTTGCTCCGGCCGAATATGGTTTAATGTTGGCTTGTGGCAGTTCAGATGGTTCGATATCGGTATTAACCTGCAATACAGAATATGGCGTCTGGGATTGCAAGAAAATTCCCAATGCTCACACTATTGGCTGCAATGCCGTCTCTTGGTGTCCCTCGACTGTACCAGAGCCCGCATTTGATCAAAAATCCTCGACACGTACTTCAGGCATAAAACGCTTGGCCAGTGGTGGTTGTGACAACTGTGTTAAGATTTGGCGTGAAGACAACGATCGATGGGTAGAGGAAAATCGTCTAGAAGCTCATTCCGATTGGGTGCGCGATGTTGCTTGGGCACCATCTATTGGTTTGCCACGTTCCCAAATTGCTTCTGCTTCGCAGGATCGTCATGTTATCATTTGGAATAGTACCGATTTTACCACTTGGTCACCCACCATCTTACATACATTTGATGATGTGGTGTGGTCGGTAAGTTGGTCAATGACCGGCAACATTTTGGCTGTTACGGGAGGTGACAATAAGGTGACTTTGTGGAAGGAAAATAATGAAAATCAATGGACTTGTATAAATGATGATGCTTCGACTGGTGGTGGTCAACAGTCTGAACAGAGAACGCTTTGAAAACTTTTACTATCTCCCATTTATAAATTCCAACTTCGTCAATGTGTCATGTTTGTAAAACTCTTAATGCACTCTGTGCGAAGCATCTCTGATAAGCGGCATGAGATTTTTTATTATTTCTATTGTATGAAAGCAAAACAATAAGTAAAATTATATATAAGAAATTACTCTTTTTTTTGGAACATTTTGTCTAGTTCTATGTTTATTTTAAAATAGTTAAAAGAATTACAAAAATGAAGAAAGTTGTCTTATCATTCATATATATAGGTATATATATATATATATATGTATATATATATATATATATATATGTGTATATATATATGTGTATATATATATGTGTATATATATATATATTTATATATATATATATATATATATATATACATATATATATATGTATATATATATATATATATATATGTATATATATATATATATATATATATATGCATATATATATATATATATATGCATATATATATATATTTATACATATAAATATATTTGTATGTATATATATATATATATATATATATATATATATATTTATATTTATATATATACATATATATATATATATATATATATATTTATATTTATATATATATATATATATATATATATATATTGTATATATATATATTGTATATATATATATATATATATATATATATATATATATATATATATATATACAGAATTGGTAACAGTATTAAAAAAACGCCTTTTTAACGACACGACAACGATACTCATAATAAGGCCGATTATCTTCAGTTCCAGGAAGAGATTTATTAAACCTGTAATATGGAAACATAATTCTACTTTCTTTAATATATTTTTCTAAAATTTACAAAGTTTTTAAATACTTATTTATATACTTCAGTTGTTAAAATGTACTGTAAGTACATATATATGTGTGTCTAATTTGAAATTTCTAACAGTCCATCTACACGTAGCATTATATGTGAAAGATTTTTTTGTCAGAGAGTCTCAATTTCGCTCTCTGAGAGAATTATCTCACGTGTAGATTCAAATGTTACTATTATAAGAAGTATTAAGAGACTGTTGTGATGAGATTTCTCTACATAACTATCTTATAAGATGAATTATTAAAAAATACGCATATACGAAAGTTTGTTTGTGTGTGTACATGTGTATTTTGGATATATAATATAAAAATCGACTCAGAATTACTTTTAATCAATCTTACGATGTCCGTCCGTCTGACTTCCTGTCCATGTAAACCTTATGCACAAAGTACGGGTCGCAATTTTAAAGACAAATCAATGAAATTTGTCAAGTGGAATTATGATACAAGGACGAAGCCTATTGAAATTGGTTGTGTTCGGTCCATTATTTCACCTAGCCCCATACAAATGTCCCCCCGGAATAGAGTTTGAACACTCAAAAATGCCTTAAAAATCAGAATATTTTAATGAAATTCGGTGCAAGGAAGTTCTGTACAAGTATAAATCTTTGTACAAAATTTTATGAAAATCGGTGCACAACTGTTCATAGCTCCCATATAAAACTGTTTCGAAAATCACTTTAATGTGCATAAATCCCATACGAATGTTAGTATCAAGTTAGATTAGACACAAATAAATTATGTAAGTAGAAACAACATTGGCAATTTTTATGAGAATCGGTCCATAATTTACCATAGCTCCCATATAAACCCACTTCCAGGAATAGCAATGAAGTGCATAAAATCATCTACATGTTAGCATAAACGCATTATTTTGTATTCCCTTCCCGAATTTTTATGCTCGTAAACAATGGTGTAGGGTATCATGTAGTCGGTCTGTCTGTACATCGACAATTCAATGAGAAAACGCCCAAAAATGGTATTTTTTTACCTGGTGTCTTTCAATTTCCATAAAAATGTGTATACACATACTCCATTAAACCATTTACCGATTTCAGTTTTCAGTTTCACGAAATTGCAAAAACTCTCGATTTTATTTTATAATTTAATAATTTAATTTAAAAGTATGTAGCTTTAAATATCAATATCTCTGGGAAGACTGTAAATTTCAATGAATTAAACGGCATTTTAATTTTGTTTATGTCGGTTTTAATACGAATAATTCAAAAATAAGAGAGATTTTTTAAAAATGCATTTGGATTTTTTACTATATTTGGAAAGTATGGAATTTTTACACTAAGATAAATGTTTAAAACTTTTGGGACGCGCCAATTTACTATGAATAATATGATTTAAAAAAATAGTTTTTTCATATAAAAATAATATTTTTTTTGAAAAAAAGTTATTTTAATTTGTATAAAAGATAAAAAAAATAAAAAAGTATGCAACTTTAAATATTCAAATCTCTTGAAGTTATTGACGGATTTATGTAATTAAAAAGTATATAAAAGGCTATTATCTTCTTTTGAACAATTCAGCCTGCATCTCCAAAATATCCTTTTCGTTCAAAATTATTTGCAAAATACAAATAGATGCATTTTTGACAATTGTGAAATCATTAAGTTTAATTTTTTTAGATGTATTTTAAATGATTTTGTTTTCTATAAATTGCAGTATTAATTATTCTATTATATAAAGATTTACTATTTTTAATCAATTTTTAAAAATTTACCCAATAAAGTAATGAAAAAATGTGAACAGGTTTTAGAAAAATTATGCATTGTGGATGTGGGTGTCCCAAAAAAAAAATTGTTTTTTTATTTAAATGTAAAGATTCCATGCTTTCTGAATATGCTAAAAAAATAAAAAATTTGAAAAAAATGCAATTGCATTAAAATACATTTTTTGAAGCGTTTGAAGCTGATGTAATCACAATTCAAATGACGTTTCGATCCTTGAATTCCACAAAGACTTCCTAGAAATATTGTTATTTAAAGTTAAATACTTTTGAGATTTTTTTTAGAAAATGAAAAAGCGAAATAAAGACACAAGTTTTCACAATTTTGCGAAACTAAAAACTGAAATCGTTATGGATATCTGTGAACTATTTGCGTAGAAAATTGTATGAAAACAGAAAGATTCTCGGTAAATTTTTGGGTGTTCTTTCATGGAACTGTCGATATACTCGTATAAATGAGATCTTATAATTAAAAAAAAAAAAAAAAAAAATGAATCGATAATAAGCATGTATGTATGTGTCATATATTTTTAACATTATTTGTTTTTTTTTTTTTTTTTTTATTTTAAATTGTATTGTAAATATTTTTTATTTCTAGCTTTCTTTTGTTAATTCTTTAAAAACGAAAATTGTTAAAAGTAATTGCAACTGTCATGCAATTATATTTTTATTCTTACTTTTGTTTAATATAAATATTTAAAGGATTAAGGTTTTTGTTGAAAATAAACTAGTTCTTTTTATCGAACACAAATTAGGACACGTGTAATTAAATGTAGTGCTGCATATACAGAAAAAAATTTAACTTACACTGCGATTAATACAACTAGAGTTTTTTTCCTAGTTTCTCATTTCGGAAATTCCGGGGAAATTCAATTGTTTTCATTTCCCGCTTCCCCGGGAAATTAATGCGGGAATTACTGTGGGTTTTTTACATTTTTACAAATTTTTACATTTTTTAAATGATTCTTGTATTAAAGCCAATTAAACTGACCGTGAAAGCAATGCCTAGACGTAATAAAAGTTACCACGTGACGAAATGAAGTCCATTCCTTCATTGCTTGGAAAGAAAAATAATTCAGACTTTACACGAAATAAATTATGAAAGGAATTGATACAAAGAATTGTGTACATTAATTAAAAAAATCCTGATTTAAAAAAAAATCCTATGACAACAAGTGCAATGCAAGTGAAAGACAATATATGTGCCGCTCGTCACGATAAAACTATTAAACAAAACTTTAAAAATTCAATTGAAAAAGGAAATATAGCTTCCAAACATATCCCTAAAAGTACAATGAGATTCATAAAAAAAATGTAAAGCGAGTGGAAAACAAATTCAATATAGCGACTAGGGATGACAAACGAGAAATCCCGATTCCGAATATCCCTGGTTTTGCAAATCCAGATTCTCGGGAATTTTAAACCTCGGGATTTTTCGAGGTTTCTAAATCCCGTTTTTATGCCTTTTAGTTTTATAAAGCTTATATTTTACATATTATTTTGAACATACTTTTAAAAAACGTAAATTGTAATTATTTGATTTGATTATTAAAAAAAATTAAAAAAGTTCCAAATTCACAAAGTAAAACGGGTTTCTGTTCTACTGAAAAGTAGCAAAAAAAAAAAAAAAAAAAACAGGCCTTTTTGTCAGCGCACCGAATATATGTGATGCAAAAGTTGACCAAAGAAGAAACCGAATAAGCCTTGAATTTAATAAAGAAAACGGTGAGTTATACATTTCTTTAAAAAAAAAAACTAATAAATTTAAAATTTCTAAAATTTTCGAAACACGAATTGACTGATTAAACTTTAAAATATATATTTTTTTGTTAAATCATAAAGAATGATGTGTTATAGCAGAAAAAGGAAGTGGGTACTTCTATAAAAATAATATTTTTTTTATTTTTGAAATTTATTAATAACTACTTCAAAAAAGGAAAGTAAAAGCGTTAAATAAAAATAATATTTATCTAATGACAAATATGTGTTAAAAACATTACTTCTGGAGCTCTTTTTAGCACTAAGACTTTCTTCCAATGTAAACATTATGTTCAAATAATTTTTTTAAGCTTTTCTTTGCTGAGTTATTGGACTATGCTTATTTTTCATGGTTTTTATTTAAAAAGTCTAGTTTTAATTATGAATTTTTTGAATAATTTTTTTTCGGGATTCATAATTCCCGAAAATTTTTAAAAATCATTCAGAGCCCTGATAAAAATTCAGCCTACATCTGTGGAAAGTAATGGTTTTTCCACAATAAGAAATTTTATAAATACATACTTAAAATTAAATTATTATTATTTTTTGAAAATAAATATTTTTTATTATTTCAAATTTTATTGTTAAATGAATTGTTAAGTTTTTGATATTTTACTGATATTTTAAAATTTTTATTTTTATTATATATATATATATATATATATATATATATATATATATATATATATATATATATATATATATATATATATGAATTTAGTTTGTTAAATTGTATTGAAGTAATTCTTTATTTGGAACTTTTATTTTGAAGAATGAAATCTGTTAATTATACAAGAGCACTTTTAGTTTAACATTTAAAGAGATACTAGTATAAGAGAACGTTACAGCAAATAACTAACTCACACACACATTTCAATAACGTTTTTGTATTATGTATTTTATGGTTATCACTACTACGCAGCTGGAGATCACTTTGTGGTCGCAGTGTTTATCGCCACTACCAGTTCAGTTGAGCTTTGGCTATGCTCGTGTGTGGACAGCTAGTATAATTTTGTAACAGCTTTACTAACAGACACATGCGAGCGCGGTCAGGCGCAGCTCAAGTAGTAGTGTATAGGGTTACTATTGGTATTATACAGTCATAATTCCCAGACACATTAGTTATAGTGTACAGGGTTTCTAATGGCCATAGATCCCAGGCGTAGTGGTGACTAACACACTAACAACTATTAAAGTTTTCAATAAAAGCCTACCACTTCTTACTGGTCGAGGAGTCGGCAGGACGTTGCGCGGCTGTCAAAGTTAATTGCTGGGCTAGTTTACTCTTAAACATTCTGGAATCACAATTTTGTAAAAAATAGAAGTAGTAAATAAAGTTTGTTAATTAATCCTTTTTTGTTTTATCCTGTAACCGAATGGACATTTTTAAAGAAATTGGAGATTTTGATTAAAAATCACGTAGTTCATATAGTGCTGTTGTCGGCTTATAATTTTTCAAAGAAAGATCTTCGTTTTCTTCCTGAATTATATTTAGTAAAATATTTAAGGGCATGTTATCCTCTTCACTCCATTCATTACCGATTTCGGGCAAGGCGTTCCAGGATTTTGAGATATTGGACACTGATATATTATTCCAGGACGTAGCTGAACTGCATTTTTAAGGTTGAAGTTTTTTAGTTTGAGCTCCAAATTTGTTCCCTTCTCGCCAAGCAGTTGCTTGAGCAGTTGTTTTTTATAATTTAATTTGATAAATTTGATAATGTTTTGATCTAATGATTGAATAAGCGCAGTGCAATTGGGTGGTAGATTCTTTGCTATAATTAAACTGTCATCACTTTTTAGTTCCTCAACTAGGTGACACATCGTGTTATCTAAAAGCAAAACTGCTTTTTGCGGCAGACCTTTTGAAGCCAAAAATTCTAGGACCTAAAAAATTTTTACTTATTAACAACTTTCTTTTACTAGTTGGTGAAAATTAACTTACGTGTGGTACAAATTCGTGATAGAACCAGTCCTTGGATGCAAATAGTGTCACCCAGGTGTCACTACTGGAGTTAAATATTACAGGATTATTGAAAAAGCATTTAAAGGCGCGTGGATTTTTCGATTTTCCAACAATCAACAATTTCAGTTTGTCTTTGCCATTCGCATTTGAACAGGGCAAAAAAGTTATTTGCTCTTTACATATTTTTCCTCCGGGAGCCGTGTGTGAATTGGAAGCATCCTATAATATAAACCGGATTCGTCGGCATTGTAGATTTGGTGAAGAGTCAATCCATGCTCATCAACGTAATCCTTAAACTCTTCCACAAATGGATCAATAAGATGTGGTTTCAAAGACAATTTCTCACCCGTAATTTTCAAAAATCTAATTCCATGTCGACGCTTAAATTTCTTCAACCATCCTTCACTGGCATTGAAACCTGAATTGGTTTGATAAATTTTGGAATACAAAGGACTGGCTTTTGATCGTAAAATCGCTGCTGATATTGGAACATTTTTTTGTCTTTGTTTTACAAACCACTTATAAAGTATTTTTTCCATTCTTGGGTACTCAGCTTTCTTTAAGGTGCAACGTTTGATAGTCCTATCATTCTGTTGTACGTGCGAACTTTTTTTAATGAATTTTCTTGATTTTTAATGCGGTAAACCGAAGACTTATGCAACTTGCAATTCACGCAAATTGAATTCATGGAACCTCAACTTTTAAATTTTTTTAAATCTCTAATTTTTGAGAAATCGTTGGCTTTAAAATATGTTGAACTTTTTCCATATTAAGAGATGTATTTTCACAACAAATAACACGCATAAACTGTCAAAATTGAAGATCAAAATTATACAAAAAGGTTAATATACCAAAAGACGGGGATTTTGCCTTTTTTGGTTATAAATATTTTAATCAAATTTATAGTCATAAAAATTAGATAAAAATCTTTCAAAAGACTAAAAAACCAGATAGTAAAAGTAAATCTAATTGAATTCAAATATTTATTATATTGGTAAATTATTTTGCTTTGAATTAGCTCCTTTGCTGTAATTCTTTTCAAATCGACCCTGCTTATCATTACTACATATTACTATTTACCTACTAAGTATTCATAAAGCTATGTAGTACTTGAGTAGAATAAAAATATTACTTAATTATTAAAATATAGTAGAATTTTTAAGGAAACAATCTACATGCTTTCACTTCTCTTTAATCTAAAATATTAGCTGTTAGCAAAAAAAAAAAAAGCAGGAATGTCACGTTGTGCTTTTCCTTTTTAAACCATAAATTAATAACACACTAAAAAAATGTAATCATTATAATAAATAAAAAATGCAAAATATAATAACAACTAGTAAACTATTTAAAAACTATTCATATTCATACACTTTTACGTTTTAAAATTACAGGAGTTGCATGTTTTTTGCAAAAAAAGTTTTCCTATTGAAAAAGGTGTGACGGACAAACGATAAGATTTGTTATCGTTTTTAAAATTAAAAAAATATAAAAAAGTTTTGAAAATTTCTTTCAGCAATTTCTTTGTACCTCTACTCAAAGTTCATATTTTTTTAACTTTAGTTTCACGTGTAGTTTTTGTTAGTGCCTAAATTGCAACGATAAAATGTGTGTGTGTATACATTGTAATAGTTTTGGTTCTGTTCTGGTGTCATTTAAGTATGAAATTTCCGATTTAATCGCACAAAGTCATTATAACCCAGCAAAAACTTTTTGGTTTTCGGTAATAACAACTACTTATTAAAGTAGTTTCTTGGTAATGATTCGTCATTATTATTTGCCTACTCTGTATTACATTAATATGTACTCAATAGTATAATAGCGCAGTAATACTGCAATCACGTGGATGAGTTGGCTAGAGCGCCGGATTAACAACCAGAAGGTTGTTGGTTCAACCCCATTCAGAAGCTGTTAGTTTTTTATAACAAAATGTCTAAAAAGATATTTTAAACTAAATAGAGTTTTTGTCGGTTAGGATGCTATGTGCGAGATGGTGTACTGAGTAAGACGTTAGTCAGTAAAAACGAATGGTTAGTGTGTGTCCAAGTTCGAGTCTCACTGATGGCAAAATTTTTTTTGTTTTTTTTTTATTTTTGTTTTCGTTTAGGTACATATTTTTGAATATCCCTAGAGACAAAAAATTAACTACATGAATTTGTGGACAAGTCGAACAAAAATAACTAGTTATTCAGGCAAAAAATTAGTAGTTGATTTTTGTTTCCAATTATACCTGCTAGCTTACCAGGAAAGCAAAGTTTTTGCTGGGAATCAATTCGATTACATTAAATCACAATAAAATTAGGTTAACTATGTGTAATATATTGTTTAGTTAGTTGCTTCTTTACAGGCAACTAGAAGAATTTTGATATTTTTTTAGTTTTTTTTTCGAAGATGGGATTACCAGGTAAATTTAAAAGGATTTTTAAATTCTTTTGAAACAGGACGTGAAACTCTTGTTATATATGAAAATAAATATCTAATATTGCACCGTGCAACAGAAATCAAAAATTTATCTCACACATGATAAATTCTATACACATAAGAAAATGTAGATTTAATATAGTATAATTGCGTTTACAGTTTTTCATTTCGTAATTGTTTTTTCCTTTTTAAAGGACTTTAAAGTTTGTAAGGATGTAAGAGTTTAATTTTTAATTTTACTACGTTATAATTAATATTATATAGTAATAATATGGATATCAAATGAAAGGGAAAAATTGTGAAATTATAACATCACAGCAAAAACTTTGCTTTCCTAGTAAGCTAACAGGTTTAATTGGAAACAAAAATCAACTACTAATTTTTTGGCTGAATAACTAGTTATTTTTGTTCGAGGTTGTCCACAAATTCATGTAGTTATTTTTAGACTATAGAAGTGTTCAAAAATATGTACCTAAACGAAAATAAAATAAAAAAAGAAAAAACAAAGAAAAAAAATTTTTTGCCTTCACTGAGATTTGAACAAATAAAACATTCGTTTTTAATGACTAACGTCTTACTCAGTACATCATCTCGCACTTAATTTTCTAAGTGACAAAAACTTTTTTAGTATAAAATATCTTTTGATATTTTGTTAAAAAAAAAAAAAAAAAAAAAAAACTAACAGCATCAGAATGGGGTTGAACAAACTTCTGGTTGTTAATCCCGCGATTTAGTCAACTGATCCACGTTATTGTAATATTACTGTGCTATTAAACTATTGAGTACTTATTTATGTAATATAGAGTAGGCAAATAATAATGACGCCTAATTACTAAGAAATTACTGTAATAAGTAGTTACCATTACCAAGAACCAAAAAGTAATTTTTTGTTAAAATAATCTAAATAAAAATTGCAAAGAAAGTCCTTCAACAAAAGTCCTTTCCAACAAATAATTTCCAAAATATTATATATTAAAGATGTCAATATTAATTTTCAAGTACCAAGAATGTTTGGTTTTAACCAAAGTATAAACAAGTAGTCTGATTCTTTTTGGGTAATATTTCTCTCTCTCATATATGGGTGTCGTGTGAACTGTGAGAGAACTAATCCAAAGAAAAACGAACAAAATTTTAACTAAAATTTGTTTAATTTTTAAGGATTTTCACACTTTTTTACACAATTACACAATATTTTATATTTTTTTGAAACACCATTAGCTCATTTTTATTTTGAAATGGGTTCAATTCGCACAAAACACAAAATATTTTTTTTATTCATTTTTAACTATTTGTTTTAGAAATTTTTGAAAGTGTCTTTATTTGTCACTCCTGGATGTTCAAAAGTAGAAAATACACAAATTTACAATAACAAAACACATTAGTATCGAATTTTGACCCCAAAAACTTGACTTGGGAGATTGTTTACATTCCAGAGTAAAGAAAAAGAACAAGCATGACATAATTTCGCTCAGTAATGTATAACTTTTAAAGTGGTCAATGTTGCTGTTTAAGTGTTAAATAAAAAATGTATTATTATAAAAAAAATTGTTAATTTTTATTTAGTGATTTTTGCCTTTAAATATTTCATATTTAATTTAAAGTTAGTGTGAATTTTTAATTTAGTTTAAAATTATAGTGTGTTTGAATATAAGTTAAGAATTTAGCTCAATTACATAGTGTCTACATTAGAGATTTTTTATCAAGACAAACGTCAAACTTAACTCGAATTTGTGGAAGGTGGCACCAGTTGCACAAAAACAACAATATGGCGTATTCACTATTGTTTTTTATATATGCAGTTTGACAACTGTAACAACCAAAATAATAATCAACTGTTTAACTAAGGTTACCTTGTATATATTCGCACTGATTTTGACGTTTGTTTTGATATAAATTTGCCTAATGTAGACACTATGTTACAATTACAAATATTCATATACAAAACTTATTTATATCAAATTTAGTTTAAAATGTAGCATTATTAATCTTATATGGGAACTTTGTTCAATTATGAACCGATCCTCTTGAAATTTGATAATATCATTTATAGTTATATAAATTTTAATTACTGCAAATAAAATCACAAAATAAGTTATTTATATGCCATTTATGCATCTAAAAGTGCCAATGTGGAATTGGTGCTGTATGGCAGATATGATGAATTAGTGAACGATCTTCGTGAAATTTAATAGCATGATTTAAATAATCGTGCAAAATTCTATTTTCATACTATTTCTCGGGAGGGGGCCTCATAGGGAAACTATGGTCAAATATACGAATAATGCTGAAAGATAACATTTCTTTTCCGATTTTCATAAAAGTATGTGCATATTTAAGATAATTATGATCATTAAAGCGATTTTCTGGGAAACACTTGTATGGGTGCAAGGTAAAATAAGGGACCGATTTGAATCATTTTCTATAAGCTTCGTTCTTAGGTCTAGAAAAAAACAATTGTGCCAATTATTATTAAATAATGGTGTCTATTCTTGAAAACTTTCGAAGAAGTGAAAATTTCTGTTAAAACAAAAACAAAGTTTAAAGAATTGTTTTTGTTTACCGAACATTTCTAAAATGGAATTTACCGTTTTTAAAAGAGAGAGAAACGCGTTAAAGTTCTCACGTTTATTACATTTTAAAAATATATGGTAAACAAAAACAATTTTTTAAACTTTGTTTTTGTTTTAATGGAAAATTTCATTTCTTCGACGCGTTTTCAAGAATAGACACCAATATATTTAAAACAAAATTTACCTAAATTTTTCAAATTTTATAAAATTTGAACTCTTGAAGCTAAAAGGTTAAAATGAGAGATTAAGGTCCGGTCTTTTACTGCTCACCTAGTTGCGAATTGTACTTAAGTTCTAAAAATTGTTTTATATTTAAAAACTCAAGTATTCTTTCATTTCCCATCCCATAAGTTTTTCCTAAGTATGAAAATTGTCTGACGTCTTCTAAAATATTTATTGAAAAAGAACAAAAATAAATAAAAATACAAAATCTAATAAAACTATTAAAAATTTTTAAAATATTTCAAACAATCCAAACAAATTATCTTTTCTGGACCGATTATTTTCCACCAACATCTTTTTAATTTCATAGCTCATGAGCAGCTCATGGAGATTTTTTCATACTTTCGAAATAATTTAAAAGTTTTAAAAATTAATGTTCTTTTATTTACTTTTGATGCCACATTAGGGAGGCATCGAAAAATGTTTTGGCCAAAAAAGTAAATTTGATACCTTTAAGGCCTTTCGGATTACCATAGAGCAACAGTAACCTAATAAAAAGTTAACATAATTAAGAAAAAAAAAAAAAACTTTCTAGGCTAAATAAAATATATGTAACTATGATTTTGAGTTGAAGAAAACGTATGTATGTGGAAAGTTGGGACCACCCTATTGCAATTATATAAAAGCTCAAAGTTTTAAACTGTAAAACGAAATATTTCTTAAGAGTGAGTTTTTACTTAAAATTTTATTAGCTAAGTTTGCACTTAAGTATGCACTAAGGGAACAGTATAAAACCGGGCCTAAGAAAACATATTGCGAAGTGTTTAAAATTATTATAATTTCAGAATTATTTATTGCAAACTCTCAAGAATATTTAAGCATAAAATTCTTTAAGGACATTTTTGACATTATAAGGCAATTAAAAGTTTAAAGAAATAATTTTACTGTAATTTCTAAATCCTACTCCATAGAATACAACTAGAAGTTTATGTGAGAGACAAAAATCTAATTCAGTTGTAAAAAATCTAATTCATGCAACAACAAAATACATGTAGTCACATATATTTTTTCTTGTGTTTTAAAAAAAAATTAGTAAATTTTTTTGAACCGTCTTTTACATAAACTTCTAGTTGTATTCTATGTCCTATTCTATCATTTGATGCCCATATCGATACTATTGAGCAAGTGACAGATTTTAAAATAATTTATAAAAAAAATTATTATTTTTGAAATTTAAGTCCTTTTAAAAGGATTTTCGAACACAAAATGAAAAACTGAGTACGCAGTCCTATCATAAAATGTCTCTTCTTTCATTTTTATATGGTTTCGTATGGTCGAAATTCTATTCTCGTTGTCAAAAACAATTATATTGTGGTCGAATCTAAACAGCTAACTTTATACTGAAATAAACTTTTGGCATCGAATAATCAAAAAATCAACCCTGCTCAATGAAGTATATTTTCATACAAATAATAAGTTTAAAAAAATTCAAAGCACAATTATAAACTTTTTAAAAAATTAATATTTGGACAAATTAAAAAAAATAATAATAATAAAAAAATCAGTACATAATACCATTAAACTCCTCACGGACACAACCCACCCGTATGGGATTTCCATTTTTCAATCATTAATAACTCACAGAATTTTGGTCAAAACTAAAACCGCTTTTGGTTTATTGTTTATTAAGGTGACTCACTGAAAATTAAGTTTTATGAAGTTTCCCAAAATATTTTGGTTCTACTGCTAACTTTTGGTGAGCTGGACCGTTTTTTAAAAAAATAATTTTTTTAATTTTTTGCAATTATTTATATTTTCTCCTAAAAAAAGACAGAAAATGTGGTATCATTTAGAAGGCATTTGGAAGCCGCTTACGTAAAACATATCCAAGACTGACCTCAATACATTAGACTTAAATTTGAGTTAAAAATTTAAAATACATTAAGTAAATCACTTTTTATTAAAAGTTCTTCTAAGAGCATTTTTATACCCTACACCACTATAGGTGATTGGGGTATTATGCGTTTGTGCTGATGTTTGTAACGCATAGAAAAAGTTATCTAACACCCACCTTAAAGTATACAAATCCTCTCAGAATCACTTTTTAAATCGATATAACGATGTCCGTCCATCTGACTGGCTGGACGGCTGGCTGGCTGTCTATGTAAATCCTGTGCACAAAGTGCAGGTCGAAATGTCTTTTATGACACAAGAACGAAGCCTATTGAAATTGATTGTGATTGGTCCATTGTTTCACCTAGCCCCCATAAAAATGTCCGCCCGGAATAGAGATTAAACACTCAAAAATTCCTTAAAAATGAGAATATTTTAATGAAATTCGGTGCAAAGAAGTTCTGTACAAGTATCAATCTTTGTGTCAAATTTTATGGAGATCGGTCCACAATTTACCATAGCACTCATATAAACCCACTTGCAGGAATCTCCCTAAGTGTATAAAATAATTTAGATTAGTATTAAAATGTATTTATATATATATATTTTATTTTACATTTAGTAAAATTGACCACAGGAGTAATATAAGTCCCCTTCCCGAATTCTTATGCTCGTACGCAATTCTTTCTGGTTTTTATTCAAAATATGTGAAAAACATAAAAAATTCCACCAAGGTATGTTTCGGGCAATCTCGTATATTGGGTGTTTGGTCGTGCGATGGTTAAATACAATGGACGAACTTTGAGTACGATTTATATAATTTACATTCGTAAGATAATTGTTGCCAAAATACTTGAGCACGCGTTTCTGCAGTGTCGGGCAGTCATATTGAAGATGTTTCTCATTAATCCTTTTCTCAAACCTCTATTTGACTGCGTTTCTGTTGTATTTGTAGCCGACTATACTGAGAAGTATAGATACATAGATAATGAGTGCTGTAGAGTAGGTATTACGACTTCGACATCATCGTTTAAATAAAAATCGATAGTATTTATATGCTTCCGAAACAAGTACTCTGTCTTATTATTTAATAGCATGAAATTACAATTTCTTACAGGCTAGCATACATATTATTTTTAAAGCTATTTACAATAAAATCTTTTTCATAATTATTCAAAAAAAAGTCTTATTATTAAAAATACTCCTCTTAATGTAGATTGGATATTGATTGCATATACGTTGCATGGAATTAAATTTGGCATAATTGGTTCGAAAATATTTGATTTTTAAAGGAGTATAATTTATAGTTGGTCGATTTGGGATTACGAATTCGATCTTACGAAGCAGGAATTCTGAATTAATTGAACCGTTTACTAAATTAATTACAAATGAAATATTCATATATTTTCTCCTACTTTCAAGAGTAGGGAGGTTAATAAGCTGTAATCGACTTTGATATGATGGTAAATTAATATTAGGATTCCGTGAAAGATTACGAAGACAAAATAATAGAAATCTTCTTTACCGATTCAATCTTCTTTATATGAACTTCGTATTGAGGATCTCAAACACATTGAAGGATTGGTCTTACGAGAGATGTGAATAATTGCTTGGAAACGTTATTATTCTTATTATCATTAAATTCTCTTCCCCAGCGCTTGAGAAAACCTAGAACTCCTTTTGTCTTATTAACGATTTGCGAAACGTGGGAATTAAAGGAAATTAAAGGTTAGTTTACAATCAAGCAACCCATCTAAATCAACAAATTCTTCGACTATATCAAGTTGATATTCATTTATTATGTATCTACAGAGTACTGGAATTCTTTTGTAGAACATCATGTGTTTACACTTTCTTAAATTCAGATCCATTAGATTCATTATACACCAATCATAAAGATTTCCAAGTTCTGATTGGAGTAAGGAACATTGATAGGAATAGTTAAAGCTATGGAACAGCGTTACATCATCAGCATACATTAATATTCTAGAATTCTTAATACAAGATGGTAATAAGGTGACAAGATTACTACCTTGAGGAACACCGGATAAAACGGGAATGGTTTTCATTGTACATTTTCTAAATAATACACATTGGTATATATTTTTTAAGATATGTGGAAATCCATTTAAGGAAAACAATTAGAACAATAGGACATAGTAATTCACTTTATCGAAAGTTTTACTGAAATCTGTATATATTGTGTCTGTCTGTAAACCGGAATCAATTATAACTGAGGTTGTGAACTCCAAAAGGTTAGTAGTTGTGAAATATCCTTTTCTAAATCCATACTGAAATGGCGAAAGATAACAAACAACTTGATGCGAAAGGATTTCAATAACTATCTTTTCGAAAAGTTTTCGAATAACACCTAATTTAGCAATACCTTTGTAACTGGCAACGTTGGATCTGCTTCCGGATTTAGACAAAATAATATAAGATTTTCTCCAAACTTCAGGAAAATAACCAATAAATATTGATATATTGAATTGGAGATATAAGAGAATGTAAACATTTGATAAGAACACAGTTTGGAACACCGTTAGGTCCACATTTATCAGAATATTTTAGATTCTGTACAGCTGTCAATACCATCGATTTATCTAATGTTGAACAATTTATTAAAGTTGCAGCAGGAATTGGATATGGATAATTGGAAAGTAGATGTAATTCTTTGTCAGAATAGGTGGATAAGAAGAAAGCAGCAAATATATCGCAAATATCTGCATCGTTTGAGGATTCTTTATCTTCAAATTTCATCATGGATGGATATCCAGAGACTCGACACTTAGAATTTACAAACTGGTAGAAATATTTTGGATTATTTTTAAAGTTTCTTTTCACCTTAAAAAGATAATTATTGGATATTATCTGAATTGTAAACTGATCTTGATATGGAGTATCTCATGTAATCTGTGAATAAACTGGACTTTTTATATTTTCTGTAATGTTTGCTTTTCAAAATTTTCAAGCTATTGAGCTGCTTTGTATTCCAAGGCGATCCATGTGCAATTTTCTTTCTCGTCATTGGCATTGATTTCTTAAATAAGCCATCATGGAATTTATTCAAAATGATGTCAATATTACGAGGGTATATATATATTCAAACTAATTCTTAGAACAAAGTAGGTGATTTAATTTGGAATATTTCAAGAGTGTGGTGATAAGCACCTTCAGGTGTTAATAATGGATTAATGCGAAGAATATTAAATTCTTCAAGATAAAGTACTTTGCCAAGCTAATTATTTGGAAGAGTCCTAAATCAGCAATAGCATCCAGTAATTCAATAGATGTTCCCGATTTTATTGATGGGCTTAAAAAGCATGAAAAAAAATCACCAAGAACAATTATGGAGTCACCAAGTTTGGATTGCTTAGCTGTAAATTTTATCTCGTTTGCATGTTGTTCATAAATTTGAATATCTAACACAGGAGGAATATAAGAGAAATATAAAGAGAATATAAGAGTTATAAAAATTATTCTAAATTTAGCTTTAACACATACGGTGATAAATTCAATATTTTGGTCATTGTAAGAATTATTTCTTCCGAAGGAAAAAGAGTTGAGACTAAAATCAAAACTCCCCCACCTTCTTTACCCACCCTATCACGTCTATAAATTTAAAATTTACTGCACATTATTTCAGAATTATGAATTTCTTTATAAGAGTTTTTTTCGGAGCCACGTTTTAACGTGTTCAATGATATTACGCCCAATATCTAAGCTCTCTAAATAAAAGGATAAAGTCTAGCAGAAAATATTCCGTACTCGGTTCCAGTGTCAGTTTTATATGTATGTAATATTATATATCGTTGGATATTTTTGGTGAAATTACTAAATGACTTCTTAAGCTTTTTTAAAAAATTTATATATTTGAATTCTATGGTGTTAAATTTAAGACGTTACTAAAGTGCTCTATGGAAGTTTAGTTGTGAAATATATCGACAGCTTTAAACGGTAATTTAATGGTAATTTAAAACATAATCAATATAAATTTAATTCAGATTTTATTAATTTTATTAATAATAGACGATTAAAAATCGATTATGGGATAAAATTATAATAAAATGGTTAGACGACAAGTCGAAAATCGATTATTAACTTTTCATACCATTCACTATTCAAATGTGTAAATATTGTAAAAACTATCTCAAAATCTTAACTACATATAGAATATTTGGAATAAAATATGTCTAACATAAATAACTTTTTAAAGGGCATTATTTCTGCTTTCTTAACTGTATGGTATTTTATACTATATTAGATGAAGTATTTTGTGTTAATTTAGCTTTACGTCATATATTATTGTAAGTTAATTTTAATATTACTCATACGTATAAGATTAAACAATTTCTTGAAATTATTGTATTTTGTTTTGTTTAATTATTTCTTACAAAATTTAATTTATTTTTTTAATTGATTTTTTTTAATTCGTTTTTTTTTTAATTTTAAAAACAAAAGTCTAAAATATTCAATTAATTTTCAATTTAAAACAATGTCACTCATACGTCTCCTTCTAAATACCTATTCACATCAAATACAAAAGCCATTAATAAACACATACAAACACCCACTGGCAAATATTTTTCCATTAACCTCTAAATACTTTTTTAATAAATGATGTCAATCTTTTTAATACAACTTAAGCAAATGTAAATATAAAGAAAAAGAAAATTGTAAGTAAAGAATATTTAAGCTATTTACACTTACATACACTGGTGCATATTCCTATAAATGCATTTAAAATTTTTGTTTTTCTTTGAGGTATATATTTGTTTCTCTTAACCAAAAACAATGTTGTGTTGTTAAAATAACTCACGATATAACTGTACTTCTTATGTAAAAAAAATATTTGTTTCTTGTTTTTGTTGTTTTTTTTTTTTTTTAATTTACGAGTAGCAATCAGAATATATTGGTGATCATTTCAATATTCCTATAAACGCAGCCGAGAAAAATTTGTCTAAAAAGTTATTGCAAAAAAAAGTCATCAACAATTTATTGTGCTACACAAATAAAGAGTAAACTTGACCTTCCTGTCACTTCCAAACATGTTGCACACATATTTTGCGAAAAGATGGTAACATAAAATGGAAGAAGTCAAAATGTAAGCCAATGTTAAAACAGCATCATAAGAAAAATAAAAAACAAAATAATAAAATAATCTTTTCTGATGAAAAGAAATTCATTTTGGACGGTCCCAATTCATATTCTTGCTTTTGGCATGGTTTGAGGTCGAACGAAATTCGTATGCCGAAATGAAATTTCGGTGAAGGCAGTGCTACGGTTTGGGCAGCCTTTTCTGCTGCAGGAAAATCGAAGATATGTTTTGTTACAACTAAAATGAACATTTATGGAAAAAAACGGATAAAGATTGTATATTCCAACAGGATAACGCTGCAATCCATGTCTAGAACCAATACAAATCGTGGTTTAATGAACATAGTATTCCACTATTGTACTGGCCGGCTTGCAGAATCTGTGAGGCACATGGCCCCTAAATGCAAGAAGTGCACAGAATGAAACCATAGTGACAATAACGGAGTTAAAACTAAAAATTAAGCAAGCCTGGAAAGAAATTGACGGTGATCTTTTTTAAATTAGTCAACTCAATGCCAGACCGAATTTTTGAAGTTTTCCAAAACAAAGGTTCATCAACACATTATTAACAATGCTAAATTGGTTCATTAGTTTAAGTACATCTATAGGAAAATGCGCCATAAAAATGGCATTAAACTACTAAAAATACAATGAAAAACAATTAATCTACATTTTAAGTTTTTTGTTATTAATTTTTTAAGTGAAGTTAATAAATAATTTAAAAAATTAACTTGCAGCACCTTAATTATTTTTTATCCCCATTTTTGGTAAGTTTATAGGAATATGCACCAGTGTACATGATTAAAAATGGGTAAAATGGGAAACCTTATATCTCCTAAATTAATATAAATAAATAAAAAAAAAACAAAATTAAAATTTAACATTATTAATTAAAAAAAAAGCGGTCAGGAGTTTGGTACTATTTTGAAAATCGGCCCTTTTAGGAAAAAAACTGGTAAAAACTGTAGTTGGGGTTTTTTTTGGCACCCTACGTATCTTTTGAACCAGCAAACATAGAAATAAAATTTACGTCACATTCGTAACTTTTTGGTACTTTTTTAATAAGATATTTGTTTCTATTTATTGACCAAAAAAAGGGGGTAAAAACGGGAAATTACATTTTATTTAAACTTAGTGATGAATTTTATGTGATATTAAATTTAGAAATATGAACTTAAGTATATGTAGTCATAAGTGAGTGAGAATTTACAAGGTGGGACTTTGTGATACTTTTTCGATCTTTTAATGGTACTTTTTGAATTTTCTATAATATCGAATTTAGAAACATGAAATTAAATATATATAATCTTAAGTGAATGAAAATCTATAAGAGAAAGGGACTTTGTGGTACTTTTTCGTTCTCTTAATTGTACTTTTAAAATTTTTGTAGTAATCAACCTAGAACCATGAAATTAAAGATACTTTAATGGTACTTTTTGGATTTTATATAATATTGAACCTAAAAACACGAAATAAATATACATGGTCCTATGTGAATAAGAATACACAAGGGAGGACTTTTGAATTTTCTATAATAATCAGATTAGAAACACGAAGTTATAGATATATGGTACTAAGTTAATGAGAATCCATAAAGGGGACTTTGTCGTACTTTTTGATTTTTTTTTAATAATTAACCTGGAAACATGAAATTAAATATAAACATTCCTGGGTGGGTACGAATTCACAAGGGAGAACTATGTGATACTTTTTGAACTTTATATATTATTGAACATAGAAGCATGAAATTAAAGATACATGGTCTTATGTTTATAAATATTCAAAATGAGAGACTGTGTGTATTTTCCTTCTTTTGATGGTATTTTTTTTATTTTCTGTAATATTCAAGAACCATGGAATTAAACATAAGCGGTCTGAGTGAATTAGATCCCAAATGAAGGTACTTTTTCTTTCTTTTTCAACCTTCTTTTATATTGAATTTTGTGGTTCTAAATAAATGAGAACTTTCCGAAAAAGAGAAAAAAAATTAAAATTAATTTTAAATAGTATACTTTCTTTATTACAAAGACATCAAACATGTAGTTGGTACTTTTTGAAATTCCTATTATTTATTTTATGTTTTGGTACTTTTTTAACTAAAATATTTAAAAAAGTTTATTGTTGTTAATACCGACACAATGTCCACAATCTAGAAAAAGTACTTTATACATCTCCTAGTACTTTATACATCTCCTAGACTTGTAAGAACAAAATTTAAATAGTTTTTTTTTTCAACCCAAAAAATAGCTGCAGATTTTTTTACTTGGGTGATATATGTTGGTGGTTTTTGTTATTCTGTGTTATTTAATAAGAAACTAACTCATAAAGTGGTACGATATCACCTCCTTGGATGTTCCTTATTTAAAAATAAATCTGGAGGCATGAAATTGGAATCATTACACAGAAAAAGTCACCAATCACCAAATTAATTCACTCAATTTAAAACTATTTAAATTTACACCTCTCTTCAAAATTATCATATCAATTACTAATAAATGTAAAAAATGAAAAACAGAAAAATGTTCCCATTAAAAAATTAAATTAAAAAATTTATTAAATCAATCAGGTAAATGATTGAATGTATTAAAAATTTAAATGAACAAAAATATCTTTTTTGAATTTTATTTTTACTATTTCTTTTATTATGTTTTAGCTTGAATATTTAACTAAATATTGATGTAAAATGAAACAACTACGTTAATTGAAAAATATAAGATAATAATTTTTTCTGTGTAGAAGCTGCGATTGAGATGTATGTTATTAATTTTCTGAAGACACCAATATTATAACTGTTTTCTTGGAAGTTAGGAGTCATATACTATGTTTATACGCACGATTATTGCAAATAAAAATAATTTGCAAATAAATAACTCACTGTTTATACACAAATTGAATAAAGAATTATATTTTTCTTTTTGTTGTGTCAAATGGGAGAAAATAAAACTATTGTCATAGACAATTTTACGAACGTAAAAGGAAGTGACAACGCCGTACAAATGTAGTAATAGTTAAATTTTTTGGGTTCTTTCACTTTTGGTATTATATTTTTCATTAATAAAAAGCTATATCTAGAGTCCGTAACTATAGTTGGAGTCCCGCAAGTCCGCTAACGTAGAAGCGGGTTAAAAATTAACATGACCAAGCGCTATAATAAAGCAATAACAGCGCTATATTTTTTTAACGAACATCAATTTCTGCGTGGACACTTTTCCAAAAAAAAAAAACAAACAAACAAAATGATCATAGTTGTTTATGATTTAAGGTTAAGCAAAAGCTTAAAGTTTTTTGTTTGTTTGTTTACCATAAATAGTTGTTGTTTTTAGCTTTAATGTTTTTTTTTTTTTTTTTTTTTTTTTTTTTTTTTTGCATAAAGGAAATGAGTAAAACAGCCATTAGAGTAAAGTGTTCTCAATTTCAACATTATTTGTTTACTCATTTCAAACATCTTAATAGAAAGTGTATGTATGTGTATAAATATTTGTTTTTATTTCCTTTGTGTTTGTATTTATTTTGCGCCAAAAGAGAGTAAATTTACCTTCTTAAAAACCTCAATATTTGTGAAAAACAAGTGAAAGTAAAAAATCAAAACTTCACTAATGTTGATGAAGTCATAGATTGCGTGTTAATATACCGTCATGAATTTTCCAAGGAGTTATTGTAGTTTTTATTACTAATACATACACTTTCTTTCGTTTGTAACATTTAAATTCATTTGCAAATTCATGGTTATTTAAACTCCTAAAATCCTATTAATCCTCTATATATGTTTCTAAAAGTTACTTAAAGGTATGGTTAAGAAATTTTATTTTCTTTTTATACCCTTCACCACAGGTGTAAAGGGTATATATTGGGAATTCTCTTTTTATGTTTATCTTTAAGAAACTGACCTTAAACCTAATTTTTTTTTTAATTTAGATTCTTTAAATTAACTTTTGATGCAATTATGTTAACAACACCTCGTGAAGTAAAACAACAAAAATTCGAGATCTGAAATGGTTTCATGTGGTACTGACCAAAAAAAAAAGTGTTTGAAAATAATAAGTTTTTTTTTCTTTTGATGCCAGCAATCGCGGATTTAACATATTTGTTTAATTCCTCTAATGTAAACTACAAACACTTGTACAAATAGGCCAACTTGTGTTCAATCAATGTGTTGTTAACTAGTGCTAAATTATATTGTGGATAAGTGGATATATAAGTGGTGAAAGCAAAATTTTCAAATTTTTAATTTTTTGATTAGAAAATTTGCGCCGTTTCGAGTATTGAAAAATAAAGAATGGAAGTTTATTGGTCTTGTAATTAGGAATCGTTTGAGATACATCACGTTAATGTGCCCTAATTGCAAAGCTATGGAGGATGCTTCAACTAGGGAAAAAAAAAAAAACGTAAATGGCTCTAAGTGATGCCTTTTTCTCGAGGCACACTCAATGAAGCTAAAGTATCGCGTGATCAAAAAAGGTTTCAAAATTGATTTTTGAAATCGTTGTGGTAAAACATTAAAGTGCGAAAACGTTATCTCTTTAAAATCGATCTCAAATTTTGCGTACTTCATATTAGCATTTTTTACATTTTATGTGAAATTATTTTTATAATAAATATATCTCTTCCGTTTTGGTTAAGCGCAAAATAGGTTTCAACAAAAAATTGCATAAAAAGTGTTCATGACCTGAGATCGCTATATCTTCAATATTTCATAAATCGTAGAGGCACATCCAAGGCTCTAATTGAAATCGGTCAAAATGTATACTAATCCGCTGCTGTTACTATAGCTTACATCGAAATCAAGTGACAGTCAAAATAATTACGCGTTTGAACTTAATGTAACTTTTAACATTTTTGGGTGTGTATTTTTTATTGAAAAATTTATTTTATAGTTATATAATTAATACACATAATAATTAATACTTTTTATTTATTATCATTTAAAGATTTTTTTTGTGGTTATACATATTGCTGTGGATTATATACGTATGGTAATTTTTTAAATGTTTTTGAAATGGGAATTTTGACAAATTTTTACAAATTTTTATCTTAAACCTTCATAAGACTAACGTCGTTCGCTAAAAGTCATTCAAGCATTTGTGTTTCATTAAAACCAGCTAATATTTGCATTCATCTGCCATTAAAAAATTTAAAAAAATTTTTTTGAACCCCAAAAGTAAACGAGTTTGAAGAAATGCCATATAAGTTTGTCATTTCGTTTGTAATATCTCCAATATTCATCTAAAACCCCAAAAAATATGTATTTTCTGAATTTTTATTGATAGGGAAGTCGATATCACTATGTGCGCCTGTCTGTCGAAATCAGTTTTTAGAAAGCCCTATTTATGTTTTATACATCAAATTATAGGGAATATTCCTTAGAATGACGCTAATCCACGGTTCATTAATGCCCGAGATATCGCCAAAAAATCGAAAAACTTTAAGGCGACTTCGTTTTTGCACAGATAATTTAGAATGTTTTTTTTGAATGTTTTTGGGGAAGAAATGAACAAATTTTTAGACTTTGTGAAGCTTCTATATAAGCTTCAGAATTAGTTTTTGTACAAGTTGTAAATATTTTTTTGAATCTATAATTTTTTGTATTAACCATATCGGTCCATAAACAACCGAGTTATAGGTAAAAATATGAAAAAAAAAATATATTAAAAATATACACACACAAATATTGTTGTTGTTTTTTTGTATAAGCAAGCAGTAATTGTTGATTGTGTATACACACCATTGATGTCAGATGGAGGGAATTTTTAACGATTTTAATTTTTGGCAAAATAAAGGGAATTTTTGAATTGTATTTTTTTTTCTCAAAAAACTACTAAAAGTAGGAGTAGAATATGAAAAATTCAATATTATCGTTCAAACGTTAGCAAAGTTTAAATATGCCTATGGTGAAAAAATTTTATACTTTTGCTGTGCCAAATGAAAATTTTTATTCTATGATAAATTTTGACAAATTAGTTAACAAAACTTTACAAAACTTTTAGAAAATTCAAAACATTTTTAAATAGTTATTTTTTTTTTTATAGGAAAAGAATAACAATTTTATAATATAACATTAAAATACAAAAACAATTTTAAAATAATTTAATTTATTATTTATTTTATGATTGTCAAATTTTCTATTCATTTGTCAAAAATTTATGTATGAAATTTTATTCACCTCATAACTTTCAAAAAATTACTTTCCTACATACTTTGCTTCCGTTTGACATACACTATCTGTAATTATTAGCCGTGTTTAAAATATTTTTTTGTAGTTTTGTATTAAATAAGATTCAAAATTTTTTGAATCATTATTGCAGTTTTAAGTAGGAGGGAAAATTTAAAAAAAAATAGGGATTTTTTTTTACAAAACAGAGGGATTTTTCATAAATTCTATTTGGCATCACTGATACACACACAATATTTTTTTTATATATGTTTGCACGTTTTTTTGCTGGAAATAGAAGCATTGCAATGACGCAGTGTTGTTGTTTTTTTTTTTGTATAAGCATGTTTAGTTATCAGAAGCTATCAGTGTTGTTGCTTTTTTTTTGTTAGGTAACAACGTTTGCTATGATAGTATAAACGTGAAAATGTGAAAGCATAATTTAAGAAATAAATTTTATTATTTATTTGTAAGGTGGTGAAGGGTATAAAAGATTCGACACACTCTAACATTCTAACTTATATTTCTTTTTTTATTTTTTTTTTTGGGTAAATTGTTGGTCAATTCACTAAAGTTAAGTTTGAATATATAAAATTCATGTAACTGGACTGGAAATAATTATAGGTGTTAAATGTTGAGGTAGGGGTATGATGTTTTTTTTTTTGTTTGAATTTGCCTAAATGTAGTTTAACGACTGATTCCACCATAATAATTTTTTGGCTAAGTTTTTAGAATTCTTATTTATTTAATTTATTTACATACATACCATTTTTTTTTATTTTTTGGCCAACTATGTTTTTGATTTTACATGCAATCAATAATTGTATAATATGAATGTTTTAATACATAGATTTTTGGAATATTATATTAAAAATATTAAACAGATGAGTTTATTGTAAGATATTTAATCCTATTTACAATATAACATTTAATTACGTACATGACATCTAGTAAACAATAATTTAAAATTAATTCCGCAGATTCAATTGAGAATTAATGAAATGTATTTTAAAAGAAAATCTTGTAATACTCTTGCAAAATTATCACTTTCTGAGATCAAATTCATTTCTTAGTAACAAATCAAATCTTTTCTTCGTTCTTTTTGCCCTATCTGCACTAACTTAGTTATTGAATAGGTAAAGGTCATGTAAAAATTGATTTTTTTATACGAAATATGAGCAGTGTTGCCAATATAGCACTATTAGTGCTGGATCTAGCACTTTTTAAATCCATTTAGCATAAAAAATAAACAAAATTTATCTAGAATTATTTTTGGAATTTTTAAAGCATATTTTTAACGTTTTTATTAATTTGTAGTTTTATACTATTAAAACATTATCAGTAATTTTTTCTACAAATTAAGACTGCAGCTAAAATACGGTGCTTTTGGCGATGGTAACTGATACGAACTTTAAGGTGTATATTAGCCAAACAGAATTTTGACAGATAAGTAACTGTATTTATACCCTCCCAGAAAAAACTTTGCTTTCCTGGTAAGCTAGCAGGTATAATTGGAATCAAAAATAAACTACTTATTTTTTGCCTGAATAACCAGTTATTTTTGTTCGAGTTGTCCACAAATTCATGTAGTTATTTTTTGACTCTAGGGGTACTCAAAAATATGTACCTAAACGAAAACAAATATAAAAAAAAACAAAAAAATTTTGCCGTCAATGAGACTCGAACCTGGACACAAACTTACCATTCGTTTTTACTGACTAACGTCTTACTCAGTGCACCATCTTGCACATACCATCCTAAGCGACAAAAACTCTATTTAGTTTGAAATATCTTTTTAGACATTTTGTTATAAAAAACTTAAATTTTCAGAATGGGGTTGAACCAACAACCTTCTGGTTGTTAATCCGGCGCTCTAGCCAACTCATCCACGTGATTGCAGTATTACTGCGCTATTATACTATTGAGTACTTATTAATGTAATACAGAGTAGGCAAATAATAATGACGCCTCATTACCAAGAAACTACTTTAATAAGTAGTTGTTATTACCGAAAACCAAAAAGTTTTTGCTGGGCTATACCACCACAGATGGTTGGGATATAATGCGTTTTTGCTGATGTTTGTAACGCATAGAAAAAGTTATCCAACACCTATCTTAGAATCACCTTTTAAATCGATCTAATAATACTGGTCGCAATTTCAAAGATAATTCAATGAAATTTTTCACGTAGGATACAAGGACGAAGCCTATTGAAATCAGTTGTGATCGGTCCATTATTTCACTTAGCCCCCGTAAACACTCAAAAATGAATTAAAAATAAGAATATTTCATTGAAATTCGGCACAAAGAAGTTTTGTACAAGTATCAATCTTTGTATCAAATTTTATGGAGATCGGTTGACCATGGCTCCCATATAAACCCTTCTTCCGAAAATCACTTTAAGTTGCATAAATCCCATTCGAATGTTAGTATCAAGTTAATATTCGACACAAATAAGTTTTATGTAAGTAGAAACAACATTTTCAAGTTTATGAGAATCGGTTCACAAATTACCAAAGCTCCCATATAAGCCCACTTCCAGGAATCGCCCTAAAGTGCATAAAATCATCTAGATGTTAGTATCAACTCATTATTCTGTATTTGTATATTTTATTTTACATTTAGTAAAATTGGCCACAGGTGTAATATAAGTCACCTTTCCGAATTTTTATGCTCGTACGCAATGGTGTAAAATATCATATAGTCGGTCTTGACTATATCTTACTCGTTTTTTATTATAAAAAATAGTGCACAGTGTAGCGGTTGATGAATGTGATGCCTCCACTATTGCTTCTGGTGGGATCTTTTCGATTGGGCCTCCTGGACAGCAGCTACCACGATATTTTATGCCCCATAAATTGGGATATCTCAATGATTTCACCCTGGAGGCCATTGCAGCCGGTACGTAGAAGCAGCAGACGTGGATAATCGTGTTTTTCTCTATTTGGTTTCATTTAGCTATAAAATCTACTTTTAGGCTTTTTATATAAAAATTGATTTTAGTTATGAAATATTAGTGATATTACATTTCCGACCATTTGGCTCTATCTATCCATCTATCTTTCTATCTATCTATCCATTTATGTTTCTATCTATCTATCTTCTATCTATCTATCTATCTATCTATTTATCTATTTATCTATCTATCTGTCTATCTATCTATTTATCTATCTATCCATCTATCTTTCTATCTATCTATCTATCTATCTATCTTCTATCTATCTATCTATCTATCTATCCATCTATCTTTCTATCTATCTATCCATTTATGTTTCTATCTATCTATCTTCTATCTATCTATTTATCTATTTATCTATCTATCTATCTATCTATCTATCTATCTATCTGTCTATCTTTCTATTTATCTATCTATCCATCTATCTATCTATCTATCTATCTATCTGTCTATCTATCTATTTACCTATCTATCCATCTATCTTTCTATCTATCTATCTATCTATCTATCTTCTATCTATCTATCTATCTATCAATCTATCTATCTATTTACCTATCTATCTATCTATCTATCTATCTATCTATCTATCTGTCAATCTATCTATCTATTTACCTATCTATCTATCTATCTATCAATCTATCTATCTATTTACCTATCTATCTATCTATCTATTTATCTATCTATCTATCTATCTATCAATCTATCTATCTATTTACCTATCTATCTATCTGTCTGTCTATTTATCTATCTATCTATATATCTATCTATTTATTTATCTATCTGGGTCTGGTAAAAATATTCAAAAACATAATATTGATAAAACATTGAATGATAAAACTGAAACAAAAATTTTGTTATCATGAGCGCAGTATTATTAAAAATACTGCAATTTAACAAAGGGAACATAATATTGTTGTAGTGACAATGCCGTCTGTTTGCCCTATCTGTATTTTATTTAGCAATAATATATATATATTTTTTAAATTTCTTATGTAAAAATCTATTTTTGTTGAAAATATGACTAATCACAATTTTTTGTCCTGGTTTAGCTAAAAAATTGGTTACACTTGAAATCCTCTCGCAATTAATTTAATTTTCTAATTATTTCTTATAATAAATACTATTTAAAACCTTTTATATTTGTTCCCCTTTACGAAGGATTCTAAAAAAAAAACAAATGCGATAACAAAAAAAAAGTCCTTTTTGATAAACTAGCATGAGTTGTATGTAATTGAATGCAATTTAATTTATCTAATTTCATTGAACTTTAAAAAAACAGCAACAATAGAGATTAAAAAATCAAGGGCGTGCTCTACAAGGTTTAAAAGAATTTCAAAAATGAAATCCTCGTGAAGAAATTGTACTTGAAATAAGAGAAGTAAATGTTAAAAAAAAATATTATAAAAATTTGTTTATTTTTTTTTTTTTTTAAATAGCAGAACTGAAAGGAGTGGAAGCTTTAAAGGAAACTAGAATAAAATTTGAAGGAAAATTAAAGAAATTTTTTAGGGTTTTTATGAAAATTGTGTTCACTAAAAAAAGAACAATTTAAAAATAATAACTTTTTAAATATATATAAGTAAATATTTATTTAACAAATTATTATTTTTATTTTCTGCCTTTTTAATAACCATCGAAAAGTTTGACATTAAAACAAATTTTAAAGAGAAATTTAAATTATTAAAATTATTATAAGAAACAAGGTTATCAAAATATATATTTCGTGATTTTAAGCATGAAATAAACAAGTAAATTTCATCCTTTTTTTTTTCCACAGTAGATGTCGTTTTTAAAGCTCATCACAAGTGCAAGGAAGCAATTAGTCCTCAATATAATACACAATGTATGTTATATACTCGTAAATATACATGTGCATAAAGGAACCTACATCTTATAAAAAAAAAGAAACACAGAAATTTCAAATAAATAATTGCACGAAATTTAAAAAAATAAGTAAACAGGAAAATATCCAATAGTTTGGTATGAGCACAATTACTAATTTCATTTAACTAAACAACAACAATTTAACTAAACAACAAACATTATTTGTTGCTATTTTTCTTTTTCTTTATATTAAAGCTTAAGAAGCCCATACTGAATTATAGTTTGCACTTTAGCAAAACGTAAAAAATTTTGATTTCATATAAGTATTTTTCTTTAAAAAAAAAGTTAAAAATATTTGTAACTGTAAAAAATAAAAAAAAAAGAAAAAATCATTTAATTATAGTTCATGTTTAAATATTATATTCTGGCATATAAAGCCAACCAATTGTTATTACTGCAGACCTAATTAATCAAAATATGGTTAGTTTGGTTTTTGTTTATTAGTTTTTGGAAACACCAAACAATTATAAATATTTTTCGAAAATTTACTAGAAAAGACTAAGAAAAAAAAAAAAAAAATAGTAATAAAAAATAAATAACTTTGCATATAACTGAAATGGAGGAAATGAGCAAAATCATACTGTTAAATGTCGTGAGAATTTGATATAATTATTTATTGTTGTTGATTTAGTTCTGGTACGTTTTATTTATTTTTTCTGTAAAGATTCTTTACCCTACAACCTGTTTTTATAACGATTTAGTTAAAGTATGTGTGGAGTCTTTTATGTAAAATTTTATTCCCATCGGACGTCCCTGGTTGGTGGTTAGCGAGGGCTGGATGTAAAGTATAGATTTTTCGACCTTGGCACATGGAGCTAACACACCTTTGGTGTACCAGTTCCGTATGTATTACATCACGCCCTAGAAATTCCTTATGAAACTCACGGTCCAAATAAAAACAAAAAAAAAAAAAAAAAAAAAAATGCACTTTTAAGGTCCAGGTGATAGAAAATAGTGGTAAGGTATAGTTAGTGCAAAAATAAACTAGTCCCTAGTTAGTAAATTTAGTAGCTTAGTACGTGCGTACTAGTGGGAAAAAATGGAAAAAGCTAATTATGAAAGCAAGGAAAAAGAGAAGAACGATTCGATAGGAACTGGAGATGATATAGGGAAAAAATGATGATAGGTTGAGGGAAACTCCCAGGTATACGTTAGGCAGAACGATGAAAACTCTTTGGATACAATTTAGGGGGAATAACTTAGACCGAACGTTACCTTAACTAGTGTTCATAAGGACATACTGACTCAGGAAGGAAGAATCTGGATATCACAGTGATAACAGTTCTTACTCAGGGCTCAATGTTATTTCCCACGGGTCCTGCGGCTGCTAAAGAGTCACAAGATAGTAGAACAAGATTGTCCATTAAAATGAGTTCGGCAGAGCAACTACGAGAATTGGATAGAAAAGGTCGAACGAATAAGGAAAAGGAGAGAAACGGCACTGGAGCCTCTTTGGCCTGTCTGAATAAGAAAAAACATGGTTACAGCATTATCACTACAACAATATTATCTAGTCATTGTTAATATTCTTGAATTTTAATAACCCTGTGTGTGTGAAAAATATCATTACTTCTACAACCATTAAATATTTGCAGTCTTTTATTTTTTTGTTCTTAAATCATATTCTGTTTTTAAACCATAATAATATTATTATTCCCATGATAATAAAATGTTTCAAATAAATATAATACTTATCCTTTTCACAAAGTTAGTGGAAAAATTAAATACTTTTTTGTTTTTAAATACATTTTGCTTTTAATGTTTGTTTTTCAACTTCATTGTGATTCTCATTTAGTTTATATAAAAATAAATATAAATATAAATATAAATATAAATATAAATAGATAAGGCAATATAAAATATTGAATTACTACCATGAAATGGTTTAGTTAAAAAAGAAATATCTTGCTTTTGGTGTAAATGAATATAATTAATTAACAAATAATATGTAACTATTATTATTTTTTTGGTAATGAACACTTTTCTCTGTTACTTTCAATAAAAAAATTCAAAAAATAATTTTTTATTAATGATAAGATGGAATAGTAATATGATAAGATGGAATAGTAATATGACAAAATGAAATAATAATATGATAATATTGGATAACTATATAGTAAATATAATGATATTATAAAATGAAATTATATGAAAGTGGTATAATAATATAATATAATATAATATAATATAATATAATATAATATAATATAATATAATATAATATAATATAATATAATATAATATAATATAATATAATATAATATAATATAATATAATATAATATAATATAATATAATATAATATAATATAATATAATATAATATAATAATAATATAATAATACCAAATCATAATCTGATAGAATGTATTAATGATGTAATAAGATTGTTCATTTATATTTAAAACTATAATCATAACATGAAAAAACAAGCCATGAAATCGGACACAATATAAAAAAATTGGAATCATAATAATTATTACTAATAATCATTTATATTTTTCACTATGATCATATGTTCCAATCATAATATGTTGCTCTTAGATTATGCTCACTATAACTATATTTATGACAACGAATAGAACGTACCATAAGGGTCGCTCTACGGAAACAGCTCTACACGAGATTGTAAGAGTCATAGAGAGATCTTTTGAATTTAAATAATATACAATAGTAGCCTTCTTAGACATAGAGAGAGATTTCAATAATGTGACTACTTTTGTAATTTTTACCAATCTAAATGTTGAAAAGTGCATCTGCAACTGTTGAAGTCAAGATTTGGTAACAGCACTATATCAAAACAAATTGATCTAAATCTCGTGTAATCTCGTCAACTCTATTCTTATAGAATTGTATAATAAAGGAATTTTTAAAAGAACATCTACGTTGAAGGTACGTAAAATTTCAAATATTTATTTTTCGTACGGAAACTTTTAACATTTATATACTTTTTTAATTTTTATCCTTGATTCAGATTTACACTTGATATTCAGAAGTAATTATGAAATTGTGATGACCGCTTGAATTACATTAAATTCTTTTGAAATATTTATATTATAGCACATTTATATTTCGCTTAAAATCTAGTTCAAATGACATTTCGATTTTAACAAAATCTATACCATTTATATACGTACTTTTAAAGCTATTGTAGATTATACTTGACATTTGAAAAAAAAAAACCAAGTTTAACACAATCACTAAAACATTTTACCTGGGTTCCATGTTTAAAAGAATTTTTACTCTTTTAAATTTTAAATTAATTTATGTAAAGTGTGATCCATTTCGAGGTTCCCTACTTTTTTAAAGAAAAAACACAGAAAATTCAAATTTAATGGGAAATGTTTATTATCATTTTAAAGAATATTCTTTGGCATTTATTTTTTGAAGATTATGTCTATTAAATGTTGGCCATTACTACGTCGCAGATGGTCCATCCGTTGAGTCCATTTTTCGATTACGCGTTCGAGCATTTCGACTGGTAACTGGCGAATGACACGCGTGATGTTTTCTTCCAAGGCCTGAATCGAAGCGGGTTTGTCCGCATAAACTTTAGACTTTACATATCCCCACAGGAAAACGTCTAACGGTATGATATCACACGATTTTCGTGGCCAATCGACCGGCCCAAAACGTGAAATCATGTGCTCACCGAAGTGTTCTCTCAATAAATCCATTGACTGATGCGATATGTGGGAAGTGGCGCCCTCTTGCTGAAACCAAATGTAGCCGAGATCACGAGCTTCAATTTCAGGCATCAAATAGTCGGTTATCATGGCACAATAACGGTCGTCATTGACGGTTACGTTTGCACCGGCATCATTTTTAAAGAAATATGGACCGATGATTCCATCGACCCACAAAGCACTGGACATGGTCTATTCGGTCGAATATTATCGAATAATGAATGCTGGGTCTCAAAAAATGTTGCGAATAGTACGCTCAGTAGGCCGATTATGTTGACCATAAGTTGAGCGAAGTGCACGAAACACATTCCTCACAGAACGTGAATTTTCGTAATAAAGTTGAACGATTTGTAAACGTTGTTCAGGCGTAGGTCTTTCCATTATGAAATGCCAAACAATACTGAACAAAAATAACATGACAGCATGACACGACTCACACGTGATCTGTCAAAAAAAGGCTATTGAAAAAAGTATCTCTACTTGAATCACCCATTACAATTTCGAATTGAAATTTCGTTTTTTCATTGTTATTTTTTATTTTTAGAACATTGTTGCATTTTACTAATACACTGAAAGAAAACTGTGTTGGATAACCAAATTTTTTAAAACCTAATTGAATTTTATTAGATTTTTATGAAGTCTCATTACAAACTAGATTTTGATTTGTATGGAAACTCTAATTAAAATCTAATAAAATGAATTAGATTTTGTGTTTTCAGTTTTTTTCTATCGGGTTCTGATTTTTTCTATGGGCATGTCTAACATTTCCCGCCTAATAAGGCGGCTGCATGAGAATATATTACCATAACATAAGAATGGTTTGTCCGATTTAGATAGATGAAACACTGAAAGATGTAGATCCAAATTGTCTTCGAGTAGTCATTATTTTTTATCTGCTAAATAGTTTCAGAGTTATTTAAAAATTGTTTTCGGGAAGTTTTTTTTTATGCAAAATTGAAGAATTTGTTTTTCCTTAAAAGTTCATTTTTGGAAATGGAGACGGAAAAAATATTCAGTTTTTTAATCCTTTTTCATAAGGTTGGTAATGCTACGATAAATCTTGATTTTATGCACAATTAAGTGAAAATAGCCATATTAAGTGGAGACACACTGGTGGGCAAAAAAAAAAAAAAAAAAGGAAAAAGTCGAGTGAAAATGAATAGTATATATATATATATATATATATATATATATAGATATATATATATATATATATATATATATATATATATATATATATATATATATATATATTCTTACATTCTTACTTAGTAGACCAAATTTTTTTTAGTATAAAATATCTTTTTGGACAATTTGTTAAAAAAATCTACCAGCATCATAATATTGGTTAATCCAGCGCTCTAACCAATTGATCCACGTGATTGCAATACCACTGTGCTATTATACTATTGAGTACTTATTTATGTAATATAGAGTAGGCAAATAATAATAACGCCTCATTACCAAGAAACTACTTTAATAAGTAGTTGCCATTATCGAGAACCAAAAATTTGTTGCTGGGAGATGATTTGAATTTTACATTATAATATTTTAAAATGAGGTTCATATATTTGATTTAATTTTTTTTTATAGCAAAACGACATTATAATTCAATTACGAGTTGTATTACAGACATATGTTTGGTAATTTTTACTGAATAAAATTTGTTTAATATAATTTCAAATCGACATACTGAAACCTCTAGAATTAAAACGTTCTATACAGTTGCTTTCAAGCTAAATTTGTAAAAAAAAAAAAAAAATAAAATTAAATTAAAAACATCTTTAAAACTTGTTAAGAAAATAAATTTTTGTAAAATTTTTTACTCCAATTATTCGATTAATTAAATTTTTACTCGAAATTATTGATTTTAATTTAATCGAACAATTATTTGATTTTAATTTGTCGATTAATCGAACAAACATTATTCATGTACCCTAGTGCTTTAACTTTTTTCTATCACGTATTGATTTTATTTTTATGGGTTTGACTAATATGACCCCCATTTTAGGCGGTCACACTTGTATAACTTGAGAACGGTTTGTGCAAAATAGATAAATAAAACTCTAATAGATGCAATTAAAATTATCTTCACGTTATCTTCGTTGTCATATTATCGTGTTCAGTACCAGTGTTATTGACAAAATTTTTGCTGCACATCGATCAATTAATTTAGAATAAACATAACTCATTTCTTTTAAAAATTGTAAATCTCAATCACCACTACAAGTTTCTATATATTGTAAAAAACTTCCACTTTAAATGCTGTAAATTTCAAAGTTATCAGAAAAAGTGTTAATTTTTAACAAAACAAAGTAATCACTTTTAAAGAATTGATCTTTGAAAAATATTTTATTGAATTTTATTTAAAATTTAACGAATTGTTAACGTAAAAATGACTTTCCATGAGTTTTACAATAAATCAAAATTAATTATGTTCGCAGAGAAGAACATGGTTACGGCATTGTCACTACAACATTATTTTCCTTATTGTTTATTTTTTATTAATTTTAGTAATATTATGTTCATGATAACAATTCAATAAAAATTTTAATATAGTTGACAACAAAAATTTTATGTTTTTGAATATTTCTACCAGAAACAAAATTTTATTAAGATGAAAAAAATATTATTATTTCTACAACTATTATATATTATAAATCTTTTTCCTTGTTCTTAAATCATATTTTGTTTACAAACCATATTAATATTACTCCCATAATAATAAAATTTTACAGATAAATATGTTTTTTACAAATATGACTGAAAAATTCATGACTTGTTTGTTTTTTTGGTATATTTGATTTTTAATGTTTGTTTTACATCTTCATTATAATTCTCATTTAGTTTACACATGAATTAGTATAAGAAGACAAGATTTTGTTATGTTTGGTGTGATTCAAGCAATATAAGACACTGATTAACTACTATTAAATGGTTTGTTTAATAAAATATATCTTTTATTATATTGCACAATATATGATGGTACAATATATGACACAATAAATAATTTATAAAAATAAAAATTTTATCTAAATTGTTTTATTTTAATATATGATGAGATGCAATCATAATGTGATAAGATTGGGTAATAATATGGTAAGATGGAATAATATGATAAAATGGAAATACATCATATTTATTTTTAGCTGTGATCATATATTCCAATCATAATATTTTGCTCTTAGATTATGGTCCCTACGTGTGAGAATTTGAAATTTTAGCACTTTGAAGGTGAAAAATAAAACCGGAAAAATTTTTTGGTACCGAAAAATATTTTAATTTTTCATCCCTGCCTGCCCTAGCTATCAGGAGACAACAATTTCAGGAAATTTACATACTAAATGACCTTTGTGAGATATCTGGCTCCAGATTTAATGACCTATTGGGATATCCTACTGCTATAGGTTGGTTCTAGTACTTCAAGTCATAGTTAATACACAGGTTTTAGGAGACAATACATCAGTCTGCGCATAGCGAAATATCATGAAAACCAAACAGGGTAGAAGGAGAATATTTCTCACTTTTTTCTCCTCATAAGCGTGAACGATATTTTGTAAATTATCTTTTGTCCTGAAAACTTCTTTATAAAGACTTTGTTAATACCAAAAGGCCTTATTAAGATTTGGTATTAATATTGGTGATGGGCAATATTTTCCCTCCTATACCTAATATATATATAGCAACAGAATGTTGTGAAAATCGTTCTATCCTTGTCGCGCACAATGCCTAAATCCTTCTGTCAAATTGGTCAAGAGGTCTAAAATGTTGTTTCCGTTCCCGTCGAGTTTTTTAAGGCTTCTTGTTGTCAATATATCCGAACCATAAGGTAACATTCACTTTAATGTCCAATAAAATCCTAACAAAATCCTAATTATTTGTTTTATTTCTTTTCTTTATATTCCAATTGGGGTTTTGTTTTCTGAGCAACATTAAAATAAAACAATTATTTTAATATTGTTGTCCTGCTCAGTGAAAGAAACTTTTCTTTATCCAGCCTTCCATTCCTCCTGTCAACAGACTTGAATTTTTTTTGGTCCTATCATGACTATCACTTTTATTATTATTATTATTATTATAATTATTATTATTATTTTTTGTGAATTTCTGAAGTGATTAAAAATGGAAAAGACAATCTCCAATGGGGCAAATTCGACATATAGATGGGACAGTTTTGTTTGTCTACTTATGGTGTTTTATTTTTTTTTTTTTCATATTGCACTGGTTAAAACAAATAAGTAATAAGTAATAACCCAGCAAAAACTTTTCGGTTTTCGGTAATAACAACTACTTATTAAAGTAGTTTCTTGGTAATGAGGCGTCATTATTATTTGCCTACTCTGTATTACATTAATAAGTACTCAATAGTATAATAGCGCAGTAATACTGCAATCAAAATGTCAAAAAAGATATTTTAAACTAAAAAGAGTTTTTATCGCTTGGGAAGCTATGTGCGAGATGGTGCAATGAGTAAGACGTTAGTCATTAAAAACGAATGGTAAGTTTGTGTCCAGGTTCGAGTCTCATTGACGGCAAAATTTTTTTGTTTTTTTTTTATATTTGTTTTCGTTTAGGTACATATTTTTGAGTACCCCTAGAGTCAAAAAATAACTACATGAATTTGTGGACAACTCGAACAAAAATAACTAGTTATTCAGGCAAAAATAAGTAGTTTATTTTTGTTTCCAATTATACCAGGAAAGCAAAGTTTTTACTGGGAAGTTATCACAGAAAATTCTAGTAGCAAAATATTTTCTATAACAAAATGCCTCCGATCATATGTCAATTGAAAATATCAAACTTTGAGAGATTTTCGATAAAAGAAAAGAAGATCGATTAGTGCCACAAAAATGATTACTTCATTTTCAAAATAATTGGTAATGGCTGACAAATGACAAATGGTCCTCCTTCTACCCTACATTTATTCAAATCCTTCAATTTTATTTGTTCTGGCGAATTTTTGTTTGGAATAAAGTGCACAAGTACACAGGTTGACAAAATGATTTTTTTTTCTGTACATAATATCTTAGTCTATTTGAATACATGTTACGAGTACTATGAAATACTAAGCCTATAAATCATTTTTTTAATTGACGAGGTTGCAACATATATTAAAGCATATCTCGAAAACTACTTATCTGATTTAGTTCAGTGAAATATCAAAAATTCGAATTAAAATTGCCATTAAGTTATACTCATATTATTTTTTAATACGCTTAACAATAGTGGAGATATTAGGTCTATTTTGTGAAAAAAAATAATAAATTTCGTACAAAAAAAAAATATTATAAAAAGTTTCAAAAAAGATTTTTTACAAAAAATCATACAAATTCGAAAATGTCAAAAATTCAAACTTTTATTCCTTGGTCTTTAAGACAAATTTGTTGCAAATAAAACATTTATATTTTTGCCATTTTCGAATTTGTATGATTTTTTGTAAAAAATATTTTTTGGAATTTTTTATAAAAATTAAGTTTTTTTTTCACAAATTAGTCTTGATATCTCCATAACTGTTGAGAGTATTAAAAAAAAAATAATGTGAGTATATCTTGAAGGCAATTTTAATTCAATTTTTTTTTATATTTTACTGAACTAAATCGGACAGCTTGTTCTCGAGATAGGCTTCAATATATGGTACAACCTCGTTAATTTTAAAAATAGTGATTTGTCGTGAGAACTAGAGTCAATTCAAAAAAGTGGTTTATGGGCTTAGTACTTCATAATAACGTGCATCCGAATTGACTGAGGAATATAATGCTAGAGAATCAGTGTTGACCTACTTGAACTAAATACTTACCATATATAATCACTTACTGGTTATAACCTACCATAGGGTGCATATAAAATCGAATTTATTCCACTAATAATATTTACACTTGTTTTATTTGAACGATTTTTTTTTTCATAAAGTTCGTTTTGCTATATGACTGTTTGACTTTTGTTAAATTGTATTTTTATGAGAGTACACAACTAATAATTATATTTAAGTTTTCGTTCGAAGAACTTATTTTATTAGAAATTGTTTGTCAAAAAAAAACTAATCGGGTAATTAAATAAACTAAAGTTGTACAAAAACTGCTTAATTACGTTTCATATTTTTATGGGGTATTGGATTATACAATTTTCATTCTTAATATTTATTATAACATGAAGTATAGTATAAAATATGTTAGATGAGAGCAAGGAATAATTGTGACTGCAGTTGAAACATAAATGGTTTTGGAAGATGAGGTATGTTTTATTTATTAAATACAACTATAAAAAAGTCATTTTGGAATTAACCTAAATTGGAGTCTAAAGATCGTAAGAGGTGAAGAAAACCCGTATTTTTTTGTGGACAATAAAATAGGTGTATAGTCCTTCCTAGGATGTTATACCGTTATCAATAAAAATTATTTAACTTTTTCTTACTAATTGGGTTGGAATACTTCTGAAGTGATTGTTTCAAGTTTATTTTAGATGGAATTTTAATCCAAGGAATAACTTTAGAAACATTCAAATTAGACTTAATAAACGATTCAAGTCGTTATCCTTCCAAACTATCTATAAGGGTTGCATGTTTATTTGCAATAAATCCTAGCACGAAAATTTCAAATTTTTCTTTTCCTTAAAATGTATCAGACATAACTATACCGACCAAAGTCAGTCATCACATACGTCGATTTATTACCATAACGCTTTTTGTTCATAAAATATGAGAATTTCTTCCTTTTAATTACCTTTAATCGCTTTTTACATCTTTTTTCATTAGTCAGTTTTTTGTTTTTACAATAAAATTAGATTTTTATAGTTTTTATATATTACATTTTTCATATCATAATTTATGGGTCTGGGTAAGTTATTTCATCTTATTTGGAATATTTTGCATTATCGGAAAAAATCCCGGAGTTCCAAAAATTATATAGGGATTTGTTGAAAAGAGTTATGCTACAATATATCACTCTAGTGGAAGTTTTAGCTTTATAACGATCAAAAACGTTCATGAAGTCGATCTTAAGATACAATCTAAAAGTTTCTAATGTGGCCCTGGGAATATAATATGGAAGTTTTAAAATAATCAAGTACACTCTATAATATAAATTCTACCTAAAACCCTTAAATAAATCTAAATCAATAATTTCATTTAATAACAAAGAAAAAAAAACAAATTTTAATAATGTTGGTATAATATCCTCTCAAGGACTTTAAGGGTGTGTGTCTTCGCTGTGCTAGGGATGATCAATGAAATTCTAAAAAATAATTATGTCCTTTCTAGTGAATGAAAACCATGGTATAAAAACGATTTTTGATCAACCATTTTAATTTCTATTTTTATAGTCAATTAATCGAACCCCATAATAGATTTTTTAATCGAAAGTATACTCTTTGAACCAAACATTTTGAGGGTGTAAAGCATTGAATGCAAATGTCGTATGACTGTTCGAAGAAGATCAAAAGATAATAAAAAGAATCGATATATAAATGTTTTAAATTTAGCACCATAGAATTCAAATACATTTCACCAAATATACAGTAGTATTATATATAGAACTGACACTGTAAGCGATTCTGGAATATTTCTTTTGGAAGATATAGACTATCGACTTCAATTTGAATGGTAATGCCGCGATGAAGTCGTAATGTCTATTCAACTGCACTATCACTAATATTGGTAACGGGGTATTGGTGGTATCAAAATGGCGAATGAATGCGAAAGAAATTAGTTGCATACGGATATTAGAGAGACACAGACGTATAATCATATTCCTCTGGTCGAATTGTCAAATAGGGGCTTAAGAAAAGAATCATTGCAGAACTTGTTTTATTGAGGATTAGGAACATTCTTTATGTGAATGTCCGATACTGCGGAAACGTATGTAGATTTTATGTAACTAGTACTCAAGGTTCTTCCATTATAATTAACAATTATTTCTTGAATTGTATATTTCCTGATTTTTTTATCTTTTAAAAACTTGTCCTAACACTTCTTTTTTAGAAAGTTTAAAATTTTCCTTAGTAATTCTTGAAATTTATTTTTACAAAAAAAAAAAAAAAAAAAACTATTTCACTGTGCGGGATTGATTTTTCGATTAATCGAAGCCTAAAAGTCGATTTCAGTATAAAGTTGGCTGGTAAGAATCGACTACAAAAATAATCGTTTTTTGACAAAGAGAATCATAATCGAAAACGATTTACCAATCACTAGTCCTTTCAAGCAATTATTGCATTTTATTAATATTTAGTTTCAAAAATTATTTTGTAAGTTAAAATTTTTTTGGAACACACCTTTTTTATTGTCCACAGCAAAAATATGGATTTTTTTCCGATCTCTTCCGATCTCTAAACCTCAATGTAGGTAAATTTCAATAGTATTTTTTTTTATTCCTTAAACAGAAAAAAAAAAATTATTCAATAAAATTTTTTCAAATAATTTTTTTTTCATCTAAATTTATTTATTGAATCTTTACAAAATTAAGTGAACAAACAATAAGTATTCAAATCTTAATTCAAAATCTTAATTTGTATTAACTCCAACCACTGTCGGACGAAAAACTATATGTAATCAAAGAGTTTAGCTTAGACGGATGTCTGTTGTGTTCCTTCTTCTCAAACGGTGGTAGCCATCGCTTCTCAAATAATTTATTAATTAATTTTTTTCTAGAAATTAAATTCTTTTATTAATTCATACAATTAATTTCTAAAATTATTTTTTAAAATTTGGCAGCTTTTAAAAAATTCATATAAAAAAGAAAAGAAAAACATTATAGAAAATATTTTTTAGATACATTAATTACAATTTTATTTATCCATAAATTGTGATCGTTTATTTTTAATTTACAACGTTTTTTTTTTGTATGTGAAGATATGTTTAGATCTCAGAAGTTTTACAGAAAATTTACTAATTATTCGGTAAGTATACATTTCTTTATGTTTGGTGTTACTCTTTGATGTTTTTTCGTTATTTAAAATTCTCCAGTCATTGATGTCCGAAATATTAAAGGCCTATATATATTATATATAGCATATTAAATTGTATTTAACTTCTCTTTGGAAAACTATTTCCGTATAATGCACAGTGGGGCAGAATCGAATTTTTTTGGAAATAAATCTGTAACTTCTGACATAAATTTAATGTAAATAGGTAATAAAAACTCGTATTGGAAATAGAATATTTATTAAGGAAGATCATAAATACCAAAAATAATAATATTGATTAAGTTCAAATAGACATTTTTTGTTTGTTTTGTTATTTTAAATTCATTAATAGAAATATATGAATGCTTAGAAAAGGATAAAGATTTACTTAAATTTGGGAAATGTGGCAACGCTATTAAAAATAAAAAAATTTTATTAATTATTTTTATAAAAATATTTTGTGTATAGATATTATTAAAAGTATACAGAAATATTCATAATTTTCTAAATAATTATTCACGCAAAGCTAAAGGCAAAAGTTGCAAGTTTGTAAAAATATAGTCATATATACAATAAATTGGAAATATTAAAGTTTAAACGCGCATATTTCTGAAATGAGGCATGATATTGACTTGAATCTTTTTGCAAAAGATCGGAAATTATATATGCTAAAGGATAAGCTTAATTTGGAATACATACATAAATTCGGGAGGGTGTGTACCATGACCAATTGAGTTATTGGGCTTGATTTTTATCTTAAAGTCATCTCTGTGAAGTTACCTTTCAGAAAAGCGTAAAATTATTATATATTGCTAAAGAAAATTTTATTTTAGATAAAAAAGAGTGTAGATACTTTTTCGGCTAAAAAAACACAAAAAGTCGCCTTTTTTGGAATTTTCAAATTCAAAATCGTTTATTTTTGGACTCAGTAAAGATATCAACTTCAATTTTTTTTTATTCAATAGATAATTTTTTTCTTTAACTAGTTAAGAAAAAAACTAATAAAATCGGTCGGAAATACTAGGATATATATGAAAAAAACTGGACCAAGAACATACAAAATTATGGTGCTTAAAAATTCAAACGCAAATAACTTGAAAACTGTAAGAGACATGTAAGCATGTTTTTTATAGGTCTTATCAGGGCCTACAAAAATATATAAAAATATTTGAAATCGGACGAGAAAAAAAAATTTGGCAAGCGATTAAAAATTTTTTATGTCAGAGGTACCTAACTTTGAACTTAGCTCCGCCCCTGAGGGGTTTGTTGTGCCTCCCTTCCAAACTTAACATTGTACACTCCTCCGCTACGCCTACACCGAATTTCATGAAAATCCAACCAGCCGATCAGAAGTTACAGATTTTTTCCAAAAAATTTCGATTCTGCCCCACTGTGTAATGTATAAGTACACAGTAACTATTATTTTTTAACTATCTGTTAATTTGTATATGTATTCTATATATTTGTTTATGTATGTGTCGTCCTTTAGGTTACTTCAAATAAATTTTTTATTCCCTTCCCTTGAAACATCCTGCAAAAATGATTGCTAAAGTTAGATAGAAATAAGAATAAATTTATTTTTTTTTTAAGACCACACACCCAATTGGATACTTTATATATGTATGCACATCAATATTATATATTATTACAATTACATACATTTTATTTTATTAAAATATTATTTAAATAATATTTTAAGTATTGAAATAAATAATTTGAAACCAATTTTTATATATTCATTGGCGAAAGCAATTTTGCACAAAGGTATATATTTAATTAAATTTTTAATTGTATTAATTAACATTTTAATTAAATTTTAGAAAAATTCCATTAATACACTTGAATAAGGAATCACATTTTTTTTAAACTTTAATTAAGTATATTTCCTACACTAAAGTTCAGAAAAAAATAATTTTTTGCGCAACGAAATTTCAAAGTGTTGGCTTTAGTTTCCTGAAGAAATAAAAAATATACATATTTTGTTATACCAAAGTTATGCATTTATTTAAAGACATGTATTTCTGTAGTACTTTTTTGCGTGTGATTTGAATAAGGAATTCTTTTAATATTAATCAGGAAGGCTATGATTTGAATTTCTTTCAATATAAACGGCTAGAGAATTTTTAATTTGATAGTTTTTAAATATTTTTTATTCAAAATGGGACGTGGTAAGGCTCTTAATAACTCGGAAAAAGAAAAAAATTCTGATTTTGAAATCTCAGGGTCAGAATCCGGTCCAAATAGCCAAAAACATTAATAGAAGAAGAAAGACAGTTGTATACAATTATTTATTTTTTTTTTATTTATTTTATAATTACAATACAATTACAAATTATATTCTAATTCTAACCGAGCGGAGTAACGAAGACCGTAGCTCGTTGTAGTGAAACAGACCAGAGTCTCTGGTGGGAATCGAACCCACAACCCCCAGACTGACAGACTAGCTCACTACTAACTAGGCCATCGGGGCACCCAACACAATTATTTAAATATCGTGAAAAGATATGGAAAAAACATGAAAGGGCGAAAGAAAATGGCAACAACTCCAAAAGAAAGACGAAAAATTCTTAGAATTGCATCAAATTCTGCTATGTTGTTATCAAAAATAGGGGAAAAAAGTGGAGTCAGTGTCAGTCTAAGAATAGGGCACCGTATTTTAAAGTCGTGCCCATACATAGTCCGACGAAAACTGCAAAAAAAAACCACAACTTAATGAAAAACGCAAATCACAACGTCTACAGTTTGCCAAAAATACAATGACATGGTCCGATAAATGGTTTAAAGTTTTTTTCCGATGAAAAAAAATTTAATATTAATGGTCCCGACGGGTATAACTATTACTTCCATGACCTAAATAAGGAGAAATTATTTTTGAACCGCAGTCACAGCCGAGAGGGCGGAATAATGGTATGGGATGACATTTCGTATTATGGTACCATAGAATTGGTTTTTGTATCTAACAAAATGACTGCAACGACTTACAAAAACATTCTGGAAGAAGCATTTTCAAAATTTTATGATTTCTTTGGACCCATACCTTGAACGTACCAACACGACAACGATCCGATTCATACCGCCAGAGCATTAAAACAATGAATTAATCAACAAGGTGTTCAACTTTTGGATTGGCCCCCATATTCACCAGACCTGATTCCAAAGGAACATATCTGGGGTTGGCTTGCAAGAAAAGTTTATGAAGGAGGAAAACAATTTGAGACGATCCTTAAAGGATGCAATAACGGAAGCATGGAGTACAATTTCGATAAATTACTTAGAGTCATTACACAAGTCGATTCCAAATCGTATTTTTGATTTTATTTCCAAAAATGGTGGCAGTACTCATTACTAACTGAATGCTAGAAGATAATAACTTTCATTTTTATAACCTAAAAATTAAAAATAAATTACAGTTTGCTTAGTTTTAAAATATTCCTTATTCAAGTGACACACGAAAAAGTACCACAGAAATATATGTCCTTAAATAAATGCATAATTTTGGTATAAAAAAATATGTATATTTTTTATTTCTTCAGGAAATTAAAGCCAATGCTTTGAAATTTGGTTGCGCAAAAAATTATTTTTTTCTGAACTTTAGTTTAGGAGATACGTGTACGTATAATTCATTTGATTAAAAAACTAATTAAAATTTATACAAAAACCAATTATTTTGTTTAATTAATACTATCAATTTGATGATTGGAGCAAAATCAAACAAAATTTTAATTAATATAAGGAAGATGCACTTAAACCCAGCAAAAATATATAAAAGTTATTTTTAAGAATGTACTTTTTCATTTGTACTGAAGAAGTTATATAAACATTATTCAAAGATGTTATTAAAAAGTGATTCAGATATATTTTTCTGATATAAAGCGTTGAGAATTTACAAATATTTTTTACCTAATAATGGCCCCAATCAAATGAAAGATATTGTTATGCATACTTTTTTTTTAGAAAAAATATTTGGTTTATATAAAAACTAAAAATTATTTCCTTGAATTAATAAAAAAAGAACATAAAAAAAATCAATTTTACATGAAACCGTGAACATGAGTTCTCACTCAGTGAATAGGTATCAAAAAAGGAAATATCTTCCAACGACAAGTCCATCTAAAATTCATTGGAAATGTTCCGAATTTGCACTACTTCTAGATCACAAGTTCAGGAACTTAGTGACTTCTTTGGATGTTCTTTTTTTTTGCTGGGATGTGTAAGAGATAACATAGAAAGGTTATTGACATTTATGATTTATGTACTTGCTATTTAGTTTAGAGAGATTATATAAAAAAATATTTGTTTAGAAGTAGAATATCTTTCTAATGGTTCAATTCAAAATCATTTATTTATCGTATCTGCCTTTTAAAGGCTTTAAGACTTTAAATCAAAATTATTTGCTGTTTAAGGAGAGCCTACATGAAAAACTTTTCCTCCTATTAGCGGACGTAGCACAATGCTTTGTTCCCATATAACGAATCGGCAAAAATAGAAAAATGATCATAGAAAAATTTAAATTTTCGACCAAATCGGGTCAAGGACATATGAATTGAATTTTAAAAATTATAGTTTTCCTAAAATTATAATCAGATTGCGACCAAAATTGGTACATTGTTATATATTTGGAATATGTACCAAATTTTTGCCAAATCGGTTTAAGAACACGCCCACCTCCCATACATACAGAACATTAAAAATTAAATTTTGTCTGCAATTATAATCAGATTGCACATGGTACTTTCAAAATAATAATTTGTCTGCAATCATAATCAGATTGCTTCAAAAATTGATACGTTGACATGTACATATTTGTTATCTTTGTCTATGCAAAATTTTAGCTAAATTGGTTTAAGGACACTTTAATAAATGTACCAACTATCCATTTTAATTTTTTTTAAATATTAATTTTGAAAGAAGTAACAATATTAAAAAAGCACAAATTTTAAAAAAGTAATAATTTCTAGTAAAAGTACAAATTTTCAAAAAAGTGCCAGTTTCAAATGAAATAAAAAAAAAATAATAATAATAAAATTTTAAAAAGGACAAATTTTCAAAAAATATTAATTTTATACAAAAAGTTAAAATTTTCAAAAAGTAATAATTTTTAAAAAAAGTACCAATTTTCCAAAAAAAAAGTATAAGTTTTCAAGAAGTATCAATTTTATTTAAAAAAGTACAAAATTTCCAAAAATGTACCAATTTTCCAAAAAAGTGGAAATTTTAAAAAATATACCATTTTTCAAAGTAAGTGACAATTTTCAAAGAGAAGTGTCAGTTTCTACATAAAAGAAAAATTACCAATTCTAGTAAAAGTAAAAATTTTCAAAAAAAGTACCAGTTTCAAATGAAATAAAAAAAATAATAATAATAAAATAATTTTAAAAAAGTACCAATTTCAAAAACACAAATTTTAAAAAGGACAAATTTTCAAAAAAAGTTAATTTTATACAAAAGGTTAAAATTTTCAAAAAGTAATAATTTTTAAAAAAAGTACCAATTTTCCAAAAAAAAAGTATAAGTTTTCAAGAAGTATCAATTTTATTTAAAAAAGTACAAAATTTCCAAAAATGTACCAATTTTCCAAAAAAGTGGAAATTTAAAAGAATATAACATTTTTCAAAGTAAGTGACAATTTTCAAAGAGAAGAGTCAGTTTCCATATGAAAGAAAAATTACCAATTCTAGTAAAATTAAAAATTTTCAAAAATGTACCACTTTCAAATGAAATAAAAAATTAAAATAATTCTAAAAAAAGTACCAATTTTCAAACTAATTTAAAAAAATGTATTAATTTTGTACAAAAAGTTAAAATTTTCGAGAAGTAGTAATTTTCAAAAGTGCATTAAAAAAAAATACCAATTTTCCAAAAAATGAAAGTATAAATTTTCAAAAAGTACCAATTTTTAAATAAAACTTTTCCAAAAAAAATAAAAAAGAAAAAAAAAACAAAAAAGAAAAATTTCCAATTTTCAAAAACGTTTCCAAAAAAAGTACCAATTTTTCAAAACTTAAGTAGGTACACATTTTCAAAAAAAAAGTAAATTAGTTTCTAGTTTTTTTTTTAGAATTGTTGTATTTCGGCTTAAGTTCATTGAATAATTGTAGAAGAATACATTAATGAACTTATGCCGAAATACAAAAATTCTAAAAAAAAGTGTAAATTTTCAAAAATATACCATTTTGCAAAGGAAGTAGCGATTTTAAAAATGAACCATTAGTTTCCGAAAAGAAAGGAAAAATTACCAATTTTCGAAAAAGTTCGCAATTTAAAAAAGTACACATTTTTCGAAAGTTTTTAAAAAAATTATAAATTTTCAAAAAATGTTCCAATTTTCAAAAAAGTATAAATTTTCAGAAGTGCCATTTTTTTAATAAAGAGAAAATTTTGGGAAAAAATTTACTACTTTTCAAATATTTATCAATCAATATTTATCAATATTTATCAATTTTCAAAGAAGAAAAATATTAATTTAGAAAAAATTTTCAAATTTCAAAACAAACAAATTAATTTTCAAAAAAAAAAAAAAAATAAATAATTTTCAAAAGTTTTCACTAGTCTTCCAAAAAACATATCAATTTTCAAAAAGGTATCAGTATATGAAAAAAACATATTTTCAAAAAAATACCAAAGTTCAAATTTTCGAGAAAAAAAGTACCATTTTCAAAAAAAGTATCACTTTTCAAAACAAGTTCTTGTTTTAAAAAATTACAAATTTGTAAAAAAATTTCAAGTTTTCAAAAAAGGAGAAAGTTTAAGAAATTTCAAAAAATCTACCAATTTAATTAAAAGTAAAAAAATTTGCAAAATTCTATCTTAGTAGCTATACGGGAAAAGTGACACTTTCAGAAAAATGAACCACTATTACAAAATTTAGATAAAGAATATAGAACTCTCACTTATTTGAGTTTGTATATTCTTGTGAAATTCTAAAACAATCTAGCTATATAAGCACCATTTTTGGCGTTTCTACCCAATGTGCAGCATTGCCCTGTGAAAAGAGATTAAGATTTTTTTGGAATCTGATTTCAAAACTAAATAATTTCAACATCAACTTATATTTGAAAAATACTTGTAATAAGAAAATTCAACTAAAAAAAAAAAAAAAAAAAAAAAACATAAAGAAGTGCAAATGAGGACAAAAATAAATTAAAAAAAGTGCAAAATGAAAAGTGACCGAAAATAATGAAAATTTATGCATAAATTGTGTGCATAAAAACAATTAATTAAAATGCTTAAAAGAAAAAAAAAAAAAAATAAATAAATAATAATAAAACTGAATTAAAATTAATACTATGGAAATAGTAAATAAAATATCTTCCGTCTTGAATTGGAGTGTTGATTTGAAGCATGTAGAATGAATGATTCAGTGATTGATTGTGTGAGTGAGTGAATCTAAAAATATTTTTATAGCTGTTAGTTACCAGTGTTGCCAGTTTAGTCTTTTTAAGGCGAAATCTAGCTTTTTTACTTTGCTTTTAACCTCAAAATTTTCGTTACAGTTTATAACTTTTAAATCGCTAAAATGTTATTATTTCAATAAAGAAGAAAATAATTTATTATTTGCTATGACTAATTTTACTTTTACAGTATCATCCATTTATGCATTTTTATGTATTTATTTATATTTTATTTATTTATTTATATTTAATAAAAAATTTCGCCTGCGGTTCTTCATTCTTCAAATTAAAAGTGCTTTCACAAATTTTGTATTTTTTAATATCATTCATCAACAATAGAAAATATTTATGAAAATAATTAAAAAAATCTTATTAATGCGAAAAATCACCTAAAATATGGAAAAAAAAAACAAACTGGGTAATTTTTCGTATGAAATACAACCGAAATTAGTATAGAAATTTTTGGGCGATTTTTTATTGAGCCACTTTACTGAATATTATTTATAAATTTATGACAATTTCTTTGGAAAAATATCAAACACAAATTAGAACAAAAAAATAAGTTTATAATTTTTTTTCTCAAAATTTTAACTTTTTTCTGTCCTTATTTTTTGGTGCATCTAGCCTTTTTTGACCTTTTTTAAAGTTCGATTTAGCCCCCTTTTTTTCTTCTCCTGGCAACACTGTTGGTTAGATTTCAGCACAAAAAATAAAATTAACACATGAAAATTAACAAAAACTGTTACTATTTGTGTGTGTGTGTGTGTTTTTTTTCTTTTAGAATTTAGTTGAAATATTCTTTAGTTGGTTTTATTCTCCAGAAATACTATTTTAATCACAGTTATTGAAGTTATATATAATTATTTTCTTTTAAAAATGTATCATTAAGTATATAAATATTTATGTAAATGCAAAACATATAGCTTTATAAATATACACGCAGAGAAAACAAAATATAGTTGCAGTGATCATAATCTAATAGCAACATATTATGATTAAAACAAATGGTCACAGCCAAAAAGAGATATGCTTATAAATAATAATTGTTATGATTCCATTTTCTCATGTTGTATCCGACTTAATGGTGCGTTTTTTTATATTATGGTTCGAGTTTTTCATATTATTATACCATCTTATTACATTATTATCCCTTTCTAGCAGAATATGATATAATTTTATTATATTATTATTCCATCTTATCATATTATCTCATCTTTACATTTCATTACATTTGTTTCAAAATAATGAATCAGACCAAGTATAACAAAACCTTGTTTACTTATATTAATTCATGTATAAACTAAATGAGACTTATAATGAAAATACTGGTTAAAAATAAAATATATTCAAAAACAAATAAGTTATGAATTTTTCAACCATATTTGTACAAAACATATTTATTTGTAACATAATATTAATATGGTTTGAAAACAAAATATGTTTTAAGAACAAGGAAAAAGGTTGATAATATTTAATGGTTATAGAAATAATGATATTTTTTATATTAATAAAATTTTGTTTCTAGTAAACAAATTCAAAACCATTAAATTTTTTTTTTTAGTCAACGTGACGCACAATCTCTCACGATGAGGAAAATGCTAATATGATTATTAGGGCAATAAAATTTTTCTTCTAAGCAATACGAATTATAATCATTTTCGTATTAGCTTGCTTGTAATGATTGTTTAGTTTTTTTCTTTTTTTTTTTTATTAAAATATAATTTATTTTTATTATTTTTTGATATTTATAAACTAAATACTTTTACAAACATGAAACAATTATTCAACTTTGTTTTGACTCAGTGTTGCAAATGAAAAGTCAAACTACATAAAAATAGTACAAGTGACTTTTTATTTGTTTGCGAAAAAAAAAAGAAATAAATAAATAAATAAACTTTCACTTGGCAAAATGTCCAAATTACATGTTCATTGTTAATATTTAAGGCCAAAAAGTTCGACATTTATTTTCATATACTTAAATGACCTCTTGTTTTCTCGAACATTAATAATTTCTAGACTCTAAAGTCTAGAGTAGAAATTTTGCGGAAATGTTGCATAAATTATTGTCTTGCCATCAGAAAAGACGTTGGTAATTTATCAATTTGTTTTGCACCACAAAGTAAATGTTTGTATTAGATGCTACACATGCAATATTTGTACTAAAAAGGTGGTAAATATTTGTTATTTTTTTTTTGTTTCAAATAAATGATAAATACAGTCATATATTTTGAGTGTGTTATTTGTGACAAACATTTGCAGAATGATTGATTTTGTAATGTTTAGTTATTTTTTGTGATATGTTCTTGAATTAAATTTTGGAGTCTTAATCCTTTATGTATTGTTAGCTTGGATTTTAAAAATATCTTATTACCAAGAGACATAAAAGTCTGTGTTATATCCTTCACCACAGGTGTAAAGGGTATATAAGTTTGTCATTCCGTTTGTAATTTCTACAATTTTCATCGGAGAGCAAAAAAGATTATATTTTTTGGATCCTTGTAAGAAATAATGTCTATAGGATGATGACCGTATGACCATTTGCCCACCGATAACTGCCATATATATATATATAATGGGTGATTCAATTAGAGATACTTTTTTCAATAGCCTTTTTTTGATAGATCACGTGTGAGTCGTGTCATGCTGTCATGTTATTTTTGTTCAGCATTGTTTGGCATTTCATAATGGAAAGACTTACGCCTGAACAACGTTTACAAATCGTTCAACTTTATTACGAAAATTCACGCTCTGTGAGGAATGTGTTTCGTGCACTTCGCTCAACTTATGGTCAACATAATCGGCCTACTGAGCGTACTATTCGCAACACCATCACCCATTTTGAGACTCAGCATTCATTATTGGATAATATTCGACCGAATAGACCACGTCCAGCAAGCTGTGTAACTGAGAGTGTACACGAAGACCGTGGGGAGTCGATTCGGCGCCGTTCGCAGCAACTCGGACTGACGTATGGAACGACTTGGCGCATTTTACTTCGAGATCTTAAACTGAAAGCATACAAAATACAGCTTGTGAAGCCACTTGACCTTCCCAAGCGACATCGCTTCGCTCTATGGGTTCTTGAAAACTTCTAAGAAGATCCGACGTTTTCGAGGCAAATTTTGTTCAGCGATGAGGCCAATTTCTGGCTCAATGGGTATATAAACAAACAAAATTGCCGCATTTGGGACGAAGAGCAACCTGAAGAGATTCAAGAACTGCCACTTCATACAGAAAAAGCAATGGTTTGGTGTGGTTTGTGAGCCGGTTGAATCATCGGTCCATATTTCTTTAAAAATGATGCCGGTGCGAACGTAACCGTCAATGACGACCGTTATTGTGCCATGATAACCGACTATTTGATGCCTGAAATTGAAGCTCGTGATCTCGGCGACATTTGGTTTCAGCAAGATGGCGCCACTTCCCACACATCGATTTATTGAGAACACTTCGGTGAGCACATAATTTCACGTTTTAGGCCGGTCGATTGGCTACCAAGATCGTGTGATATCACACCGTTAGACTTTTTCCTGTGGGGATATGTAAAGTCTGAAGTTTATGCGGACAAACCCGCCTCTATTCAGGCCTTGGAAGAAAACATCACTCGTGTCATTCGCCAGTTACCAGTCGAAATGCTCGAACGAGTCATCGAAAATTGGACTCAACGGATGGACCATCTGCGACGTAGCAACGGCCAACATTTGATAGACATAATCTTCAAAAAATAAATGCCAAAGAATATTCTTTAAAATGATAATAAACATTTCCCATTAAATTTGAATTTTCTGTGTTTTTTTTTTTTTTTTCTTTAAAAAATTAGAGAACCTCGAAATGGATCACGCTTTATTTTTTTAATACGAAAGTATGACGAAATTAAACATCTTCTCAAATTTTAATTAATAATTTTCCCAACAAAAGGAGAGTTCACAAATAATGAATTGTATTAGTTATCAAACTGAATACAAATTAATTCTTGAATATGATTTAAATGTGACTGTAAAAGTAGAAAAGATAATTTATATTTCGATTCTAAGAGAAAAACAAAAAATTGTATACATTTTTTATGTCTAATATTAACAACAAATTGTTTTTTTTTTATTTTAAAGATTACACCGGATTTTTAAAATTATTTATTAATAAAGCCTCAACTAATTTGAAACCCAATGAATTTAATATTTAATTTGAAAATTCTGACTTAAGCTTAAGAATGATTTAACAGTAATATGAGATTCAAGTATCTAATATCTATACTTGAAAATTTATTCATTTTTAGGTTTAAAAATGATTTTAAAATTTTTGATATCAATTTGAGAAATATTTTTTTTTTAATATTCACTCTTGTATAAAAAGTTATGGACAGAATGATTTTAATCTCAATTAGAAATAAAACTTAAAATTTAAACCTTTTGTCTACGCTGGAACAAAAATTGTTTGTTCCAGCTTGGTCGTTCTCGAGTTGCAGTGTCTCAAGGAGGTCGTGAAGCTGTTGCTTCGAACAATCATTTCAAGAATAGTAATAAAAAGACATTGATGACGCTTCTAACATGCGATACTTCTTTTAACATTTTCTGGCCTGACTTAAAATTTTGTCATTACAGAGAAGCACCAAGAAATGATAAACTAAAGATAATGGGGGAATAACCCCCAGGGTATTAGTTCTTTATCTGCCTAGAATTTTGGCAATTAGAAAGGAATTGGATCTAAGTCAAAAGTGAATTTAAGAAGGCCTCAGCAGCAACTACGAATAAAAATATTCACAGATGGCGCCAAAAATTTGTTAAAAGTACTTAAACTCTTTTGACTGAAGTCTTACAAAAAAAAAAAAAAAAGTTTTCTTTAATATAGTTGGCAGTTAATTTGTCTATAGAACGATACACCCAAATCTCCAGAAAAAATATTATAACTAATTGGTTTACTTTTAGTCCTAGGTTATTCTGTTCATATTTTATTTAAAAATATGCATGTTACATTTTATTTAAATGCACTCCTTATAATATCAAATCAAGTAACATTAATTACATCAATGACTATCTTCTTAAGACTGTTTTATTACGAAGGTATCTTAAAGACATTGTTATAAGTTGGAAATTGGGCATTAGGACTATATAAATACTTGGGAATATCCTGATGTTTTTAAAGCACAAAATCTACAATTCATTTCGATCAGTGTGCATGGAACCTCTTTTATCTTATATCAAGAAAAAAAAAAAAAAAAAAAAAAAAAACAGAATTGCATTTTCGATTAAAATTTCGAAATTTTTGTGAAATTTTATATTTTTTTGTGAAATATGATTTTTGTGTACAATTTCGAAATGTTGGATTTTTTGTGAAATTTTAGTTTTTTGTAGAATTTCGAGTTTTTGGTGAAATATCGTATTTTTTTGTGTAAAACTTTGATTTTTGATATTTTAATAGAATTTTGTTTTTTATGAGATTTTTGAACTTTTTAGTGAAATTTTAGATGTTTAGTGGAATGTTGAACTTTTAGTGAATTTACGGATTTTGGTAAAATTTTAAATTTTTGATGAAATTTCGGAATTTTTGTCAAATTTTGAAAATTTGATATAAAGCGCTAAATAGTAAAAAAAATCTGTTTTCGGTATCTATTTAAATTAACCCATTGTTGCGCTATTTTTATTTTTGAATAAAAAAAAACTTTTTTCATAAAAGGATAAACATGTTGAACTACCTAAAATTAATTAGTTTCAAATTTAACCATTTTAAGTTCATGCAGTACACAAACAATTTTATAGCATCAATTTACTTGACACACAGTGGAGCCAAATGCAAAATTTTTGGTAATAAATCTGTATCTCGAATTAAAATGTATGGAAGAATTGTAGAGGTAAATCTAGAAAAAAGTTCCATTTTTATCGATTAATAAAAAAAAAAAAATATCATGGCAGTTTTTTTTTAATTTTTTGAAAATATTTAAAATAGATTTAGATCAAATTGCTTCCCGCCAGCTACTCAATACACAAAATAAAATCGAATATTTATGGTATTTCTTCTTTTTTTAAATCGGAAATTGTTTAACTTCTATGCCCACAGTTTAACTTTTGTCTGGCTTCTACTTGCTTGTTTGAAATTAGATCTGCATTGGATGCTAGATATATTTTAAGATGCTAGAATGATAATTTTTAAGATTTTTTTGTTATTTTTGGTACTTTTTCAGTAATGTAAGTTTTATTACATAACCCATTTTGTGTGAATGACATTTATACACGAATTGCCTTTAGACGGTGAAAATTTATATTAATCAGCAACAAAATTTTATGTTCAATCCTTGTAGGCCCATTGTGCTTCATATTTGTCCATTATAATCATTATAGTCATTATAACCCACACCACCATAGGTGATTGGGGTATTATGCGTTTGTGCTGATGTTTGTAATGCACAGAAAAAATCATCCAACACCCGCCCACCTTAAAGTATACCAATCGACTCAGAGTCATTTTTTGAATTGATCTAATGATGTCCGTCCGTCCGTCTGACTGGCTGGACGGCAATTTTAAAATTAATTTAATTTAAATTTCAATGAAATTGGCACATAGGACTTTCATGACACGAGGACAAGGCTTATTGAAATTAGTGACAATCGGTCCATTATTTCACCTAGCGTCCATACAAATGTGCTCCCGGAATATTTAATGAAATTCGGTGTAAGGAAGTTTTGTATAAGTTTCAATATAACCCTCTTCTCAAAATCAATTTAACGTGCATAAATCACTTACAAATATTAGTATCAGGTTTATATTCGACACAATTAAGTTTTATATAAGTAGAAATCATAGTGACAAATTTTATGAGGATCGCTAAATAATTTTCCATAACTCCCATATAAGCTCACTTTCGGGAATGAAACTAAAGTGCAGAAATTCATATAAATGTTAGTATTACAGTAATATTCTGTATTCATATATTTTATTTTACACAAAATACAAGACCCCTGTACAATGGTGTGGGATATCATATGGTCGGGCTTGACCGACTATATCTTTCTTACTTGTTTTGTTATTGTTGACGTTATAGGTTAATATCTTATGATAATACCTAAGAGAGGTAGTATAATTTGTCTAGGATATGTAATTAACATATCCTTATGCTTACAGAAACCAAATTATAATTCTTGTTAACCACTTGGTTATATTTATTTCACTTACCATAGACTTAGTTATTAATCAGTTCCTTTAATTTTGAAGTTCAAATATTTAGCTTGTATGTCTAAAATCGTAACAAGTTATTTGTAAAAAAACTAATATTAGTATCATCGCAATGGTAATGTCTAATAAAGATCTAAATTCAATCTAGACTGGAAGGGTAATAACTATGCAAATGATAAATAAACAGCACCCAAAGCGTTCAAAATATCAGATTTATAATGATTTCTTTTCATTAAGATCACTACTAAATAAAGTAATTATAAAAATAAAATACCTTAAACAAATTAAAATCTGATACCGCTTTATATTAAGTAAGACGTTATAGAGAGTACGAATTTTCAATGATTAAAATTGAATACGTTAAAGTTTCAAAAATAATTAACTAATTTTTTTTATTAAGAAAAATTATCTTTCAAATAAAAGGTCAGTTTTTAAAATCGGTTATAATTTTCAAGAAATAGAGTTTCTCAAATTTTAGATATGAATATTTTGCAGGGGCGTACGAACGTTTAGTAGTTAGGGCAGTATAGCCGGCCAAGCCCGACCATATCCTACAACATTAGGTATGTGGATTGAAATTCGGTTAGTGATCTTATATGGAACCCGTAGTCAATTGTGGGCCATTACTGTCTTTAAGCGTTAAGTGAACATTTCTGTGAACCATACGTATATATTGTATTATGTTATTTATGCACAGGGAAGTGGGCTTTATATGGGAGCTATGGTGAATTATGTGCCGATCCTTATAAAATATCTGATTGCGATTTATGAAATATATATATATATATATATATATATATATATATATATAGTTAAGAAATTTATGATCATTAAAATTCCAATTTCAATGGGAGATTCATCAGCGAGGCATAAAAAAACTGTGTAACAAATTTCACTAATCTATTTTCAAAATTGCGACCTGTAGCCTGATTACAAGCTTTTCATGGTTGGACAGACGGACGGACATAGTTAAATCGACTCAGAAACTAATTCTATAAATTAAGATAGGTCTTAGACCAATATTTCTGAGCGCTTCAAACATCAGCACAAACATCTTACCATCTATGATGATGTAGGGAATAAAAATTACTTCGAGGTGTACTGGAGCGTATACTTATTTTAACTGATTCATATTACCTATACGCTTACATATGTACGTGAAAAATACTAATGTAGCTAATGGCGTTTTCTTTTCTATCGAAAATGTTGCCTTTATTCTGCACTTTGCGCTCTTTACATTTTTTGAAAAAAAAAAAAAAAAAATGTAATTCTCACCAATTCTCATTGTTATTATATTTTAGACGAACAATATTGGCATCCGTTAATAACTTTTCAAATAATATAACAATAATTTTTGTACTAATAGAGTAATATTTAATTTATTACTGAATATTTCGACAAAAATTTTCACGATTGTTTTTTCGATTTGCGATTTTTCTTTTGTTTTGCTGTACCGAATTCAATAAAATTAATAATTAAAGATATCTAGATACAATTGATGAAGGCAAATTTTTAAAATATTGATTACATTGTGTAATGGTTATGTGTTTCATTAGTGAAAGAAAATATACAATATTTCTTCAATTATGATTTCTATATAAGAAAAATCGGTTGATTCAAATATCAATCACTGCGTATTTGTGTATTACAAAATTGCAAATAACAAAAGTAATGTAACACAAGTAAGAAAGATATAGTCGGTCAAGCCCGACCATATGATACCACACACCATTGTGCATGTTCACTAAAACTCGTGGAATGTGGACAATTGTGGACCGATACTTTTTCTAAATATAAAATAAAATATACGAATACAGAATATTACGTTAATACTAACATTTATATGAATTTCTGCACTTTAGGGTGATTCCCGAAAGTGGGCTTATATGGGAGCCATGGTAAATTATGGAGCGATCCTCATGAAATTTGTCACTATGATTTCTACTTATAGAAAACTTATTTTTGTCGAATATAAACCTAATAATATCATGTGTTTGTGTTAAAATGATTTTCGGAAGAGGATTTTATATGGGATCTATGGTGAATTATGAACCGATCTTCATGAAATTTGACACAAAGATTGACATTTATACAAAACTTCCTTATACCGAATTTCATTAAAATATTGCTGTATTTAAGGCATTTATGATTGTTAAATCCCTATTTCGGGAGGACATTTGTTTTGGGGCTAGGTGAAATAATGGACCGGTTATAACCAATTTCAATGGGCTTCGTCCTTGTCTCATAAGAGTCCTATGTGCCAATTGAATTCTCTTCAAAATTGCGACATGTACTTTGTGCACAAGGTTTACATGAACAGCCAGCGAGCCATCCAGCCAGACCGACGGACGGACATCGTTAGATCGACTCAGAAAGTGATTCTGAGTCGATTGGTATTTGGAATACTTTAAGATGTGTGTAGGATGATGTTTTCTGTGTGTTATAAACATCAGAACAAACGCATGATATCAAAATGTAGCTATTGTAAAAAACTATGTATTTCCAAATTTTTTTTTGCAATTTTGTATATTATCGGATATGAATATATTAGTCTATTATTTCAATTAACTATCTTCCAACTAAGTGTTCAATTGTTAAAAGCGAACAATTTTTATAAGAAATATAACCAATTAAATTTCAAATATGAATCTTTTTTATGGATGTACGTACTTTTATTGGTTAGGATTGTATACTTCTCATTTGTTTTACTATGTGAAATTAAAAACAATTTTATAGTCCTACATGGATCATTGTTACGTGGGAATAGATGGGCTTATAACTATTGTGATTGTGTTCGATTAATAAATAAATTAAAAATAAAAAAAAATATATATTTTTTATATTAAGTAAATCAAAACGACGTCCTTCCGTCCGTATCGTTAGATAACTGACTGTACAAGTAAATCCTTTAAATTAGTAAGGTCTTCATTTCCAAAATAATTCTATAATATTTTGTTGCTATAAGAATAAAGCTTTAAATTTATTTTATTTATGAGGTTAGGAAAATTTGAAATTGGTACACAGACGTGTCAAAAATATCATATAAAATGGACGCTATGATCTTTTGATCAAATACAATATAATATATTTATAAAGCTATGTTCAGATTAATCAAATATTTGACGAAATAAACGTAAAACTTAAATAAAATAACTCTTTCTTCTTTAAATTTGGAAAATGTTTTTTACTTATCGTAAATCACAGATTACGCTATATTGAATTTTGTTTGACGGTGTTTCTCTTACAAAACATTTGCAAGTTCAAACAAAGGCAAACAATTTTTATGTAAAACTAGTGATCACGCAATTTCGATCAAATTTTTGCCAAATGTGAACACAGCTTAAGAATAACCTTATTGCTTTGAAATCCTTTTCTTAATAAGATCACATATTTCACTAACACCGCTATTCGGTTTCGATATTTCACCCTTAACAATTATTTCGTCTTTAAATATATACGAGTAATTACTAAAAGCATTTTTATAATATTAAGCTAACATGGGTGATTTTAATTGTCACACTTTTCAAATTATTTTAAAATAACATCTAATTACAAACAAATTGCTTTAAAATAAAAACAACAATAAGAAGCAGAGTAAAAAAAAAAAAAACGCAAAAAGATTTTCATCAAAGAAAATTAATTTTGTGTAAGATTAAATGAATGATTTTGAAATTGCATGTTGATTAGCTGCTATTTAACTAATACATTTAACATATTAGACTTTCACTCGAACACAGACACAAAATGTTAGCAAATGAGTAGTATTAAGCAATATATACCCATCTGACCTGAGTTCCGATATTAGCGAATTGTCGCTAAAAACGAAAAATTTTCGGAACAATTATGTTCGAGAAAATATCGAGAATTGTATTAATTATGAATGTTCGTAGCATCGAGTTTTTCTTGATAATTACTCGATAAGAAACATTCGCGCAATTTTCAAAAATTTTAAATTGAATATTGCGATATCAATATTCAACTTTTCTAAATAAACTAAAGTAAACTAAATGTTTCGAGAAATTGTCTAATTTTCTAAATTTCTCGAGGAATCCTTATGTAAATAAGAATTTTCTTGTTTGTGTATGCAAACGACTGAAACAAAAGGAATCAAGTGTCATTCTTGAGTCATAGTTCTTAGCGATCGATTGTAAAAGATTGCGCTTTAAAATTTAAGATCTTAGTTTTGAATTGTCTGAAATTTTTAAGAGGAAAAATAATATAATAAAATTAAAAAAAACTTTAAATAATGTAGCGTCATGTCTAAATAGATTTGCAAAATTATCTAAATATCTAATATATTTTCTTGCAGATTTGAGCAACGGAAAAATTAAAAATATTGAGGGAAAACATTGATGACTTCTCTGGGCGTAGTTGAAATTCGGACAAAATGTTTTAAATATTACCACTCTTAGGTAAATGATTTTATTAATTTTATTGCTCATTATATTAAGTATTGAAATGTAATTTTTTAGTCAGAATTTACAGGAAAGAGTTCCAGTACTAATAATTTATTTGCATTTCATTATTTTTCCGATAATTTCTAACTAATTTTGACTAAAACCTGCAAATTTAAAAAGTACTGGAACGGAGATATTATGTGTATTTTGTTTTAACATTTCATATATTGTGCTGTTGGAAATAAAACGTATGTAACTTTCAAAATTAACTTTTAAGTTTATATTGGGAACTCAATGGAACTGAAACGAAATAGAAAACTATCGTTTTCGAACTATTGTCAATAATAATCACAAATCGTTAGTAATTTTAATATCGAATAATTTTGTTCGTTTTTTGATATAGAAAACGAACCACTAATGAATAATTTCATGTTTCGCTATTGATATCGCTAAAGCTTCACTATTATTACGATAGACGAACTTTCGAGATCGAAAGATTTGCTAACAGAAAGTGAGCGAAAGATGAGCTCATATTCGAAATGCCAGCCATAGTCGCTCTCGAATGCTTTGTCCAGTGTTGCCAGTTTAGCCAGTCTAACCTTTTTATTTTGATTTTAGCTTCAAAAATTTCGTTTTAACTTCTGGCCTTTTTTCATTCTTAAAATTGCGTTAGTATTTCAACAACGACGAAAATAGTTTCTTATTTGCTACTCTTAATATTGTTTTTATAGAATTATTCATATAAGCATTTTTGTATATTTATTCGCACATAAAACCTAACCTAAAAATAACTAATTTTATGAACTTACTAAATCGATTATCATAATTATTTTTTAATATACTTCATTAGTCATAGAACTATTTATGAATATAATTTAAAATAAAAAAATCTCATAAAAGCGAAAAATCACCCAAACATATGGAAATACTTAAACAAAAAGAATTATAGTTCTAAAATGACGACAAATCATTTAAAAAAATTTAGTAATTCTTCATAAGAAACATAACCTAAATTGTGTCATTTTGCTAGCAGTCGTCCCATATTTTATTTATAAATTTATTACAATATCTTAAAAAATATATATCAAAAATTAATGAGAACGTGAAAAAATAAAAAAGCTAACAAATAATAAATTTGTTAGCTTTTTTCTTGATTTATTTTTTAAGACATTTAGCCTTTCTTGGCCTTCTTCAAAGTACAATTTAGAATCTTTTTTTCTAATCTCCTGGCAACACTGATCTTGTCAGAGAAATATTCGCGAAATGTTCGAACGGCATATCATTATTGAAGTTTGTGGTCAGCTGGGTAAGTGTAATTACCAAAGAAAAAAATATGTATGTATGTATGTAAGTATGTATGTATGTATGTATGTATGTATGTATGTATGTAAGTATGTATGTATGTATATGTATAAGTATCGTTATTTTTAATTTTTTTTTATTCTCAAATGTTCTTTTCTTTCTTTGTTGCTTGAAAAGCAAATAATATAAGAACTAAAATAACAACAAATACTTCAGCTTTACTAAATAGTAAACGTAGTAAAATATAAGGCTACTTAAGTTGTTGTTCGTTGTTGTTGACATTTTGATAGTTGCTGCTTTTAATACTTCTTACTTCTTTGTTTTGGTTGTAGTGTTTGCTATTTATTATTACTAAATGTTAGTTAGCATAGCTTTTTAAATACAACTTACTCCTAAAATTAGCCTAAATATTTTTGTACTCATTTTTCCAAAATTTTCTCAAAACATAAAAGAGAGTCCTTTTTTTCTGATACGCAAATATAAAGTCAATTAATGTTTGTGCAGATTTGTTAGCTGAGAAAAAACTTGGAGTTAAAGATTATATTGAGATTCATGGACTCTTTGCTTTCGTCATAGTTTACGTTTCAACCTTAAAATTATAGAGTTTCTTTTACAAAGTCAAAAAAATCTACAAAAAAAAAAAATAACAACGAGGACGTAGTTAAGGTCTTAGTATGTTAAACTATTATTTAGTTCTCGTTATAAAAGTTTTATATAAGTCTGTGAGTATGTCTCCGAGTACAAATTCCCCTCTAGAATGGACATGCAGATTTGCTTTAATATTATGGGTCTATGAATATGACGAAAATTAAACTTTTGTTGTAGTTGTTGTTGTTGTTAAGCAACAAAATCTTAAGGTGTTTATTTTGAGTGTTTGATTTAACTCTTATAAATTTCTTATATTTATTTTTCTCTCACTCTAACTTTCACTTTTGATTTCGAGTGCAACTAGTGATGTCAACTGTTTAGAAATAAATAATATCATGTATATTCTAAGAAATGCATATAAAATCACTATTATAAAGCGAGTAAGTTTTATCAATAATAATTATATAGTTTTGTCTAAAAAAGAAGTATTTTGAATGTTGTTAAATATATTTATTGAAGCAATGTACATTGTGACAAAAAAGGCGTTTGTGGCATTAAATAAATTGTAAGTTTTTATAACAAGATATTGGCGTCGTTGAAAAGAAAGTAATTCTAGCATCTTAATAATATTAAAAAAGACACATGTCACATTTGAAAAATCGAAATCGAAATGAAGATTAAAAATATACTAAGATTTTCTAATTATAACTTGCATCATTGTAAGAAGCGCAGTTTTATGACATTTTCAATAATGCATATAACGCGCAAAATTAATGCCATTAATAACAGTTGGAAGGACTGACGGAAAGCCGTCAAAATTAAGCACTTGAAGGTGACTAAATTTGCCACTAAAGAATGTACTATGCCGATTGACCGATTTCCGTCAGTCCGTCTAATTGTTATTAATATAAACTTTCGATTCAAACTATAGTTTACAATTTGGAAGATATCCTAATGAAATTTGACACATAACTTCCTTTTCAAAAAGGACTCAAGTGAATTTCGTGTCAAGTCAAACAATTAACTTTAGAAATAATTTTATACAGAAATATACAAACTTCATTAAAAATTATATATCGAGATACTTTATGGAATTCATGAAACAGTATTTTTGATGCCGTTATAACCCCTACAATAATTTTAGATAAATTTTTTATTTTATTTTTCTTATAAAAATTCATAGTTTTTCCAAATTTAATAACGTTTTTGTATCCCTCTATCTAATAAAATAAATATTTTATTTTTATTTTTTAGTGTAAAACACTCTATCTCTCTGAGTATTTATTTTATTTTTTTGACAATTTAAATATAATATATACCAATTCTGACTAATTTATACATGCTGAATATGAATTTGTTAAAAAAATTTAAATCGTTTTCATAGTTCTTTAGTTATACAATAATAAATATTTATTTTGTATGGTAGCTATTACCCCCTGTAAAGCTTTCCTATCTATTTTCATATCAATTGTGGAATTTGACAAGAAAATTATACCTACAAAATCTCTACACTTTCACTACAATAGTTCCTTAGGTATGCGATAATTAAGATTTATCTTGTATGGGGGCTAACTCTTCCCCCCAGAGCTGCCTGTGCTATTTCCGTATCAGTTATGATTCTTGACAATAAAATTATTCCTACACAATTTTCACACTTTTGCTCTAATAATTTTTATCCCAACAATTATTATTTTTATATGGGGAGTACCATTCCCTCTACTCCGATTCCAAAATAAAGTAGCCTATTTGCATTATGTTGATTTTTTAAATTGCGAACTAGTTTAAAAAAAATTAACATTCAAACTTTTAAATGGTATTTAAATGTATTTTTTACAATCCAAAACTCTCTATATCGTTATTTTATTTATACACATTGAATATTTCAAAAGTGCAAAACTCTCTATCTGCCTTTAAAATTGCAATATTGTAAAATATTAAAACAACTTATATATAAGATTTAGTCGCGGTTTTTAATAAATATTGTAAACGATTTTTTTGAATACTTGTAAAATAAGAGAAATAAAAGTTCTTTTGTTTTTCTGAAAAGTTGTATTTTTCGAGATAGTGGGTTTTGAATATAGGCCCTCGATATTTTTTGTGAAGGTAAGTTAGAGTGTTAAAAATATTGTTCAACAGATCAGGCCAGGGCAGAACAATTTTATTATATTTTTGGTCCTTGGAATACTTTCTATAATTTGCATATGAATTTATGTTCTCCAACTTATGCCTTAAAGAACTTATACATCTTGAAATTTTAAATTTACTTAATTTTTTTTTAGTTAAAAAAATTATTCATTTTAAAATTAACATTTGTCTAATTAAGTTAAAATATATGAATCTGTATTTTAAGATATTAATAATTTATGATATAATGAAGAATAAACTAAAAATGTTATCATATTTAAAGTTGATGCTATATTCCAGTAGTTAAAAAAAGAAAGTCAAATAATGTTTGAAAAACCTTTGACTTTGGAGGCGCTCACCTAGTTAAGTTTGGGGTAGAGCTCAGCACATTGTTAACTATTGTATGCGGTATTTAGTTTTTCAAAATTAGAACTTCTATAATTTGACTTTCTGCTAGAAAAATGTTCGAGAGACCCGTTTGTGCATGAGATATTTTATTTTTTTAAGAAAAACAAAAATTGTTTAAAAAAATAATAACATATGCAATTTGGATATTGAAATTGCCCAAAAGCGGTCTCTTATTTAAAGATCTAAAACAAATAAGTTCTATAGCAAATCAGAAGAAAAATTTTAAGCAATAACATTCAATTTTATGGAAAAGTTCTTAGGAGTGATTGCTTGCATTGCACAGTGGGGCAGAATCGAAATTTTTTGGAAATAAATCCGTAACTTCTGATCGGTCGGTTGGATTTTCATGAAATTTGGTATAGGCGTAGCAGAGGAGTGTATAATGTTATGTTTGGAAGGGGGGCACAACAATTCCCCCAGGGGCCGAGCTAAGGGGGCTCAAAATTAGGTACCTCTGACATAAAAAATTTTTAATCGCTTGCAAAATGTTTGTTTCTCTTCCGATTTCTGATAAGACATACAAAAAACTTGCTTACATATCCTATTTATCTCTTATAGTTTTCGAGTTATTTGCGTTTGAATTTTTAAGCACCATAATTTTGCATGTTCTTGGTCGAGTTTTTTTTATATATATCCTAGTATTTCCGATCGATTTTATTAGTTTTTTTTCTTAACTAGTTAAAGAACAAAATTATCTATTGAATAAAAAAAATTGAAGTCGATATCTTTACCGAGTCCTAAAATAAACGATCTTGAATTTGAAAATTGCAAAAAAGACGACTTTTAGCGTTTTTTTAGCCGAAAAAGTATCTACACTCTTTTTTATCTAAAATAAAATTTTCTTGTAGGTGAAATATCTGAAAGAGTTAATTTGGAAGAGTACCTATACCGAATTCATTGATATTATATGTTGCTGTTAGGTATCACCGGAAAGGATATTATCTGTGCATTTTCACTAGCTCATAAAAATATAGATTTTGATCTTTCAAATACTAAATACCTTAGCCACTAAAGTCCAAAGAAAGGTTTTACCAAAATATATGGAAGAAATGAATGGATTTCAAAGTTTTCAGTGAAATGGTGCTGTTAAACTGTATATTCTTTGTTGAATTATTATTTCGTTTTAATCCCAATAAATAAGTTTTAATCCCAATAAAACAAGCATTTTATAATATTTAAAAATATTTTGTAATCTGAACATTAATAAAATAATTTTATTACTTATTTCCCTGCCAACATTTTCTATCTAAATTTGAACTACAAAGTAACCTCAAGTTGTTTTTAACAGTTCAATATAATATTATTTTGTTATCTATGAAGAGTCGCCGTGCGGTAAGAAGTGTGCAGCAATTCTAATACTTTTTGTAATGGCTCTATTTAGTGCATTCCTTGGGTGTCGAAATACTATTATTTAGAAATGTAAAAAAATACATCAAGAAAGTATCGATTGCTTTTGTATAATAAACACGTTTTTAATGCATTTGGAATATTTCTCGTGAATATTTTTAATTATAATTCAGCTATATGCTTACCTTATATTAAAACACACTATAATTTTATAAACTAAATTAATAATTCACACTAACTTTAAATTAAATATGAAATCTTTAAAGGCAAAAATCACTAAATAAAAATTAACAATTTTTTTTTTATAATAATACATTTTTTATTTAACCCTTAAACAACAACATTGATCACTTTAAAAGTTATACATTACTGAGCGAAATTATGTCATGCTTGTTCTTTTCCTTTGCTCTGGAATGTAAACAATCTCCCAAGTCAAGTTTTTGGGATAAAAATTCGATACTAATGTATTTTGTTATTGCAAATTTGTGTATTTTCTACTTTTGAAACATCCAGGAGTGTCAAATAAAGACACTTTTTAGAGGATGGATAAAAAAAATTCTCTTCCAAATGCTGGCAGGGTTTCTGTATAATTCCTAAATTCGCATGTGTGCATTGTTTTTTCACATATGTGTACATTCACACATGTGTTTAAGATAAGAGAACACATTCTAATCAAAGGTATTTTTATACTTAAATAAAAAAAACATGTTGATACTCACGTGCGCATGTGTTCTAGTTTAGTTTTAGATTTTTATATTTAGTGCTTCATTTCATTCAATAAATTAGTGTTAAATCAGCATTCACCGTTTGTTTTACATTCCGTTAGTCTATAACCAGAAACTCCGCCGGTTAGTCTCAACAATCGTATAGTTTGTGTAAAATAAAAAATGCTTAATGTATATGTATGTCCTTATTTTACGTATATTTTTATGCAGATTAAAGCTAGATTTACACGATTGAAATATTCTTCAAAATTGCTCTTCAAAACGCTTTAAACTTGTGTAAACAGCAAAATTTCTTCAAAATTTATTGATCAAAATTTATTGAACAAAACTTTTGAAGATTTTATTGATGCCGAATATATAAGCATCAAAATCGCATCTGGCAATAACTATAAATAATTTGACAGCATGTCCATTCTTTTGATTCAATATATCGGACTCTCTACCCTTTGCACCAACGTCGATGTAAACAAAAATGTAGTTTGCGTCCACAAGCGCCATGAAAACAATGCTGTTTTTCTTTTTATAATTGAAATATGCGATTTCACAGTGTGCTGGTGCTATAATATCGATGTGTTTTCCATCTAATGCCCCGATTGAATTGGGAAAATTCCACGTTTTAGTTATACTTTGGATAATACTCTCCCATTCCTCCCCTGTTGCTGGCTTCTGTACTAATAGATATTATTATTGATATGTTTTTTTTTATTTAATAAATTAGGTTTTACCTTTAAAAATTCATCTTTTAATACTTTATATAATGCACAATATTACATATCAATAATCTTGATCTTTTAAACAAGAACATCATACTTGCGTAACTGTCCCCGGTCGCTAAAAATCTCAAAGTAATTGCCAGGCGTTCTCCGGGGCATATAGATTCCCGCATATTAGTATTGGCCTTTTCTATTGATGGGGTGACGTGATTAAGCAAATAATCAAAATCGTCTGGTGACATTCGCACAAAGTTTTTGTATAGGTCGGGATCATTCCTTTTCAATCGCTCCCTAAAAGAGACATACATACCATTTCCTTCCAAAAGAAAATGTCGAACCCAATGTTCCTTTTGTTTTCTTCTTTTTTTTTTTTTTGAATTATTATAAGCTACTTCTTCCTCCAATACTAAAAATGTTGATGCTATGATGATTGTGTCATCGTCCATACTTATTAATTGTTTTTTTTTTTATAATAATAAATTATTTTTTATAATAATAAATTATTTCAAAAAAGAAGCAAAACAGCTGATCAAAGTCAATATTTTCAATATAAAAAGTTTACCAATAGTGTAAATTAGCTTCAACAAATATAGATCAAAATTTATATCAAAAGATTTTGAAATATATTGAAAGAATATTTTGATCAAATTTTTGAAACGTGTAAATAGAACATCAAAATAAATTTTCAAAATTTTTATAAGACTTCAAAATACCTTTAATCGTGTAAATCTAGCTTAAGTATAATTTTACCACAAGAACGTTAAGTTGACTTGAAACTCATATGTTTCTAAAAATTTTTTAAACACAAAAAAGAGTATATACATAAAAAAAATTGTTTATAAACTTTTTAAATATATATTTGGAATTAAACACATGTATTTTTATCCTATTTGTACTCGTATTAGGAATCAAGTAACCTATTATAATTTAGTAAATTTACTTGAAAACTTATTAGAATGTAGTTAAAACTAAACTGGAACAGTATAATGATCTACAATTATAGCTTAACTGGGAGTACGAGGGCGGATCAATAAGTCCGTGACTTTTCGAACTTCCCTCGTAGTTACATGAAATGCAACACTATTCCCATCAAGTACCACCTGTTAATAGACTACTGTCAAATTTTGAGCAAGTGTCGTCATTTACTTTGCGTTTAACAGCTGTTCAAAACATACAACTTCGTGTATTTTTCTAAAAATGGAAAAAAGTGAATTTCGAGTGCTCATTAAATATTATTTTTTGCGAAAAAAAAACAGTCAACCAAACCAAGGAAAAGCTCGATAAATACTATGGGGACTCTGCACCATCGATTTCAATGGTAAAAAAGTGGTTTACCGACTTTCTTTGTGGTCTGGACGGCCAATTGAGGTCAGTACACTCGAAAATGTCGAAAAAATCCATGATATGGCGTTGGCCGACCGAAGAGTAAAAGTGCGTGAGATTGTTGATGCCATAAGCATTTCATATGGCAGTGTGATTTCGATTTTAAATGATCAGCTGGGTTTAAGAAAGTTGTCTGAAAGATGGGTGCCGCGTTTGCTCTCAATTGAACATATACGTAAACATGTGTCAACTTCAAAGGATTGTTTTGAGTTGTTTAACCACAATCCGAATGAGTTTTTGCGGCGTTTTGTAACTGTGGATGAAACATGGATCCATTACTATGCTCCGGAGACCAAGTAGCAGTCTAAACAATGGGTTTCTCCGGGTGAACTTGCTCCGAAGAAGGCCAAGGTAAGTTTGTCGGCTAATAAGGTGATAGCAACAGTTTTTTGGGATGCACGCGGGATAATCCACATCGATTACTTTCAAAAGTGAAAAACAATAAACGGCGAATATTATGCCAACTTATTAGACCGATTTAACAAGGATTTAAAAAGAAAACGACCCCATATGAATTGGGCTACGAATTGGTACCTCATTCGCCATATTCTTCGGATTTAGCCCCTAGTGACTACTTCCTATTTCCAAACCTAAAGAAATGACTCGGTGGAAAGAGATTCAGCTCCAACGATGAAATTATTGACCAAACAAATGCCTATTTTAAGGACCTCGAAAAATCTTTTTTTTACGCAAAGTAAATGACGACACTTTCTCAAAATTAGACAGTAGTCTATTTCATGTAACTACGAGAGAAGTTCGAAAAGTCACGGACTTATTGATCCGCCCTCGTATTTAAATACCTAAGATTAAGCTTAAACTGGAGCTATGTAAATACTTATAATTCAAAATAAAGAATATCTTTATATTCTCTTACGAGTACCTACAAGTAAAGCAAAATAAAGACTTACAATTAGGGCTAAACTTGTATCATATAAAGGTTTACACTGAGGTTAAATTAGGACCATACACAGAAAAAATTATTGCATAAAATCATATAATTAATTTGTTAATTCATTTTGGATTTAAATTTAATAAAACTTTATTTATTAATAAAATAAACATTTTAATTGGTTTTAATTTTATTTGACAAAAGTCGACAGCCCTTTAAAAAAAAAATAAAAAAAAAAATATTTTGAAACAAAATAAATATGGTTTTGTAAAAAATTGTAAATTTCAAACCGCTTGGGCTTTTTGTAAGCTATTTAAAGAAAAACTAGTGCCGTGTATTGATTTAAGGATGATGTGAATTAGGAATTATTAGGTTTGTACAAGATTTTAAGATTTGACAAGATTACTAATCGTTCCAGTGTTATTGTACTAAAATATTACAGACAAGGACCAGTTTTTCATCAACATGCTACTTTGCTACTTGGATGAATATTTATATATAAAGAGTAAGTCCATATTGATTAATTTTACCATATCTTCAAAAAGGCTGTCACATGCTATTTATTGTTTTTATTGGTATGTCATCTCCTAGGTTGTAAAGTCTACCTCAATAATAATTATAAACCCTTCTAGGAGCGTACGGCCGAGATGATAACCGATTATTATAAGTTTCCCCGGTAATTAAGTATAAGTATAAAGTAAATATAATTAGAACCACACTTCCGCATATTCACAACATATGTCCATTATACTATATACATCTATTATTATCAAGAAAAGCATTTCAGAGCAATTGTACAGATTTAATTAATTTCCGAACCAGATCAATCAAATATTTTAGTTGGTTTTAAACGAAATTTCAATTATAGTTTTTATTGGATCAATTAAAGAAATTAATTGAAACCTTAATGAAAAGCAATTATTTCAGGAAATTAATAATATGGTTTTGGCGATTGAAGCAAAATCAAACAAAACTTTAATTAAAATAAGTAATTTCGTAATTGAAGTCTATTTTTATTTTTTTTTGTATAAAGCCCTACAAACATTACAAACTTAGAGGATATAAAGACATACGATTAAGGCTAAGTAAATAGAGACCTACAAAGAAGGCAAAAGTTGAAGTACGAACAAACTTTAAACTAAGAATAACTAGCAACCATATAAAGACCTGAGTTAGTATAGATACATACAATAAATACTATATTTGGTCCATATAAACCCGTATAATGAAAGCATATAAAATATCTAGTCATATAAACTTGTACTCTAAAAATACCTTTAAATAATACTAAAATGAAACCTTATAAAAGATAAGCCGGGTCTATATAGAGACCTACGATGGGTTATTTAAAGGCCTAAAGTTAAACATAAACTGGGAATAAATAAACTCGCACGGTTTAAGCTTAATCTCTACGATTAAGGCTGAACTGAGACTATATATTGATCAACGTTTAAGGCTGATATGAAACTATATAAAGAACTATGATTAATGTTAAATTGGTGCCATATAAAATGTCAATTAAGGCAAAACTAAGGAATATTTTGACCTAGGATTAAAATTAAACTCATGCTATATATGATTGAGACTATATTGAGATTGTCTAAAGGACTATGGCCAAGACTGAGCTGGGGTGTATTAGAGATTACGATTAAGGAAAAAATAGACTATATAAACCATTACGATTGAATCTAAAATAGAATTACGATTAAGGCTAAACTGGGGCTATATAAACCTATACGATTGACGCTTAATTGCTATGATTAATGCTGAAGTGTGGCTAAATATGATTAAGGATATCTTGAGACTTATGTTGACCTATAATTAAGGGTAAACTGGAGCTATATAACAACCTATAATTAAGGAACAACTATGAGAGTATTAAGACCTGGAATTAAAAATTAACTCAAGTTATATAAAGATTGAAATTAAACTGAGACTATCTAAAGGCTTACGAATAAGGAAAAGCTCGGACTGTATAAACCTCTACTATTGAGTCTAAAACAAAGACTATATAAAGGCGGTGCAAAATAAAGATCCACAATTAGATTTAAACTAGAACTATATGGATCTATATAGAAAAACCTACGAACTATAAAAATAACTACAATTAACTCAAAATTCGAACTGATGAATACTAAACTGAGACCAAATAAAAGAATATTATATTACTTAAAGTTAAACTTAAAGTTAAAAACGCTACATTAGCCTTACAAATTATTCTAGAGTTTATAATTTGCATACTTTTACTCTTTAAGTACAAAGATTCCTTTTCACTTCTTTGGTCGTTGTTGTTTTACCTACAATTAAGGATATACTGGAACTATAAAAAGACCTACAATTAAATCAAAAAACGAACTATATGATGGCCTACGATTAAAGCTAAACTGAGACCAAATAAAATCCTATATTTAAAGCTAAACCTTGACTACTTTTATCTACAATTTTACACAATTTTTAATATTTATTAAAGTTTTAGCCTTAATTATTATTTTAGTGCTTATATTTTGCATATTTTTAGGCTTTAAGCGAAAGATTTCGGTTTCATTTTTTTCGTTTTTTTTTTGTATTTGACAGGGACTGAGACTATATTAAACCCTACGTTTTATGCTAAACTAGTCATAATAAAATCCTTCTATATTTAAAGCTAAAACCTGGATTACTTTTATCTATTATTACGTTTAAACGTACCTTTTTTTTTGCCGTATAAACGTTGAGTTAATGTTTTATTTGAGAAACTAATCGGGATTAGTGGAACTAATTGCAAATAAAGAGTACAGCGTTGACACTTCCTTTTGTGTTCATAGAATTTTCGATGGTGTTAATTGTATTTTTTCCATACAGCACGACAAATAAGGAAATTTATTTCTTTACGAAATTTGCGCATAAACAGGGAGTTGTTTATTTCCAAGTTACTTTAATTTGCAATAATAGTGTGTATAAATGTAATGTATAACTGTAAACAATTTTTTTACATTTATTGAAATGCTCAAGCAACAAAAAAACGCTGTATTAGCCTTACTAATGATTATAGTGCTTATATTTTGCATACTTTTAGGCTTTAAGTACAAAGTTTCGTTTTCAGTTTTTTCTTTTTTTGTTGTTATTGTTGCTTTTGACTAAGGCCTCTTGTAAGAGAACCCATCATTAAAATAGCAGTTGAAAGTACTCGCGCAGCAAATAAAATGTAAAGAAAAACTAAACTTAAGCTTTGAAACGATTGGAATATTATTCACTTACTATTAGAGCGTTCAAGCAAGAAGGTCGTCGTAGTTAATTTTGCTTTTACTGTTATTAATACAACAATAAAAAAAAAATAGCCCAACAAAGGAAATAATTACCAACACACAACAAAAAGTACAATAAAATTAAAAAGAAAAAATTTTGCCCCAAAAAATATAAACTTTGATTAAAGATTTCAAATAGAATTAAAGAAAAAAAAATCATAAAAAATAAAACAAAAAAAGAAAAACATACAAAACAAAACAAATTTCTAACAACTGATCAGTTAAATTCTTAATCCTAGTGATAATTAAAAAAAAGTGTCTCAGTTTTGAAAACCTCTTGTAGAAAAACATAAAAAACAAAATGCAACCCCTTAAACGTTTTACACAGTGTGGCAGTTTGACCATGTTATTTGGTGTTTTCATAATTTTGTTTGGCGTTAGTTCAACAGCTTTAACCACATTTGGCAAATCCAGCAATAATCCACCACCCACACCTGGTCCTATAAGTAAGTTTTAGAAGCTTAATTTCCAGCGCGTAAAACATGAAATTAAATTAATTCAGTTTTTTGTTTTGTGTTACCTTTAGTATTATTGATATTTTTTTTGTTTTTTTTTTTTGAGGGGAGGTAGAATCGTTAACCCAAAAATTGGGCGTTTTGCTAGCAGACATGATTTGCAAAAGTTTTCAAATGTAGCTTTATTATTCAAAGACATAAAATCATTAAGTGAAAGTACTTTTGAAAATTTGGTTTTACTTTTTACACTTATTTATAGTTAATTTTTAATTACGCTTATCATTGTTTTGTTATAAAAATAATATTACAAAAAAATTTCTCATCATTATTAAACTCTAGAACACAAAGCTAAAAATTGTAAATAAATGAAACGAAAAGTAATTACCAGATATGTATTTTTTTTATCACGATCGTATAAAAAATAAAGGATTCGTTTAAAATATCAGTATCTATAATTTACCCAATAGTAAACTCTTTTTAATTATTTCGTTAATTGGAAATTTTTCTACAATGCTTTAATAAATTTAAATTTTTTTATTATGAATTAGCTAATAAAGCTTTCACAAAACATTAACAAAATAACTGATTTTATATTTTCTTCTATTTCCTTTACCTTTTTTCATTTAAAAATTTTTTAATTTTAATAATCACCAGGAGCTAATAAAAGGTCTTTAAAAGAACCTCTTTAGAAATCCAAAAAAGATCACACTGCCACAGTGAAAAATCACTTGAGGACATCATAAATCAGTTTAATCTATTTTTAGGTAGGTTCCTGTAAAAATGTATCCCCAATTCTTTCATTATTATTTTATTTAGAAGAACCAGGCTTTTCAACAGTGTATATTCTGTCATGTTTTGGTCAAATACTAATTTATTTATTTATGTTTAACTATGATTAAAATTATAACTAAAAGAAAAAAAGACTGGCAGCTTAACCTATCGGCATAAAAAGAAACAACTTTAAAAAAAGGCATTTTTTTTAATTTTACGATTTTATAAATTATAATAAATAATTTTTTTATAAAAGCCTTTATAACGATACAATAATTTTTAAAGATATTTTTGTTGTGAATATAAAAAGTTTTAGTTTTTTTAATTTGACAGAAATTGTATAACTTATTCTATTTTATCTAGAATAACTTAAACTACATTAATTTTTATTTTTGCCCCAAGAAGTATGCTTTAAATAAAATACAAAATAAAATACTTTGTTTTAAAGTACACGAACAATTATTGATAAATTTAGAAAATGTCTAATAATTTTTTGAGTTTTTAAACGATTTTAAAGATTTATTCAGATTTATACAGTGTGGCAGAATAAAAAAATTTTTGTACATAACTTTGTAACTTCTAATCTAATAGAGTACCTCTGACATAGAAAGTTTTGAATCACAAGCCAAATTTGTAAGGAATTTTATATCTTTTAAAAGGCCAACATTTCCAACCGATTTTATTAGATTTTTTAATAATTTGTTAAAGAACAAAATTATCTGTCGAATAAAAAAGTCTTTACCGACGCCCAAAAATGAACGATTTTGAATTTTTATATTGCAAAAATTAGGATTGTTTTTTGTCGCTTTTTTTGGCTGAATAAGTGTCTGCACTCTTTCTTCTCTAAAATAAAATTTTCCTTAAGAACATATAAGAATTCTATTCTTTTCTAAAAGGAATCTTCACGAATATGATTCTACAATTAAAAAAACAAGACCAATTATCAAATAGGGCTAAGTACAGCCCTAACGAATTTCAACTATTTTGTACCGAAATTTTGACTTTAGCATATCCCAGCAAAAAAGAGCTAATGAACTAATGAACTCGAACTAATTCCAATTTTGATGAAACATTAATGAATTTAACACGTGGTTGTCATAGGAGGGAAGTGATCCAAATTACTGAACAGCATGTTATGAGAGATTGTCTTTTTGGTGTTATATTTCATTAGTGAAATGACATAATTTAAAATAATTTAATTTTAATAAGTCAATAGGCATTGCTTCATAAAAAAGTTTACCAAAATAAATTTGTTCAATACTTGTGAATATTATAACTTGCTCAAAAGAACTAATTTGGAATAATTAATTCAGGACATTAGCTTCATTGTATTCAATGAAAGTGTTGAGAATTTTGAACAACTTCCAATATATTTTGTCGGGATATGTTCCAAAATCCCTATGCATAGTTCTAATTTTTCTAAAGAGTTTGCCAATGGCTTTCTCCAGACCTGCGGATGTTGTAGACTTTATGGGAAAAATTAAAAAAAATCCATTTTTGGGATTTTCTTTGGTTTTTTGGGAATTGCGGGATTCTTTTTAGCAAAAACTTAAATGTTTTACTATTCATCATTTCAAATTATAAACCGACAATTTCGTTATCTTAATTAATAAAGATTTTATTTGTGATAAAATGTTTATAGTTTCTCCAAAAACTAAATTTTTGCCAACATTTTATTTTAATTCAGAAAATCAGAAAGACTATGGACTTTAATTTCAAATAAACTCTCTTGTCAAGCTTGCTAATTCTTAATTTTTATATAATTATTAAAGTCAATAATTTCATTTTTTTCTTACATTAGCACAACCACAGATTCGAACATTGGCTACGGAAAAAAAAATTTTATTTAGTTATGATTTTTATAAAAGATATTGACTTTGATTTTTTTATAAAGCGTGATCCATTTCGCGGTTCCCTACTTTAAAAAAAAACACAGAAAATTCAAATTTAATGGGGAATGTTTGTTATCATTTAAAAGAACATTCTTTGGCATTAATTTTTTGAAGATTATGTCTATCAAATGTTGGTCCAATTTTCGATGACTCGTTCGAGCATTTCGACTGGTAACTGGCGAATGACACGCGTGATGTTTGGCCTGAATCGAAGCGGGTTTGTCCGCATAAACTTTAGACTTTACATATCCCCACAGGAAAAAGTCTAACAGTGTGATATCACACGATCTTGGTGGCCAATCGACCGGCCCAAAACGTGAAATCATGTGCTCACCGAAGTGTTCTCTCAATAAATCCATTGATTGGTGCGATGTGTGGGAAGTGGCGTCGTCTTGCTGAAATCAGATGTCGCCGAGATCACGAGCTTTAATTTCAGGCATCAAATAGTCGGTTATCATGGCACGATAACGGTCGAAATTGACGGTTACGTTCACACCGGCATCATTTTTTAAGAAATATGGACCGATGATTCCACCGGCCCACAAACCATACCAAACCGTTGTTTTTTCTGGAGGAAGTGGCAGTTCTTGAATCTCTTCAGGTTGCTCTTCGTCCCAAATGCGGCAATTTTGTTTGTTTACATACCCATTGAGCCAGAAATGGGCCTCATCGCTGAACAAAATTTGCCCCGAAAACGTCGGATCTTCTTGGAACTTTTCAAGAGCCCATAGAGCGAAGCGATGTCACTTGGGAAGGTCGAGCGGCTTCAGTTGTCGCACAAGCTGTATTTCGTACGCTTTCAATTTAAGATCTCGACGTAAAATGCGCCAAGTCGTTCCATACGTCAGTCCGAGTTGCTGCGAACGGCGCCGAATCGACTCCCCACGGTCTTCGTGTACACTCTCAGTTACACAGCTTGCTGGACGTGGTCTATTTGGTCGAATATTATCCAATAATGAATGCTGGGTCTCAAAATGGGTGATGGTGTTGTGAATAGTACGCTCAGTAGGCCGATTATGTTGACCATAAGTTGAGAGAAGTGCACGAAACACATTCCTCACAGAACGTGAATTTTCGTAATAAAGTTGAACGATTTGTAAACGTTGTTCATGGTGTAAGTCATTCCATTATGAAATGCCAAACAATACTAAACAAAACAAACATGACAGCATGGCACGACTCACACGTGATCTGTCAAAAAAAGGCTATTGAAAAAAGTATCTCTACTTGAAACACCCTTTATATACAAATCTTTAAAATTGGATAAGAAACAAAATTTTGGCAAGCGTTTAAAAACTTCTTATGTGAGGGGTAACCTATTTGAGTCCCAATAGCTCTACTCCTTATGAGTATGTGGAGCTCCCTACCAAACATAAAAATGTACACTTCTCTGCTACGTCTATGTGAAATTTCATGTAAATCCAAGCAGCCTATTAGTAGTTACAAATTTATTTCCAAAAAATGTCGATTTTGCCTTACTGTGCAGTGGTAGAATCTCGTTTGTATGCATCAGTATTTTTTGTTATAAAAAGCATTTTATTTCTTGTATAACAATATTATTAATTTGAGTTTATAAATACTTAATGAGGTATGCCTAAAAGTAGGGAATGAAAAGGATAAATCATTACATAAGCTGCTGGTACAAATAAATTTTTGTTTAAATCAATTACATATTTTCGTTAGACAATCGCAACAATAATTATCAAAATTATCCTATTGGCTATAATTTAATAATAATATCTAATGCTAAAATAAAATTGCGAATAAAAAATAAATTCTATAAAGTCTTTCTAAAACAATGGGTTACAGACTGCGTTCAACTCAAACATTAGTAAATCTGATTAATAAAGGTTATTTGAATCGTGAAACTTGCCACATCATAAAGCGTTATGGAGGAGTGGTCAGAAATTATATTAAAAAAGGCAAATCACTGAGAATAAAACTGAAAAGTAAATACTTTTAGAAATTATCATTGCACTAGAATGGTAAAATACAATAGGAAGTGATCAAATAATAGCTGACTTGCAGGGAGATAAAAAAAAATTACGACTATCAATAACTGAACGAAATATAAAGTGTGAGTTCGAATAAATCATAACGCAAAATTTTCGTTATAACGCTTACTGATTTTAAATATATTTCTTGATTACAATAACTTCTAGAGAAATGTCAGATTTAACAGAATTTTGAATTCTGGAAATCCGGTCGTTTGTCCGCATGCAGATGGCAGTCAAAGAAAAATATACAAAATAAAATTTGATTTTTTTTAAACTTTTTTTGAACTAACTAGAAAATGATGATTGAGAAAATTTCGGTAATAAAAAATCTTAACAAGGACCTAAACAATGAGATGAAACTAGGTTAGGAAAAAGAAAAAGTCACATCAATTCCAAACCCAAAAAGTAGAGAAGCTCCTAAGAGCTATGCCAAACATGTTAGGCCGCATAATGTGTTCATTTCTTCAAAATCAAATATGAGCTTTGTTAAAGCTATGCCTAAGCTTTAGTCAATTAAAGCTAAAAACATTTTAAATAACAAAGCTGAGAAGAACTCTGAGGCAAAGAATGATCAAAGCTCAAAGCTGTAAGCACATATTTTGACATATTTCACCCCGAACGGTATAATTTTGCATATAGTGATTTTTAGATGATATTTATAGCATATTTTGATACTTTTAGAGCATATTTGTACATTTTGAAGATATATTTTTTTTGTACACCTCTTGAAACGTATTAAAATTTGATTGTAATGTATAAGGAATAAGAGATATAAAAATATTCAGTATTTAAAACTAATTTTAATAGATACCGACTAAGTGTGTCAAAAATCGCTACAAATCGCTTGCAGTTACGAATCATGAAGATTTTGAAACATATAAATTGATCTTTTGAAAGTCATAAAGGACGTAGTAGCTTTTTAATTTGCCAGAATAGCATAAGTTAATATTGTAAAAACAATTTATTTATTTTTTTTATGATGTGTATAGCTATACACAGCATCTTGAGCAAAAATCATGTATTATAAATGAGCTTTAGTAATGTTTTTATTATCCTTTTTACAATTTTATGAAGAGGTTTTATAATTCATGCATTACTGCATTTATAATGCATGATTTTTGTTCGAAATGAGACGCCTAGAAGCAATAGAAATGGATCTTCGTGCTTCTCCGAAGCACTATGGCAAGCATGAGTGTCTTTTGCATTCAGCCAATAACTTATGCTATTGTATTCTTGGAAACTATTTGCAATTAAGTAAGCAATATATTGCTTTCATCAGTTGTTATTGCTTACAAATATTGAACCTTTTTTGCTGGGTATGTGTACATTATATATGTAAATTTATATATCCCAGCAAAAAAAAAAAAAAAATGAAAAATAGTTGAAAAAGTCATAATTTTAACATTGCGTTGTCATTGAGAGAAAATACTTAGTGGTGATAAGAGCTGCAGAAGTTCATTGAAAGAATATTCTTCTTTTATGCTTCTTGTTCATTGCTTTTGAAGTATTTTTCTTAAAGTTATGTTTATAAAAATTTTCAATAAAAATTCTGTTTTAGCTTTATTAAAAGATAAAAAAAAGTGCTTTAAAATTTTTGAAATTTTAATATTCTTAGAAATTATTAAACTTTTTTTCTACTAAAATACATATATTTTCACTTTTTTGGAAGTAAATAATAAGCTCGAAATATGGACTTAGTTCTACTTTTGAAGTGGTGAAAATGTTCTTTATTGGAATCACTTGATCGTTTTTCTGCTGGGTATGCAACTTTTTGATAATTTTTAAACTAATTATAATGTCTAGTAGAATGAGATGAGGTAAACAAATAGAAGATCAAAATATGTGATATAATACAAAAAAAAAAAAAAAAAAAAAAAAAGAGGAACTGAAAACTTAACTTTTTGGCATTTTAGTTTTGACTTATTTTATAACATCAAATACATATACATTAAACTAACCATGAATACAAAATTTTTCAGTTTTTATTGTTTCTTGTAAAATATAGTTCAAATGACAATTTAAAACAATTTTTCTTCAGAATTATTTACAATATTGGGAAATAAAATAAATAAAAATATGGCTTATATTTTTAAACTGACAAAATTCTCTCAATAAACCAAAGATTGATTCAAAAAATATTGTAAAAAAGTGCTAAAAAGCATTTAGCATATTTTTATAAATTGTAAATGCATTTTAATCTCTTCAAATACTAAATTAGCTCAGAAGATGCTAACATGGCAACACTGTTTATACATGGCGTATTGAGTAAAGCAATAGTCCTTGAAACATATATAAAAGCTTTTGTTTGGGTTCAAATCGCAATTAAACCAAATTATTTTATTTTATAGTAATTTTGTTGTTTTGTAGTAGTTTTAGTTTTGTAGTATTTAATTAACTACATATTTGATTTGTTTGAAATAAGTACTCTTGTAGTGGGGACCCATGAATTCGTGGACATCGTCATATAAAGGTAACGAGTCTTTCACCCTAATTATAAGTAGTTTCCTCCTTTTGACAATGTAATATGTTGGCTTACCGGGTAAGTAAAGCTTTTGCTGGGATCATTAGAAAGCACAACAATTCTAATTTGTTTGGCGTCAACTATCTTCTCATTATTACCACAAAATAGTAACTGAGTGATGTCAAAAAAATCGTGCTGCTATATAACAAAGAAGCCAGTCCACTAAACTGTCCAGAACTCGGTCCATTTTGAATGTATGCGATCATAGTAAAATAATTTTTAAAGAATACTTAAAGCTGACTAAAAAATAAAATAGAGTTTAAAAAGAAGTGGACCCATTCCAATAAAAAAGTAACCGAAAACACAATAAAGCTCTTATGGGGGATATTTTAGAAAATATTAAATATTTTATTAAAAACGAAAAAAAAAAATATCATTACTCTTTTAGATTTGAAACTTTTATATAATTGACCCATTGATTTAATTTTTATAAGCTGAATTGTATGCAGTAAATTTTTCGTGCACAATCGTTAATTAAATAATAAATATAATATTTAAGGGTATTTTCTTGATTTTTTTGTGCTGTAACATTTAAATAAAACATATTATATTGCGGGAATTCGTAGCTTTCTTTTGTCATCCATATTGGGTCGATAAACATAGTCTTCGTAAATATTTTATATTTTTTTTTTTCAAAATTGAACATCTTTCGAAATTTTGATAACCTGGAGAAAAACTGGGTACACAGTTTTACCATAGCTGGTGTTAGGTCCACCGAAAACTTTACTTACCCGGTAAGCCAACATATTACATTGCCAAAATACGTTAACTACTTAAAATTCGGGTGAAAAACACATTACTTTTATATGGCAATGTCCACGAATTCATGGGTCCCCATTACTGAAGTACTTAATTGAAACAATCAATCAAATAAATAGTTAATCAAATACTACAAAAGTACAAAATTGCTAAAAAATAAAAACAAAAAGTTGGCTCAACTGAGATTTGAACTGAGGAAAAAATTTCCTTTCATGTTTTAAAGACTAGTGTCTTGCCCATTAAGCCATGTATACGTTAAATTTGTGTGCGTTGTTAATTGTTTTAACATGCCAATAGAAATTCAAATAATTTCCTAAAATAAAGTATGGGTTAAGTTTGGGATTGAACCGACAATCTTCTAAGTGATACACAGTTGCTCTAGTAAACCGAGCCATTATAGAACTAAATGCACTTGTTATTTACTTGTAACTAGTTATTCCACTACTCAAAGAAATTAATAAAATAATGACAACTTATTACCAGGTAATGAGTCTGGTAAGTAGTAGTCATTACCAAAAGCCAATAAATTTTTGCTAGGGTTGTATGTATATAACGATTTTTTTATGTGTGAGAATGATTGTTGCAGGCTGATATACATATGTATATTTGAAAATAAATATTAAAAGGTAACTTTTTCAAAAGGAGATTTGTTTGCGGCAATTCTTAGCTTTTATTTGACTCTCATAGTGGGTAGATATAATATTCGTAAATGTTTTATAAAATTCTTTAAAACTTTCAAGTCCTTTTGAGAGGAAATTTGACATTTTGGAGAAAAATTGAGTACGCAGTTTTAATACTTATGGTCTTTAATTTCATGCATATGACGATTTTTTCCTGTGTGGAAATGACTGTCACATGGTGCGACCAAAGAAAATATGCTTCTTCCAGGAGTTTTTAGATTATATAATTTTCTAGGTAATAGGCAGAAAATTAGTCATTCGTGTTTTATAGACTAGAAATGCTGCACAGAAAAATAAGGGGTGAGGAATGGGTGTAGATTGGAAATTTGTATTAAATATAACTAAAACATGACCGTAGATTTCAAAAATTAAAAAAAAATTTTAAATTCGCACTGATAAAAAAATGCACGTAGCACCTATTTACCTATTACTTAAAAAATTATACGACCTAAAAACTCCTCAGAGAAGCATATTTTATTTAGTCAAATATTTCTGATAATTGCAATGGATATATCTTCAATATCTGCAACATATTTTTCATGATACTTTATATTCCTCTTGTATTACTAATGAAAAGGTAACAGAAACAATCATCACATTCAAACCAGATAATAAATATTGTGAAAATATTTATTATTTTTAAACTAATTTTATTTTACAAAGTTCTTGATATAAATAATAAAACTTGTTTAATATTTTATACCTTCCAAGAGGCTCAATGGTCTAGGGGTATGATTTTCGCTTTGGGTGCGAGAGGTCCCGGGTTCAAATCCCGGTTGAGCCCAATCTTTTATTGAATAATTAATATCAATCAATCTGAAATTTATACTCTTTATCTTTGTTGCATTTAATTGTTATTAATTGTAAATAATTATAATTTCCTGGATATTACAAGCAGATAGATAATAGCGAATTTGTGTTAAAAAATTTAATCAGTGTTCCCAGGAAAAAATATATTAGTTCTACAAATAGTTCCAGAACGCATGAAAATAGCCTTTAATAGTTTTATTTTGACGTTACGTTTAATGATTTTTGTTCGACACTGTCTCCCTCAGAAGTAGTTCTGTGGAAGTGTACCGAGTTAGTATCCATTCTATGGAACAGTTCCAGAACTAGTTCTTTTCTGCTTGAAATTGTCATACTCAGAATTTTTTCCATAGAAGCATTAAGGAACGTTGCAAGCACCAGTTATTAAAATTAATGATTTTTTTTCGATTTTATTTTTCGTTTCCCAGAAAAAATTTTATAACTTGTTCTAAAATCATTAGTTCTAGAACTGGTGTAATCATAACCGCTTTGGATTCTCTTAGAACTAGTAGTATCACATCCTATTCTAGTACTCATATAAATATCACCTTATTGACGTTCTAAATTGGTTTTAAGGAATGTTTTTGAGAACTAGTAATTAGGAAATTCTGTATGACTACAACATCACTTCTCTGAATAAATGAGTAGTTCCCAAATAACTTCCTAGAACTGTTTAAAAAATTTGAACACAAAATTCCAAAAATATCAAAAAAAAGAAACAAAATTGAATTGATTTAAAAAGTGGACGTACGAAATGGCTCATTAGCATAAAAAATAAAAAACAGTTTCTGAAACGGTTCCCTAACGTTTCTATAGAACTAGTTCTGAATGTGACAATTTTGAACAATAATAATTTATTAAAGAAGTAAGTCTAGAACCGTTCCATAGATAGAATGGGTACCCAGCAAAAACTTAACTTCCAAACTTAAAAGCAACAGCTTCCTGCATGCATTACATTGTAGCCTCACTCGCTACTCCCAGCATTACTTATTAATACTTAGTAGTAGTTTTTAGTAAACATGAAAAGAATTTGATTTTTATGTAGCTCAGTATTAAAACTCAAAGAGAGTCAATAATATCCTTAATATCCCTATATGAAAACCACTTTTTGACGCGTAGAAATGAAAGTCGATTGTGGTGCAGCTAATAAGACGGTAGATTAACAAACATTAAGTAGTTTTCTGATACGTAGGTTCAAATTTGAACAGGGCCAAATGTTTTTTCTTGTGCGTAAAAAAATCAGCATTCAAAACAACTGTTTTGGTACTCTAATAAAAACTAGTAAAATTTTGGATATCGCGAACAAAATTCATCAGTTATAGCACCAAAAAAGAAGCAATTTTTTAAATTGTTTTCGCTTAAAAAAAAAAAAGTAGAATGAGTACAGGCTATTTTCATACGTTTTAGAACTAGTTTGGTTAAATCGATAAATTTAAGCTCTTTTAATGTTTTCTTTAAATTTTTTGGATTTTTTTATACAGTTCTAGGAAGTCTTTTTGCACCAGTAATTTGCTCTGAGAACTGATGTAGAAGTAATATATAACTACTTTTAAACCACTAGTTCTCGAAAACATTCCTTAAAACCCATTTAGAATCACAACACGGTTATACTCCATGAGTGCCAGAATAGGTTGCGATACCACTAGGTCTATGGATATAATTAAAAAATCTGAATTGATTCTGATTACACTATTTCTAGAACTAATGATTTAAACACAAGTTCTGAAATTTTTCTGGGTTGTTGTTTTTTTTTATCATATTAATCAAATAATTTTAATAAATATTTATATGACTTAATTAGATTAAAATTATATACATTTACAAAACCAGTAGTTGTGTTTATTTATCTTTTGTTTATTTGATTTATACTCAATTACAATGAAAATATTGTCATTATTAATAAATTGACAAAAAACATTTGCCTGTAGCTGAGAATATCTATGATTATTTTTTTTATAAAACTAACAAATTATTAATATTAAATTTGACAGGTTGTGTTTGCTTTCTTTTACTTCGTTTTGTCACTTGTAACCTTTAATTTTTATGTCGTTATCCCCCTTAAAGAATCAAACACCAACAACTTTAACAACGATAACAATAACAATAATAATAAGAATATTAATAATAATATTAATAATAATAATAATAGTGTAGAAAATAACATTTATTGGTAATTGTTGTAATTGTTATAATAAATACATTTTAGATATTTACGCTTTAAAAACCACTGTGCATAACTATTGCAATGAATAAATATTAAAAAATAATTTATATTAAAAAAATGCTATTTTAATTTATTATTTCAATAAGTAACACGATAACAACAACATGTTGCTCTATGTGAATTTCATTTACTGAGATAAGAATTTGTAAAATTTATTACACAGAGAAAAAAAATCACATCTTTGGAAATTTCTTTTATAAATATTATGAATCGAACATAACGCTTTTTTTTCCCGAAATTTTTTCATAAAAAATAAAATTTTGTTCATAGATATTATTAAATTATTCGTAATGAAAATTTTAGGAATTTTGCAAAAATTTTGTTGAATCTTTGATTTAGTTTTATTAGATTTGAAAATAAAAATTTTGAAAATATGTACACATGAAAATATTAACAACAAATGCCTTAAAATGGCAAAATTCTAAGGAAAATCTGTCAAAGAATAATGTTTAAAAATTTCTATAATTTCACTCACATTCTGCAGCACATCATTTTGATAAAAAGCGCTTCTCTTCTGTTTCCGAAGAAAATTTTAAATATTTTTTTTTTTTTTACAAATTGAAAACATAAATGAAAATGAAAACAATTTATTTTAAGTCTTCTCGACTTTTGATTCATTTAAAAAATTGTAAAAAAGTGTTAATATTTAAGACATTTTTCTTAAATATTATAAACTAAAATCAATGAAGGTAAATTCTTATATTTATGCACAAACCTTTTTCTGTGTAAGAAATTATGCTTAAATATTATGAACTGAAATCAATAAAAGTAAATTTTTATATTTATGCACAAACTTTTTTCTCTGTGTATTGAATGAAATGTTTTCTTAGTTGGAAATAATTGCTTTAAGCAATAAATAAAATTTTATATTATTCAATAATTAAAAATAAAAAATAAATAAAAAAAATTAGGATAAAGTACTTGGAAAATAGTAAAAAAAAAGAAAAATATGTTGAATTGGTCAGCAACATTTTTAATGAAAACATTCCTGACTTGCTAAGAAAATTTTCTATTGAAAATATGCTGAGTTGCTCAGAAAATTTTCTACTGAAAATATGTTGAGTTGCTCAGAAAATTTTCTATTGAAAATATGCTGATTTGCTCAGAAAATTTCTATTCAAAATATGCTGAGTTATTCTGAAAAAAAATTTGATTGAAAGTATGCTGAATTGCTCTGAAAATTTTCTACTGAAAATATGCTGTTGTTCAGAAAATTTTCTATTGAAAATATGCTGTTGCTCAGAAAATTTTCTGTTCAAAATATGCCGAGTTGCTCAGAAAATCCTCTATTGAAAATATGCTCAGTTGATCAGAAAATTTTCTATTGAAATTTTTTTTGAAAATATGCTGAGTTGCTCTAAAAATTTTCTACTGAAAATATGCTGAGTTGCTCTGAAAATTTTCTACTGAAAATATGCTTAGTTGCTCAGAAAATGTTCTATTGAAAATATGCAGAGTTGTTCAGAAAATTTTCTATTGAAAATATGCTGAGTTACTCAGAAAATTTTCTATTAAAAATATGCTGAGTTGCTCTGAAAAATTTCTACTGAAAATATGCTGTTGTTCAGAAAATTTTCTGTTGAAAATATGTTGAGTTGCTCAGAAAGTTTTCTATTGAAAATATATTGAGTTGCTCGGAAAATTTTCTATTAAAAATATGCTGAGTTGTTCAGAAAATTTTCTACTGAAAATATGCTCAGTTGCTCAGAAAATTTTCTATTGAAAATATGCTGAGTTATTCTGAAAAATTTTTATTGAAAATATGCTCAGTTGCTCTGAAAATTTTCTACTGAAAATATGTTCAGTTGCTCAGAAAATTTTCTATTAAAAATATTCTAAGTTGCTCAGAAAATTTTCTGTTGAAAATATGTCGAGTTGCTCTGAAAATTTTCTACTGAAAATACGTTCAGTTGCTCAGAAAATTTTCTATTGAAAATATGCTGAGTTGTTCAGAAAATTTTCTATTGAAAATATGCTGAGTTGCTCAGAAAATTTTCTATTGAAAATATGCTGCGTTATTCTGAAAAATTTTATTGAAAATATGCTCAGTTGCTCTGAAAATTTTCTACTGAAAATACGTTCAGTTGCTCAGAAAATTTTCTGTTGAAAATATGCCGAGTTGCTCTGAAAATCCTCTATTGAAAATATGCTCAGTGGATCAGAAAATTTTCTATTCAAAATATGCTGAGTTATTCGGAAAATTTTTTATTGAAAATATGCTGAGTTGCTCAAAAGATTAAAATTATATATTTACAAAACTAGTAGTTGTGTTTGTCTTTTGTTTATGTGATTTATGGTCAATTACAATGACAATATTGTCATTATTAGCAATCATAAGTCAATCAATTGACAAAAAAAAAAACACTTGTCTGTAGCTGAGAATATCAAATTATAAATATTAAATTTGACAGGTTGTGTTTGCTTTCTTTTAATTCGTTTTGTCACTTGTAACCTTTAATTTATATGTCGTTGTTCCAATTAAAAAAAGAATAAAAACTCGTGTCATATGAAAATTAATCAAACAGCTACAATTTTAACAACGACAACAATAATAATAATAATAGTATAGAAAATAACGTTTGTTGATAATTGTTGTAATTAGCAAAGCAACTTGAAATTAAGAATACTAAAAATTTTTAATAGTAAGATTTCAGGCAATAAAAGTAACTATAAATTAATAAATAAATTTTAGATATTTACGCTTTAAAAACCACTGTGCATAACTATTGCAATGAATAAATAATAGAAAATTATTTATATTAAAAAAAAAAAAAAAATGATATTTTGCTTTGCTATTTCAATAAGTATGCCGATTTGCAACAATATATTGTTTTATGTGAATTATTATTTATTGAGATAAGAATCTGTAAAATTTATTATTGAATGAAATGTTTTCTTTGCTGGAAATAATTTTTTTTTAAACAACAAATAAAATTGTATATTATTCTTTAATGAAAAATAAAAAATAAATAAATTATAAAGTACTTAGAAAATAGTCAAGAAAAAAAGCAATAAAAAAGTACTGAATTGGTTAGCAACAATTTTAACGAAAACATACCTGACCTACTCAGCAATATTTTGAAATATGCTGAGTTGCTAACAAAATTATTTACTGAAAATATGCTGAGTTGCTCAGATAATTTTCTATTGAAAATATACCGAGTTATTCGGATTTTTCTTTTAAATATTCTGAGTTGCTCAGAAAACTTTTTATTGAAAATATGCTGAGTTGCTGAGAAATTTTTTTATTGAAAATATGCTGTTGCTCAGAAAATTTTCTATTGAAAATATGTTTGGTATTTTTTATCTTACAAGAGGCTCAATGGTCTAGGGGTATGATTTTCGCTTTGGGTGCGAGAGTCCCGGGTTCAAATCCCGGTTGAGCCCAATTTTTCATGCAAGAGTTTCTATTCTATTAAAAATCTGCATGGCAGCAATATTTTCTATTAAAAAACCTGCTAAATAGCTTAATACATTTTCAGTTGAAAATCTTACTGAGTTATTTAGCAAATGTTCCATTTCTATGGATTTTTGCCAAATTTTCCTGCAAAGTTTTTATTGAAAATAAATTTTACTACTTAGTGGCTTAGTAAAAACTAGCCGAAGAAAAACTTTTTCATTATTTTCTTACTAATTAATTTATATATTCATATATGTATGCAACTAATTTATTTTTTCTCTTCTACATTTTTAGTTAAAGGACGAGAATGCACTACACATGATGACTGTGCAGCGATAGAAAGATCTAGTTGTGTAAAAGATCCTGATGATTTACAGCTACGATGTTTATGCGGTGATGATAAGCCACCAAACAATGGTCTATGTCCTGAGGTTTTAAAAGGTGAGTCGCTGTTAAAAATACTTATGTATGTATATTGTTGCTATTTAAGTAGCAAAAAATAATAAAATTTTGTATTTATTTAGAGCATGACGTATGCATGTAAAATACTAATTGTAACTTAACAGATAAATTATATGCACAAAATGTTTATTTGCTTTGTACTTGAGAAAAATATTGTTCTAATTATGAGAAATAATATGAGCAGTGCATAATAGTTGAATGTAAATTGCAGCTGCATGTGAATATGCACTTTGTAGTTGCATTTCCATAAATAATAATTTGGAGTACACTGAAAAAAAAATATAATAGCATTTTAAACTTTCTATGTTTCTCTTATATTACATTATAACTATTACACGGTGTTACAGAATCAAAAAAAAAAAAAATTGCAATGTAACATAATGTAGTTATGTATGAGTAGATTATTACACCATTTTTAGAATTTTTGATAAACCCCCATATCGGATTATTTTCAAGAAAAACATTTTTCGGACTTCATGGCTTTAAAAATTTTTGTCTCCAATACCTGTCATTCAATTTAAGTTTTTTAAACGGCATTAGAAAGAAAAGATTTTACCTTTTTTAAAAAGTACATATATATTTTTATTCATAGTAAAACTATATAATATATAAAGGACACAGGCTCTATTTTTTTATTCTCGTTTTTTGAACTTTTCAGCCATTTTTAACCCATACTTTATTAAAAATATATTTTTCTTATTTTTACTAAATTTTGTTAGGAGTAAAATGAGCCATCATTTGATAAAATCGAAATAGGATTGTGGAGCATATGATTTTTTTTCGAAGTTGTACAACTCACAAAAAAAAAAATGTTTATTTCATGTGTAATTTGTTGATGCAAAATAATGACAACAACAAAATACAAGCAAAATAAAAGGATTTTATGAGTTTTAAAACTTAAAAAAAAAAATCATATGTTCTACAATTCTCATCTGATTTTACCAAGTCATAACTCGTTTTATTCCTAATAATATATAGTATTAGGAAAGATATGAAAAATATGTTTTCTAATAAAGTGTGTGTGTCAAAAATGGCTGTAAATCTAAAAATTTAAATGCGAGCAATAATTTTGAGAGCTATACGAAATATGAATAAAGAAATGAAAAATTGAATTTGTGTCTTTAATATATAGGGTAAGGTCTCTTCTTTCTAATGCCGTTAAAAAAACTTAAATTTGGTTAAAAGGTATTCGAGATAAAAATTTTTAAAGCCACGAAATCCGAAAAATCGGTTTTTTGGATATAACTTTAGATTTTGGGGCTATATCGAAAATTCTAATCTACTCACTAATATTTATAAATTACATCAAGTTACATTGAAGTGTTTTTCACTGTAGTACTGTGTTATTATTTAAATTATTATTTAAATTCATAAATCTACATTTGAGATTTGAATGTAGGAAGACCCCTCAAACGATGCGTATTGATGATCTGAATACGAAAAAAATACTTAAAAATTTTTAAATTCATCTTCAGTTCCTTACCAGCGATTGAAAATCTCAAGTCTGTTATATTTGCCAAAAAAGTTTCGAATTTTTTTGTGAAATAGGCATAAAAACTTTTCAAATTTTTACTATGAGCCATACTATAATGCAAATTTTTAATATTTTACCCATAAAAGGAACAAAATTATGAATTTTTTATCTATTAAAAAAAAAAAAAAAATTAAAAAAAACGAGGGTAAAAATGAGTGAAAAATTTATTTCAATCTAAATATCTCTTAAACTAAAAGAGATGTAAGCATATTTTTCTAGGGATTTACAAGTAATATCTATATGTAAAATTTTTTTTTCTGTTAAATCATAAATGATTTTTTGGCGAGTTTGGACACTTTTTAAAAATAAAAAAATTGCATATTCGAAATGACAAATTTTGGAGGTCTACCTACTCTCGCTCTGACCCGCTTGGAATTTGTGCTCCTTCAAATCAACTCGAGAACATTTCGTCTATATCCAGGTGAAGTTTTATTGAGATATTTACAATGGTTCACAAGTTACAGAATTATTTCCAAAAAAGCGTTTTAGAACAATGTTTTTACCTCGTAAGATGAATCGTAAGATGTGTTCAATTTTATAAATTGTATATCTTTTACAAACATTTTATTAATTTTGTTAAACAAAAAGAACTATCTGCATATTTTATAACACACATTGTTAATATGCGAAGGAATGAAAAGGCTATAATCTTCCGAAAAATAGGTTAAAATATTAATTTGTATCTGTGAGGTTTAACAAAAGTATATTCTATAAATCGTAAAAAATTGAAAAAAATTATGAAAAAAAAAATAGATTTTTTGCTTTCCTCAATAATTTTTTCCTCAAATAAGTTGCTGCAAGATAAACTCAGCATGTTGTCAATATTACTGAAAATTTTATAAAATATCTTAAAGATGTTTATATGGTCGTTTCAATGAGTTTTAATTTTTCACTTTGTGGACGCTAGTGCTGGCATTTAAAATGAGTCTTTCATTAGATAATGCTCTAAAAGTCCTGAAAAGAAAGGAAATCCGTTGGAGTCATCCGATATAAATAATTTAATAATCAACATAAAGACACACGTATTAAATTGTCGTAAAGATACAGTTTCCAGCTGGGTTATTTATATCCATTTTGTTAAAAGATTTACGAAAAATTTATTAGATTTTGTTAAAATTCAAGTAGTTTCCATAAATTTTAGTACTTTAAAAATTCCCGGGAACCCTGGATGAAATTTCCGGAAAATCGGGAAACAAAAATTGGTAAATTTCTCTGTAATCGCAGATTAGGAAATCCCGTGATACAATCTATAGTTGTTTGGTATTATATTCTCAAGTCTTCCATAAAAATTTTGTGATGATCCAATTAATAACACAGTACAACACTGGTTCTTTGATACAGGATTTCTTATTCAATTTGGATGCACGTGATCTTTGTGTTTTAAACCTATAAATCACTGTTTTTGAATTGACTTTAGTTTTCGAGATAAACCGTTATATAGAAAATTAATGAGATTGCAGCATGCTTCAAGATACCTCGAGCAGTATTATTGAGAATTTTTTAAAAGTGTCCAAAAAAGGGAATTTCAATTTTTTGAAAAAGGGTTCAACTGCTTTAATAAATACCTAAGAAACTTCTCAAAATTTTGTTTATTTGATGAAAACAAAAACAAGAAATATTAAATATTAATTAAACTTCTGTTCTTTTGTACGAGGTCTTCACTCGGATTCCAGTCTTACAAATACCCGTTTAACAAATTTAGGATTGAAAGCATAGTTTAACAAGTGTTGACCATAAGTATATAAGTCTGGATAATTTATTGTTCATTAGTAATTTTTTTTAGAAAAAATTGCTATGAGCCAAAGTAAAAATGTAAATTAATATATAAATCATAGAATACAACTAGAAGTTTATGTGAGAGGCAGTTCAAACTAAATTAAAAAAAAATTATGCATTTTTTCAAAACACAAAAACAAAATATATGTGACTACATGCATTTTGTTATTGCATGAATTAGGTTTTTGAAAACTAAATTGGGTTTTTGTCTTTCACATAAACTTCTAGTTGTATTCTATGATACAAGTATTCATTAAATCCATTTTTTAATTTTCATAGTACGGTCCAAAAAGATTCGGCATTTGATATTTTAAATAGTCGTTCATAAACTTTATCATTAGATTTAGTTTTTAACAGTTTCAGTTCATTTATAAATTCTATGGGGTCTGCTTTACAACACTGTATTGTGAAACAAAACTTAAAATAACTAATTTCTTCATTAGAATTAATATATAATGGGTCGAGATATTTCAAAATTTCGTCATTTAGCACATAGTATTAAAAAGCCGCCATTTAGTTCCATTTTAAAAAAAGGGACCAAAAAAGTGGCTGGTGTTTGAAAAAGGAGCAATTGGCGACTAAAGTCGTCAAACGGTAACGCTGACCTCGAGAACGATTTGTCTTATGTGATTTAATAAAATGCCAAAAAATAATTTAAATTATTTTTTAAAATCGCGCCCATACATAGTCCGACAAAAACTGCAAAAACGACCACCACTTAATGAAATGGTTTAAAGTTGTATTTTCCGATGAAAAAAAGTTTAATATTAATGGTCCCGACGGGTATAACTATTACTTCCATGTCCTAAATAAGGAGGAATTATTTTTGAGCCGCAGACACAGCCGAGAAGGTGGAATAATGGTATGGGGCGCCATTTCGTATTATGGTACCATAGAATTGGTTTTTGTATCCAATAAAATGACTGCAACGACTTAAAAAAACATTCTGGAGGAAGCATTTCCAAAATTTAATGATTTCTTTGGACCCATACCTTGGAGGTACCAACACGACAACGCTAAGATTCATACCGCCAGAGCAGTGAAATAATGGATTAATCAACAAGGTGTTCAACTTTTGTATTGGCCCCCATATGCACCAGACCTGAATCCAATGGAACATGTCTGCTGTTGGCTTGCAAGAAAAGTTTATGAAGGAGGAAAATAATTTAAGACGATAGAATCCTTAAAGGATGCAATAACGGAAGCATGTAGTTCAATTTCGCCAAATTACTTAGAGTCATTATACAAGTCGATGCCAAATTGCATTTTTGAGGTTATTTCTAAAAATGTTGGCAGTAATCATTACTAACTGAATGCTAGAAGATAATAACTTTCATTTTTATAACCTAAAATTTAAAAATAAATTACAGTTTACTTAGTTTTAAAATATTCCTTATTCAAGTGACAAACGAAAAAGTACCATAGAAATATATGTCTTTAAATAAATTCATAATATTAGTATAACAAAACATGTATATTTTTTATTTCTTCAGGAAACTAAAGCCAACACTTTGAAGTTTGGTTGCGCAAAAAATTATTTTTTTCTGAACTTTAGTTTAGGAGATATACTTAATTAAATTTAAAAAAATGTGATTCCTTATTCAAGTGGCAGGCAGTGTATTTAGAAACATATTTACGTATTTTTTGTTAAAGTTATATATATATATATATATATATATATATATATTACATAAAAGCTGCCAAAAAAGTACAATAAAATTCGATTTAAGAAATTGCAAATTAATTAACTGTATCTATTGAGCAACAATTTGTTGGTATTTAAATCGAAAACATGTATGTAAATCTATTTGAATACATATACTTGTTATATTTTTCTTTGAAGTGGTATTGCTAGATCAAATTTTGTACTAAGAGAAAATTACTCCAAGTATTTCTGAGGAATTTTCTAAAGTTATTGTCATTTTAAAATCATCCTATAAGGTGTAGCTATTATTTTGAGCAGATATGTATTTTTTGCTCTATTTATTAAATTGAGACATTTAACATTTTTTCTTTATCATTATTCAATAAATTATCAAGAATTTTACTACATTTTTTGTTTTCCAAATTTTTTATTTTAATTTATATTTTAATATTCTGCAGAAATATTTTAAAACTAATATAAAAACTTACTTTTTCTCTTATCCATATTATTATTGTTATTAATATATACTGGTGCATATTCCTATAAACGCATTTAAAATTTTTGTTTTTCTTTGAGGTATATTCGTTTCGCTTAACCAAAAACTATGTTGTGTCGTTGCAATAACTCGCGATATAATGGAACTTTTTTATGTAAGAAATATTTGTTTCTTGCTCTTCTTGTTTTCTTTAACTTAGCAATCAGAATATATTGGTAATCATTTCAGTGGAATATTCTTATAAAGAGAGAAAAATTTGTCTAAAAAGTAATTAAAATTACTTCCAGTTTTATTGAGAAATTGAAAAAAAGTTTTAGTGCAAAAATCTGCAGTATTTTCGACATTTCCATCAATATGTTATTAATTTATATCCTATAGTTCCATCTATCTTAAAATTCATCTATATTTAAAATTTCATTGAAATCGGTTCAGCAATTTAGGTGTGATTGTGTCTCAAACAAACAAATACTTGATTTTATAACATTAATACACTGGTGCATATTCCTATAAACGCACATCAATTTTTTTAATTTATATATATATATATATATAATTAATTTGAATGTATTCCTGATCTCTAAGAAAAGTTGCTTTCTTTTATTTAAAAATATTTAAAGGATGTCCAAAGAAATTTTTCTTATAAATCAGGAAAAAAATTCAAATTAAAATTTTTTGTAATCAAGTCTGTTCTAACAGAGAAATTGGACGAAAAATAAACCGTTCGGACTATTCGAGGCTTCCGTAAGAAAGGGCAGAAATACGGAGTGCGATAACCAACAAAAAGTAATCAAAAATTAACAAAAAGGCAAATTAATAAAATAAAAGAAGACGTCACCCTCAATAAATTAAATGCTACACAAATAAAAAATAAATTTGAACTTTCTGTCACTTCCAAACATGTTGCACACATTTTGCGAAAAGATGGTAACATAAATGGAAAAAACCAATACATGGAATGAACAGATGAGTGAAATAAAGTTATATTTTCTGATGAAAAGAAATTCAATTTGGACGGTCCCGATTCATATTCTGGCAATTGGCATGATTTGAGGTCGAAAGAAATTCGTATATCGAAACGCAATTTCGGTGGAGGCAGTGTTATGGTTTGGACAGTCTTTTCTGCTGCAGAAAAATCGAAGATATATTTTGTTTCAACTAAAATGAACAGTGCAATTTGTAATGAATTATTGAAAGATGCTCTTCTCTCATTTATGTATAAAAAAAATTAATGAACAGGATAACGCTGCAATCCATGTCTCGAACCAATCTAAATCATGGTTTAATGAACATAGTATTCCCAGTTTGCATTCCGAATTTATATGTATAATTTGTGGGGGTACATGGCTCGTAAACGCAAGAAGTACACAGAATGAAACCATAATGACAATAACGAAGTTAATATTAAAAATTAAGCGAGCCTGGGGGAGAAATTAATAGCGATTTTTTTTAAAAATTAGTCAAATCAATGCCAGACCGAATTTTTGAAGTTATTCAAAACAAAGGTTCATCAACACATTATTAATATTGCTAATTTGGTTCGATAGTTTAAGTGCGTATATAGGAAAATGGCATTAAACTACTAAAATTACAATGAAAAAAATTTTATGTACATTTTAGGTTTTTTGTCAAGAAATAATTTATAAAAATTAATTTTTAGCATCTCAATTATTTTTTAGCCCCATTTTTGGTAAGTTGATTTAAAAAAAAATTGATGTGCGTTTATAGGAATATGTACCAGTGTATAAATGTTATAAAATCAAGTATTTTTTTGTTTGATACGCAATCACACCTAAATTGCTGAATCGATTTCATTGAAATTTTAAATATAAATGAATTTTAAGCTAGAAGGAACTATAGGATATAAATTAATAGCATATTGATGAAAACACTGCAGATTTTTGCACTAAAACTTTTTCTCAATTTTTCAATAAAACTGCAAGTTTTAATAGATGTTTTACGGGAAACATCAATATTCGAAAATAGCTGAACAAAGCTGTTTAGCCTTTTATATTCCATGCAACACAGAACCATCAAATAGTGTTAAATAAAATGTAAAATGAAATTTTCATATTTTTTTTCAAAAATTCTCAGACAACAGCATTTGATAATAATATTTTAAAATTTAAAATACTTTGAAATGCGATTGTTAGAAAATAATTTTGAAAATATGTATATTTTTTTGTGAATTTTGTTAGATTGAAAACTTATTTTTCTAAGTGTAATAAGAAGGCGTTAAATGTTGTAAATGATAAATAAACAATGCAACTACTTAACTGGAGGTTTATTTGTTTTTATATATAAAGAAATTCACATTTATAAATAAAAATAAATAAATGTATGTGTGAAAAAAGGGTGTAGTAGTTAAGTATGTAGTTCTAATTTTAGTTTTAGAAAATGTATATAACATGCTCAAATATGAAAATCGTGATTTAAAATTGACATGTTTAATATCCTTTCTAAAAGGTGTCATACCTAACGTATGAGTAATATTAATTAAAGCCTGCGTATAAAATAAAATATAAAAATAAAAAATATATTGCATTTACGTAATATTATTTAAATGACATTATTCTTTTGCAAACATTTTTTGATATGTTCATTTATTTGTTGAAAAGCGGAAATGAAATATGAATATATATAAACTTGTAAATTTGTTTAAATGTGAATTTACAATAACTGCATAAAAAAAAGACCTTGTCTGTGGCCTGTATAGAGGCTGGCGGAAAGTCCTTGTTATATTTTATTTTATAATTTCATGTTTAATGTAAACTATAATAGAAATTCTTAATCACGATATTATATTAACTAATGTAGTGTTTCTTTATTTTTACTAAATTACTAAAGTAAAAACCTTAACACTGCGTAGGGGGTCTAAAACCGAAACATTAAATTTTTATTTTAAGGAAGTAAAACAAATATCATTCATTCCATGAAAGAACGCCCAAAAATTTTCCTTTGGTCTTCGGATTTTGTTAAATTCAACATACACATACCCTATGAAGCCATTTTAATATATTCATTTTTATTATTTTTTATTTTCAAAAACTCGCCAACTTATTCACAATTTTCATTTTTTTTAAAGTGACTTTAAACACCAATATCTTTATAAGCTGTAAACGAATTTTAATGATTTAAATTACATTTAAAGGAAGAATATGTCCTCTTTAAACGTACCCAACAAAAACTTTTTGGTTTTCGATAATAACAACCACTTATTAAAGTAGTTTCTTGGTAATGAAACGTCATTATTATTTGCCTACTCTGTATTACATTAATAAGTACTCAATAGTATAATAGCACAGTAATACTGCAATCACTTGGATGAGTTGGTTAGAGCGCCGGATTAACAACCAGAAGGTTGTTGGTTCAACCCCATTCTGAAGCTGTTAGTTTTTTATAATAAAATGTCTAAAAAGATATTTTAAACTAAATAGAGTTTTCGTCTCTTAGGATGCTATGTGCCAGATGGTGTATTGAGTAAGACGTTAGTCAGTAAAAATGAATGGTTAGTTTGTGTCCAAGTTCGAATCTCACTGACGGCAAAATTTTTTTGTTTTTTTATTTTTGTTTTCGTTTAGGTACATATTTTTGAGTACCCCTAGAGTCAAAAAATAACTACATGAATTTGTGGACAAGTCGAACAAAAATAACTAGTTATTCAGGCAAAAAAGAAGTAGTTTATTTTTGTTTCCAATTATACCTGCTAGTTTACCAGGAGAGCAAAGTTTTTGCTGGGTAGTTATTTAAAAATAATATTATCACTTAAAAACGCATTCATAATGCAAATGAAATTTTGGGATGTATTTTTGAAAAATTTCTACCTTTTAAATTTTGGCCTAACTCTGTTACTATAAAAATTATAACGTTTACTAAAAATTACAATATAAATTGTTTTGCAAAAATGGTCCAAATTTTTGAATACTATTCCTTCAGATTTTTTCATATAAAAATATATTTACTTTACAATTTTTTGTTTTTTATTTTTTGTGTGTTTATTTTAAAATTAATTTTAGTCATAATAATTCATAATTTATTACTTGTGGTTTAATAACTTTTTGTCCCAAAATAATAACGCACTGTGCAATAAAAATATATGTCCTCAATATTAATCAAAAGGAGAAAGAAAGATATAGACGGTCAAGACCGACTATATGATATCCTACACCATTGTGTACGAGCATAAAAATTCGGGAAGAGGACTTATATTACACCTGTGGTCAATTTTACTAAATGTAAAATAAAATATACAAATACCAAATAATGCATTGATACTAACATCTAAATGATTTTAGGCACTTTGGTATATTATAACATAAAATTTGGCAATATTGTTTCTACTTACATAAAACTTATTTGTGTCGAATATTAACTTGATACTAACATTCGTATGGGATTTATGCATGTTAAGGTGATTTTCGGAAGAAGTGTTTATATGAGAGCTATGGTCAATTGTGGACTGATCTTCATAAAATTTGGTACAAAGATTAACACTTATGCAGAACTTCTCTGCACCGAATTTTTATTACAATATTCTTATTTTTAAGGCATTTTTGAGTTTTTAAAACTATTCCGGGGGGAAATTTATATGGGGGCTATGTGAAATAATGGACTGTTTACAACCCATTTCAATACGCTTTGTCCTTGTATCATAAAAGTCCCCACGTGCCAAATTTCATTGAATTATCTTTAAAATTGCGACCTTTACTTTATGTACAAGCCATCCAGCCAGACGGACGGACATCTTTAGATTGATTTAAAAAGTGATTCTGAGTTAATTAGTAGACTTTAAAGTGGGTGTTGGATAACTTTTTCTATACGTTACAAACATCAGCACAAACGCATAATACCCCAACCACCTATGGTGGTGTAGGTTATAAATATTTAAAATAGAAATGGTAGATATTCCTTAAAAATACATCTGAATATTGCAGTCTTGTTTTAAGTGTATCTTTAGAAAACTCGTTATTTTTGAATTAGTTATACAATATCATTTTTAGTATTTATTGTAATAAACTTTATACTGGAAAATCCGGCGTATAGTTAAAAAAAAAAATAATAATAAAAAAATAAGAAAATAAGAAATTATGAAAAAATTGGTGGTAATTTTTCTAAAAAATATTCAAAATCGTAGATCATCTTGTCCCACAATAATTATTATTGCATTTTGTAGTAAAGATATTGTTTTTAAATATATTTAAAGAAAATTGAAATTGAAAAGGTAGAAAAAAAAATAATAATGAGAACGACTAAATGGCCCCATAGGATATATGCGCACTAAATATGGATAAAATCTGCTGATCGTTTTTAAAAAAATAAACATATGTATGTGTAGAAAATTTAAAATTTTATAGGGTAAGTGTACCAGTACTCAACAGTTTAACTTTTTTTTCTTATTTTATTGATTGATTTTTGAATGACAAGCTTCAGTAAATGACATTGTTTCTGATTTATCTGGATTTTTGCTAAAAGTATATTGTTAAATTTCGCTAATTAATATGTTTTATAAAAAAACATCGAATTTACTTGTAGCCGGCATGTATTTACCAATATTCCGGATGTCATGCTCCAATAGTCGGAATGAAATTTTTATTGATGAAATAAAAAATCACTGCCATGAAAATCTATCTTTTATGCCCATTATTCTATAAAATGGGGATATATTGGATTTTTCATTGTGGAAAATTTGCGTTGCTGTCATTTAAAGTGTTCAAAAACCCATCGGAAAAAATACACTTTAGAGTGTCCCTGTTTTTATACCCTACACCACCATAAGTGGTTGGGGTATTGTGCGTTTGTATTGATATTTGCAACGCATAGAAAAATTTATCCAACACCCATCTTAGAGTCTACCAATAGACTCAGAAACACTTTTTAAATCGATATAACGATGTCCGTCCGTCCGTCTAACTGGCTGTCCATGTAAACCTTGTGCTAAAAGTACGGGTCACAATTTTAAGGATAAATAAAATACGTCTCACGTACACAATAAAACACAAGAACGAAGCCTATTGAAATTGGTTGTGATCGGTCCATTATTTCACTTAGCCACCATACAAATGTCCCCCCAGAATAGGGTTTAAACACTCAAAAATGAATTAAATGAAATTCGGTGCAAAGAAGTTATGTACAAGTATCAATCTTTGTACCAAATTTTATAAAGATCGGTCTATAATTGATCATATAGAAACCATAATTGATCACATTGAACCATATAGAACCTTCTTCCGAAAATCACTTTAACGTATACATAAATCCCATACGAATGTTAGCTAGAAGTTAATATTTGACACAAATAAATTTCAACAACATAAAATCCAACAACATTACCAAATTTTATGAGAATCTGTCCATAATTTACCATAGCTCCCATATAAACTCACTTCCAGGAATCGCATCTAGATGTTAGTATCAACGCATTATTCTGTAGTTGTATATTTTATTTTACATTTAGTAAAATTGGCCACTGGTGTAATATAAGTTCCCCTTCCGAAATTTTGTGCTCGTACACAATGATGTAGGGTATTATATAGTCAGTCTTGACCGACTATATCTTTATTTTCGTTTTATAAATGATATGAGAACACCACAATGCGCATCAATGGGCACGGAAAAATATTAAATACTTTTAAAAATTAATCTTAAATTTTCTATCGGCGATTGATATTCATGAGTTTGGTATATCTTGGCCAAAGAATGATTCAGAGTTTTATAACGAAATATTTCTCAAAATGCTCTTAAATTGGAGATATTATGGAAAAACTAATTAAAAATATTCTCTATTCCTTTCATGTTCAATATCGCGCAAACGTTTTCTTCACAATTTGGCTTAAAAATCTGTCATTTGGAATTTAGTTTGAAAAAAGTACTTGTACCAGTTATTATTTGAACATTATTATGTTCATATGTTTACAAAAAGTCCAAATACCGAAAAAAAAAATAATTTGTGCATGAAAGGGCTAGCGCAAGGTGAATTCAGAAAGGTGACCTTAATTAATCAGCTGATTATTTTTTTTTTTTTTTGAGCACTTCGAACTGTCAAACTCCATATAAGCAATATTTTTGCTTACTCGCTGAAGTGTCAAACTCCACGTGTAAAAAAAATTTATGAATACGTCGTATTGTTGGTTTTGTAGAACTACGGCCACCTATTTCATTTCGCCAAATGTCAGCGATTTCAGTCCACAAGATAATTTTTAGTGAGTCCTGGTGAAAAAAAATGTTTAAAATATTTTAAGATCGATCAGAGTTTCAGTAAAACTATTTTTCAATATTTTAAAAAATTTTTGATATTTCGGTACGCATTATTCCCAAACGGTTATATATATATATACTTTTCGTTTCTTATATTTGAATAGTATGTTCATGTTTAGTCTAGTGTAAATTCTATTTCCAATTTCCGATATTTTCAATATATTATTTTTTTTTTTGTTTTCAAAAAGAACCCTTATTTTGCATTATTTTTTGTCTTTACCCAGACTTTTAGCTACTAAAATCAACAAAAAATTCTAATTATATGGGCTTATATTGCAAGTTATCTTAATTTGTTTCCTATATAATTTAGCTGCAAGAAAGTGCAAGATTGGATGTATGAATTTGTTGCCTCTCGAAATAAATTTGAGAACAAAATAAACAAAAAATAAAACATTAAAAGACGAAACTTGAAAGCAACCGTTAGACAAGTAGAGAGTGATAGAACTTATATTCTCTCACAAATAAATATAAGATTTTTCTTCTTAATTCAAGTCAAATTAGACTTAATTTCAATTTCAGGAATCAATTACTTGATTTAAGTACAATTTATACTTAGTATTAGAATCGTACTTAAATTTTTAAGTACGATTATAAAATAAAATTGATTTTAGAATGCAGTTTTTCTTTCTGGTAGTTTTAATAAAAAATAATAAAAAAAGAACTGAGGCCGACTTTAGGATTCATAAAGAAAATCGTATTTGCCTGAAGTCGGCTGTCTATAGTATATTATAAAACTCTGTAGTATATTACAAAAGTCGGTAATCACTAAAATAAGAAATTCAATCTTATTTCACGACATTTTTTGACTAAATATCTACCCCGGGATACTTTATTGTTAAAATATAATTTAAATTATTGTGGTTATATTAAAATTGCTGTGTACACAAAAAATTGTTGTTAAAAAATGAGGAAAAAATGTTATAAAAGTATAAAAGTGTAAAATCAATGCAAATTTGATCTTATATTAATATTTGATGGTCGCTACACGCAGAGAAAAAACATGGTTATAGTATTATCACTACAATAATATTATGTTCTCATTGTTAATTTTATTGAACTTTAATATCTGTGTGTTCATGATAATTCATGATGATTTTGATTCAATTTTGTTATTTAATGTTTACACTAAATAAGAATTTTAATATGATTGACTGCAAAAATTATATCTTTTGAAATATTTTTACCGGAAATAAAATTTTGTTAATATGAAACATATCATTACTTCTACAACCATTAAGTATTTGCAGTCTTTTTCCTTGATCTTAAACCATATTCTGTTTTTAAACCATATTAATATTATTATTCCTATAACAATAAAATTGTTACACATAAATATAATACTTATTCTTTTCACAAACTTAGTGAAAAACTTCAATACTTGTTTGTTTTTAAATATATATATATATATATATATATATATATATATATATATATATATTAAAATGTTTGCTTGCTAACTTCAATGTAATTCTCATTTAGTTTATCTTCTTTTTAATAAAAATTTTATAAAAATAATAATTATATGATAAGATGGAATAATAATATGATAAAATGAAGTAACAATATGATAATTTTGGATAACTATATGCTGACATGAGGTAATAATATGATAAAATGGAATCATAATATTACAATGTGGTATAATAATATAATAAGATTGTCCAATTATATGTAAAACTATAAACATAACATGAAAAAAACAAACCATAAAATCGGATACAATATGAATCATAATAATTATTATTTATAATCATTTTTAATTTTCGCTGTGGTCATATGTTCCAATCATAATATATTGCTCTTAGATTATGGTTACTACTACTATTTTTTTTTTCTCTGGTGTATTTTTATTTATTTATGTGTAAATTAAAAATTTTCGACTATTGGTACATGCCGAACTTAGAGACACTTATCCTATCAAAGTTAGGATAAAGATGGATAAAAGTTATATTATTTATATGTGGAATAAAAACTTTAAAGTATCACGATTAAAATTTAAGTCCAACCGTTTTAACATTTTTTAAATCATTTTCTGTACTGAATAGAATTAGTAAAACCGTTTTTGTTTTATTGTTTTTTTTTTTCTTAATATATTTAGCTTAAACATAATAATTTTCTATTATTCACTAACTTGATTTTTTATTTCTCATTTTATCCTTTTACAGGCCTACGTCATAAATGCTCCAGTAGCAATGACTGTGAAGATGGTCTGGTGTGTCAATATGAAAATTCGAATCGCACCATTGGTGTGGCTAAGTTTATGTCAACAAAGGCTAAAATCTGTTTATGTGATAATGAAAATGGTTATTTTGAGGATGTAGTACATGATATATGCAGTGGTGGTAAGTTTTAAATTAAAATTAATTAACAATTGGAAAAAAAAAATCTAAATTGACTTTCAAAAACACTCTTTTAATTTCAGCGGCAAATCTTGTTATATCACTTTTGACAGCCGTGATGCCATTTGTCATTTATGCCAGCTTAAAGAGTTATTTCTAAAAACAATTATGAATAAATAATTTTATTTTTCTTTAGTTATTTATGTATTTTATTTAAATGTAGTTTTAGTAAGAGCACAATTTTTTCTATTCCCATATTAAAATAAATCAAAAAGTAAAATTAAATTAGTTTAGTAATTTTTTTTGTCAATTATCAATCATGAATGCATAATAAATCAAAAAAAAAACCAAAGTTTTAGCAATAATCCAAAAAAATAAATATAACAAATATACCTATACAATATTTAAATAAAATTTTTCTATTAGCTTGTAAATTTAATAAATAGTTAATAATAATAAAACACAATTTTAGCAATCAAAAACATTTAGCTTTGCATATATTTGGCTTTAAATAATATTTTTATTAATTTCAGGTATAAGTTATTAAAATAAAATAAAGTCGGTACTTAATTGACTAATTTTAATATTTTATATTAGATTTTACAATTGTATAATGATTATAGCAAATATTTCTTTGGCTAAATATTCAGTCTATATATATATTTAAGATACCACCGTAAATTATGATAAATGTTTTAATTTTCAATTTAATCGGTAATGCAATAATTCACTAAAAACTATTTAAATTGTAGAAAATATTACAAATATTAAATTATACATATTGCCGGTGCGCTGACGTAAAGTTCTATGTGTTTTTTTTTCTACTTTTCGGAAAATAACCTGCACGCAGAGAAAAAATATGGTTGTGGTGATTATAATCTAAGAGCAACATATTATGATTGGGATATATGTTTATAATCATTACTTTATCATATACTATTATGAACTTACTTTATCATATCATTATCATACCCTTAAATTATATTATGTTTTCATTTTATGATATTATTATCTTAATTTTGTATATTAAAATTTGATTGTATTATAATCCCATTTTATTATAATATGACTAAAAATTATTATATGTTTAATGCACTAAATTTGTTAAAATAAAATACATTAATTCGAAATTATTTATTTTTTTTTTTACACATTAATTACAATTAATAATAGTTTTTATTTATTTACAGAAAAGTATTTATATATGAAGTTAGTTCGGTAATTTTATATTTTCTTTTTGAATACAGTAAAATTAGATTTAATGGAAACCGAAAAATAAACATCCTTATAAGTATGTTATATACAAGGACCGGAAGTTCATGTAAATGCACGTTTTTTGCCTTTACTCCTAGAACAGAGTAAACTAAATATCTTTGCGAATTAGAAAATTTGTTTTTAAAATGGCATCGATTTGTTAGTGCATATTTATGCATATTTTGCTACAAATGCATATTTTTCTATCATATTTAGAGCAATATTACAATTTAAAATTATTCTTTGTGTAGAAAAATATAATTCTGTGGACTTTTGATAAAAATTTTCAGAAGAGCTAAAAAATATTTTAAAATATTAAAAATTTGTCCACAGTATTTTTAATATTATTAATATCCAAAATTAATATCCAAAACTAATAATCACAAATGGACGTTGATTATTGTAAAAGATGCGTTATCACAAGGTTCCTTATTTATCTCGTATGAAGATGCGAAATTACACAGAATAAATAATTTCGTTTCGGAGAAATAGTGTCCTAAAATATTCGACAAAACAATATCACTGAAAAAAATTTTTTGCATATCAGCCCTTGGGTAGACTTTCAGGGTCAAATTTCCAGTCATTTATTCAGATATTCATGCAGAAAAAGTTAATTTAATATCGAGTTTTTCATATGAAACATTTGTTTTGTTTGTCATACGTTTTTGTAAAACATCGAGAAGTGATTAATTCTTTTTAAAGCTGCCAATGAGATTATTATGTGCAAGAGTACAAATAGCTGTATACAGCTAACCTTAATATCATTTTAGAAAAATCGATCTATTATTAAGACCACAGCCATCGAAAGAAGTGTCGCCAATACAGTTGTTATAATTTTAGATTCAAACGAAGAAATAATAAAATCTTTCCACGTCATATAAAAATGTATCCATCACATCTGTTGATGTTGAATAGTAATTTTCTATGTACAAATCCTGTCAATTTACTGTATATCTATTTTTAATTTAATATGAAACTGAATTATTTTTTTTTTTAGGAAATAAGTGCATATTTTATTTGCTTTTAGGGCATATTTTAAAATTTTTAGTGCATTTTTTTCTGTCCCTGGTTATATATTATCTTAATTTTTGATGTAGTATAGAATGTCAGTTTCAGGTTTTATGTTTTCACCATTTTTATTTGCATTTCTTCAGTTTTATTTAATTTTTTCACAAATATTCACTATTTTATCACGAATTTTTAATAAACAAATTGATTACTTACTGACAGACTACACAAAAATGTGTATCCAATAGTTGTGGAGGAATATATATGTTTTAGAAGCAAACACCCAATAGTTGTGGAAAATAAAAAATTGTCTAAAACAAATATTCTATTTTTGAGGAAAACATAATATTTTTAAAAACAATAATTTAAGAAAAACAAAACAAAATATAAATAAAAATATTGGCTACACTTAATGGTTGTAAAAATAACTAAATTTTTGAATGTTTATAAATTTTTGTTTCTGGTAAAAATATTCTCCAAATATAATATTTTTGTAGTCAACCATACTATAATTTTGATTAAGGGTAACCATTTAAATATTAAACATAAATTTTTGCTTGTGCTAAAAATATTCTTCAAATATAATATTTGTGTTATTAAGATCAATAAAACATAACTTCCAGAACATTATATTATTGTGGTGACCATGCCGCAACCATGTTTTTTCTCTGCGTGTGAGAACAACAATTTATTTTGTAAATTCGCAACATTTTTTTAAATTTTGTGTTTTTTGTTACGATATTTATTCATTTTATGTTTTTAAAAAGAAAACTATATCTTTTGGCGTCCGCGAATGACAAAAGAAATCTACACATAGGCTTTTTTGTATAAGACTTAAAATTTTTTTATTTTTTTGTTCTTCAAAAAGTCCCATATATAGCAAAAAGCAATACGAGTTTTTCTTTTCTCAAGGAAATCTACACATGGAACTTTTAGTAACTTCGAAACCCCTTGAGATAATGGAAAACGCTTTGGTGGGTGAATGTATGACTAATAACGATACAAAATGCCATAAAAAAAAAAATAAAAAAATAAATAAATAAATCCAGAAATTACTCATAGGACTTCTTCTAAAAAAATTTTTCAATGTCCAATGTAATTTTTTTCCCTTTTTATATAAAATTAGTAGAATTTAAAGTTTAATAATTTAGAAAGACTAGAATTACATTCATTTTTTTGGAATCTTGGTGGAATATTGAAAACACTGGAAGTCAACAAAATTGTGAATTGTTTTTTTAATAATATTTAATAATAATCTATAAATATAATTTACTTCTCTTTCCAAAGATTTCTAAAGCTCCCATATGTTCCAGAAAATCCTAGAAATTTGTCTTAAAAACTATTCGATCTACAAATCCTAACGGGGACAGATTTTGGAATTTATACCATTATTCGATTTAATATTTTTTTTAAAGTCGGTTTTGGTTTTTAAAGGTCTAAATTTGCTATACTCTTTGTTTGCTCTCCAAATCCTAGCGGAAACAGATTTGGTATTTCTATGTACAAACATAACAAGTCCGAATACCTTTACATAGCCCGTATTTTTAAATTAAACAAAAACTCAGACGACGACGGAAAATAAATAACAACGCAGCAGAAAACTTTTGGTTTTCGGTAATGGCAACTACTTATTAAAGTAGTTTCTCGGTAATGAGGCGTCATTATTATTTGCTGACACTCAATAGTTTAATAGCACAGTAATAATGCAATCACACGGATGAGTTGCCTAGAGCGCTGGATTAGCAACCAGAAGGTTGTTTTTTCAACTCGATTCTGATGCTGTTACTTTTTTATAACAAAATGTCAAAAAAAATATTTTATACTAAACAAATTTTCGTCACTTAGAAAATTAAGTACGAGATAGTGTACTGTGTAAGACGTTAGTCATTAAAAACCAATTGTTTAATTTGTGTCCAAGTTCAAATTCCATTGACGGAAATTTTTTTTTTTTATTTTTATTTTCGTTTAGATACATATTTTTGATTACACCTAGAGTCTAAAAATAACTACATGAATTTGTGGACAACTCGAACAAAAATAACCAGTTATTCAGGCAAAAAATAAGTAATTTATACCTGCTCGCTTACCAGGAATGCGAAGTTTTTTCTAGGTATTTTATTTATTTTCTTTTAATTACTTTTTTAAATCTAAACTTTTTTTAATTTTATTTAGGAAATTGATATTAATTAATATATATATATATATATATATATATATATATATATATATATATATATAGAGAGAGAGAGAGAATTTAAAATAAAATTTGTTTTTAACCGATTTTATGTAAATTTCGGGACCGGGCTTGTTGTGTTTATACATTCTATCAGGGAGCGGAGAATGGTTAAAAAGTTTTTGAGATTTGTTTTACACAACGTAGAAAGTTACATATGAATCTACTCCTCTTTCAAATCCTAACAGAGCCAGATTTTTGAATTTTAGTCACTAATCGGAGGTACATGACGTTTTTGGTATTTTTTCTATTAATAAAAAAAAATGTCTAGCATGAACAGCTGCCTTCTTGTAAAACTCTTCATCCTTCAAATCCTAATGAAGCCATATTTTGAAATTTCTATCAGGGAGCGAAAATATGCGAATTTATTTATTATATTTTTAAATTTATTTTATATATGGTTTTTTGAGTCGGTTTTAGATATAAAAAGACTAAATTTGCTATATGAACTCTATGCTCTTTAAATTATATTGAAAACTGTTTTTTTTTACTTCGGCCAGGGAGCGGAAAATCATTAAAAGTTTTTAGTATTTTTTTATAGCATCTTTTTATTTTTTTATAATTATAATTTGTATAGAAAATTTTATAATTTTATAAATTTTACGCACATATATAGATAAATTTTAAATTATTTTTACAAATAAGCTAGATAGACATTGATTATTTTATTTAACTTTAAATATTGTGTGAAATCTGAATTAGAATTCAAAGAACAAATAAGGTCAGTAAAAAAAAAAAAAAAAATACTTCAATTTCTTTTTTAATTGTTTCAATATTTTAATTATTTGAATTAGTCGAATTATTTATAAATTATTTTATTAATTTAACAACTTTAAACTAAATTGTTATTACTTTCAAAAATGCTAAAAAAAGGTGAAATCATTAAGAGCCCAACTTTAAGAGCAGTGAATAGTTATAAAAAAATAATAATATTTTTTCGAATGACGAACATCGTTTGCATAGTGTCTACATTACAGATTTTTTTATCAAGACAGACGTCAAACTTAACGTGAATTTGTGGAAGGTGGCAACAGTTGCACAAAAACAACAATATGGCGTATTCATTATTGTTTTTTATATATGCCGTTTGACAACTGTAACAACCAAAATAATAATCAACTGTTTATCTAAGTTTACCTTGTATATATTCGCACTGATTTTGACGTTTGTTTTAATATAAATTTGCCTAATGTAGACACTAGGTTAGCACACACTAATAATAAAATCTACCTCTGTTTCACTTTTTTGGCAGTTTGTTTTTTGCTGCTCAAGTGTAAGTTAAAGCCCCACTTGCGTTATTTTTAGAATTTAACCCCTAGTCTACACGTAGACATTTTTATGTCGGCAATTGTCAAATTCTATCTTTCTCTTTAAAATTTTACGTGTGGACCAATAAGAAATCTATGGTGCAATCTATTTCGCAATAAATGTTTAAACACAAAACTGAGCAATAATGTTCAACATAAGCTGTCAAATTTATTGTTTTCTTTTAAAATTTTTCCCTTTTTAACAAAAAGAAAAGTACAAAATAATTAATTTTGTTTTGAAAAGACAAGTAAAGAATAAGAATACGAAATAAATTTATGTTCTCAATTTTATTTATCCTGAAAAGTCAGTTTTTACAGATTAAAATGTAAAAAATTCAAAAATGAAAAAAAAAACTGAAATGAAAAATTTATGTAAATAATTTCATAAATAAGCAAATATCCATGTAATTTATCGTATGCAATTCACAAAAATTGAATTATGCTCTTGAAGGAATTATGAATCTAAGCAAGAAGTATTAAAACTCCAAGGGCAAACAAAAAATTTCATATTTATTTTATTCGTTTTTTTTTCATATTTAAATTTTCTGACCGTAGAAAATAAATTTAAAAAAAATTTACTATTTCATTTTTTAAACACAAAAACAAAATATATGTGACTATATATATTTTTTTGTTGCATGAATTAGGTTTTTGACAACTGAACTATGTTTTTGTCTCTCTATGTTTCTGACCTAACAAGAATTACGAATAATTATCCAGATTCTCGAGTCTATATTGTATCTGGTTTTTAATAATAAATGATATTTTAAGAATTAAATTTTCCATAAAAGATATGTTACTTGGAATACGTATAAGACTATAATTCAGATAACACATACTTGTATAACTTATGATATAATTAGAATTTTAGAAAATCCACTCATAAATTTTGTTTAATTTCTAAAGTATCAATTTTAGGATTTATTGCTGGCTATTTTTGAAAACGCGTCGAAGAATTGAAAATTTCCATTAAAACAAAAACAAAGTTTAAAAAATTGTTTTTGTTTACAATACATTTCTAAAATGGAATTTACCGTTTTTAAAAGAGAAAGAAACGCGTTAAAATTCTCATGTTTATTCCATTTTAGAAATGTATGATAAATAAAAACAATTTTTTAAATTTTGTTTTTGTATACCATTTGAAAGAAAAAAAAAAGTATATTTTGGCCTTTGTTGGCCCTCTCTTTTGTCTCTTTTTGTCCCACGGTAAAATATGTTAATACTCTATTTAACAATATGTAATTTTGGTACTTTTTTTTAATGAATTTTTCAAATTTTTATGCATGACATTATCGTGATAGTATCATTTATATAGCTCAGAGAGAGAGAGAGAGAGATATTATATGAAGGCGGTGATCAATTAAAGACCGATCACAATTAAATTTGTCTATAGGCTTTGGACTTTCGTTAAAGTTAAAGTGATTTTCAGCAGTGAGCTTATATGGGATCTTCAAGAAATTTTGCACGCTTATATACGCTTGTAAAAAACTTATTTTTGCTGAATTTTATTTATAAATCATGATGCTACTTATGAGCTTGAAATCAAATTGAAGGACATTTTTATGTTGAATGGTGTAAATAATTGACCGATTCTAACAAATTTCAGTACACATCGTCCTTATACCAAAGTAAATAAATGTGAAAAATTTAATTACGATATGTTAAAAGTCTGGTCCTATACAAGGTTTACATTGACAGCCATACGTAAGGACGGACATCGTTATTTCGAATTAAAGAATTGATTTTAAGTTAAACGTTAGACTTTGAGGTGAGTGTTAAACCAATTTATTTACGCATTATAAACATTAGCATAAACACATATTAGGCCAAACTCCTATGGTGCAGTAAGCTATAAAAATTCCGATTCTTATAATATAAAATACATATTTTGTTTTTCAAATTTGTAAAAAAAAAATTGCATTAAGCGTGAAATTTTTTGGAAGTGTCCTCATATGTTGTAAACACAATTGAATTATTAATATGAAATTTAATAAAATTTTAATCAGTTTAAAATTTTTTTTGCAAATTTTTTTTTTCTATGTCTTTCGCATGTAATTTTTTTCCAATATTAATTTAAAATTTTAATCATGAACACATTTCTATTTTTTGAGTACCAACACTTATTATTTTACAGTTGTAACGTTTAAAGATGGTCCTACACACGAGAAAAAATATAGTTGTAGTGACCATAATCTTAAAGCAACATATTATGATTGGAACATATGATCACAGCAAAAAATAAAAGTGATTATAAGTAATAAGTATTATAATTCCTTTTTATCATATTGTGTCTGACTTTATGGTGGTTTTATAATGTTATGATTCTAGTTTTACATATAATTGAACAATCTTACTATCATTATCCCATTCTATCAGATTATGATTAGATGTTATTATATTATTATTATTATTCTAAATTATATTATTATACCACATTGTCATATTATGATTTCATTTTATCATATTATTATTGTTATTCCATCTTAAGGTATATTAAAATAAAGCGTATTAATAAAAAATATTATTTGTATAATTTTTTTTTTTTTATTGAAACTAAAAGAGAAAAGTGTTAGTCAGAAAAAAATATCTACATATTTTATAATTAATGAATAACTATATTCATATGTGCCACTATATGTGGTTCTAATGCAAGATATGTTTTTTTTTAAACTAAACTCTTTAATGTTAATTAATCAATATCTTATATTGCTTGAATCACACCGAGTATAACCAAACCTTGTCTATTTATATTTATTCATATATAAAATAAATGAGAATTACAATGAAGTTGGTAAACAAACATGAAAAACAAATTGAATTTTTCTACTAAATTTATGAAAAGAATAATTATTATATTTATTTGAAATAAAAAATTTGAAAGAAAAAGAAAAAGACGGCAGATATTTAACGGTTGTAGTAATGATATTTTTCATATTAATAAAATTTTGTTTCTGCTAAAAATATTTAAAAATTTATTGAAAATTTGTCAGATCCTGTGCTGAGAATTTAAAAAAAAAATCGATTAAAATTTGTCAATTTAGTAGTGGTGATGTCAAAACTTCACAAGAATTAATTAAATCTTTACTTATTTATCATACATTTTAATTTCGGAGGAATAATTTCTTATATAAAATTAATTCAATACTTTTAAAATATATTACTTTGAAGTATAAATAATAAGTCTTGAATTTAAATTGTTACACCATACAACAGCATTTTTCACACATTTTATGATAGGATTGCGTGCCCAGTTTTTCATGTCGTGTTCGACTATCCTGTTAAAAGGACTTTGAAATTTCAAAATTAATTTTTTTTTTTTTATGAATTATTTTAAAATCTATTATTTGCTCAACAATAGTGATATGGGTGTCAAATAATAGAATATGATTCAGAAACTTCAGTAAATATTTTGTTTTTACCCTTTGGGTCTTTATAATATCAAAAAATTCTTTAAATATTTTATTCTTAACAAGTTATGCTGAAATTATATTAATTGCCAAAACATCATAATGAAATTTCTGAATCCCATATTTTAACCCTTTAACTTCAAGAGTTAAAATTCTATAAAATTTTAAAAATCAGTGCCAGTGTTTATGTATTTTTTTTTTTTTTTTTCGAAATATGTGCTGTAATTTTAAATATTATTCAATAATAATTGGCACAATCGTTTTTGTAGACTTTAAAACGAAGCTTGTAGAAAATGGTTGAAATCGGTTGATTGTTTTACTTAGCTCTCTTACAAATGTTTTCCGGAAATATGCTTAAGTAATCAAAATTGTTTTCAATATGCACATATTTATATGAAATTCGAGGTAGATAGGATTTTTATGCTTTAGGTATTAGATATACCATCAATTTATAAGAGTTTTATTGTATAATTGATCATACTTTCCATAAGAGGTCGCTTTCCGAAAATTATTTAAAGGTTTATAAATGTCACAAAAATGTTAAGTTTCGAAATAAAATTTGTCGTCATTATGTTACGTATATTTGAATATGGTTTAAGAACAAGGAAAGAGCTGCAAATTTTGTTTCTGGTAAAGATATTTAAAAATATATAATAATTTTTGTAATCAATCATATTAAAATTTTTATTGAGTGTGAACATTAAGTGACAAAATTTAAACAAAAATATTGTTATCATGAATACAGGGTTATTAAAATTCAAGAAAACTAACAATGAGGACATAATATTGTTGTAGTGATAATGCTGTAGCCATGTTTTTTCTTTGCGTGTATGTATGCATGTACTTATAAAAATTCCTATAAGTATACTTTAATTTTTTTATTTAAATTTTTTTAAGCACAAAAATATGCATGTTAAAATATATATATATATATATATATTTTAACATATAAATAACATATAAATAAATAAATATATATATATATATATATATATATATATATATATATATATATATATATATATTACATATTTGTTTATATAATGATGTTATAATTCTAAGTACTAAATGTGGTATAGATTATATTATAAAAATTAAAATTATGACCTACACTATTGCATAGATGTAGATTAAAAAAACATATCATTCATAGTAAATTAAATATTGTAAACTGATTTCATACCTTTAAATTTTTAATAAAAATCGAAAAAAAGAAAACAAACCCAAAAAAATTTAGTTGTTTTAATTTTTTTTTTTTTTGAGGTAAAAAATCTTATAATTTACTATGATTTGAAATCGTTGCTATTATTTTATTCAGGCGAATTAAATTCACCTTGATATTTTCTTTCCATAAATTAATTGTAAATAATAAATTTTGTCAAATCTATATTAACTAAATTATTTAAATGCATAGATGTTTAACAATATACATATGTATGTATGTATATATAAAACCCAACATGATTTCCTTTACAAACAAACTTACTGCCTGTTTTTATAACACGAGTGTAAAAGCGACTCGTCTAACTTACATTTTAAACAAAAACAAATTTTGAAATTTTGTTTTTGTTTTAAATGTAAGTTAGACGAGTCGTTTTTGCGCTCGTGTTATAAAAACAGGCAGTTAGTTAAATAGAAAATTCTTTCACACAGCACGCGATTTTAACAGGAATAAATATCATGACACTTATTCCACCAAAAACGATTGAGTATTTTGTTGTTCCATATGAAATAACTAGTGATTTTAATTTTAACGACGTCACAACAAAATGACAAATTTACAGCAAAAGCAACAATAACTATAATAAATAAATATTTCGAAGGATGACTTCGTGGACTAATATAGAGGATTGCATGTTAAGACAATCAAGACACAATACAACTATAACAATACAACTTAACTATAACATGTTGAGTGTAACGACCAAACACTGTAAATGTCATGTGTATTTTGATTTTGAAGTGTATGTTTTAGAGTGTTGTTTTGACGTCACAGTTATGGTGGTCATAAGTGAAGGGATTTTGGCGTCATTGAAGTTTAAAAGGAAAACGAGGACTGTATTTAAGGTAGAGTTAACAATTACTTGTATTAATCATCAGTTTTTAGACCATGTCTGATGTTAGTGATTAATAATAATTGTGGGCCACATTGTATATTCTTGTTGAACTTTAGATTTTGTTGAATTTTGTATGGCAAAAGGAAACGCATTGTATAGAAATTTATTATTACAACATAAAAGTAAATTAAAAGTAGGAGTATACATTTTAGGTAAAACATTATTAAGGAAAAAAAGGAAATGTAAACGATTGTATGAAGAAATTAAAGTAGGCAAAAAGTCAAATAAAATTAGTTAAGAAAAAAAAAAAAAAAAAAAAAAAACAAGTAGAGAACTATATTCGGCTGTGTCTAATCACCCGTGTCGAGATGTTATATGTAAAATCAATATTTTTTAAACTTGATGAAACTACAGCAATATCAAATGACATTAATTAAAAAAAGGGTATTTTGAAAATTTATGGAATTAGATTGTTTAAAAATTTGAAATTCAAGAAAATATTTATGACAGATCTGCTCAAGAATAAAAGGTTACTTGTAAAACGGTTACTTATACAAATATTTGAAAAATCCCTAATAAAATTTTACATTATTAATGAAAAATTAATTAGAGCATCTGATTTTCTATATAAATGTATATAAGAAGATCATTATATTAGATAAAGAGTTATTACAATTTTTTAGTTAGTTATGGTAATCAATTGTAATCGGTTAAAATAAATTAAGCAAATTCAAAAGAAACAACAGAACTGATTTCATATATTAACACTAAATGTTGGTAGTTACAATTAAAAAAAATATTTTTTATTAAATATTAACTATATTTTTTTAGTTATTGCAATCAATATTATTCGGTTACAATAACGAAACATTCGATGCTTCCAGAGAAAATATAATTTTGTTTATAAAATATTGTTTATTTATTTTTTTTCACATTTTTTTTTTAAGTAAAAAAGAAAAGAATTTTATAATAAATTTCGAAATAAAAATAAATATTACTTTTAGGGTGGATATATGGGTAAGTACATTGTTCTTAAGATTATTTGTACATATATTTATATTTAGGTGATGTGTGATTATTCCTTTTCCTTGCAAGTTACAAATGGCTAACACAATATTTTCCTTGAAAAGTTAGATAATATTTTCATCTTGCACGCAGATAAAAATATAGTTGTAGTGACCATAATCTAAGAGTAACATATTATGTTTGAAACATATGATCACAGAGAAAAATAGAAATGATTATAAGCAATAATTATTATGATTCCATTCTGTTATATTGTGTCCAATTGAAAAATCTTATTACTTCATTATTCCATTCTATCAGACTATGATTTGATGTTATTATATTATTATTCTATTTTATTATATTATTATACCACATTGTCATGTTATTATTCCATTTTGTCATATTATTATTTCTTCATTTTGTCATATATTCCATCTTATCATATATTAAAATAAAAAAAGAAAAAAAAAAACAAAAAAATATTTACGTATTATTATTATTATTATTATTATTATATTATTATTATATTATTTTTATCATTAATTATATTCATATTGTACCACCATACGTGCTTTAAATGCAAGATATTTTTTTTTAACTAAACCCTTTAATGGTAATTAATCAATATCTTATATTGCTTGAATCACATCGAGTATAGCCAAACCTTGTCTATTTATATTTATTGATATATAAATTAAATGAAAATTATAAGATAAGATATAAGATACTGATATTATATTTATTTGAAACATTTTATTGTTATGGCGATAATAATATTAATATGGTTTAAAAACAGAATATGGTTTAAGAAGAAGGAAAAATTTTGCAAATATTTAACAGTTGTAGAAGTAATGATATTTTTCATATTAATAAAATTATGTTTCTGGTAAAAATATTTAAAAACATATAATTTTTGCTGACAACCATATTAAAATTTTTATTGAATGTAAACATTAAATGACAAAATTAAACAAAAACGTTGTTATCATGAATACAGAGTTATTAAAATTAAAGAAAATTAACAAAGAGAGCATAATATTTATTTATTTATTTATTTTTATTTTATTTGTAACTTCTACAACAAAACTTTCGTCTTAAAAAGTAGAAATCTTATGATGTTATTATTTACAGAGAAATATTAATACATTTAATTAACAAGAAACATTTAAGCAAAGAAACATAAAATATTAAGAAACTTAAGTTATTAATTATACGAATTTTGTGTTTAAAGTAATATAAAGTTTGTTTTAAAATAATGTAAAAAAACGTGTAGCGTTATTAAAGAATTGCCACGCCGATATTAAAGTATGGTAAAGAAATTGACTAAGATTTTTGTTTCTTACAAGTGCACTAAATCTTAGTCTATTAAACAGTTGGTATGACTCACGAATTGTTATAATTTTATGAAGAAATATTAGGACCCGTATTTTCAGCAAGTTCTCAATGTAATATTGTTGTAGTGATAATGGTGCAACCATCTCTTTTTTCTGTGTGGCTTAGAAAAGTTGAAAAAAAAAATCAAAAACCGTTTTTGGAGGTATGTTTAGCTTTTTTTTTGACGATTTGTGGATCGATTTTACTCATTTATTAGCGTTTATCTATGGGAAATTGATATATACAGTGATTTCAACAGACAGATGGGAAGACGGTCATAAGGATCCAGAATATATACATATATATATATATATATATATATATATATATATATATATATACCCGGCGAACTTCGCCTCGCCTCAATTTTAAGCCTTCAGACAAACTTTAGAGTAATATAAGATATATAAAAATTATTCCTTTACGCTAAGAATTTTTTTTTTCATTTGAAAAGCCATTAAGGAATAATTCCACACAAAATTTCATACAAAAAATCTATTTTCGATTTTTTTGATAAATATTGCACTGAATTTCAATTGATTGTAATGCTTTGAACGTATATGGATATAATGCGTGATTTACGACAATCCGGAATCAGTTTAACAATACACAAAACTCGTATAAATTGCAACAAGAAATATAGCACATTTACTGTAGAAAATTGCAATGCCAAAATGACACCTGACAGATTGCGCAAAGTCTAAGTCAACGTATAACGCCATCTATCGGATTTTGGCTGAGAACTTTCTATTTTTTCATTTGGAAAGGCATTAAGGAATGATTGCACATAAAATTTCATACAAAAAATCAATTTTCGATTTTTCCAATTTTCCGCATTACGCATTTTCTGCAATTTTCCATGATTTACACTAAGAACTTTCTATTGTTTGATTTGGAAAGCCATTAAGGAATAATTTCACACAAAATTACGTACAAAAACTCGATTTTCGATTTTTCCGGAGGGGTTTTCCAAAATTTTCTTCCGTAAAAACCTCGAAAATGCGAACAACTGACAAAAAAATTTTACAGAAATCGGCCTAGCCGTTCTCATTTTATGAATTACTTATACATTTTTTACACCATTTATATATATATATATATATATATATATATATATATACGTAATTATAAACGGAAAGACCAACTTATATATACCCTTTACACCTGTGGTGAGAGTATAAAAAAGTCCATCAAATTATTACTTTTAAATGCGTAATTTTTTTTTATTTTTGAGCAGAAAAAGTTTTTTTTTCGATGCAAAATTTATATAAGAATTAAGAAACAATAATAATTTAGTTTTTAAACAATGTTAGTAACAATTTTTTAAAAATAAATTTAATGATTCATATATGAAACAGAGAGCAAAATATTTCTCCATAAACTAAACAATAACCTGTCACAAAAATATTAACTTCAACATTTTAGGAACTTATAATATTTTATGCCAATATTATTTGATTGAAATAGTACAACAGAAAAAAATGGTTGATAAATTTTTAAATACTTGTAAACCCTGTTTAAAAAATAGTTTACAACACTTTTTAAATATTAGCTTTTAATTCTCTGTAATTTATTTTTCCAAAAATAAAAAATGTCCTGTATTTGTCAATATTTTGTGCATACCAAAGATTATCAGGATGCTGAAAATTCCTTAAATATTCAAAATGATGGCTTACTAGCAGACAATGCTGATAAAAAGTAAATACATTTTTTAATATCCTAACAAATTTTAACAAATATTAATTTTTCCCCAACAGCAATGATCTCGCAACCAATACTAATGTCTCGGCTACCGAATTGGCAGCTGCTCGAGCCGAAAATTGGTTATTAAACAAAAACCTAACAGAGGCTCATATTACCATTGAAAATCTAGAGAGTTTGGTAAAGACAATAATGGATAAACAAAATGTTATGCTAACGGAAATGTATCATTTAAAACGTTTGAATCAAGAATTAGAAGAGGAATCACGTTTACAACGTGACTATCATGCCATGGAAAGGAATGCTATGATTAGAGAGTTGCATGATGTTAGAGAGTTATTACAAAAGAGAACAACTTTATTGGTAACGATTAAATATTATATTAGCTTGTAGTTATTTATTGATATTATAATTATAATTATTATTATTAATATGATTTTATTATTTGCTTAGGATGAAACCCTTCAAAAGAATACCGAACTAACCAATGCTGTCCAAGATGCTCATGAAAAAATCTATTTAATGGGCATGAAATATTTACGTTTAAAAGACAAGCGTTTTTATCAATCATCCGATCAATCAGAATCAACTCATTCAACGGATGAAGAGCAAACGGAGTAGGCATAATAATTTTATGTATAATTTTTTTGATCATATATTTTATAAATATATTTATTGCAAAATAAAATGAATGAAGAATATTCTTTTTTTCTTTTAACATGTATTTGAGATTAAAAATCATGTGATCATTTAGTGTGTTTTTATTTTCTTAATTACTTTAGTAGTCGTAGTCTAGGTGGTGATTGTCATTTTACTGACCCTTTGGTAGACGTGGATATGATTGTATGTGCAAAAAAGTGCCACCTCGTAGTCATAGAGATGGCAATTGAATTCTTCCTAAGAATTGGTCATATTAAAATAACTAGTCGCTAGTCAATAAAGTAACTAGTGGTACCATAATCTTAAAGTAACTAGTTCGGAACAGCCTCCAAAAAAAACATTACTATAAGAAAAAATTTTTTTAACTTTACATTAACTCAAATATGAATCATACAAACCTGATGAAATTTTCTATAGCACAACGAAGGCGTATGAACGATATTTATGTTAACTAGTGTGTAAGCCATTGCACGTTGGTCCATGAAACCAGAATTTTGGCTAATATAGCATTTCAGGTACAAAAAGAAAAATATCTCTATTTTTGAATAATAATCACTTTCAGCCAGGTGGTGCAAATATATTTTTTTATTAAATTCGATAATACTCCTTCCATAGAAGCTCAAAGTCGAAAATTATAAATTTTTTGGTTTTTACATTCTGCAAAGAAATCACGTTTTTCAAAGTGAATTCCCAATAAATGTTCAAAATATCTTTAACAATATTATTAATAATTGATTGTAGGTATACAGAAAAATAAAATAAGTTCGTAATATTTAACAATAATGTCTTAAATATTAACACTTTTTTACATTTTTTGAAATGAATCAAAAGTCAACAAGACTTAAAATAAATTACTTAAATTTTCATTTATATTTTCAATTTGTAAAAAAATTTTTGAAATTTTCTTAGGAAAATTTTAGGTTATAGGAGCAGAAGAGAGCAGCTTTTTATCAAAATGATGTGCTGAAGAATGCCAGCAAAATTATGAAAATTTCTAAACATTATTTTTTTTTTACAGATTTTCTTGGAATTTTGCCATTTTAAGGCGTTTGTTGTTATTATTTTCATTTATAACTATTTTCATTTACCACTTGCAATCAAATCTAATAAAACTAAACCAAAGATTTAACAAAATTTTGCAAAATTACTAAAATTTTCATTATGAACAATTTAATAATATCTATGAACTAAATTTTAGCTTTTATGAAAAAAGTTTGGGAAAATAGTCATGACTGATTCAAAATATTTATGAAAAAATTTTTCAAATATATGATTTTTTTTTCTGACAACATTTTTTGTTTTTTAGACAACACTTTGTAAAATATAGTTTCCATATTATTTTATTTCTTTTCTTTAATTTCGTCCCATACATTATATTGTACGATTCTGAATTTTCTACATTTTAACATATTATTTTATCATATTGAAAAATATAACACTTTGTTTTACTTTCTTTTCTGTTCTCAAATAATGATTTTTTCTCTTTAACTTAATTAAATATTTATCTATTTAGTGTTAATAATATGGGTTAAAATTCTAAATAATTATGTATTTTATATTATTTAACTTTATTTTATGGTATTAATAATAACGTCAAATTTTTTTATTAATCATTTACATGTTGTGTATTCTTTACATTAGTTACCTAATTTACATGTTATTAAATGTATGTTGCAAGCTACTTGCTGATTGCTGTAAATGAAGCGGTAACACTATAATACCGTGATTAAGCGATAACTGCGGATAATTGCATTCAATCGACACACATTTACAAGCAAAGCCAGTTTTTTTCCACTCACGCATTAAAACTTTCTTTTTACGTCGAGAACTTGAACGAGTAAGTCAAATTAAAGTGAAGTATTAAAAAGAAAAGTATTCCTCATTACCAAGTGACATAAAAAAATTAAATACATTTCTTCATATTGTGAAATTAAATTCATTGCAAAAATTTAATATTTTTAAATTTCATTCGAAATAAAAGAAAGTGAATTGTGCTACTAGAATACACGTGGTGATCGATTTTTACAATTGTGTTCCAAAGCCACCATTGCATCTATTTATATTAAAGCTTTAAAAAAATCTTAGGATTTCTGTGGACAATTTTCTAAGAAATTGGTTAATCAAGCCGATGTATTATATATAATTCCGAAAATTCCCCGAAATTGTATGACTAGGAATTCAACTTTTTTCGATTTGGCAAAGTGACCTTATAATTTTATTCACCACTGTTGAGGAGACACTTCCATATTGCGTAATACACACAATTTCTGTTTTAATGTGCATTAACCCGTTTGTGACGTCATAAGTCTGACAAAAAGTTCATACCCATCATCACTAAAAAGATCTTAAACATCACCATCAATAGCTATAGAGTCTAATAGGAACTTCACCAACAGAGTTTGAGATTGAGACATATATTTAAAAAGTCACAGGGAAAATAGCAATACCTACACAAAAAACACTTGAAAGAAGTATGACGTAATTAGCAAGCAGGAAGCAAGGTTCAATAAGTATTTACAACATTCAATTAAAGTCTACACTATCACCTATAAACTAAATAATAATATTTACGCTTAATTAAAATATATATATATATATACCCTACTAACATAAATCTAAACACATTTTAACAATATCCAAATAATCTAATATTTCGTCCGTAATGTCATAAATTCGTCCGTAATACGTTTTAAAGCCTAAAAATGCATATTCCAATTTGTTACACTAATTACTTACACTTTGCTCTTTATTTTGATTTTTATATTCATTCATTATTTTTTCATTTTTAAGATTTATTGGGATGTATACCCAAGTTTATTAGTATCGTTACTTATTTTGTTTAAAATTGCGAAGCAAGTAAAATTAAATATTGCTTAATATAAAGTAAATAAATAATTTAAATAATTTAAAATAAGAATTTTTTAATGTTTTTATTTTTTTCTAAAAATTAAAATGTTTAATATGAATTGCGTTAAATGAATAAATTTTGTTAAATAATAATGGAAATGTAAACTTTTAATTTTTTCTTACGGATGTAAAATGAGGTAGGATGAAATCATTTGTGGGTTTTAGCAAAATTTACGCCGCTGAAACATTAGATAGGGAGGTTCATGAGGCGTTGGCCCCAAAAAACATCATAGTACACATCATATAGTACACAGTTTGATGAAACCACCATATTCTGCAATAGATTTATTTGGTCTTAACTCGATCTCAGCTTCATTTGATTTTTCCTGTTAGTTTTTAATTTAGTTTACACCAATAACAGATTTAAGGGAGTATTAAAATTTTATGTAAAAAGGTACAAGTAGTTTATGTGCGATCTAAAGGTATTAGCCGATAAGAACCCACCCTACGCAAACTGTTAGCTAGCAGTTTATTAACTCCCAACCGTCTTAGCTACATAACTTCAAAACAATATATTTTGTTATTTAAACTTGTGCACATAATCTTTCACCAAAGTCTATATAATTTTGACTTTAAGCGAAGCGTATTGTAAGCTTGTGAATGTTTGTCCACTTGTACATTACAACATACAGATGTGTTCAAGATTTACGTGGGTACCTGCCTGACGGCCCAAGCCCACGGTGGCCTTACCACCGGTTGAGGTACAATGCACCAACCAACGCCTCCATGTGCCTGTTAAGAACACACAGGTGGCAATTTGAGAGACTCATTGTCTGGATAAGTCCACTCCCCCTTGCTTAGGAGTTGAAGCTATCTAACCTCCTGCCGCACTATTGGCGACTTGTGTTGCTATGCAACACCACATCGGGACTATAAACCCCTTTTTGCGGTTTAGGTCCAAACCACAACCACCACATGACTCCCCGAAGGTCTTCTCCAACAGCCAGTATAGTACGACAACACCGACAAATCAGTGCTGCCGTACCAGGGGCTACTGGCTCCCGTGCTACCAGATTGTGTTAAGTCTCTGGTCAGGCCCAGAAGGTCCTTTTCTCCCATTATAGACCCACAGACAAGTCCAAGCAATGGTGCACCTTTTTATACCTGCCAAACTGTTACGCTCTCTAGCACTGAAGCTATCCTAGAGTGTAACATGACAGATATGAGCTATACATCAAGGAAATATTTTTCCAAGAAGACAAGCCGCCGTGGCGGATTACAACATACAGTCATAATAATATATATTTACACTATTTGGAAATTTGGATATGTTATTACAAACATCATAACCTTTCTAAAAATCATATATCATCGTTGGTATGTTTTTGAAAATATTCTAAGCGATATTAAATTTTTCTGACAGATTTTTCCTAATTTCCCTCTAATTTCTCTTTAATTTGTTTTTATTTTCATGTAATGATATCTTTCAACTAAGGACTATACCATCCTTTAATTTTTCCAATTCCTTTTTTCAAAACATAATGATGATGTCCCTTTTTTTAACATTCATTTAGTTCCTCTTCTACAACTTTTTTATACGTTTCAATTCGATCTGAATAGAAGTTTAGAAGATACAAATTTATTACCAAAATTTTTGCACTCGGACCCAATGTGCAACGTCTAAGCATTCATAAATATGTATATTGGTTATCGAATAGTTGGAATTTTGAAAAAAACCGGTTGCATTTTTTGAAATTCCGAAAAAAGTGGTTAATCGGTTTTTATTTTGAAGTTATATTACCATCAAAAATCTATATTTCTTAACAAAAATTAAATAAATCTTTAAATCATCAAATTAAAACTGAATCTAAGCAATAAGATATCAATACGCCTGGAAGAAAAATAGGCAATATTGCTAGATAATCATCTAGGTGAAAAAAAGAAGATACCGCAAGATAATCTTCTGGAAGATGTAATAAATATATAAAAAAATTATCTCTAAATAAATCTTGAAATAATAACATCTTGTAAAGCATTTATGCACATAAATCTTTACATCATAAAGCACGAAAACTGAAAACTCTCATAAAATATAAATTTTTTGCTAAAAGACAAACGAATTTCTTCAATATTTTTTTAATTTTTGAACAATTTTTCGACAAATGAAAAAATTGTGAATGAAAAATAAAAGTAAAGAAAAGTATTGCATTAATTTCTTACAGATAATCTCAATGAAATATCATCAATTTATTGCGGAGGTGATAATCACCTTACTGAAATAAGGGCAATATTTTGAGGATAAAAAATTAAATTTTTTATATTTTTTGCTGTTTATTGCCTAATTATCTTTAAATTAAGAAAAAAGTTCAATATTAGAAAAATATTGCTTTGATGATTTTCGATCCAGATTCAGGGAAAGGGAGAGAGCCCATATAAAGTAAATCTTAATTTTCTCATGTCTAAAGGAGTATTTCAGTGAAAATCTTAAAAAGTAGTACAAACAATTTTTATATCAAATTTCTAATAGGCGGAAAGGTCCGGGTGCAAAGTAGCCCCCATATAAAGTAAGTTATTCATTTATCGTTAAATACGTATTTAAAATTGTTGATTTTTTAACATATTTGGAAAGTATGTAATTTTTACATTTAAATAAACGTTTTAAATTTATGAGACACCAAATCTACTATGCTTAATACAATTAAAAAAAAGTTCCAAATTTTTCATATGTACTGCCTGCCACTTGAATAAGGAATCAAATTTTTTTAACTTTAATTAAAAAATCTGCTAAACTAAAGTTCAGAAAAAAATAATTTTTTGCGCAACCAAATTTCAAAGTGTTGGCTGGCTTTAGTTTCCTGAGGAAATAAAAAATATACATATTTTTTTATACTAAAATTATGAATTTATTTAAGGACATATATTTCTGTGGTACTTTTTCGTGTGTGAATAAGGAATATTTTAAAACTAAGCAAACTGTAATTTATTTTTAAATTTTAGGTTATAAAAATAAAAGTTATTATCTTCTAGCATTCAATTAGTAATGAGTACTGCCACCATTTTTAGAAATAACCTCAAAAATGCGATTTGGCATCGACTTGTACAATGACTGTAAGTAATTTAGCGAAATTGAACTCCATGCTTCCGTTATTACATCCTTTAAGGATTCTATCGTCTTAAAATGTTTTCCTCCTTCATAAACTTTTCTTGCAAGCCAACCCCAGACATTTTCCATTGGATTCAGGTCTGGTGTATATGGGTTCTAATCCAACACCTTGTTGATTAATCCATTTTTTTACTGCTCTGGCGGTATGAATCGGAGCGTTGTCGTGTTGGTACCTCCAAGGTATGGGTCCAAAGAAATCATAAAATTTTGTGAAATTCTTCCTCCAGAATGTTTTTGTTAGTAGTTGCAGTCATTTGGTTGGATACAAAAACCAGAATACGAAATGGCACCCCATACCATTATTCCGCCCTCTCGGCTGTGTCTGCAGCTCAAAAATAATTCTTCCTTATTTAGGTTATGGAAGTAATAGTTATACTCGTCGGGACCATCAATATTAAAGTTTTTTTCATCGGAAAACACAACTTTAAACCATTTGTCGGACGATGTCATTGTATTTTTGGCAAACTGTAGACGTTGTGATTTTCATTTTTCATTAAGTGGTGGTCGTTTTAAATACGGTGCACTGTTCTTAGACCACTTTTTTCACGTATTTTTGATATCGACATGGCAGAATGTCGGTATCTAAGAATGTCTAAGAATTTTTCGTCTTTCTTTTGGAGTTGTTGCCATTTTCTTCCGCCCCTTCATGTTTTTTCCATATCTTTCCATTTCTTTTTTAATTCCTTACTTTCTAAATATTTTAAAAGTTTAAAAATCTGAAGTCTTTAAAAAATGCAATTGCAAATGTATTTTTATACCCACCATCGAAACATGTAAAATGTCGAAAAGATCATTTAAGGCCCAATAAAGTATGTATATTATTGGTCCTGGTAAAAATTCTAACTCGATCTAGCTATGTCCGTTCATCTGTCTGTTGAAAGCAGGACAGGGCTGGAGAGAAACTAACTAGGGGAACAAAATTTATCTCAAATATATAAGATTTGTTTGGTATTGAAAATATTCAAAATCGGTTAATGAACAAAAAAGTTACTGCCCCAAATATTAGTAATGTAGGGTGTCCCTTGTATCTTCAGTTCATACTTAATCTCTTACCTAAATCATATACGATATCGAAATTTTGTACAGATAGTATAGGCGTTCTCCGCTCACTTTACTGTCCACCTCCCACATAAGGTGAGACAGCAACGAAATTTTGTACAAATAGTTCAAGGTCCAATATCAACTCGGAAACAAAAAATGGGTGGGTTCCACCCACCTCTCATATGAGATGAAATTTCAAAAAGGTGCAGATAGTGGGTATATAGATTCGGCCAAGCTGAATAAAACTTTCCCACTTGTTTAAAAATCGTTTTTATTTATGAAGAAGTAAGAAAGATCTTATGGTAGGTCAAGCCCGATCATATGATACTCTACATCATTGTGTATGTACACCATCAGTGTTTGTATTACACCTGTGGCCTATTGTGGACCGAGACTTGTGTTAAATATAAAATAAAACATACGAACACAGAATATTAAGTTGATATTAACATTTATATGAATTTATGCACTTTAGATTAATTCCTGAAGGCGAGCCTTAAGTGGGTGCTATTCTAAATTATGGATCAATCCTCATAAAATTTCGCATTGTTATTTTTACTTATATAAAACTTATTTGTGTCAACTATTAACTTGATACTAAAATTTTTATGAGATTTATGCACGTTAAAGTGATGTTTGGAAGAGTCGTTTATATGGAAGCTAAGGTCAATTATAGAGTGATCTTTATGGAATTAGGCACAAAGATTGATACATATACAAAACTTCTTTGCACCAAAATTTCTTAAAATATTAGTTTACTTTAGGCATTTATGTTCGTTAAAATCCTAATCTGGGGAACTAAGTGAAATAATGGATCCTAATCAATTTCACTAGATTTCGTCCTTGTGCCAAAATAATTATTCGTGCCAAATTTCATCAAGATATCTTTAAAATTGAGATCTGTACTTTGTTCACAAGGTTTACAAGGACAGACAGACAGATGGACGGACATCGTTAAATGAACGGCATACTTTAGGGTAGGGTCCAAAGATTTTTTCTGTGCGCTAAAAACATAAGTACAAACGTATAAACTGCAACCACCTATGGTGGTGTAGGGTATAAATATTCGTATTGAAGCTGATGTAATCACAATTCAAGCGCAGTTTACATCAAAATCTTCCTAAAAATGTTTTTATTATAAAGTTATATACTTTTGAGACTTTTTAGGTTTTTTTAGAAAGTGAAAAAGCGAAATAAAATCGCCAAACTGAAAAGTCGATATTTGTAGATATACGTTTACTATGGATATCCGTAGACTATTTGTGTGCAAAATTTTATGAAAATGGAAAGACATTCAGTAAATTTTTGGGCGTTCTTTCATTTAGTTTTTGAGATATTGTAACTGCATCAAACTATTAAAAGACTTAATTATATTTTTTTATTCTTTAATGTATTTGTTTTATATTTAATAATTTCGAAAAAATGATAAAATATAATAAATAACTAAATACTCATACATAATACATTATTAACTAATGCACTAATTAACTCTGTTTTTAATTTTTCATTTCATTTTAATTACCTTTTTTTTAAATTTAAAGATCTAAGAAATTTTTTGAACTAAATGTAACAATTAGCTTAATTAAAATTTTGAAATAAAATTAAAGACTTTAATAATAATTTTTGGTTTTAATAATACAATGCAGTTGTTTTATTCTAAATAAATTATTATTAATTTTTTGTTCTTTTGTTTTAAAAATTTAAAATTAAATTTGCACATTTCATTTTATAAGTTTTTGTAATTAATTTTTAATATATAAATACTAATAATTATCTTTAGTTACAATAAATATTGCTTTTACATTAAAATAACTAACTGTTTAGATTTTAGATATAATTCAAGACGGTATTTCTATATTTTTTAAGTGTTTTAATAGAAGTGTATTTGTTTTAAAAAAATTAAATATTAATTGAGTGCTTTTTAATAGGGAAATTAACAAAATTTATTATTAATTATTTCAATTTCATTAATTAATATTACAATTCCTTATTATTATTGTATTCAGGAGAGGGCGGGGAGGATGTTTTGGATTCCTTTTAAATGATTGTTAGAATTTTGTTGAAATTTAAATTGCTTCTTTTGCTTTTGGTTTGTGTGTGTTTAATTTTCTAAAGGATTTACTTTAAATTAATAATAGGCATTTTTTATAGCAGCACTAGTGATGAGAAATGCTGAACCAATTAACATGAATGTTATTATTTTAAGAGCACTTGGCCTACCGGAAGAATCTGAAAATAAAAGAAAATATTTAATTAATACAAATTGTGATGAAAATTTTCTGTTTGCTTAAATTTTTTGTAAATTTCGCTTTTTGTGCTTTACATACTTTTCTTATTGGACGCCACACAAGACCGATGTTTGGCATCACTTCTATAACCAAATTTACACTGGCACACTGAATTACGGCATTCAACATTTTCCGCACCCTTTTCTACAACACACTCAGTAGCCGTCGAACAAACTTCATTAAGACCTTTAAAAATAATAAGAATTTGTTAAAACTTATTATAATTATTCTAAAAGTTATCGATCAACCTTTTTTCGTTTCACAATGACCATTTTGGAAATGTTGTTTATCACCGCAGGAACATTTATTATCAATACAAGAGGCCAACAGAGGTTTGCATTGCTCATTGTCAATACATTCCTCCTCAATATTTTCGGCTAAAGAATTTTAAAGAAATTTTTAAAGTTCAATTACTTTAAATATTATTTTAGCTTAATTACCTTCTTTAATGCACTCATCTTTGAAGTGAACAAAACCTTTGCGGCATTGACAGGTTTTTGAATTATGCTGAGTAGTGCCATTGGAAGCAGATGTTGTGGCACACAATGAATTATCGACCAAGCACTCATCATTATCCAAACATTCCGCTCCAATACCTGAAAAATAAATTGAAACAAAATAATAATAATAAATGTTGCAATTATTTTTATATCAAAACTAGTTTCAATTAAATTCTTAATTAAATCAAATACAATTTTCTTCGTCTTCAATTATGCAATTTCTGAAAATTAGTTAGAATTAAATTTATAATTAAATTAATTAATATAATATTTTTAATAAAGTTGTGTAATATTTTACAATTCTAAATAGAATATTGGCTTTTAAATAAACAGTTTTCATAATTAAATAAATTAAATAAAATGTATCTAAAGCCGCTCATAGACACGTACTGCACAGATATATTGCCGATGAACCCCCCCTATACGTTTGTGCTTGACGATTTTGCTGGACATTTATCAATGAGAATTTTATTTTTGTGAACAAAAGAGTTTAAAAATAAAAAGATTAAAACTATTTTTTAAATTTTCTTTTAATTTGAAATGGCAAAATAAGATTTTCATGAATGAAACAAAAAAAAAAAAAAAAAAAAAAAATAGATAAATTCATTCGGAAAAATTGTCTGCAGTATGAATTCATTTTGATTTTTCATACTGCATTCTCAATCTCTCTCAATTTTACTAATACAAACTTACTGCGGGTGCTTATGTAGTATGCGTCTATTGGGTTCTTAAAAAACAACATTTCAAATTAATTTTAATTAATTTTGTTATTAAATCAATAACTATTTTGTTCAAAAGCAGATTCACTTATACTTTTTAATTTTGTTTACTGTCAATTTAGAGAATTAAAAAAAAGTTAACACTGTGCTTGAAAATGAGACTTATTTTTTTTTAACTAGATGGACACCCATTGGGTAAAACTAAGTTGACGACGCCATTTTTAAAAGTTCGCACTCGTTTTTGAGATATTTCATTTTGAAGGGCTAAAAGTGGGGTTAGGATTATTAAGTTTCCATAAATTTAATAATGTAGTTATTAAATTTCAACAAAATAAACAATTAAGATTCTATTAAAGTATATGATCATGAATTCTTATTATAAAATATATTTTAAACACTAATAGAATACTTTAATTTATTATTGGAGTATATATTCAATCAATCTATTGTTTAATTTTCATAAATAATGTTCCATTTATTTTTAATTTTTTGTGCTGCTTCCATAATAAAGCTTAAATCCAAATAAAGCGAATACGAGCGCCAACTTCGAAAAACGGTTGCAACCATTCAATTGAATTCAGCATACTCGAGTTAGCTTTACTAGTGGGGTGCCCAGCTTATTAAAATTTGCGACTAGCACAGTGTAATTAAAAGAGTTTTCGATTAAATAATTTTTCAGTTACAATTAATTTCCTAAATAAATTCCAAATTGATTTCAAAACTAGTTCCGTAATATTTTATAATACTGTTTAATTAAAATATTCATAAATCAATAAAGAATTTTCTTTATTAATTTATTTATTATAAATCAATAAAGAATTTTCTTTATTAATATTTTCCCAAATAAATTTAATTTTGAAAAGTTTCAGTTTAAAGTTTCGTTACGAAAACAATTTATAATTTGTTAAAAAACCATCTTCACTTGTAGTTCTGAATTTTTTTTAATTTAAATTAGATTAATTTCTTAAAAAAGAATTGATTTAAATGAATTTCAATTTTTTTGGTTAATTAATTTGGTAATTAAATGAAATTCCAGATTGATTACAAATTAAGTTTTATAATATTTTAGAATTCGATTTAATTATAATATTAATAACTAAATAAATAATTTTCTTTATTATAATAAAACTGACATTCAATTTTGCAAATTTTCAATTAAATATTTCATCAGAAATTCAAACTAATTTCATTATGAAAGCAATAATTATTTTATTCAAAAAATTCAGTTGTATTTTTGAGTTAAGTTTAGTTTTAATTTTAAAATTTTGTTTAAAATAATTTATTTAAAAGAATTTTCAATTAAACAGTTTATTAATCATCTCAAATATTTTTTAAATCTATTATATGTTATAATTACATCTAAATATACTATTTTCTTTCTTAATAAAATTGAGAAAGATTTTAATTTCTCCAAAAAAAATAACCTTGCAAATTTTCAGTTAAATGCTTCATCAAAATAAATACATAAATTTGAATGAATTCTATTTTGTTTTCTTTCTAGTAATTTTTAAATTTTATTTATTTTCAATTTAGATAATTTCTAAAAAATAATGGATTAAACAACCAATTTTTGAGTAAACAATTTATCAATCAAAAAAATTAGTTTCATTTGATTTCATAATAAAAAAAAAACACAAAATGAAGCAGACTGAATACAAAACAAGTTCTCGAATATTTTGTAGATCTAATAATTATAATATTAATATTTAAAATAATATTTTCTTTATTAAAGAAAGGATTAAAATTTCTTCAAAAATTTATTTATGCATATTTTTTAATTAAAAGTTTTATCCAAAATTTAAACTAATCTTAATACTTTCATTTTGAAAAATTTGTTTAATAACCAAATTCATTAGTAAGTACTTTTGAATTCTGTTAATTTTTAATTGATATGACTAATAATTTGGAAAAAAAGATGAACTAAAAGAATTTTCAATTTAATAATTTATTAAACATGAAAATCTATTTAAATTAATTGTTTAATGAAAACAAGTAGTCTTCTGTTATAAAAACTTTTAAATTCTATTTATTTTAGTTTTTTTTTTAATTTTCGTTATTAATAAAACTGACAAAAATTTCAATTTCTTCAAAAAATTCTTTAATTGAAAGTTTCATAAAATTGTCAAACTGGCTTCAATTAATTTCGTTATGAAAATAATTAAAGTTTTGTTGAAAATCTTGCTCTTCACTGAAAAATTATGGTCATTTAAATTATTTATCGAATATAAAAAAATGTTTAATTAAGTGCTCAAAATTAAAATTTTCTAATATTTTTTACTAAAAATAAAACAATTTACTGGTTTTAATTTTTTTTTTTCATATTGCATCAGTAATTAAATATAAATAAAAATAAGTAATGGTTTGAATAATTGAATATACAATTTTAATAGGTTAAATTTCAATTAATTTATATTTTAATCGACTTATTTTTGAGAGTTAATTCTTTTGTGATTTTTGTAAATTTATTTAATTGTAATATTAATATAAATGTTCTTTATTAATAAAACTGAAATTTTATTTTGCAAAATTTTCAGTTAAAAGTTTCGTTAGTAATTCAAACTAATTTCAATTTATTTTGAAATTAATAAAAAAAAATTAAATAATTACTTTTATGTTCGAATATCTTGCTCTTTAGTAAATTTTAAATTCTATTTACTTTCAAAATGATTCCAATTTCTTCAAAATAATTAAACTCTGCAATAGTTTTATCTTTTATAAATCATTTAATTCATATTTGTTTTGTAAATTAATTTCGATATGAAAACAATTAAACTTGTGTTTAAAAATTTTCTTCTTTGTAATTTTTGATTTCTGCTTATTTAAAATTTAGATAATTTCATGTATAAATGAATTAAAGGAATTTTTCAATTAAAAAGTTTATCAAATATGAAAACTGGTATCAATTAATTTTCTAATTAAAACAAAATCTATATTTTAAAAATGTATTTAAGTATAGTACTATTTGCAATTAAATAAGTCATTTTTTATTATTAAATATATTGAAAAAATGAAAATTAATTTACTTACATATTAAAATTCTAAAAATTTTCAATTAAATGTCTCATTAAAAATTCAAAAATCAATTAAACAATTTATCAAACGAAACCCGTATTCAATAAAATTAATTATTTAATTAATTAAACATATAATTAAAAATCATGTTTCTCAAAAACATTTATTTTGATTTAATTATAATTTTAGTTTCAAAATAAGCATTTCAAAATAAACAACAAAAGCATTTTAACTACTCAAAAACAAATACAATTCCTCCTCTCACTTACCTGGCAAGCACTCATCATCCTTCCGAATATACAATGGTTTACACACACAATTACGATTCGAACACATGGCATTTTTTACCGTACAACCATCATCACTTTCACATTCCGATCCCAAACCGGTATTATATACACACATCTGCAACAATTCATCGTATTCAGCATATTCTTTGCAAGTACAACGTCTTGGTATTTGGGTAGGACAATAAGCAGCACCAAATGGACTACATTGATTATTACTGGTACAGGATAAATGATATTGTATGGCTATAAATTACGAAAAAAAAAACATAAAATTAAATATAAAATAAAATAAATTTAATTTTAAAAAAGTTTTGAAACTTACGTTTACGACATCCTCTTAAATTGGTGTCATAAAAGAAATTCTTTTGGCAAATACATTTTTTCGTTTCAGCATCATAATGATTTTCACATTCATCGGAGCTTTCTGCTATCTCGCCCAGTTCTAGAAGATAAATTTATGAAAAAAATAAATTAATGAAGGTAAATACTTAAGGAATTAGGGAAAAATTAAATTAGTAAATTAGTAATAGTAATATCTATATTGAATATCTTTTGCCACCTACATTTAATTTTAAAGAAACTTTAAATTCTATCAGAAATTGCAAACATTCTACTCTTGCATTCAATTATATTCGAATAATAACTAGTAACTGATTACATAGTGGATGTGAAATCAGCAATATTCTTATCAATTTCCTATTTCTATTAAAATCTGAGTATTTATTTAAAAAACAACATCTAACATCATTTCTGAAGTCTTCCCCATTTGTTCTCTAATAAGATAAAAATTTATCTAGTTTAAAAAAAAACTTCAAAACATGATAGTTTAATTTGAAGTTTAAGTGGATAATGATCAGAAAAATTAGGAATCTATAAATTTAGGACTAATTAAAAAATTATACATAAAGGAGGAAAAATTCGGATATGTGGGTGCAAACTATAAGGAAATCTATTGTAAAAATTTAAAAGATTAATTATCATTAGTATTGCAAGATATATATGTGTTTTGAATTTAAGTGTTCCATCAAAATTTGGGGAGGAGTACTTAAAATTTTTAAACCATTTATGCTTGAAATTAAGTAAATCGAATATAAACTGACCCTTATACAAATTCCTTAACTGAACCATTATGCAAAGCTCAAAACTCCAAACCTGTGTTATTTACTTTAGAATATTTGTAAATTTTCCTTAAAATAATTGCTTATCCTTGAGATCTCAAATTATTAGGCACTAAAATATTTAATATATCAGCTCACCGACATACCTCAATGAGAGATCTATCATTAAAAGAAATTAAATAAAATACATTATGGACTACGACATTGATACCTCGCCTCCTCCAATGTAAGTTTTTTTTATAGTTCTAAATTTATAGTTTCTAGTTCACAAAAAATGTTTGCAATTTTCAAAGATGAATCACATTTGGAATCTTTGATTAAAGGAGAATCTTTGAGATAATTAGAGGAAATAGAAATTGATTTTAATGCTTCTCCGAAACAGTGTTGCCAGTTTAACCTTGTTAAGGGTAAATCTAACCATTCTGTTTTGCGTTTAGTCTCAAAATTTTCATCTTTGTTGCAGCTAGCCTTTTTTTAGATTCTTAAAATTACCTTAGTACTTCAACAAGGAAGTACACAAATTCTTATTTGCTATTAATAATTTTATATTTACAGAATCATCCATTTAAACAATTTTGTGTATTTATTCGTACAATAAACGGGTTTTTTGTATATAACAAAAATTTTGGGCCACCAGTAAAATGATCCAAAGCAAAATTGTTCAAATCGAATTTCTATATTTCATTTGGTCGATTTTTTGGCCGATCGTTCAAAAAAATTCCAATACAAATTAGGGTCATATTTCATATGAAAAATAATTCGTTTTTAATAACATATTTTTCATATTTTGTTTGAAATTTTCCTTTTTTAACATCGATATAGGAGGAGTTAAGCTTTTAGAATATTATTAGCTCGAGTGTGTAGCTGAAGCACGGATGTCGCTACAGTTGACCACCTTGAGGTTGAAAAACATATCGAAGCTTGTAATTTTTACAAATACGTGCTTACTATTCTAAATTATCTCTTCTGGTTTAAAAATTTGAATTTGTAATTTTTGGTCTTGATTATTTTTTTTTTTTTTTTTTTGTTTTTGCCCTACAACTTTTAAAATTAAAATTCTAAAATTTAAAAAAAATGTGGTGAAATTCTTCATAATTCTTTGTATTAGGCTAAAGAAAAAATGTTTAATTATCGCAAAAATAATTATTACTGATCTATATAATCTTCAAAAAGTCAAATATGCGTTTTGCCCGTTATCTCCGTTATTATTGGACCGACTTTGTCCATTTCTTCAACACAAAAATGCAGAAAGAAAGTTCGAAATCTTCTTTGCAAAAACGAAGAGGCTTCAGGAAAAACAAAAAGTTTTTTTTTACATGTCTACGCTATTTATGAATCGATCTTGTTGAATTTCAATAGCAAAATTCTCGAACAGATTTTCGATCAAATGATTGGAAAGCCTTTATATAGCAAAAAAGCAAATATTTGTCGGACGTTTATAGCCATATATATATATTATATATATATATATATACAGATTTCTGTGGACCAAAATAGTGTGACCGCTTTATTATTATTATTATTATTATTATTAATTGTACTGGTTGGAAGATCATTTACCTTAATTAAATAAAAAAGCACTTACCAGCAAAACATTTGCGATTTGATTGATAATAGCCTTGTTGGCATAAGCAAACATTATTGGAACATATGGAATGAGGAAGGCCAGTGCAGGATAATCCATTATAAGTACAGGGTTGACCATCTAAATATACACACAAAAACAATAAATAGCACAAATAAAAATGAAAAAGAAAAAAATCCTTTCCATAATATCAACTCACATTCTTGATTCTCAACATCGTCATCAGTGTTCGACACAGTTGATATAGTTTTTTCATCATCAATAAAACGAAATATGGTTGGACGGCGTCTTTGCCGTTGTTGATGTTTAGAGAGTCTACGACTGCTGGAACTGGTCGAGGCTGTTGTCGTAATGGTGCCAACATTTTTAACTTTCGGTGTTAATACTTTTAATTCATAATCTTCAATACTAGTTTGTACAGCGATTTCACGACTCGTTTGAGTTTCTTGATTCGTGGTGGCTGCTGAAAATTGTTTTTCTTGTTTCGAATCCGTATTTAAATCTTCTGCATCTAAATCGCTTAGAGAGTTGTTACTGTTGTTGTCGTTGATGTTATTATTGTTGTTGGTACTTGAAGTGTTGGTACTTATACCATTGACCAATTTAGTAATAACATTGAAATCACTATCACTGGGTGAAGATTTTGAAATATTCGAATTAGTTTCGGTTGGTGTGGAAGTTTGTCTTTTCGTTCTAGTATTAATATTATTATTACTATTATCGTTGTTAGTGTTATTGTAGTTGTTAGTTTTATTACTATTAGTTATGTTGTTGTTGTTGTTAATATTTTTATGGTTATTATTGTTGTTATTAACTTTAGATTTAATTTCATTGACATATATACATTTCAAACTTTCACATTTGACATTTTTACCTAATTCATCACAGTCAGTGTGAACAATACAAGCATCACCAATTTCTAAAAGAATTAAAAAAAATTCTAAGCTTTTTTTTTTTTTTTTTTTTTGTAGAATGTCTTCATCACTTACCCATTGATTTACGTCGGCATATGTTGCCATGTCTATGATAATATCCATTGGCACATGTACAAATATTCTCCTTACACTGAACCGAGTCACGATCATAACCAAAATAACAATCTGATTGGGTTTCACAAGTCTGATTTAGACCTTTTAATGTCCGACAACGTCCATGCACATAGGTTTCACCATCGGCACAATCACAGACCCCCGATTTACACTTGGCTCCCGTTGGCATAAGATTGCATTGAACACTATCTTCGCATTCGTCACCAATCAATGACGTCTTCAGACATGTCGAAAAATCACTGGAAAATACAATATCAAAATCAGTGCATTTACATTGACTAGTCGCCGATGAACATGATGAGTATTTAGCCGTACAATCGTCATGGGTATCACATGGCCAGTAGACAGCACTGGTACCTGAAAAGCAAATGAAAATGAAAAATTGTATTAAAATTTAATTTATATATATATATATATATATATCAACTTGATTAAAAATATGTATGTTTGTCGTTTTAGAATTATTTACTTAATAATTACCCAACAAACCAAGAAACGATACAGTATCATTAATGATATCATAATTTTAAAATTATATGATTAAATATAGAAATTATTTTTTTTATTAGTAAAATATGTTTAAAGTATTTTATTTTCAGGAAAATAAAAATAAATTGAAAATTTTCCCAGCAAAACCTTTTTGGTTTTCGGTAATAACAACTACTTATTAAAGTAGTTTCTTGGTAATGAGGCGTCATTATTATTTGCCTACTCTGTGTTACATTAATAAGCACTCAGTAGTATAATAGCACAGTAATACTGCAATCATGTGGATGAGTTAGCTAGAACCAGAAGGTTGTTGGTTCAACCCCATTCTGAAGCTTTTAGATTTTTAAAAACAAAATGTCTAAAAAGATATTTTAAACTAAATAGAGTTTTTGTCGCTTAGGATGCAATGTGCGAGATGGTGTACTGAGTAAGACGTTAGTCAGTAAAAACGAATGGTTAGTTTGTGTCCAAGTTCGAGTCTCACTGACGGCAAATTTTTTTTGTTTTTTTTTTATTTTTGTTTTCGTTTAGGTACATATTTTTGAGAACCCCTAGAGTCAAAATATAACTACATGAATTTGTGGACAAGTCGAACAAAAATAACTAGTTATTCAGGCAAAAAATAAGTAGTTTATTTTTGTTTCCAATTATACCTGCTAGCTTACCAGGAAAGCAAAGTTTTTGCTGGGTTTGTACAAAAAAAATATATATATATATATTTTATGTTATTTGTTATATGAAAATTATATTTTTACAGCATAATTTAGTGGAATTGTAAAAAATAAAAGAGGTTAAGAAAAAGGAATCAATATCAGCTTGGATTTTAAAGGAAACTGTTTTCAGATTAATGAAGTTTCGTATTACATACAAAATTATTTGTAGCAGGTTGTACTTTAGTTTGTTATCTCGTTTTATTTTGTGATAAAATAGTTAAAATATTATATATTTCACCAATCTTGGTATGCAAGTATATAATCTGGAATATATTGCCAAATTATCGTGCTAACTAAATTCAACGATATCAGTACTAATATCGTTAAAAAATGACGATATCATTTTCGAATGTATCTTTTAGAACCTATTTCATTTTAGAATTATAAATGATATCATTCTCGGGCTTCTTTATCACTGAAATGATATCGTTACGATATCATTATGATATCGTTTGGTTTGTTGCAATAACATTTTTCATATTTTGTATTTAGACGCTGTTTAATAGTTCATGTAATTTATTCAATGCAGGTTCGTTTATATCTTTTATCAGCTTTTTTTTTTATTTTACTTTAAATGCAACTTTTTTTTTTTGTAAATACTATAGTTTTTTTTTATTTTGCCAGGTGTTTAATTATTCACTATATGAATATAAATGCGATTATCAACAATAAGCGATAAGATTTATTATTTTAACCTCTACACGAATACCTATGAGCAATCGTTTCGCATGGGGATTAGTTAGAAATTTTGTTAAACATATTCAATTATATACATATGAATTTAAAAAATACAGAGGTTCTTATATAAAACGCGTTGGAGTCTTTTGTTTCGTTTTACTCCCAAGTGGTGGTTAGAGAGGCCAAATGTAACGTACGAGGTTGTACTGTTCTTAGACAAGAGTTGAACTTATATACCTCGGTGTATAGGAACTTTTCAAATCAGCGAATACCACAACGTCGTATATTACATTAGGCCGTAGGTGTTCTCAGAATCTCTCGGGGGCCAAATAAAATCCAGCTACACGCAGAGACAAAATATATCTGTAGTGACCATAATCTAAGAGAATATATTGCCATTATATATTATATTGGACTGTATTAAGAGTATTGTATGTTGGAGTGGGGTTTATATGGGAGCTGTGGTTAACTATAGACCAATCTTCATGAAATTTTGCATTTGGAGTTTGGATTTCCATCTTTGTAAAACCTATATCTGCTAAATTTCATTTAAATATTTCTATATCTAAGGCATTTATGATCATTTAACACTTATTTAGGGTGGAGATTTTTATAGAGGCAAGGTAAAATAATGTTGCTATCATAAAAAATTTCAAGAAGTATATTATGATTGGAACATATGGTCACAGCTAAAAATATATATGAATATAAATAATAATTGTTATGATTCCATTTTATCATATTGTGTCCGATTTTACGGTTTCTTTTTTCATGTTATGGTTCGAGTTTTTCATATTATTATTCAATCTTACTATATTATTATCCCATGCTATCAGATTATGATTTTATTATATTATTATTCCGTCTTATCACATTATTATCCTGTCTTATCATATTACTATCCCATCTTATCATATTATGATTTCATTTTATCATATTATTATTCCATCTTATTATATTATTATATCAATCATATCATATTATGTTTCCATCTTATCATATATTAAAACAAAATACATTATTTCAAAATTGTTTTCATAAATTGTTGTCCATTAATCATAAAAAAATATTTTCATTAACTTTATTTATTTTTACCATCATACATACATATGTTGTGTAAGATAGAACAAGACATTTGTTATTAAATAAATCCTATTCTAGCAGTTATTCAATATCTTATATTGCTTGAATCATATCAAGTGCTTGACTACTTATATTAATTTATGTATAAACTCAATGAGAATTATAATGAAGGTGGAAAACAAAAGTTAAAAAACAAATATATTCAAAAACAAAGAAGTTATGATTTTTTCAATCATATTTATAAAAACCATATTTATTTGTAAGATTTTATTGTTATGTGAATAATAATATTAATATGGTTTGAAAACGAAATATTGTTAAAAACAATAAAAAAGATTGACAATATTTACTTAAAAATATGTACCTAAACGAAAACAAAAATAAAAATAAAAAACAAAAAAATTTTGCCGTCGGTGAGACTCGAACTTGGACACATACTAACCATTCGTTTTTACTGACTAACGTCTTACTCAGTACACCATCATGTCCTAAGCGACAATAACTCTATTTAGTTTAAAATATCTTTTTAGACATTTTATTATAAAAAACTAACAGCTTCAGAATGGGGTTGAACCAACAACCCTCTGGTTGTTAATCCGGCGCTCTAGCCAACTCATCCTCGTGATTGCAGTATTACTGTGCTATTATACTATTGAGTATTTATTAATGTAATACAGAGCAGGCAAATAATAATGACGCCTCATTACCAAGAAACTACTTTAATAAGTAGTTGTTATTACCGAAAACCAAAAAGTTTTTGCTGGGTAGTAATACAAATAATGATATTTTTTGTATTAATAAAATTTTGTTTCTGGTAAAAATATCCAAAAACATAAAATTTTTGTAATCAAATACATTAAAATTTTGCTTGAATATGAACACTGAAAGATAAAACTGAAACAGAAACATTGTTATCATGAGTACAGTATTATTAAAATTAAAGATAATTAACAATAAGAACATAATATTGTTGTAATAACAATGCCGTATCCATGGTTTTTCTCTGCGTGTGATGCGCAAACGGCCCCCAGTCGTTGTCATCAAGCGCCCGTAAGGAAACAACATCGGAGGTGGGCAACTTGGCTTTCGTTGTGGAAAAAGCGTCAAGTAGAAAAGAGAATTTAGGGTGAGCATAATAATGCATTCCCAGAAGTATTGCTAAAACCTAAGTGGGAAACAGTGAAAAAGGGGGAATTTAACTAGAATCAACTCTTAAATTATAATTAAATCATTTCATATTGTATTTTCCAAGTTGTACTAAAATTTTAATAAGAAAGAACTTTTTATTATTAGGAAATGGAAAGCATAATCATATGTAAAATGGTATTCTTTTCACACAAACTAATCATTTTGTCTACAATTACGCTTTAACTTTGGATTAAAATTTTATAAGTTAATGGCCATAATGTCATATTGTATAAATATTTTAATTTTCAGGAAAATTCGAAATTAATTAAAATTTTGTTTTATTTTAATTTACGACATCGATTCCCTTACGTTTACTTGATAGGTTAACTGTTTGTAATTGTATTGGTTTTTACAAAGTTTATTTTGCTAAATGCGCTCTTTAAAGTTACCATAGTTAAAAACACCAAATTTTAGTTGCAGTTTTAATTTTTAGAAAAAAAAACTTCTAATATTTTTATTGCACAAAACTACAAATTAATTTAAAAAAATGTTTAAAAACTGCCAAAAATAATTCGAAAAGTGCTAGCAAAAGTGTAAGGTACTATGTTTATTTTTTCATGCCAAATAAGTTTAAAGAGTGCTAGATCTAGTACTAAAAGTGCTAAATTGGCAACAGTGACTGGTGAGGAAACTGACACTTTAGACTATAACAATGATACAAACACTACAGGGTTGTGCAAAAAGTATACTACCGATGTGGAAAACATGTTGAGGAAGTAAGTGAGAACATAGTCAAACTCACCCTCTCTGGTGCACAGCGAAGAAAACAACAACCAAGAAAATGGAGGGAAGGATCAAGTAGAAAATGCCATAATTGGAATCAGAAACCAGTGTGGAGATTTTGGAGGACCTGGTGGGAGGCATCACAACCCCTCGAGTGGAAAACATGTTTGAGGAAGTAAGTGAGAACATAGCCAAACTCACCCTCTCTGGAGCACAGCAAAGAAAACAACAACCAAGAAAATGGAGAGAAGGATCAAGTAGAAGATGTCATAATTGGAATCAGAAACCAGTATGGAGATTATGAAGGACCTGGTGGGAGGCATCACAACCCCATGAGAAGTCGGAAAACTTGCCCTAGTGAAAAAGCCGGCATCCCATCTCTAACTATATCACCTTTCTTTATAGAAGGTTGGGGCAGCAAACTCGCAAATTAAGCCATAATGAAAATTATTGGCAAACAAAATAGATGCTAGCCGAACAATGATCGTACTACTGCAGATCAACCTCCATCTGATCAAAACGGCAACACACGCCCTGATGGAACAAATAACAAAAGGTAAGTTACCTGTAGTTCTCATACACCTTGGACCGTAAGAAACAAAGTTTCTGGATTGAACGATCAAAATTACCAACTTTACTATGCTACATCTGAGTTTCGACCCAAAACATCATGATGATAGATTCGGAAATGGAAAGACTAAGTACCCATATTACAAAAACCTTTGAAGGTTGCGATCATCAAGAGGGAAATCCTAGATAACAATGGAATTAATAAATCTCAGAAAAGAAACCCGAAAACTCCTTAAGAAAACATACCCGGAAAACAACTCAGTATACTAGGATGAGTACAATACGAAGTTCAGAATACACAATAAAGCAACAAGAACAGCCAAACGAAAATCCTGGATTCTTTTTTGCGAACGGGTTGATAGCATAAATGACGTTTCTAAAATTAAAAAATTCCTATTAAAAATTCACACCCACCCGGAAATACTCGTTGATTCGTATGGTAGAAGGTCGGAAACACGCCTATATAAAAGGGAGATCCATAGAGACAGCCCTGCAGGAAGTTGTATACCATACTGAAAGATCTTTTGATCTTGGAACATAAACCCTGGCTATATTCATTGATATAGAAGGAGTTCTTAAGTTTTATTGATGCCCTACAAAAATATGGCATAAACCAGGACTTGATTGCTTGGAGAAGCCACCACTATACATAGTCGACTAAGGATTCTATCCGATGAAAGTTCCAATGCTTCTGTTACGCAGACGACGTCGCGATACTGTTGAGGAGAAATAAACCTAAATTGTTATGTTAATGAGCAAAAGAAACTCTAAAGGCATCTTACAACTGGGCAGAAGAGCATGGGCTCAATATTAACGCGGATAAATCTGAAATCAGTTTGTTTACCAGAAAACGGAAGATACATACTTTTCAGTAGGTATTTGACAAAGAACGTCAAATATCTAGGTGCAGTATTCAGTTGGATATTGTCTTAGAAGGACCACATAGATAATAGATTGGAGAAAGATGACTTACTGGCTAATTAAAGCGGTTTACTGTCAATCATTTCATATGCTTCGTTAGTATGGTGGACGTCTGTTGGGAAGAAGGTGAATATAAAAACTCTTCAAAAGATACAAAAACAGTGTTGCATTAGCATATGCGGCGCAATGAGAACCACATTGATCGAGATACAGGTGAAATACGAAGCAGATTTAGCACGCGTTTGACTGATGATAAATGGGCGAATGGCTAGTAAGAGACCATAAAAACAAGCCCTAAAACATACTTGATATCTTACTAACAAGAGTCGATTTATATACACACAGAGAAAAAATATAGTTGTAGTGACCATAATTTAAGAGTAACATATTATGATTGAAACATATGCTCACAGCAAAAAATAGAAATGATTATAAGTAATAATTATTATGATTCCACTTTGTCATATTGTATCCAATTTTATGGTTTATTTTTTCATCTTATGATTATAGTTTTACATTTTCATATTATGATTCCATTTTATCATATTATTACCTCATGCTATCATATAATTATCCAATCTTATCATATTATTATTTTATTTTGTCATATTATTATTCCATCTTATCATATAATAATAAAAATATAAATTATTATTTTTATAAAATTTTTATTGAAAAATTTTATATATATATATATATATATATATATATATATATATATATATATAATATTTACATATTATTAGTTATATTCATTACGTGGTTCAAATGCAAGATTCTTATATTGTATAACCAAACCTTGTCTATTTATAAACATTAAATGTCAAAATTGAATCAAAATCATTGTTATCATGAACACAGAGTTATTAAAGTTCAACAAAATTAACAATCAGAACATAAAATTGTTGTAGTGATAATGCTGTAACCATGTTTTTTCTCTCGATGAGATGACTCGAAAATTGGTGACCGAACTGGAATGGGATTCTATGAAAAGAGCCGAAATACAGGTAAATTCGTTCACATTCCAGATCACAACACTGTTTTTCAAGCGGAGATCATGATCATGGTGAAAACCTTGAGATAATATGGGTTCCAAAATGGGATCTTTCCTGAACACCATTACACTTTTAAACCAAAAGAATGGGCAATAGAAAAGCATGTCAGGAGTTTGCAGAGCTCCTCTGTTGGAAGAGTGACTCACATAATATGGTGAGGCTCAAATTAAGAGAGAACATTAAGAGACCAGTTGGTCACAGAGCATTAAAGGCTCATTTAGCTCTCATGCACGCAGAGAAAAAAATTATTATGGCATTATCACTACAACAATATTATGCTCTCATTGTTAATTTTCATTAATTTTAATAATACTGTGTTCATGATAACAATGTTTTTGTTTCATTTTTATCATTTATGTTAAATTTAATTTGAAGCATGTTATCAGAAATTTTGATCATTTTCTTATATAATACGTATGACAAAGCCAATTCATAATATATTAAAATTGAATCATAATATGAGAAAATCAGATCATAATGTAATAAAACCGGATCATAACATGATAAAATGTATATATACAATATAAAAGAATCTGATCATAATGTGATAAGTTAAATCATTTTATGATTATAATTTTCATATTTATTACTATTTATGACCATGAAAATTTTTACAGTAATTATAAAGTCCAATCATTTTGCTCTTAGATTATTTATGATCACCGCAAATATATTTTTTTGTCTGCGTGTGGGCATAAAATGTGTAGAGCATACGAGAAAGAGGATGAAACATTGGAACACTTCCTGTGTCATTACCCAGCATTTGATCGCATCAGAAGCGAACATTTTCGAAGTGATAATATACCCCATCTGGAATACCTTAGGAACATAAAGTCGAAATTCCTGAAGGATTGCATAGAAAGAACAAAATTCTTAATTAAATGGAAATAGTATTTTAAGGCATCGAACATCCTCTAGAGCGCAGAACATGCCAAAAAGGTATAAGTGTATAGCCATAAAGGTATGGGTCATCAATTGCATCTCTTTTCGACCTGACCTAACCTAAATATCTATAAATAACCAATAATTTTAATTTTATTGACCAATTTATAAAATATGTAATGCTCCCGAAAAGAGTTTGCAATTTAATTTATTTCTTCAGCAAAATAAAATCTTTAACAAGTTTCAGAATTTTTTGTGAAAGAACGAAGTTTGTAGCTGATAATTTGAAAACCAAAACATAAAAAACAAGTTTTTTTGCTATATCCCTGCGATTTATGGACTGATTTTAGCGATTTTCAATATCAAAATTCTCGGAAGCTTTACATATATTTTGATATCATATATCTAAGTTATCAATGGACTTCAAGCGACACACAGACGGATATTGTTATTATCGACTTATCTTCCCATAAAGATCCAAAATATATATGCATTTTGGGGTCATAGTCGAAAAAAGTAGAAATTACAAACGGAATGACAAATTTATATATACCATTTACACCTGTGGTGAAGGGTATAAAAATATATAAGCAAAAAAATGGTTCTGGTCACTGTTGTTTTAGTTTTCATAAATAACAAACAATTCAAAAACCATTCCTTATTCTTCGGTTTATACATATTTCATTAAACATTGGAAATTTTTTGTTTAACTTTTATTAAGTTTAGGTTAACTAAATAATAATAAAAATTTTAATCTGAAATCCTTTAAAACTAATAACATTTACATATATATTTAAGAAGCATCTTAACAAAATATGTCATTTTGGTCATTTACAAAATATTATATTATTTTTCGCATAATACAATAAACAACAAGGTACAATTTTTAAAGAGAACGTTCTCAAATTTAATTTCCCTAAAAAGTCAGTCAAAAAAAAAAAAAAAAAACAAAAATATGACAAAAACAAAAAACAAACTCCAAAAAAATAAAAAAAATGTATGAAATTAAATTTATAAAGAATTTAAAAAAATCACAAAACGGAATTTTTGTTGGGAAAACTAATGTGTTTAATAAATTGTATATAGAGAAAAAAATACATGTTAAATGCTGCAAAATATGGCGAAAAAGAAATGCTGCCTTTTAAGAAATATTTATTGCACTTTTGGAATGTAAACACAATATATTTATTTTCTTATGTTTGCCTTTTTTATTTTCTGTTTTCAATTTTTTAACTTTACAAGTTGACACATAGACACATACTGCATATGCTCATGCTAGAAGTATGTTTAGTAAAATTGAGAGAGCTTGAGAATATGTGCGTCATACCGACAATGCGGTATTAAAAATCAAAATCGTTTTGATTTCAAAATAAACTCATACTGCAGACTTTTTTCCGAATAAATTTGTTATTTTTTTTTCTTTTGTCATTTATGATTTTAATTTTAATTTGTTATTTTAAATTAAAAGAAAATTTAAAAAAAATATTTTTAATATTTTTTTAATATTAAGGAGGGTTCTTCGGCCGTATCTCTCTGCCGTATGTGCCTATGGGTGACTTAATAATTGTAAATGATTTAGTTGTATAATGATTTTTCGTTTTTTTTTTGTTTTACAAAATAATAGAAAAAAAAAATAATAAAATCGATGAGCGAAATATTTCACAAAAAAAGGTACTTTAGGAGATACAGACTTATTAACAATTGCTTTTACGATTAGCCCCACTGTGCACCGACACATATTTTTCAGTCGATATCTCATGAATGGTTAATTCTAGAAACATGAAATTGGACACAACGATGTTTTAATATTCGAAAACACAATCCGTAGAAAATAATAAAAATCACTTAATCCGAAAAAAAGTGTTGGGCAAAAATGTGTGGGATCGGTGTGGACTGAAGCAATTTTAGAATACTATAAGTCATAAAACTAAATAAAAGCATGTACGATAACGAAACTTCGTATAAATAGTTCAATGATAATTATAAATTCGAAAATAAAAAATCCGTCTACCTCACAAAAATATACCTGGGCAGAATTGTGGGAAATTTTGTAACCTATAAATATTATAATAACTTCGAATTGCATACGACGCACAATAAGCGAGATACATGCAGAAAAGTGATTTTTGTAGATTTTAACCGTAAATAACTCGCCAAGACGAAGCTATACTAAAATTCGCTTCCAACCATTAAATTCCCGTATTTGGCTGGACTATAATTAAAGTAAATAAAAATAATTACAATGGTAATGAAATTAAATAAAATATTTTTTTTATTTACAATTTTTATTCGCAACATGATTAAATATAAAAAAGGAACCTCTGCAGAAATAAGGAAAGCATTCAAACATCATGTTTTTCAACAAAAAAGAAAATAGTACAAATTAAAATATGATTGAAAAAAAGAAACACTTAAAAAAACATTGAAAGTATATGTTGTAAGTTAAAGAAAAAATAAAAATATTGTATGAAGAAAAAAAATTAAGAAATATATAGTCGGTCAAGACCGACCATATGATACCCTACACCATTTTGCTTGAGCATCAAAGTTCGGGAAGGGGTCATACCAAGGCTTTTACTAAGTACAAATACAAATACTGAATATTGCGTAGATACTAACTTCTATATGATTTTATAAACTTTAAGACGATTACCGGAAGTGGGTTTACATGGGAGCTATGGTAAATTATGGAGCGATTCTCAAAAAATTTGACGATGTTGTTTTTACTTATATAAAATTTATTAGTGTCAAATATTAATTTGATATTAACATTTGTATGGGATTTGTGCACGTTAAAGTATTTTTCATAAGAGGGGTTTATATGGGATCTGTGGTCAATTATGAGCCGATCTTTATGAAATTTGGTATACAAATTTATATTTATATGAAACGTCTACGTGCCAAATTTCAATAAATTATTTGCTGTACTAAAGGTAAGTTATATTCCGGGAGAACATTTTATATGGGGCTAGGTGAAATAATGAATCGCACAAATAATTTCAATAGGTTTCGTCCTTGTGCAAAAGTAATGGTTCATGCCAAATTTGATCAAGATATCTTTAAAATTGCGACCTGTACTTTGTTCACACGGTTTACAGGGACAAACAGATACCCATACGGAGGTACATTGTTAAATCGATTCAGGATATAATTCTGAGTCGTGGGTCCGATGATTTTTTTTCTGTGCATAATACCCTAAACACCTATAGCGGTGTAGGGTATAAAAAACAATATAACAACTAAATGTTCATAGTCGTTGGTCAAGGAAAAGTTAACGAATAAAAAAAAAACGAATTAAAAACTAGAACTATTAAAAAACTTGACCTTGATAATAATTCATAGTAATAGAAATTTTTTTCGATGTTTTTGTTGTGTGTATATTTTGAACTATATATATATATATATATATATATATATTTTTTTTTTTTGTTATTCGTTTAATAAACAAAAATTTTGTTTTGGTGTTTTTGGAGTGTCATTGTATTTAACATGTTAATATTAAATATAACAACGTCCACAACTATATTAAATACTAACAACTTTCATGTTACGAATTTTAATATTAGTCGTAATAATCCTTTTCAGTCCAAAAAACATGGCTACTACTTATTTTCTTATTACTTATATTTTCCTACACTCCTTAAACTATGCTAATATTTTTTTTCGTTGTTTGTTGTTTAATAAAAAACTAAATTGGTTCGTATTCTATTGATGTAACTTTTCAATTTATTTTAATTATTAATTACTGTTACATTGTTTGTTTGTCCTAGAATAAATACAAATATTTATATGGGAAATTCTCTTTTTAAGTTTACTTTTAAGAAACCAACCTTAAACCTCAAATACTTTTTTTTTATTTTAGAATTTTTAAATTAGGCCCTGTTTTATACTCTTCAATTAGTGTATACTTAAATACAAACTTAGTTAAGAAACATTTAAATTAAAGCTTACATTTAAGCTATGTCTCGTTTTACAGTTAAAAACTTAATTTGACAAGAAAATAAATAAAGTGGTTTTGTGTATTTACAATAGAGTTTCCAAATATTTATTTATACTAAAAAATTTTATATTAGTTATGTTAATTTTTTATTGAATATCCCTTAAGTCTTGTTCAGAACGGCGCGAAATTACGAAATTTCATGCCGAAATTACAAATAAAATCTAGAGTGTTCATACTAGCTAGATGACATTTGATGTAATTTCGTGAACAGCTGATACTTATTGTTTATATTTTAAATTGTTATAGGTTTAAATAAAGTATTTTTAAATGGAAACAAATAAGAAACAAATAAGAACAAACTTACTAAATTGGAAATTATTAATGAAAAACTTGCTAATAGGAAATAGTTATTTCAACAATTAAACATTTTTAAACATGCATTTCATTTTGCAAATCACTTTAATAATAAATTTTAAGATTTATGTTTAAATTTAAAATCAGCTGTCAATTGTTTTTTTTTTCTTCTGACGATTGAAACATGCAGTACATAGTTGAAAAAAAGTATTTTTTCCTACCATGTGCAGAGTTGCACGGAAATGGGCATCGTAATTTCAATATAATTTCGCCGAAATTACACAAAATTATGTAATTTCGCAAGTGTCAAAATGTATGGGAAATTACGTAATTTTAACTTGATTTCGGCTGAAATCACGAAAGTATGTAATTTCGCGTCGGTCTGAATGCCCTATTAGTTTAGATAACTATTTGTTTATGGTAATGAAAAAAATCATTATAAATATCAAAATCCCTTTTTTTGGCAAAACATTTTTTGATGCCACCCTAATGTGGCACCAAAAATAAGTAAAAAATCAACAATTTAAAAAAAATTTTGAAATAACTTTAAAGGTGTAAAGAAATCTTAAGCTTATGGGTTATAAAATTGGAAAGATGTTGGTACAAAGTGTATAACCACAAAGAAAATATAAATTTAGAGCGTATTTTGAAATCTTTTTAAAATTTAAATTTTTAAAATTTTATTAAATTTTGTATTTTTATTTATTTTTGTTTATTTTCAATAAATATTTTTGAGGACGTAAAACAATTTTCATACTTGAACTTAAGGGATGGAATAAGAATATTTCAGTTTTCAATCATAAAAAAATTTTAAGAACTTAAGTACGATTTTGCCACTAAAATCAAAAATTCTAGATCTGAAATGGTTCCATGAGTGTTTGAAAATAACAAGTTTTTTTTTCTTTTGATTGTCCAATTTCTTTAATCTAAACTGCAAATACTTGTAGAAATAGGACAACTTTTGTTCAATGTGTCATTGACCAGGTTTAAATTATATTGTGGACAAGTGGCGAAATCAAAAAGTTTTAATTTTTTGCAGTTTTTTGATTAGAAAATTTCCGCCGTTTCTAGTATTACAAAATAAAGACTTCCATTCTTTATTTTGTAATACTGTAATTACGAATCATTTGAGATACATAGTTATGGTGACCCCTAATATTATAATTATACAAAACAATATAATCCAATGTCTCCCAAATTTCCCCTGCTCGCGCCAACCTAGAATTATGCAAACTTGCACTTTTAACTTTTACGTTTCAGGTCACACAGACAAAATTAATAATAATTGTGTAAAGAAATAAAAAGATAGTAAATAATTCCCTACAATTATTACTAAATTTAATTTTTAATTTTTTGCAACTGCATTTGTTTGTAATGACTGCAAATATTTTGTATTTCCGTTCGCACAGACGGAATTACAACTAGTTTTGGACCAAAACCAAAAAGAACTATTACCGGAAAGATTGACAACAAAATAAATATATAAACAAATGTAAAATTTAGTTTTGAAGTTAGTAATTGTACAGTAATTATTAAGTAATTAATAAGTAGTCAAAAGTGTATTAATGTTTTTTTTTAGTAAATAAAACTAATCAAATATTTGTCCTAAATGTCGTAACCACTATATAAAATATTTCCTAATTTCTCTTTTTTAATGAAAAAAGATTTTTACTTATCATTAATCATAGCTGACATTTTATTGAATTTTGTTTGACGCTGTTTTCTCTTACAAAACATTTGCAAGATCAAACAACAGCAAACAATATTTTTATAAAACTAGTGGATAGAGATTTTATTTTTCTTAAAAAAAAAAGAAAGAGATCCTTTTACATTACATCTTGTTAATGTGCCCCCGATAGCAGCGCTATGGAGGGTGTCCAAACTAGGGGAGAAAAAACGTGAATAGCTCTAAGAGGTGCCCTTTTCATAAGGCACACTCACAGCGTAACTTCAATGAAGCTAAAGTATCGCGTGGTCAAAAAACGTTTCAAAATTAAACGTTGTAACTCTTAAGATCGATTTAAAATCTTTCGTACTAGCATTTTTTAGACTTTATATGAAATTATATTTATAATAAATCTATTCTCTTTTAGTTAAGCGAAAAATAGGTTTCAACAAAAAATTGCATAAGAAGTATTCATGACCTGAGATCGCGGTGACTTTAATATTTTATAAATCTTTGAAATCGGTGAAAATGTATATCAATCTACAGCTGTTATTATAACTTATATTGGAATCAAGTGGCACTTAAAAATAATTAATCGTTTGAATTTAATGCAATTTTTAACATTTTTGGGTGTGTATTTTAGTTATTGAAAAATTTATTTTATAGTTATATAATTCATATATGCGACTTTTTATTTATCAACATCATTTAAAGATTTTCTTTTTTTATTTTTTTTTTTTTGTGGAAAAATACATCAACGAATTAAATGCAATTAAAATATAATAAAAAAAATCTATATATACTTTGTTTTTTGCTCTATGTGCTAAAGGGAGATTTAAACAGATTTGCTGTCGCGATGATGTTGAATAATATAAGTGATGAAACACAACCAACGACGTCAACGTTATATACAAATTTGACATTTCTTTGCCGTTCGAATAATATTTATATATATATATATATATATATATATATATATATATATATATATTCATAAAACTTTGGCAATCAATTAAAAGCAAACCGTCACGTTGCCGGCATTGTTGTGTTTCTACACTTATTTTCCTGACGACATTCAAAGTTTTTTTTCCAACAATATTGCCATCATTTATAAAAAAAAAAAAATATTATAAAAAAGAAAAACTAAACAAAGAGAGAAAATAGAAATTCTTTAAAGAAATTAAATTAAAAAAACTGAAGTATAATAATATTTATATATTAAAAGTGATGATTATAACAAATAATGAAAAATAAGAATTATAATTGTATTTTACGCAAAACCTTGGCAATCATCTTGCCGTCTTGCTGCCGTTTTTGTTATGTTATTTTTTTCTCAATATGTGGCAAAACGTCCCGTTGCCGGAATTGTTGTATTTCTACACTTAAACATACCGAACCTCCTTTAATTTTTATTTTATAGTGGTAATTTTTTAGATGTTGTTGAAAATAGAATTTTGACAATTTTTTATAATTTTTTAGCTTAAACCTCCATAACACTAATGCCGATAGCCAGCTAATCTTGATACCAATTAGCGTCATTAAAAAAATTTTTCAAATTTTTCTGAACCCCAAAAGTAAACGAGTGTAAAGAAATGCCCATATATATTTTCTCTTAACAAATTTATTGTAAGTAATTATTTATCACGGTTCGATAACGTGATAAATTAATAAAATAATCACAAGTAACACAGGTATACAAGTTTTGGGAACTGAGCAACCAAAGGTGGTTTCTAAGATTATTTAGGACTCATTTTTTTAATTGGTTTTAGTTTTCGAGATATCAGCAAAAATATTTTTTTACTATACTTGAAAACTGCTAACAAATTTATTCAATAAAATGTAATAAATCGAAATTAAAGATCTGTAAAAAGATTGAATCGTTCATATTATTTGGGATCTGTTTTACATATTAGGGTTCAACAGTAGGAACTCATCATGCCCTCTTTCTAAAAAATACTTGGTATTATTTTTCAATTTTCGCCTTTCTCGCTATTCGTACCGCCAAACTTTTATATAAGAAATCGAAATATAAAATAAAAAAAAGTTTTAAAGATATTCTAGTTCCAATCTTGTGGTATTTTTGCAACAAAATCTCCATTTCTTGCTTCAAATCGGGGGATTTAATTATCCTCCCGTTAGCAATCATGCTTTCGTGAGCACGTTTCTATTCAGTGCTTTGAAGAAGTTCATGATAAGGTAAGGTTTTATGTGAAGATGTGCCTTGAAAGTATTCCATGAGCTTAGAAGTGGTGAAAAGTATTCATGAAATTAAATATATCGTTGATATCATCACTTATGTTATATTTTTCTTTAGAATCCACAATAGTGCCTGATTTTTGGTTATAGTGTCAAAGATTTGTAATATTGTCAAACGTTTTTTACCCCTGCAACCATAATATGATTGATTCTGCTAACTCTGTTAGTAAATTCAAACCTCGAATCAAGTTATTCAACTCAATCGGTAAAACACATTAACCAAGGTAATGAAAATACTCACCTCTGAACATTTAACAACAATTTGCCCATTTTCTTGAGAGTACATTTGTAAGCATAATAAAAACGTTTGAAATCGTCTTTATAATGTTTTTTTCAATATTTCTACATGACCTGAAAAAATCCAACATTAAAAATATGACTGAAATCAATCTTTTAGCGACGTCAATATTAAAAAGCCTTTATGACAACACAAAGGACCTAAAGCTAACCTGAATTTGTAAACTTTTGTAATTAGTATACTTTCAGGGTCATTTCTTGGTTAAATGTATTGCATATATGTACTTGTGTTCTATAGAAGAAAGTAAAGTTGATATAAATTTAGAAAAAAGTAATTTAAATAACTGGGGTTTTCTTTAATAATTTATTTTTGAAACAAATAAAGAAAAATATTTAGTGCATTGCAGTATTACTTATTTCTATGACGATGAAATTGAAATTTTGTATAAAAATTCACCATTTCAACTAATGCTGGACAGCCTTGTCTTTTGAAATATGTAAAAATAAAAACATTTTTATTAATAATAGTTTGAAAAAAAATGATAGAATTAGACTACATTTGTTTTAGACTTCCATAACATCTTCCCAGCAAATACAAATGTTTGATAACAAATTGAGAATGATTTGAAATCAAGTACTTTCTCAAATGTCAAACATTTGAGAATTATTTGAAAATAACTTAAAAACAATAGCTTTCTCAACAAAAGGACGAATTAATTGTCAAATTTAAAAATGCTATTATTATCGAATCATAGTTAAATGTAATTCTCAAACGTTTTTCAAATGTGGATTGTGACCACATGTGGAACATAAATAAAAGTAATTTGCATTTTTAACTTTTGTGAAGTTTTCTTTAGTATAGACTTATATAAATTTTGTCCTATCAATATACGTAATCATTATTTAGAAAATATTTGATAAAATAATTTTATTTATTAATTTATTTATTTGTATATAATAGCTCTGTTCCAGTACTAGACAAAATTACAGTTTTTAGTCAGAAAGTGTTCCTGTATTCAAAATGTCCTTATGTTTTGTTGCTTTTCTGACAAATTCTGTTTAAACTCTTAAATCAGAATAGTACTGGAACAGAGTAAATATTTTAAATATTTTTCTATATATAATGTTTGAAATATCTTCAAAATTATTTCATAATAATGTTCGATATCAAATTGAGAAGATACCATTTTTTAAATATTTGATTTATGAATGATTTAATAATAGCATTTAATATCAAATTAAGAATATACTCTTTTTTAAAAAAATTTTTTAAGTTATCTTTAGGTTTAAGAATGTTTCAATAATAACATCTGATATCAATTTGAGAATATACAATTTTTCTCAAATGATTTTCAATTTGAAATAAAACATAAAATTCAAACCTCTGCCCACATCTGAAACAATTTTTAGAAGCACGTTTGATACCCAAAGTTAAAGTCATCATATCTCAAATGTTTGACATCGTGTTTGCTGGGTTACCACATTATTTTGGAAAATATTGAGAATAACGGGAAATAAAAACGAGAAAGAAAGATGTTTCTATCATAAAAATTCGGGAAGGGGACTTATATTACTAAATATAAAATAAAATATACAAATACAGAATAATGTGTTGATACTAACATCAAGATGATTTTATGCACTTTAGGGCTACTCCTGGAAGTGGGTTTATGTGGGAGCTATGGTCAATTGTGGACCGACCTTCATAAAATTTGGTATAAAGATTGATATTTGTACAGGATTTCTTTGCACCGAATTTCATTAAAATGTTCTTATTTTTAAGGCATTTTTTAGTGTTTAAATTCTATTCCGAGGGGACATTTGTATGGGGGATAGGTGAAATAATGGACCGATCACAACCAGTTGTGATCGTTCCTGTATCATAAAAGTTCCAAGTGCCAAATTTCATTAAATTATCTTTAAAATTACGACCCGTACTTCGTGCACAAGGTTTACATGGACAGCCAGCCTTCCAGCTAGCTAGGCGGACGGACGGACGGACGGACGGACGAACATAGTTAGATCGATTCAAAAAGTGATTCTGAGTCGATTGATACACTTTAAGGTGGGTGTTTGATAACTTATTCTATGCGTTATAAACATCATCACAAGCGCATAATACCCCAACCACATATGGTGGTGTAGGGTATAAAAAATGTCTTTCCTATAATATGGAAATTATTTGTGAAAAATAAATTCAATATAAAAAATAAGAAAAGAAAATAAATTCAAACCTATTTATTTGTGGATTTTTAATAAAACTTCTTAAGTTGAGATAATCATAAATCATTAAAGGTACATTTGAAAGAGAAGAAATAAGTGAATTTATCTGAAAGGATGGCGATAACTAGAATTAAATCAGCACAAAGTTAGAGCTTTGACTACACCTGAAATTGTGCTAAAACATAAAATCTAGCTTCAAATTATTTATATATGTTAAGAAATTGGAGAAATAAGCCGACACTAAGCGAAAATAACTTACTTTATACTTTCATTAATAAGCTTATTCACAAGTTAGTAGAAGAAACCAATTTTGGAATTTTTAGTTTTTTCTAACACCAGTGTCCGTATGCCCACCTGTCCGTATGATCATCATTAAAGTCGAAGAATACAAAGAATGGAAGACTTGTCAAAAAACCTAACTTGAAGATTGTGTTAGTAATATTTTATTTATATCCTACAAACAAAATAATACGAAAATGATTCGAATTCGTATTGCTTAGAAGACAAATTTTATTGCCGCAATAATCATATTCGTATTGCGGAAGTTTCCCCCATCGGTAGAAATTGTGCGTCACAGATAAAACATCTAATCAATAAGACATCAATACGCTTGGAAGAAAAATTGACAATATTGCTAGATAATTATTGCATTAATTTCTTCCAGATGATATTAATGGGATAATCACCTTACTAAAAAAAAGGCGACATATTGAGGATAAAAATAATAAAAAAATTTTTAATTTTTTTGTATTTTTTGTTGTTTATTGCCTAATTTTCTTTAAATTGATAAAAATACAATATTAGAAAAATATTGGTTTGATGATTTTCTTCCAAATAATAAAAAGAAGATATCGCGTAAATTTCTTCTAGGAAGATATCTTAAAATGTTTATAGGGTAAGTATTAGTGCTGAAACCACATATCATAAACAAAAATAGTTGAACAAAAGAGTATTAAAAAATTATAAAATAAAATTCATTGCAATTATATTCATTCATTTCAAATAACTTAAAATTTTAGAGCGAATTGTGTCGACAAACACTTAGTAATTCCATTTTTTCTGCTTTTTATTGAATTAAAATTAAAATTATTTAAATTTTATTAAATTTTCAATACCAGCAAAAGCAACTTTATTTGTTCAGTTTAAAATTCAACACATAAAAGAAGAATATCAAAAAATACTAAAAAGGTAAATTTTTTTCATTTGAGGAATAATAAACGTGTTTCTGGAGCTAAAATACGATAAAAATGTGTACAAAATTTAAAAACTGTTATGTGATTGTGCGAAAGTGTGTTGTGCTCAGGGGTGTAAGGTGTAATGATTTTACGTCAATTTGACGATTTTCTTTAATAAGTTTAATTTGACGATTCAATAATAATAAATAATAATAATAATAAATGTGTCCATAACTATAAAAGTTTCTACAAAATTTTCTATATTTCTATAATTATTAAGTACTTTTAACTTAGGTAAATATGTATTTGATTCTGGAAATTCATTCATAATTAACTTAAATTTGATGACCTTTTCTGTCATAATTAAGGAATATCTATATTCTCTTTATTATCAAGTTTTCTTAATTGAATTGATAAAAAAAAGAATTAGATATAACAGAAAATCAAATAAAATAATTGTAAATTTTGATAAAAATATTTTGATTATATAACAATATTTTTTTGAAAAAGGAAATTTCTATAAAATTACCAAACAATAAACAGATTTTTCCAAATTTATAGTTTATAGTTTCATCCGCTAACGTTGAATGTATTTTTTGACAAACAACACTGGTCGGCAAAAAAAAAATCCTTTCCAAAAAACGAATAGTAGGATTAAGTGGATATTGATGTGCTTAACACGAATCTGCCTTCAGGTTTTTCCCATCAAGTCTGGATTTTTTTAATATTTCATTCTAATTTTTCATTCATAATAAAGCCATTACACAAGTATATTTCAACATAACACGATTTATATCAATGATACACCAAAAAATGCGGACTAAAAATGTCTTAAAGCCATTCTGACATGATTTTTTATATGCTCAATATTTTCGAAGTAATTTAGAAAATAGTGCAAAATTTGAAGATTTTTAAGTTCTTTTAAAAATGTTAAAATGGCAAAAAATGTTACTGTTTTTATATTTAGCATAAAACTGGCAGTGCTACGCATAAAATAAGCCATGTTTCATCAAAATCGAAGCACAAATCTTGATTTTATTCACAGTTAAGTGAAAATACCCATTCACATCTACAGTGGTACAGTGGAGATATACTGGTGAGTAAAAAAAAAATCTTTTAATTTCTTTAAACAAATATAGATGGACTAGATGGAATTTGACGAGCTAAACTCGAATCTGCTTTCATATTTTTTGCATCAGGTCTTGTTATACCCCACACCACCACAGGTTGTTTGTAACGCACGGAAAACATCATTCAACACCCACCTTAATGCATACCAACCCAGCAAAAACTTTTTGGTTTTCGATAATAACAACTACTTATTAAAGTAGTTTCTTGGTAATGAGGCGTCATTATTATTTGCCTACTCTGTATTACATTAATAAGTACTCAATAGTATAATAGCGCAGTAATACTGCAATCACATGGATGAGTTGGCTAGAGCGCAGGATTAACAACCAGAAGGTTGTTGGTTCAATCCAATTCTGAAGCTGTTAGTTTTTTATAATAAAATGTCTAAAAAGATATTTTAAACTAAATAGAGTTTTTGTCGCTTAGGATGCTATGTGCGAGATGGTGTACTGAGTAAGACGTTAGTCAGAAAAAAGGAATGATTAGTATGTGTCCAAGTTCGAGTCTCACTGACGGCAAATTTTTTTTGGATTTTTTTTATTTTTGTTTTCGTTTAGGTACATATTTTTGAGTGACCCTAGAGTCAAAAAATAACTACTTGAATTTGTGGACAACTCGAATAAAAATAATAAGTTATTCAGGCAAAAAATAAGTAGTTTATTTTTGTTTCCAATTATACCTGCTAGATTACCAGGAATGCAAAGTTTTTGCTGTGAATCGACTCAGAATCACTTTTTGAGTCGATCTAACGATGTCCGTCCGTCTGGTTGACTGTCCATGTAGACCCTGTGCACAAAGTAAAGGTCGCAATTTTGAAAATAATTCAATGAAATTTGGCACGCCTATTAAAACCTATTGAAATTGGTTATGATCGATCCATTATTTCACCTAGCCCACATACAAATGTCCTCTCGGTGTAGGGGGTTTAACGATCGTAAATGCTTTAAATATAGCAATATTTTAACAATCACCACCTGATTTTTTGTTTTTTTTTTTTTGCATCAGAAATGTGTTTTTCATTAGTTTTTTATAAATTACATATCTGTGAACTTTCGACAGAACAACTTAACTCAAATATTAAAATTTTTCAGTAGAGTTAAAAAACTGTTTAAAAATCAACAATTTCTATAGAAATGCTAATTTTTTTGTTAACTATATTTTCAAAACTAATGATTGTAGGAAAATGCCGTTTAGGTTAAACATGTTAATTTAATCTGATTTTTTTTCTTATCTCGACTTGAGATGTTTTGTCAAAAGTCAGCATATTTTATTTTATTCCAGTACTCGTCATATTTATAGGATTTGGTCAGAATTAGTCAGAAATTGTCAGAAAAACAACAAAATACACATAAATTCTTAATACGGGAACGAATTCCTGTAAATTCTGACTAAATCCTGCAAGTTTGACAAGTACTGAAACAGGGCTATTGTCATAGATTAATAACTAGATATTTATGTTAGAAAAAAAAAACCTAATTCATGCAACAACAAAATACATATAGTCACATATATTTTGTTTTTGTGTTAAAAAAAATGAATATTTTTTTTTTGAAAATTTAGTTTGAAGTGCCTCACACATATACTTTTAGTTGTATTCTATGGCTATTGTCTTCTTTACCAATTTTTGAGTAAAGGAACACTTTTCGGTAACATTGGGATCCCGCGTGCTCGCAATTTAGAGTACGGGAACAAAGCTAATTTGTTAGGTTCAAACTTCAATATTGAAACTATTTTTTTTTTAATCCTAATACTAAAAAGATATACTTTTTTGAAAATTCTGTTTTTAATGGACTAGAACTAAAAAGTTCTAACGAGTTCCAATTTAAAAATACGAAAAAATATCCCTAAAATTATATTTAAGAATATTGGCTGCGATTTTTTGCGATCTTTTAAAATATGAGAAAAAAAATATGAGATATATATTACCAATTTTTTAAGAATTATTTCAAAATTATAAAATAAAGACTAAAAATTTGTTATGCAAATATTGGTGTGAGTGATTAGATTCTGCCTACCTTCAAAGTATTCTTTATTATAATAAAATTTATAAAAATATGTACGAAATTCAAAAAAAGAAAATATATTTTTTTTCAGTATGGGAGTTTTTTTTTCAGTTGGGAATATTTATGCCCTTGTCTACTAACAGAATATAATATTCCAGTTCAATATCTCCAAAACTGGATTTTTGTCGTTCTAAAACTGCCCAATGTAACACTGTGCACCAGATCTAAATATTTAAATTTTTAGTACCAGATTTGTTTATAAATATTTTGAAATGTATGGTATCTGCACAATTCGTATTTCACAATTCTAAATTTATTTTTTATTAAACCATGACACAACATTTTTTTCGTTATAATAATTTTATTTCATTATTAGATTTAGAATTTATTAGAACTGCAATGAACACTTAATTAAAAATGCGCACATGTATTTTAGTTACAAATTTATGATAATTAAATATTGAAATTTTCCGTGCTTTAAATAAACACCATTGTCCTACAACTATTTTTTTTTTTTTTTGTTCGAATTTTCTGCATATTTTTTCTGTTATTCTCATGTCATATTAATAGCATTTATTTTCGTACCTGTTACCAAAAGACATGTAATTTGTAAAATATTTAATATATTCATATTATTTTAAAACACACACTTAAAAAAAAAAAAAAAAAATACAACTGAGCTAATTTCTAAATTAACTATATACATATATACATACTATATACATATTAGTCTTTAACAATATTTGAATTGCTACTGATTTTGACTGATTGAAAATTGGCAAATTTGAATGAAAGTTATAGGGTTTGTTTTTCGTACACATATAACTGGTAATCTAACCAATCTTATCTATCACACCATAACTAAAATATTTTTGTAAATTATCTGGATTTTATTTCTAAATGTACATTTTAGTGGATCATACTTTGTATAACTATATTGATTATAGAAAAAAACACGAATGATTTTCTATTTCGTTTTATTCTACTTAATTTCTTATCTTTGAATTTGTGTCTTTTTACAATTAAAATTTCAGGTGGATTTTCAGCTCTAGTGAAGTGACAAAAAGTTAAAATGTTATTGTATATAGATATAGGTACTATAAATATATTTATATATATTGTTTTTTTTTTCTTTTTTGTTGAACACCTGTCCAATTTCTCAACCAATAAAATCATAAAACAATAATGACTAGGGACAACAACAAGCACAATGAACGTCAAATAATATATATATATATATATATATATATATATATATATATATTTTTTTTTAAATCATTATAAAATCATTTGAAAGTTTGTTTCTTAAAATATTTATGTACACATCTGCTCAAAATAATAGATACACCTTATATGATGGTATTAAAATGTAGATAATTTTGATAAATTCTTCAGAAACTCTCCGAGTATTTTTCTGGCAATACCGCTTCAACGAAAAATATGGCAAGTATATGCATTCAAATTGATTTAAATATACATACGTTTTCTATTTAAATACCAAAAAATTGTTGCTCATAATAATAGATACAGTTGATTAATTTGTAATATTTTTTATATTAAATCGAATGCTATTTTCGTTTTTTGATTGCTTTAACGTAATAGGGTAAGAACATTAGTATTTTGGTTGAAAATATTATAAAGAAATAGTTGGTTGGTTGGTTGGTTGGTTTACGTGGTAGCCCGTAACCTTACGGGCAATCAATTAGACTCGTTAGAGTCCGTTTTGATGGAACCACACTACTCGCCAGGTGAATGAGTTGTATTGAGTCTGTAATGAGATAGAAGTGTAGGGAAGAAAAATGAGAACATAAATTAATTAGATCCAGCCTGTAGCATTGAGATATTTAATGATGTCACTGAGTCTAGTGTCATATATCTCAGAGAGGTTGTCTAATTGGTATCCTCCCAGAAATTTATGTCTGCTTGCGTTCAAGGCTGGGCATTCACATAGAAGATGAAATATTGTCTCCTCCTTCCCGCGATTGCCACAACTACGACAATATTCATTGTAAGGGAGACCAAGTCTGCTTGCATGTTTTCCGATCGTCCAGTGACTTGCAAACAATGCTATTAGTCTCGAGATGTCTTTGCGTTTGTAGCCAATGAGTTGCATTGAGCGTTTTTCGTTGTAGGTAGGCCACGTTTCTTTCGCGACTCTACATTTGTCCAGATTTCGCCATCTATTTTTTGCCTTTTCTAGAAAGTGTTTTTGGATTCTGCGACAGAAACCGATAAGGAAGCATTCATAGCAGAGCCTGCCCGGGCTAATTCGTTTACCTGTTCATTACCATAGTAGTCCCTATGCGCAGGAACCCAGACTGTAGTAATGTCATATAGTCGAATTAGTCCTAGCAGTTCCTCTTTACACTGTCTGACTAAAATAGAATAGAAATAGTACTCTGTCATAGGGAATGGAAAGAAACAATCATTTTACCAAAGAGGAAAGGAAAGTGGTTCAAACCAAGAGAAAAAATGGAAAGGCATTTCTTGAAATAGTGAATAGGGGTTTACGAAGATTTCTTAATTTTTTCCAAAATGCCTTATCTAATAAATAAGTGATAGAAACTAAATTAAGTCCAGAAACAGATAGGAAGATAATTTTTGTTGACATAGAATGGAACCCCTTAATTTCTTTGAAGACTATATCAGCTGAAAATTTTTAATGAAGTCCGAAAATGGTCGGAAATTGTTATAGTACATTTACATTAGTCTGAATGTGAAGACGAAAAAAATGGAGAAACATATTTCTTAGTGACGAAACGAAAACTAGTTTGTTTGGAAACAACTATCAAAGAAGTGTCCACCGCCCTAAAGCTAGAAAAAAAACTAAAAAATTCACAAAGATGACTGTTTAACAGGAAGGAGGGAACATAAATGTTTGGGAATGCTTATAATGGAATTATGTTGGTTCTATTTAGCCCATTGATAATACAATGAACGCAGATGCCTGCAGGGACATATCGGAAATTGTTATGTTTCCATATGCCGTAGAGAATATGCCATTTAATTTGGAACTGTGTTTTTACTTTTTTAAAATAGTAAAAATGCAGTTCTAGGTAGTAAGCTGTCCAAGTCAATCTCTGGATCTTAATCCTATATACAACTTATGGAATGGTTTGAAGAAAAGACTGGCGAAAAAGTTTTCAAATATAGAGATGATTTTAGGGATAAACATACGAAATAAGACTTGAGATTCCATAGGAAACTTGTCAGAAATTGATGTCTAGTATGCCCAGACGAATTGCAGAAAGTTGTCCAAAATAAGGAAACTTAAAAAGTTTTTAAATTATGTATTTTTCAATTAAATATATCTATTATATGATCATCTTAATTAATAAAAATATGTATGAACTGATTTTTTATTTTTTATTTCTTAGGCTTAAGAAAGGTGTTGGAAGTTTAAAAATAAATCAAATTTTAACTGTTATTTTTGATTTTTTTTTTACTGTTTGAAAAATAAAAAATTACTTTGATTTTTAATTTACCATACAACAATACAAATTACTTTTATATTTTTAAAATAAAAAATCAGTTTGTGAGTTTTAAAGTATAAATGAAAAAAAAAAATATCAAATAATGAGTTTAATGCATGATGTAATGAAATAGAGGTAGAGACATTCTCTTTTCATCACCATAGAATATAACTAGAAGTTTATGTGAGAGACAAAAATCTAATTCACTTGTCAAAAACCTAATTCATGCAACAACAAAATATATGTAGTCACATAAACATTTTTTTGTGTTTTGAAAAAAGAGTCCAGATTTTTAGTATTAAAAATTCAAACAAATTGAAGTTTAAAATTTTTTTTTATAAAAATGTTGAAAATAAAAAATTACCAACACAATTAAATTTTTATTACTAACACATACTTAGAGTTAGGTACTCCTGACAAAGAGTCGAACTACTTAATATACTTGGGATTATGCATGTTATAAGGAAACAAGGTAACACCTTTCTTTCTCATAAGATTTTTTTTAAATATATTTTCTTTATAAACAAACGAAAAAATTGTTGCCACATTACAACAAAGGAAAATTATATTTAGGAAATTGTTACCAAAATTGTGTATTTTTCTTTTTAACAAAAAATGTTGCCTTATATATATTTCTTTCGCTAGCCTATTAAATTAAAACAGATATATTTTAAAAAAGTTATCAAAAGTATTATGCATGGAATTTTGAACTTTTTGTTACCTGAAACAAGAGTATTTAATATGTTACATTAGCAGTATTTAAATTTTTATTATTTAAATTTGGGAATAAAAAGTGATAATCGCTAATGACTACTAAGTCACTCAAACATCATGTAATTGTGGATAAAATAATAGATTATAAAAATATCAAAGTATATAAATAATCTTTATTACAAACATAAACCCTAAAATTAAATATGATTCCTTTCTTTTACTTCAATTAATGTATCAATTGATTAAAAACATAATTCATTTAAAATTAATTTTAAAAAGAAAACTCGGATGTTTTAAAGAAAATATATTAGCACAATAAACCAATAAACCACTCAAACGTCAGAAGGCTGGTATTATAGAATACAATTAGAAGTTTATGTGAGAGGCAGTTCAAATAAAATTTTTAAAAAATTTGCTCATTTTTTTTTTTTTTTTAACACAAAAGCAAAATATATGTGACTACATGTTGCATGAATTAGGTTTTTGACAATTGAAAACTTCTAGTTGTATTCTATGGCTAGTATGGACACGAAAAGAGAGAACTGCTCTACCTCTATTTCATTATAGCATGGTTTTATGTTTTCATATGAAAAGAAAAAATATTTTAAGATATTTATGTTTTTAGTTCAACTAATAGTTATAAATTAAATGCGGTTAAAGTTCTCCAGACCATGATCCGAAAAACTTTGAATTTGGATTTAATGCTTATTTTTGAGAAATAATGTTAATATTTGGACCAAAATAAAATTTAGACAATGAAATTTTGGCAAAACATAGATAAACTTGTTCTAAAATCATTGAATTATTTGATACTACTCAGTAACAGCCTCAAGATAGATGAGACTAAACAAATTAGAATTCGTTGTGTTTTCTAATGAGAGGATGGAATCTGACGGCACACAATGTTCCATTCAAGAAATGAAATGAAAATATATCTGAAGATTGCGAACAGCTGGTTCGATTTTAATAAAATTTTATACAGTGATAGTAGAAGTATAGAGAAGCTTAAGTTTTGAACTTGAACTATGTAGACATCATCAGGGCAGGTCCACAGAATCCCAATTTTGAACACATCGGTATGACAAGTATTTAAAACGATCGTGATACGTTAAATCTAAAGAAATTTGAAAGATTTTTATATAAGTTGGATCTACAAAAAACATATTCGTATGTAATAATAACCAACACTATATATTCGCCTCAATGCAAAACAGGCCCAAGGGTCTGAGTTTATTCACATGGTTGTCAAAAGTTAATTTATTATCCAGATGTATACCTAAAACCCTATAATTCGATAAAAATCTAAAACGAGCACATTTATGTATTAATATGCTGTTTTCATTCAAAGGAATGTTACCAAACTTCAGTGCACATGTTGTCAATGGTTTCAGATTCATTTTGTTTTCTGTTGACCATAGAATAATACTTTCCATATCATTATTTATTAAATAAATTGTATAGAACCTTGCGGCACACCCTTGTTCATAAATACCATCCTAGACTTTTTACCATTTACTTGTATAAATTGTTGACAATTATGTAAAACTGTGTACATAATAATAAGACTCTCATTACAAATAGAGTTAAATGCTTTTATGTAATCCAAGAAAATTGCAATAGCAGTAAGACCATCATCCAAACATTTTCTAACATTCTCAACCATATTCATGACTAATGAAGAAGGGCTGTGGTGAGATCTAAAACCAGATTGAAAAGGAAAAATAAAATTATTTATATTCAAGTTATTTAAAATTCTATTACGTAAAATGTTCTCAAAAATCTTTCCATAAATAAAAATAATACTAATTGGCCTGAAATCATTAAAAGTAGTGGGATGCTTAAATTTTGGCAAAGGTAATTAACATGGCTACCTTTCATCCTTCAGGAAAATTAGATACCATTAATATGGTATTATAAATATGAGTTAAATGTTTTATAATATATCGACAAATTAAGCGTAGAAAACAAACAAACAATTCATCATGACGAACTGCTCGTGATCTTATTTTTTCTAAAGCCGTAATAACATCATTTTCATCTATTCTATTAAACGAAAATGTTTCTTGAGTTCCTAGTCTATATAAATAATTATTATTGAGATAGTCCAGTTCAATTACAAAACTTTCATTTAGTATATTAAGATCAATATCTATACAAGAATTATTATTATCAATAATACCAATATCTCTTAAATTATTCCAAACACATTGAAAATCACATTCCCTAAAAATGCAATTACAAATTCTTCTTCTTATTTTCCTCATAGTACCTTTTAATCTATTTCTTTATTTACAAAAAGTTTACCCTGTACACTACTCTCCATTCTGAAGCCATTTTAATTTCGGAATGATCCAACCAATTAATTTTGTTCATCTTTTCAACGAAACATATTTGTTGAATAGATTCAAAACTAGGTGATTAAAATACCTGAGTTGTTCATTTGATACCGCAATACAATACAATATAATGGACTAAAATCAAGATTTTCTATCTCACAAATGCAATCGATAGATAAATAAATAAGTGCATTACGAGAATTTAGAAATGGTACTTGAAATTGTCCCTTCCTAATAAACCATAAGATATTATAATGATATCAAAACGATATCATCTAGGTGATAAAAATTATCACTAGTGATAATCGTTTTCGAATCTAAAACGATAGTTTTTACGGGCTAAAGTGTACCTTTCTTTATGATATCGTTTTTCCATAAAATTATGATATCGATAGTAAAATCGTCATTGTCCACATTTTGTTCTGGATGCTATTTAATAATAAAAAATTATGTTTCTTTTGCATTTAAATACATTAAATATAACAATTAAGAATAATGATTACCTAAAATAAAAAAAAAAATACTAAATACATATAAAATATATAAAAATCATCATACATGACATATTTTTATGCAAATATTATCGATAATAATATTTGCAAGTATGAGTTTCCTTTACGAATATGTTTTTTGCAATTACGTATCTAAAAAATTTAGTCTTAGTACTTCTTATTATTTAATAAATTATTATTTTTTTTTTTGTATTTGATTCTCAACCAATTTAGTTTTTGTTAGTTGAAACTTTTTTAATTTTAATATTTATACCTCACACCACTATAGGTGGTTGGGTTATTATGCGTTTGTGCTGATGTTTGCAACGCGCAGAAAAAATCATCCAACATTTACCTTAAAGTATACCAATCGACTCTGAATCACCTTTTGAGTCGATCTAACGATGTCCGTCCGTCCGTCAGTCTGGTTGGACGGCTGGCCGGATGTCCATGTAAACCTTGTGCACAAAGTACATGTCGCAATTTTGAAGATAATTGAATGAAATTTGGCACGTAGGACTTTCATGACACAAGGATAAAGCCTGTTGGTTATGATCGGTCCATTATTTCACCTAGCCGTCATAGAAATGTCCTCCCGGAATAGGGGTTTAACAATCATAAATGCAATATATTAATGAAATTCGGTGTAAGGATGCTTTGTATAAGTATCAATCTTTGTGCCAAATTTCATGAAGATCGGTCCATAATTGACCATAGCTCACATATAAAACCCTATTTCGAAAATCTCTTTAACGTGCATAAATCACATACACATGTTAGTATCAAGTTTATATTCGACACAAATAAGTTTTATATAAGTAGAAATCATAGTGACAATTTTTATGAGGATCGCTCCATAATTTACCATAGCTCTCATATAAGCCCGCTTTCGGCAATCACCCTAAAGTGCATAAATTCATATAAATGTTAGTATTTACGTAATATTCTATATTCGTATATTTTATTTTATACTTATTAAAAGTAACGGTCCACAATTGTCCACATGTTTAATATAAGACCCCTCCACGAATTTTTATGGACATGCACAATGGTGTGGGGTATCATATGGTCGGGCTTGACCGACTATATCTTTCTTACTTGTTTTATTTTGAAGTTTGTTCCAAATGTTTTATTGGAAACAAATATTTTGAAATTTCAATATCACAATAATATTGTTTTCTACAATGGAATATGATGTTTTCGCTATCATATCGTTCTATGGTTTATTGGGTTATTAGCAACTGAATCCACTTTTGTTATAACAAAATAATCTATTAGAGACGTTTCTTCTTTCCAACTACATAAGGTGTCAAATCAAATCAAAAGTTGACCAAAATCTCCTAGAAATATCACTTTTCTTAAAAAGATCCATATTAAAATCTCCCGTTAAACAAATTTAAAGTTAACTTATCTTTATATTTTAACGGTGGAAAATTATGAGTCATAACTGGAATAATTTATAAAATATTTATAATTAAAAATAAATATCTGCTGCATACTTTTAGGGCTGAATTGAATTAAATTTATTAGAAGAAAATAACAAATACGTTACATAGTAATAAAAAATTCTTAGCTATAAATCTAATAGTCTTTTGTAAAAGGTATTCCCCTTTATTGAATAAAGTATCTCATTGAACAATCCTATGGCTAATTTTTAAAAATTTTTCATTGAATAATCTGAAAACTTTATTGATTTTCCATTTTCATCTAGATTAGTTTCGAAGTTATCAAAAGCATAAATTACACAGGTCAACACTAAAAAAGTATCGTAAACAATAGGTTGCATATATTGTAGGTATGGTCATTCCAATCACCAGGAATATTTCGGTTTTTCTCCATCACGTCACATTTTTAATTCATTGACGACTAAAGAAAATATCCTTCCCTGAGGAGTTTTTAGGTTATATAATTTTCTATGCAACAGGTACAGCAAATTCGTTATTCGTTAGTCAAGAAATGATGTTACAAAAATTTAGTACAAGTCAAGTCTCTAAATTGCCACAGATAGCCCCTAGAAGTCTTTAAACTTGTAAAAATCTACAATTTCTCAATTAACCATGGAAAAATGAGAAGTAATTAGTGGGTGTAGAAGAGAGGAAATTCGTATTTGATATAACTAACACATGACCGAAGATCTCAAAACTGGTAAAACTGTTAACATCATATTGAGAGAAAATTCGTAGACAACAAAGTCAACAAAAAATTATAAAAAATATATCGAGAATAATCCCGCGATAATCTTACTTCTTAGATTAAAAATAGTGCAGAAAGTGAAATGAAACACATCCATCACGTCACACTTTTAACCCATTGACGGCCATTTAAATGTGTACCTCTAAGAAATTTTTAGGTTATATAATTTTCTGGGTAATAGGTAGAGCAAATTAGTCATCCGGGTTTTATAAAAGAGGAATAGTTTAACAAAATTGTGGAATATATATATATAATTATTATATATTCTAGAAGAAAATTTTGTTTAAAAGAGCAAAGGGACAAACTAAGGAGTTAGTTTTATCCAAAACAGGGGATCTCATAATCTCTTACTTCACAACCCACTTGAAATTTTACAACTTGAAAGCGTCCCACCGCAATTTTGGAGCAATAAATCAATTGTATTCTTATAAACTCAAACGTCTTATATATTATAATTTTAACGTGTTTCTGAAAATATAAAAAAAAACAATTTAAAGTTTGGCTTCAAATAGGGATTCATTACAAAAACCTGATAGTTTCTAAATTTTATATCAAAATATTATAATTCATAAACCTTAAAATAAATCAATATTCGAAATGAAAAGTTAAAATTTGATTTCTATTTAATAATTATAAATTTGGAATAATACCTTCGTGTTTTAAAAGTGATTTAAAAAATGGCTATTAAACACGCAGAGCAAAAATATGGTTGTGGTGACTATAATCTAAGAGCAACACCTTGTGATTAGAATATATGATTACAGTTAAAAATTTTAAGTGTTATGATTATAAGTAATAATTATTATGATTCCTTTATATTATATTTTTGTCCGATTTTATCATTTGATTATTCGATTTTATAATATTATGAACTTGTTTTATCATATTGTGTTCGATTTTATATAACAGTGTATTTTAATAGTGCTATGATTCGTCTTTGTCATATTATAATCCCATTTTATCACATTTTAATGCGTTTTTTTTTTTAATATTTTGATACCATTTATCATATTATTAATCAGTTTTATCATATTGTAATTCCCTTAAATCATAACATGATTTTATTTTATTATATTCTATTATATCCTACTTTTTAATATTATAATTTTGATTATATCATAATAATATTATGACTAAGAGTTATAAGTTTTCTCTACTAAATTTATTAAAATAGAACACATAAAGAAATTATTTTTATTAATTTTTTATTAAGTATTACACATTTTACAAAACAGAAGGAAATTAGAAAATCATTTATTAGATATAAATATTAATTAATTAATCAGTGTTTCCAAGAGGCTAAAATGAACTTTAAAAAAAGGTCAAAAACAGGCTAAATACTCAAAAATAAGGCCAGAAAAAAGCTAGCCTTTTTTAATTTAAAAAAATTAAATTATTTATTTTTATATTATTTTTTTTTATTTTTTATTTAATATATTTATAAAAAATATAAAAAAAAATATATTTATAAAAAAAAAACGGCTGCCAAGAAAATAAACTAATAAAAAATTTCCTAACAAAAGTTACACTTAATATGAAAAATTATTCAATATTTTGAATTGTTTTTCTGTCATTTTTGGACTAAATTTCCATTTTTATTAAGCACTTCCAAATTTGTGTGTGACTGTGAAAAGTCATGCTTAAAATTAATGCTTAAATTTAAAAAATAAGTTGCTGAAATACTAATATTTTAGCGTTTCTAAAGCAATTATAAGAACTAGAAAAAAGTCTTAGGCCAAAAAGAAAAAGGCTAGATTTGGCCTTAAAAAGGCTAAATTGGCAACACTGATATTAATTTTCATATTAATTCTTTACACTAATTACTTACATTTGAATATCTACATGGAAATTTAGTTCAGTATTTTTATTTTTACTTTACAAATGTAGACCATAAAATTCGATTCAAAAGATTTAAGGGTAATCGAAAAATAACCATCCTCGTATTCTTCTTGATTTATTGATGGTGAATTTAAAGCCTTAAAGTGAATATAAAAAGATTTGAATGCAAGTGGAATTAGTATTAGAATTATGTTTTGATTTGATGATTGTTGATTTTTAATGTAATAGAATTTTTTTTATTTATTTAATTCATTTTTACAAATATTTACTATTTTATTGGCGAACATTTAAAAAATACATAAACACTTATTATTTACAAATAATTTGATTGCTTACTGACAGACGCTTGAATTGATACACAAAAATTTGTATCTAATAGTTATAAAGAAAAACATATGATTTAAAAGCAAACAGTTAATAGTTATGGAAACCAAAACATGATTTAAAAACAATAAATTCTACCTTTGAGGAAAATATAACATTTCTAATAACAAACACTTCACAGTTGTATAAAACAAAATATGGCTTAAAAACAAATAAAAGTATTGACAACATTTAATGATTATAGAAATAATTAAATAATATTCTCCAAATGTAATATTTTTGTTGTCAATCGTATTAAAATTTTGATTGAGGTTAACCATTAAATTATTAAATTTAAACAAAAACATTTTTATCATGAACACAGTATTATTAAAATATATGAAAAATAACTCTAAGAACATAATATTGTTGTCATGATCATGCCGCAACTATCGTTTTTCTCTACGCTAAGATCTTGACCTATGTGTGAATTATTATTAAACAAATCAGTGTTTTTTACAGAAATAGTCAGAAACGAAAATTATTTGACATTAATTTCTAAACAGGCAACACGATAAAAATTTGTATGAAAATAAATTTCAATTTAAACAAATTACTGAAAATATGAGGTTTGAACCACGACAGAATCTAAACTATTTTGTATTGTAAAGAACTTTAAATTTTTTATTTATGTTTAAAATTTATGTTTTTAATATAAGACAGTGTTGCCAGTTTAGCCTTTTTAAGTCTAAATCTAGCCTTTTTATTTTGCTTTTAGCTTCAAAACTTTCGCTTCTAGACTTTTTTCTAGTTTTTTGGTTTTTAAAATTGTCTTAAAAAGGCTAAAATTTTAGTATTTCAGCAACGAAGAAAATAATTTCTTATTTGTTAATACTAATTTTATTTTTACAAAATAACCGATTTAAGCATTTTTGTGTATTTATTCATTCAAAAAGTGTAAATAATTTACATTTGATAAAAAATTTCGCCTGCAGTGCTTCATTCTCCAAATTAAAAATCACTTAACTAATTTCATAAACTTACTATTATATCGATTATTATAATTATTTTCTAATATACTTTATTAGCCATAGAAACCATTTACTAATAAATTTAAAAAAAGTCTTATAAATTTGGAAATTCACACACAAATTTGGAAATACTTAATTAAAATGAAAATTTAGTCCCAAAATGACAGAAAAACAATTCAAAATATTGAATAATTTTTCATATTAAATATAACCCAAATTTTTAGGTGATTTTTTATTATGTTATTTTGCTTATTTTGTCTTTTTTAATAAATATATTTGAATATCTTTAAAAAAAATATAAAAATATAATGAGAACGAGAAAATTGTATTTTTTTTTTTTTTTTAATTAAAAAAATGCTAGTTTTTTTCTGGCCTTATTTTTTGGACCATTTAGCCTTTTTTGACCTTTTTTAAAGTTCATTTTATCCTCTTTTTTTTCTCACCTCCTGGCAACACTAATATGAGGCAAATGACAAATAGGTCATATTTGTCATTTGAAAAACAAAAAAAAAAAAACAATTAAAAAATTATTTAATCTTTTTTTTCAAAAGAAAATTCAAACAAAATAAATAAAGAAAATTTCGAAGTTTAAATTTTTCCAATATTCGTTTCCAACAAAAATGTACGTCTACGTTGCAATTGTGGGTAAAATGAACGCAAATACAACATAAATATGTTCGTAGTACTTTTTCACGACTCAATTGTGTTTCTAGCATTAAAAATAATTTTTATTAACTGAAATATTTTTTGACCGGTTTTCGAATTATTCGAAAAATGGCATTTTTAGAAAATTAGGATTCAAATAAAGTTTTACTTAAAAAAAAAACCGGTTAATCGTTTTTTTTAATACAAACATATTAAAAATTATTATTATCTTCACTAAAGAAAGTATACTTGTAATCAGTGTTGCCAGGAGATGAGAAGAAATAGGCTAAATGGAACTGTAAAAAAGGTCAAAAAGGCTGAATGCCCAAAACATTACAAAAAAGTTTCTTTTTTAACTTAGAAATTTTTCTTTTTCGTTCTCATTGGTTTTTAATATTTTTCTAAAGAAATTGTAATAAATTTATAAATAACACCCAGCAAAATGACTCAATGAAAAATCGTTCAAAAAATTTCCATACAAATTTGGGTTATACTTCATATGAAAAATTAACCAATGTTTTGAAGTTGCTACATTTTTTTAACTATAATTCCTTTTTGATTAAGCATTTCTAAATTTTTGAGTGATTTTTTCCTATTAAAAAAGATTTTTTTTAATTTTCATATAAAATGGTTGATAAAGTATATTAAAAAGTGTTTATAATAATCGACTTAGTAACACCACAAAATGAGTTAAGGCACTTTTAATTTGGAAAGTAAAGCGCCGCAGTCGAAATTTTTTATTAAATATAAATATAAATATAAATATATAAATATAAATAATCTCGAATATTTTTATGTTCTGTAAAAATAAAACTAGTAATGGCAAATAATAAATTATTTATCTCGTTATTAAAATACTAACAGTTTAGCCTTTTTAAGGTAATCTTAAGAACAAAACAATCTTGAAGCTAAAAAGAAAATTTTGAGGCTAAAAGCAAAATAAAAAGGATAGATTTAGCCTTAAAAAGGCTAACCTGGCAACACTGTTTATAATACATGTCATTTGTAATGTCAAGTAATATAAAAATGAAAAGACATATCGCTCTTCGGTAGATAAAGGATAATGCTCAAATTTTGTATTTTTTGAACTGAATTCTGATAATGCTTTTTCCGATCCAACTATACCTATGTACCTATTTTGTGACAAACGATAAAACTAAAATTGATTTTGTTAATAAAAAAATTAGCTTAAATCTATTAAAAAATATATAAATCTCAGTTCTCAGTACGTCTGGTGTTACTCAACAAGAAAAATGTTTAAAAATACAATTTTGTATGAAAAGTACTAAAAAAATTTTTAATTTTCAAAAATTTAATTTTTAAAAATTAATGCATCAGGCCATAAATAGGGTTAAATTAGCAAATATGAAAAAATGGGAAATATAGGTTAATTTAGTAAAAAAAAAAAAATAAAAGGAGCATTCATAAAAAATCGGTTAACCAACAGAAAAAAAGAGGCCTGTCGAATTATACGAAAATAAAAATTGTTCGAAACCAGTCGGTTTTTTAAAAAGTAAAAACCAGTTAACCGGTTTCGGTTTTTGAATACACTAAATAAAAGTAAAGAACCAAAAGAAAAAAAAGGATATATATATATAAGGATTGAAAAATTCCCACTTTTGGTACCAAAATGCACAAAATCTCAATTCGGGAAAAATATATTTTAGAAATTGACTTCTTTAATTGAAATCATCACCTTGTCGTTATAGAAGTCGTGTGTCAGAAAATACTTTTTTTCTGTTTTCCCAACATATTGAGGTATTAAATTAACATATATATATATATATATATTTTTTTTTTTTTTTTTTTTGATCCCAGCTTTGCGATTTGAGAATTTTACAAACAAATTTAAAAATATTGTGAAAAAATTGACAAATTTTGGATATAGCTTGTGAGGAGACCGTTGCCCCAAGCGCCTTCAACTTTGCTTTACACTTATTTTCGTTAAAATTTATATTTAAAGCATTAAAAAAATTATACAGTGCAGAACAAAAAACAAATTTTATAAGTGAAAAAATATTAACAACTTTTTTTCAGAAAAAAAAAAAAAAAAAAATGTGGGTTCTTGCAGCAATATTATTTAAAATTTAATAAGGAACCTAGTGGATATTTGAACAAAATTTTAGAACCCAAATTAAGACCGTCAAGTTTAAAAGAATATAAAAAACGAGGCCAAAAGTGAGAAAACATATATTTCGGCTTAAATATCTCTTAAACGTAAAGAAGTAACCTGCACATGTAAGCGTATTTTTTCTAGAGATTTACAAGTATCTTCCATGCTTAAATTTTTTTCACAACAAAATCATAAATGAAATTTTGACGATTAAAAACAAAATGAATCGAGGTTACCAACTGTGGAGGACCATCCGCAACCCCACTGACCTGCTAGGATACTGTGCTCCTCCAAGTCAACTCAAAATCACCTCAGCTCTGGTCATGTCAAATTTTATTCAGATATCCTGAACGGATCATAAGTTGCATTCCATTATTGAAAAATGCGTTAAAAAAATACAATTTTAATTTAATTTTCATACACCTATTATTTGCGTATTCTCAGCAAATAAACAAAGAAATAAATTTCAATTTAAACATTTAAAACCACGATTTAATCACCTAATTTAATTTAGATTTTATTACCAGTTATTATTATTTATTCTAGTACATAGAAATTAAAAAAAAAGAATCGAATTTAAAACAAAAAAGTTATATAAAATCTACAGGTTGATTGACGACCACAACAATTTTTATAGTGAGCAGATGTCTAAAAAGCATTCATTTTAACGATTTTATTATTGTTGTTGAACAACTATAACAACAATAACAATATATTATTAAGAATTACATAGACACCCACCCAATACTTAAACTAATACTCATATTATAAAACGCCAACTGTATAGGTGTAAATGTAAATTATATGTAAATGTATTGTAATATGTAAACACATATATATGTATATGTTTTCAATGTATGTGACTTATTTATTGTCATTGTTGTTTTCTACTCATTTTGTGTTACTTTTTATACCCTTCACATAAAATGAAGGGTATTTATAATAAGTTTGTCATTTTATACGAAAGTATTAAAATATACATACAGGACCTCAAAATGAAAAATTTTCGTGATTGTTATGATTAAAAATAACTTTAGAGAATATTTCTCTGTCCGTCTGAATGTCTGTCTGTCTGTCTAAATGTTTGCCCGTCTGTGTGTTGAAATGGATTTTTTGAATCCCATAGTCCAATAAATACATTTCTTTTTCAACATATATGTGGCATATAGTCTCGAAAATCTTGGTATTTAAATTCAGCGAATACGTTCAAGAATCACAGAGTTATAAACAATTTTTCAGAGCAACTTCAACAATTTTTCCAATTTTCTTTGCCCAAATTGAATAATATTTTCTACTTCACATGCAATAATATATAAATATTTTTCTATCGAAAAGTTATGAGTTCGTATCCGTTTTTCTTAAAAAATATTAAAATTTTTATTACTAAAAAAAAAAAAATTGACAAGAATTTTATGGCAAAAGTATTATTTTGCTTTGAGTTTCGTTATTAAAAGTCAACACACCGATGTGGTGCACTGCTTAAGGTTGTGACTTATGAAATGTAGCTTCTGAGTTCAATTTCTGATCAAGACTTTGAAAAGTTGTTTTACAATTTAACTTGAACCAAGAATCAAAAATTTTGAAACGTCAAATAAGGAACTGTCTTACCCCCTAGGCCACATGATAACTTTCAAATTCATATTCATAAAATACTTTTGTTTTATTTTGTATAAAAAAAAAAAAAAAATATTTTTCAACATTTTTGAATTTGAAATACAGTGTTGTAAATTACAAATTTACATACATATTTGAGGGGTTTATATAATTATTTTTCAACAAAACTCCTATTGGTATAGATATTCTAGTGGAAGTGTTCTATAGTTCGTAAACGCAGAGAAAAAATATGATTGTGGTAACTATAATCTAAGAGCAATATATTATGATTGGAATATATGATTACAGTTGAAAATTATAATTATTATAAATAATAATTATTATGATTTCACTTCATCAAATGCTTGTCAGGTTTTATAATTTTATGATTTGATTTATAATATTATGAACCTATTTTATCATATTATGTTCGATTTTATAATATAAAAGTAAGTTTTTATCGTTTTATGCTTAGACTTTATCTTACTATAATTACATTTTATCACATTATGGTGCATTTTATCATATTATAATCTTCTTACATTATACAATATTTTCATTTTATGTTAGTATTATCTCATTTTTCATATTATAATTTGATTTTATTATAATACCATTTTATTATAGAGTAATTCCATTTTAAATTTAAAAAATTTTGACCCTTGGTTAACGATTTAGGTAAAATTTGGTTCATGTGAAGAGGAGGATACAGAGGCATGTAAAATTAATTTTTCCCATTTTATTTTGAGAACTGTGTCAACTTTATAGCTTTGAAAACATAACATATTTATTTAAATCGCCATAACTTTTGTTATATAAAAGATATCAAAATAATTTTTCGAAGGGATTTGTCAAAGTTTGTATTTTAAAATGTCAAACAAAAATCTTGAAGATAATTTTATTAATACATTTTTTTGTTAGAATTTTTTTTTTGTATATTTTTTATATTTTTTTGGTAGAAAGCCTTATCGCTGTACTTGCTACAGAGAAAATTTCAGAGAGGTCAAAATTTTTAAATTTTAAATGGAATTACTTTATATCATGACTAAAAATTATATGTTTCAAGTACTAAATTTGTTAAAATAAAACCAAATTAATTCAAAATTAATTTTTTATTGAGGCCATTACATATTTTACAAAATAATAGAAAAAGTATTTATTAGATAATAATATACATATTAGAATTAGCATAATTAGTAATTATTTGTATAAAAATATTTATATATGAACTAAGTTTGGTAATTTTACATTTTCTTTTGAAATACAATAAACTTAGATTTAATGGAAATCGAAAAATAAATATCCTCGGAAGCATGTTATATATAATCTTAATTTTTAATGTAGTATATAATGCCACTTTTAGGTTTTATATTTTTACCATTTTTATTTGCATTTATTTAGTTTTATTTAACTTTTTTACAAATATTCACTATTTTATCACGAATTTTTAATAAATAGATAAACACATAAAAAAAAACTGATTTCTTACTGACGGACTACACAAAAATGTGTATCCAATAATTGTGGAGAAAAAACATTTTTTAAAGCAAACACTCAATAGTTATGGAAAACATAAAATGATCTAAAGCAAACATTCTATCTTTGAGGAAAACATAACATTTCTAAAAACAAACATTTAACAGTTGTACAAAGCAAAATATAAATAAAAATGTGGGCTACACCTAAGGGTAGTAGAAATAGCTAAATTTTCGCATGTTTATACATTTTTGTTTCTGGTAAAAATACTCTCCAAACATATCATCTTTGTAGTCAACCATATTAAAATTTTGGTTGACTACAAAGATAATATGTTTATTAAACATAAAGAGAAAATCTTTTACCATGAACACAGTAATATTAAGATCAATAAAACATAACTATGAGAACATTATATATTTTGTAGTGTATCCTCGCAGAATCCAATTGTTTTTTTTTTTTTTTTTAATATGAGCATATTCTTGTGAAAAGATAAGTTTGACAAGTAAATCGTAGTATGTGAAATGTTTTTTCTTAAAAATATATCACTTAAGTTTAGTTGTGTTTTAAGTTTTTAAATATAGATAATAAGAAGGTATAGTATGTTGGGTAGATTTGTGTCTTAGAGCCGGGGGCTTCTGGGATCTGTTTAGGGCTGAATTATTATAAAGCTTATTTTTCTTTTAAGTAAAAGAGCTATCTAACAATTTTCATTTTTTATATTTAAAAAGTTTGTTTAATCCTTAAACAAAATTATTTAATACCGTTTCTCAGGACTCTAACCCATACCCCAAAGTTAAAAAAATGCTGAAAATTTTAAAATAACTAATTTAATTTGAAAATAACTAATTCCTGTGTAACTGTTTCGAAACAAATTGTTGGTAGAAAACTGAAAAAGTAATTTACAATTTTGTATATGTATCTCTTTACGATAACATGGTTAATGCCTATTTACAAATATGGAGTATACTTCCAGATTAAAACAAAAATTTTGATAAGAGATAATATGGATATGAATCCATTCTTTAAAATTTCTTTAATTAGATATATTTTTTCAAAACTATGTTTCATTAAATTTTCTTTTATAAATATCGTCCATGTATTTGTAAATTCAACAATAATATGATATAATAATTGAAGTGTTAATGAATTTATATATTTACGCAATATAAATAAAGAAGTATAAAAAATTCGGCCCAGCCGAATACAACAACTTGTTTTTTTTTTTTTTTTTTTTTTTTTTTTTGTTTTTCTAGGTTTTAAGTTGGAGGCAATAATAAAAAAGTAATAAAAATATAGCGTGCTTTAAGGATACACATATATGTGTAAACACATATATATATTTATACAATATATATTACTGTATTATATATATAGATATTGCTGTAGTATATGTATGTTATACGTATTTTTATAGTTATAAAACAAAAACAAAAATTAGAGCAGACTATATTGTTTTGTATACTTATATTCAAATATACATATAATAAATATTTTGTCACAAATGTAGTCTTCAAATTACTTTTAAAATAAAATATTTACAAAATTTTCAAATAAACGATATTGTGAACTTTTTTCCTGTTGGTGGCAATTAAAATTTCCTTAAACTTGGCTTTAAGTATTTTTATTTTTTTTTTTTAATTTTTATCTGACAAAAAAATAAAATAAAAAGAAATATTTGTACACAAATAGGAAGGCGTTTTATTATCTAAAATTAATTTAAAACCTAACATAGGTTTTTAATTATTTAATAGTTTTATTTAAATAAATCGCAGGTTTTTTTTACAAGAATTAAAATAATTTAAAAACTAGAGTACACATTTTAAAAAGAATTTTCCCGAATATTGTTAAAAAAAATGTTCACACGTAAAAAATCGCTTTTTTGTGATTTAGCTGTTTCCCTTTTAAACAATAAAGTCTTTTGAAGAAAACTCGTTTTCAGACGATAAAAGATACAAACTGGCTAAAACAGACATTAATCCTTAAGTTTTGTGGTAATACTTTATTAATTAAACGGACCTAGAACTAATAGAGTACAAAATTTTTGCATCATAGGTTTCATGTTATAATCAAGATTGTTTTTCAAAGTGCAAAAATTTAGAAAAAGGGCTAAAAATTACTTAATTTTTTCCTATTTTCTACACTTTTTGTTCGAGCGCTTATACTTTTTGTTCTCATTCGATCTTGCAAAAACTACTCGGACTTTATGGATAATTTCTACACCTTTCTTCAATAGTTAAATACATCCTGTATAGTAAATTTTTGATGACAAAAATTTTTTTATTTTTAAAATTATTTGGTTTTTTGGGCGGGGTCTTAACGTAATACAAATTTTGAAACAGGTATTGATACTTGTTGCAGTTATGCGAACTTTAAGCTACATCTCGTTAATGTGCCCGAAATAGTCAATGCGCTAGACAGTTTTAAAATTTAGATGACAAGAGCGAAATTGTTAGGAAAAGTCAGTTTTTCGCGAGACACATTCACAGTTTCTTATGGAATAGAATGGATTACTGCGTGAACTTAGTTTTTCGTTATTTTACAAAATAAAATCGTAGGAGCATTAAAAATAAATTTAACAATTGCACTTTTCATTTTTGTATTTTTATATAGCAAACAGCGATTTGTACAAATCTTAGATTTATAGATATAAGAATGGCGATAAATTTAAGTCAAATGTCGTTGATAGTTGAAAACGGAACACTTTTGTTAAAACAGATTGACCATAATTAGCATATTTAGTTGATGTTTAATGGGAATGTTGAGGTGAATCTAAAAATTTCGAAAATTAAAAATTGTATTGACCAAACAAAACCTATATATATTATATTTTCGTATAATATATGAAGATGCGAACCATATTTTTCGCAAAATTTTTTAAAATAGCGATTTTTAATATAACGAATATTTTGAAAATTTTACTAGGAAACTCTAAAATATGCTACACTAATAACCCTAAACATTGAAAATATCATAAGTTTTATTTGAATAACTCATTAGATTTTGATATAACGCGTAATTTTTACCAGAATTATACATATAATTTTTATATGTACAACTTTAAACCGCTTTAACTTTCGCGCACCCTGCTCGAAATGGTTAACCCGAATTGATTCTACATGTATTCGATTTACTTTATATTTGTACAAATAGATTTTAATGCTCCATCAATTAATTTTTTTTTTTTTTTTTGTAGTCAAAAATTTTTTGGCCCATATATTTTTATATTAAAGCAAATTGCAAATTGATTGTTTCGCGTTTTGTGATTTTTTTAGCATTTTGATTTATTTTTTTTTTTGAGTGTTAGAGATGTTTCGCGATAGTACTAGTCCCGGACTTGTATTAGACTTGTGAAAATGGAAAAAGGTACAGAAAGATCGATCGTGATAGGTGAAAAGGGAACAAATCAATAAAAATTGTCTAAAAGTACAAAAAAAATTAGAAATTATAATGAAGAATCATTTACACATCATGAATTCCAGGAGAAATCGTTGAAAAAGTGCCGGTTTATGACTTTGTGTTCTCCAATTTTCTTGAAATTAAGCAGGATATAAAATAAACACTTCCATTTTTATATTTATAAATTTCGAAATATTCGCAATTTTATTCGTGATTTTTCTTTATAAAAATCGTCAAAAATATACGATGTATCAAGTTTTAAATATACAAAACTTTTTAAGTTGCAATACGATTTCCTCTTTAAATCCCATAAAATAATAATAATAATAATAATAATAATAATAATAATACTGCATTTTTTAGATGCCTTTTTTAAAAATCGAATGGCTAGATTTTTAATTTTTTATTTTTATTTATTGGTTCAACAATTCAATTTAGAATTTTTTGTGATGAAAATTTGTACTGTTTTTATAAATTTTTACATTTTCACATTTTCCCTTACAAAACATTATTTTTTTAAATATTTAAACATAAATATTAACAGCCGTAAAAAGAATAACAAAAATAATAACAATAATAATTTAAACAACAAACTAGCTAATACACAATTTATTTCTTAAAGTCTTTATTAAGAAAATCTTATCAAAATACTGTTTGCAGTCTGCATTAACTGATGAACTTTTTTTTGTTTATGTATGTAACCCCTGTTGTGTTGTGAACAGTTAGAATAAATTATTCGTTAACTTTTTTACACTATTATTATTTGTGATGTTATAGTACATTTTTGATGATAAATAGGTTTTTTTGTTTTAGAAAACAAAAAATCATTACTTAGCTTATGTAAATATAATTATGTAAAAACGAAATACTTTTATTTAATGTTTGTTGGTTATATAATTATTATAATTATAAGTAATCGAATAAAGAATATTCTGAAATAAAATCAACATCACTATTTCGTATTTAGCTTTGTTTACATTATTTATGTTGAAGTTTTGTTAAAGTTTAACTATTTTAATCATTTTTTTCTGTTAAAATGCGTAATTTTTAACCTGGAGTTGATAAATTAAATCTTAATCTAAGACTTGTACATATTAATCTACTATTTGGAATTACGAGTACCTTGGTGCTTTAAACCAAAACAGGAAAAATATGATTCATGTTCATGTTTATGATTTTATTACAAAATACCTTAAATTGAACATATGTGAGGAAAATATTATCCTGCCCCGGAATTCAGTTCATACGTTTTTAAATAGCTATATTGACGCATTTTTTTTTTTTTAATTTTGGGACGAATCTTAACATTTGGAAATTAAAAAATGTTACTTTTTTTGTCAAAAATTTACGCTTGAATTAAAAAAATGTTTTTTTGTTATATGTACATATGTAAAGGAAATAATCTTAAAGTAGGGTCGAATCTACTTTAAAATATTTAAAGTTGACAATGATTTACTAAAGGCACATTAAGCGAATCATCTTTGCTGAATACAACTTTAAGAAATTTTGCTTAAAAATGGTTAGTAAAGCTGTATTAAGTTTTTTTGAATACGGCTGTAAATATTTAAACATTTATTGATTTAAAATATATTTACACCCGTATTCAGAAAAAAGTTTTAATTTATATATAAAGCACAAACTAGTTAATGCAAAATTTATTCCTTTAAGTCTTTATTAAGAAAATCGTATTCAAAAAACTATTTGCAGTCTACATTAACTAATAAACTGTTTTTTGTTTATATATTTAACCCTTCTAAGTTTCTCTCTCATTTATATTGTCAGTGTTGTGAATAGTTAGAACAAATTATTCGTTAACTCTTTTATTCTATTATTATTTTTTATGTTGTAATATGTTTTTGATGATAAATAGGTTTTTTATTTTTGAAAAAAATCATTACTTAGTATAATAAATCAAATAATAATGACATATACAAAAATTTTATATTTTAAGTCATACCAAGTAAGAATGTTATATTCGTTTTGGCTGAATCTGCTGTACCCACCATCTGCAAACTTTTTGTGCCACCCTATTTAAAATTTCATCTTAAATGGGAAGTGGGCGTTAAAGTGTACGGATCACTCCTATTTTTAGATTCCGAGTAAACATCGATCATCAAACAAAAGTGGTACACCCATTTTTTGTTTCGGAGTTTACATTAGTCGTTGAACTATTTTTACAAAATTTCGCTGATACTTCTTAAATGAGAAATGAGCGGTAAGTGAGCAGATCACGCCCATTTTTGGTTTCCGACTTTATATCGATCCTCGAACTATATGTAGAAAATTTCATTATCGTACATGCTTAAGAGATATCGGCGGAAATGTATAAACTGGAGTTACAACGGACACCCTGTGTTTCTAGTATTTGGCCCTTAACTTTTTCCTTTATAATCCGATTTTATCCATTTTCAATACCAAACCAACCATATATTTAGCCAAATATTTTTTGGTCAAATTTCGTCCCCCTATGTGGTCTGCCCTGCGCAGTATCCTGTTTTCAGCAGACAGACGGATGAACATATCTAGATCAATTCAAAATCTGACCACTACCCAAAATGTATAGGGACTTAAATGATTTTTTCGCCATGTTACTCACGGAATGATAAACCCAATATACCTCTCATCTCTTTTCAATGGGTAGAACATTTTTTTTTTAAATAAATGAGTTTTTGTATGGAAAGATTAGTTTATTATAAAATATTATTAAAAACACTGGAACTTTCCGTCACATAAAAACTTTAACTGAATTATCAATCAATTTATCAATTTTCAAGTGCAGATATATATATATATATATATATATAATAAAAATATAAATAAAAATGTTTTTAAAGTTTCTGAATATTTACCAAATTTCTATTATATTAATCGACTCTGAACTTGCCCTCTTGGGTTGATTTTGCAACCTGATTGTAAACCGAAATTCGTTTATTGCCATACGACATTTGTAATTTGTTTATTCGTTCATTTAACTTTGTTAGTTTCGAATAGAATTCGTACACATAATTTCAGTACATACGATTAAACTATATTTCTTTGTCTCGTGAATTTCATGACATAGGAATACATGACATTCGTATATGATTTACAAAAGACTTCGTTTATTCATACGTTATTTTTATGAGGACGACATAAGAGCAAACGGCATTCGTTTATCGAAGATATTCTTAATCGATCTAAAAAACCTTGCTTAAGCGTTCGCTTACTTTTGATAATATCACGAGTGAGTAGTAGAACGGTCCTCGTTCTCTGTCTTCGTTATTTCCTTCTTTTATATTCGCAAATTTTGCGCGAAGGGACGAAATAAGATTAATTAGGAATGGACTTCGTGTTTCTTACGAAATATATATATATATATATATATATATATATATATACTGCCTGCCACTTGAATAAGGAATCACATTTTTTTAACTTTAATTAAGTATATCTCCTAAACTAAAGTTCAGAAAAAAATAATTTTTTGCGCAACCAAATTTCAACGTGTTGGCTTTAGTTTCCTGAAGAAATAAAAAATATAAATATTTTTTTATACTAAAATTATGCATCATGTATTTCTGTGGCACTATTTCGTGTGTCACTTGATTAAGGAATTATTTTAATATTAATCGAAAAGGCTATGAATTGAATTTCTTTCAATATAAACGGCTAGAGAATTTTTAATCTGATAGTTTCTAAATAGCTTTTATTCAAAATGGAACGTGGTAAGGTTCTTAATAACTCAGAAAAAGAAAAAATTCTGATTTTAAAATCTCAGGGTCAGAATCCGGTCCAAATAGCCAAAAACATTAATAGAGGAAAGACAGTTGTGTACAATTATTTAAATAACGTGGAAAGATATGGAAAAAACATGAAAGAAGAAAATGGCAATAACTCCAAAAGAAAGACGAAAAATGCTAAGAATTGCATTAAATTCTGCCATGTCGGTATCAAAAATACATGAAAAAAAGTGGAGTCAGTGCCAGTCTAAGAACAGTGCACCGTATTTTAAAGTCGTGCCTATACCTAGCCCGACGAAAACTGCAAAAAAACCACCACTTAATGAAAAACGCAAATCACAACGTCTACAGTTTGCCAAAAATACAAAGACATCGTCCGACAAATGGTTTAAAGTTGTATTTTCCGATGAAAAAAAGTTTAATATTGATGGTCCCGACGGGTACAACTATTACTTAAAAAATTATTTTTGCTGAATTCTGTTCGCCTGGTTATTTCATTTATCTTCGTTAATTGCATGAATGGACTTCGTGCGACTCACGAAGATTTTCTAAAACAATTAAAAAAAATACCTTTTGTTGAATTCTGTTCGCCTGGTTCATTCAATTATCTTCGTTAATTTTACGAAGGGACTCTTCGTGTGATATTCGAATAACATTCGTTTATCTTTGTTAATTTCACGAATGGATTTCGCGCGAATTACGAATAGATTTTTTAAGATAACTAAAAAACAAACTCACAAAATTACCTTTTGTTGAATTCTGTTCGCCTGATACTTCGTTAATTTTACGAAACTGTTAGTAACGAAGATAAACAAACGAACCAGGAGAACAGAATTCTATAAAAAGTAAATTTTCTGAAAATTAAATTATTTTCGAAATTCTATTTGTAAGACCCACGAAGTCCATTCGTAAAATTAACGAAGATTAAAATTTTTATTCAATATTTTTAAATTCAGTTGCCTTCTTTTCAAAATTTTGACTTTAAAGTGACTTTCGTTTGTTTATCTTCGTTAGTTTTACTAATGCAGTTTCGTAAAATTAACGAATGTAGCAGGCGAACAGAATTCAGCAGAAAGTAAATTTTTGTGAGAATGTTTTCTTAATTATCTTAAAAAATCTATTCGTAAGTCGCGCGAAGTCCATTCGTAAAATTAATAAAGATAAACAACGAATGTCATTCGAATATCATACGAAGAGTCACTTCGTAAAATTAAGGAAGATAATTGAATGAACCAGGCGAACAGAATTCAACAAAAGGTAATTTTTTTGAAAGTATTTTTTTTTTTTTTTTATTGTTTTAGAAAATCTTCGAAAGTTGCAAGAAGTCCATTAGTGCAATTAACGAAGATAAACGAATGCCTTTCGAAACGCTAGCGAAGATATTTACGAAGCTGTGCAAAGTTCCTTCGTAAAATTAACAAAGATAAATGGAATAACCAGGCGAACAGAATTCAGCAAAAATAAATTTTGTCAAAATATTTTTTTAAGTTTTAGTATGGCATGCGTTCCATTGTGAAATGTACTCGGTCCATTGTAAAATGTATTAAAGTGAAAATACTTTCAATATTTTGTATATTTAAATCTTGAAATGTTTAAAACGTTATTGCATTTCTTAATGCAAATTTTAGTAAATTATTTTATTTGTAATTTTATTCTCATTATATTTTCTGCAATTGTTCGTTGTTATTTTTTATTTCTTTGTAAATTATTTAAATACATAAAAGAAAAAATAAGACAACTAAAAATACTTTCTATAATTCATTTTTGATTGCGTTTTATAAATAATGAAACTCTAATATTAATGCAAAGTATTGCAGTGTTAAACACCCTTAAATAATAAATTTTTAATATTTGTCACGAAATTAAATGTATATAAACGTATACGGTTGAAAAGCTTAATTCTTCTACTTTTTGAAAAAATTTAGAAAAATATGAAAATTACAATAGAGTTAGGGATACGTAAATACCAAAAACCTATAAAAATACATTTTATGATTTAACAGACTTCTGTGTAGAAATTAGGAATTATTCTTATTTTTTTAACGGCTTCAGAAACACTAAAAACTTTATAAACAATTAGAAGTGTTACATTCGGCTGACCGAATCTTTTATACCCTTCACGAAGTCTATATTACATAAATACGAGAGCCGATCAATAAGTCCGTGACTTTTCTTACTTCCCTCGTAGTTATATGAAATGCAACACTATTCCCATCAAGTACCACCTGTTAATAGACTACTGTCAAATTTTGAGCAAGTGTCGTCATTTACTTTGCGCTTAACAGCTGTTCAAAACATACAACCTCGTGTATTTTTCTAAAAATGGAAAAAAGTGAATTTCGAGTACAAATGACACTGAACGTTCTGGACGGCCAGTTGAGGTGAGTACACCCTAAAATGTCGAAAAAATCCACAATATGATGTTGGCCGACCGAAGAGTAAAAGTGCGTGAGATTGTTGATGCCATAGGCATTTTATATGGCAGCATGGTTTCGATTTTAAATGATCAGCTGGGTTTAAGAAAGTTGTCTGCAAGATGGGTACCGCGTTTGCTCTCAATTGGCCATAAACGTAAACGTGTGACAACTTCAAAGGATTGTTTGGAGTTGTTTAACCGCAATCCGAATGAGCTTTTGCGGCGTTTTGTAACTGTGGATGAAACATGGATCATTACTATGCTCCGGAAACCAAATAACAGTCTAAACAATGGGTTCCCCGGGTAAACCTGCTCCGGAGAAGGCCAAAGTAAGTTTGTCGGCCAATAAGGTGATGGCAACAGCTTTTTGGGATGCACGAGGGATAATCCACATCCATTACCTTCAAAAGGGAAAAACAATAAACGGCGAATATTATGCCAACTTATTAGACCGATTTAATGGGGATTTAAAAAGAATACGACCCCATATTGCCAAGAAAAAAGTTCTTTTTCATCAAGATAATGCACGGGTGCACACATGTGCAGTCTCAGTGGCATATTGGGCTACGAATTGGTACCCCATCCGCCATATTCTCCGGATTTAGCCCCTGGTGAATACTTCCTATTTCTCGGTGGAAAGATATTCAGCTCCAACGATGAAATTATTGACCAAACAATTGCCTATTTTAAGGACCTCGAAAAATCCTATTTTTTACGCAAAGTAAATGACGACACTTGCTTAAAATTTCACGGTAGTCTATTAACAGGTGGTACTTGATGGGAATAGTTTGCATTTCATATTGATCCGTTCTCGTATATAAGTTCATAAAAACTTTAATTATAATTATATTACATTATTTTTGAATTTACAAATATACTGATTGATATTTATAAAAGAAAACTTAATAACAGTTTTTCTGGAAAAAAATATACGTAACTGAAATAAATTTTGAAGAATGGTTTCATTATCCATATTATCTCTTATAAAAATGTCTGCTTTAATTTGGAAGTATACTTCATATTTGTAAATAGGCGTTAACCATGACATCGAAAAAGGATACATATACAAAATTGTAAATTCCTTTTTCAGTTTCCCACCAACAATTTGTTTCCAAACAGAATAAACTAATTTTGTTTAAGGAAAAAAAAACAAACTTTTAAATTATAAAAAATGAAAATTATTTGAAAGCTTCTGTCAAGTATTTATATTTCTCTTTTACTTAAAAGTAAAATAGTAAGCTCCATCAAAACTCCTCCCTAAACAGATTCCAAAAGCCCCTGGCTCTAAGACACAAATTTACCAAACATACTTTTGTAGAAAATTAAAATTTTGACAAATAAGAGGTGAATAAAATTTCACTATCACATAGGGCTACATAAATTTTTGAAAAACGATTAGAAAGTTTTGACAATAAAAAATAAATAATAAAATAAAAAATTTTTTAAATATTTCAGAATTCTTTGGGAATTTTAATGTTTAATTTAATTTTATTTTTTAATGAAGGCTAATATATTAGTTATTAAAAAAGTAAAATATTTACTCAAATTTATCATATCAAAAAGTTTTCATTTGGCGCAACGAAATTGTAAAATTTTTTCACCACTGGAATACCATAGAATACAACTACAAGTTTATGTGAGAGACAGTTCAAACTAAATTTTCAAAACATTTACTCATTTTTTTTTTTTTTTTTTCAAAACAGAAAAGCAAAATATTTATAATTACATATATTTTTTTGTTGCATGAATTAGGTTTTTGATAACTGAATTAGGTTTTTGTGTCTCACATAAACTTCTAGTTGTATTCTATATTTGCTACCTTTTGGCATACGCTCAAAATAAAACAAAAGTATTTAACACAGAATAAATTTTGTACATAAATATAATTATTTCCTTTAATAAATTTTAGTTCATAATATTTAAAACTAATTTACTAAATATTAAAAATGTTTTTATATATATTTGAAATGAAATATAATCAAGAAGGCTTGAACAAAATTATTTCAAAGTTTTATTCATATTTTCAACTTGAACAGAAAAAATGTTGTCTATTAAACGATATATCTAAGATAAAATCTATTCCAAGTAATTTTTAATTGTTTCAATTATTTAATTGATCAAAATCAAATTTTTTAATATTTTTTACTAAAGATAAAACAATTTATCGGCTTTCAATTATTTTTCTTATTGTAGCAATTAATAAATTAATTAAATATAAATAAAAATAAGTGATAGTTTGAATAATTTAGTATAAAATTTTTTTCATAGGTTGAATATCTATTATTCGTAATTGAAATTGGAATTAAAATTTTTCTATGTAAAATTTGAATAATTTTTTTAGAATATTTCGATTTTAAGTAATTTATTTAATTATAAAAATATTTGGAATCATTTTAGAATTCTGATTAATAATTTATTTGAAATTTTTTCGAAAATATTTTTTTCTATGTGAAAAAATTGTTAAAATTTTCTTTGAAAAATTTTTAATATATAATACACATTGGAAGGGGAATAATGATTTTTTTAATTTCAGATATTCTTCTTTTAAAGATTTTTGCTACAAAATTAACATTTTAATGCATTTATCGTTAATATTTGTAAGGGTGTGAAGATAAATACGTCAGTTAAATACGTCCCACACAAATGTTAAATACGCTCCACACGCTGTGAATTGATTTGTTAAAATGAACAAAATTATTTTTTAATAAAAATACTATATCAAAATTAAATTTTAATTAAAAAAATTAAAATATTTGTATAAAACACATTAAAATATAAAATTGTAAAAAAAAATTCAAATATATCACTCTATACATAAAATTTCTTTGAACAAAAATCGAAAACTTTAAGTGGTCCTAATGGCCATAAGGAGCAGACATGAATCGGGTAAGCGGAAGAGTGGAAGTAGCCTAGGACTAGTAGATTCCAGAAATGTATGTTCTATGTCCAGATTCCATCTGTGATCAGAGATATGTAATTTTGAAAAATGTGTTTTTTCACTATGGTCATATGGAAAAATGTGGAATTTTCAAATGGCTCCAGTGGACATAAGGAGCAGACATGAATCGGGTAAGCGGAAGAGTGGAAGTAGCCTAGGACTAGTAGATTCCAGAAATGTATGTTCTATGTCCAGATTCCATCTGTGATTAGAGATATGTAATTTTGAAAAATGTGTTTTTTCACTATGGTCGTATGGAAAAATGTGGAATTTTCAAGTGGCTCCAGTGGACATAAGGAGCAGACATGAATCGGGTAAGCGGAAGAGTGGAAGTAGCCTAGGACTAGTACATTCCAGAAATGTATGTTCTATGTCCAGATTCCATCTGTGATCAGAGATATGTAATTTTGAAAAATGTGTTTTTTCACTATGGTCATGTGGAAAAATGTGGAATTTTCAAATGGCTCCAGTGGACATAAGGAGCAGACATGAATCGGGTAAGCGGAAGAGTGGAAGTAGCCTAGGACTAGTAGATTCCAGAAATGTATGTTCTATGTCCAGATTCCATCTGTGATCAGAGATATATAATTTGGATTTAATTTAACTAAAAATTCCTAAAATTATCCTTATGTAAAAAATTATCCTTATGTATAATTTTATAATGGTGTCTATTCTTGAAAACGCGTCGAAGAAGTGAAATTTTCCATTAAAACAAAAACAAAGTTTAAAAAATTGTTTTTGTTTACCATATATTTTTCAAATGCAATAAACGTGAGAACGTTAACGCGTTTCTCTCTCTTTTGAAAACGGTAAATTCCATTTTAGAAATGTACGGTAAATAAAAACAATTTTTTAAACTTTTTTTTTTGTTTTAATGGAAATTTTCACTTCTTCGACGCGTTTTCAAGAATAGACACCAATATTTCTGAAAATCATTTTATTTTGTATAAATTTGTATGTTCAATTCATACAGTTTGTATTAAAATACATTCCAGAAGCTAGGAGTTTTAAAATGTGCGCATGTGTTCGAATCCTGGCGAACACAAGAGGAATTTTTATTTATTAAGTTTCAAGCAGAAATTTTTTAAATATATATATATGAAAAGATTTTTGACAGTTCCTTATAAGACGTTTCAAAATTTTTGATTTTTGGTTCAAGCTCAATTATAAAACAATTTTTCGAAGTCTTGTTCTGGGATCGAAGTCAGGACCTGAATTTCTTAAGCCACAAACCCCAACAGTACTTACACCATATCGATGTGTTGATTTTTAATAACTTTATTGCTTATATAAAAGGTTTAAAAAGTAACTCAAAGATAAACAATACTTTTTTATAAAGAATACATTAACATGCCAAAAAATTCTTGTCAAATTATTACTACTTTTTTTTAATAATGAAAATTTTAATATTTTTTAAGAAAAACGAAAACTTACAAACAGCCCCGAGGATACGAACTCAGGTTTGACGGTTTGTAGTCTAGAACACTTCCTCTATATTATTCATGCTCATAACTTTTTGATAGAAAACCATTTATATATTATTACATGTGAAATAGAAAATATTATTTAATTTTGGCAAAGAAAATCGGAAAAATTATTGAGGCTGCTCCGAAAAATCGTTTATAATTGCGCCATTTCTGAAGAGATTTCACTGAATTTCAATACAAAGATTTTCGAGATTGTATGCTATATATGTGTTGTAAAAGAAATGTATTTATTGTATTATGGGCTTCAAAAAATCAATTTCAACACACAGATGGACAGACATCCAGGCAGCCAGATAAATATTCTCAAAAGTTATTTTTAATCATAACAATAAAGCAAATATTTTCATTTTTCAAGTCTTGTATGTAAATTTCAAACTTTCGTATAAAGTGACAAATTTATTATAAATGCCCTTAATTTTATGTGCAGGGAATAAAAACAGGACTCAAATAAGCTCTTTTAAAGTGGATACCATTGGAATCATAGTTAAAAATCAGGATTTTCTGTAGTAATCCAGCAAAAACTTTTTGGTTTTCGGTAATGATAACTACTTATTAAAGTAGTTTCTTGGTAATGAGGCGTCATTATTATTTGCCTACTCTGTATTACATTAATAAGTACTCAATAGTATAATAGCACAGTAATACTGCAATCACGTGGATGAGTTGGCTAGAGCGCCGGATTAACAACCAGAAGGTTGTTGGTTCAAACCCATTCTGAAGCTGTTGGTTTTTTATAACAAAATGTCCAAAAAGATATTTTAAACTAAAAAGGGTTTTTGTCGCTTAGGATGCTATGTGCGAGATGGTGTACTGAGTAAGATGTTAGTCATTAAAAACGAATGGTTAGTTTATATCCAAGTTCGAGTCTCACTGACGGCAAAAATTTTTTTATTTTTTTTATTTTTGTTTTCGTTTAGGTACATATTTTTGAGTACTCCTAGAGTCAAAAAATAACTACATGAATTTGTGGACAAGTCGAACAAAAATAACTAGTTATTCAGGCAAAAAATAAGTAGTTTATTTTTGTTTCCAATTATACCTGCTAGCTTACCAGGAAAGCAAAGTTTTTGCTGGGAAGTTTGTTGAATTTAAAAAAGATGTACTTTTATAAGAAATAAATTTGTTTTTCCTAAACTATTAAATGTACACTATACTAGTTGTACAAACAAAATTTAAAGAAAAATAGGTCAACCCACTACTAAAAATAAAGAAACCAAAAAAAAAAGCCTAATTATTTGAATTCTAAGTAAAGGTGAACGAAATACAATAAAAAAAAACATTTGCGTACAAATCAATACAAATGCCATATACACAATAAGTACATAAATACAATTAAATAATTAATTGTAAAGGGGAAAGAAAGGACTATCTATTGTTTTATTTATTTAATTTTTTTTTTTTTATTTTTTATTTTTTTATATTTCTTTATAGTTTTGTAGTGGTTTGTTTGAGGTCATTAAATATTCGATTTTGAAATATTTATGTTTTATTTTTTTTCTTTTTTAAATATAGTATCTCTAAATTTAATAAAATCTAGCTACATACATACTAGCCTATGTTAAATACGTTTTTAATTAAAGGTTTATATTGTTTTTTTTATGCTATTTACACCATTGAAATCATTAACTTGGCATCATGATAGGTCTCATGTTACTGGACCACAGTTTTATTGCATGTTATTTATATAAAAAAGGAAACTTAAAATCATATTGGTGTTTTAAAGATTAATAATATTTATTTTATTAGTTTAAGTTTATTTTATACTTGACTTTTTTAAATCCCAATAAAATGTTGTTACTCGTTAATCCTTAAATTTTAAATTGTGTTATGTCTTTAGTTATTTTTTTTAAATTTTATGGTTTTAGCTTAAAGTTAAATTAATTATTTTTCCTTTTCGTTTCTATAAATAATTGAATCAATTAATTTTGTTTCACTTTTTTGTAATAGTATTAGTTTAAGGTTTTCTTTTTAAATTTATTCCATAAAATTCCATGTACAAGTATTTTTAACTTTCCTTTAGACATTCTTTAGATTTGAATAAATTATTTACATAATTCACTTGAATATTTTATGCAGTAAAAATTTTTTACGTTGTTAGTTTATACGGTTCTCATTGTATCTACACTGCTGTTTAAAAATATAGTCATTAGCGTTTTAATTTCATTTATCATTAATATATCGTCAGAAAACTTTAAGATTTATGTATAATTTTAGTGATTGTATAAATTTAGTATTATAATCAAAATGCCTTTTTTAATTTCCAATTGTGCACAAATTCTATAAGTTTATCATGCACTCTACGCCTCAAATTTGATTTTTTGGCAAAAAAAAAAAAAAATAATAATTCCGGTAGAGGGAAAATGTTTATACAAATTTTTAGATTAATGCGGCTTACCGTTTCTTAATAGTAAGAGGTCAAAGTCAAAGTACCATATTTTTGTTGATATTTTTTATTTATTGTAAATAGTGTATACAAGCCATAAGTACACAAAAAGGTGTCCGGTAATGGTCTTAGGTTAAAGAAATATCTAAACAAAATAAAAAATCGTGTCATTACAAGGTAATTTCATATAAAATAGTAATATTTTTTTGTAAAAAATATATATGATCATGAATTTCCAAGCAGTGCCAAGGAATATTTGCATAGTAATAATACTGGTGGATTCGCTGAGATCCTTTCTTCCTAATTTTTTCGACTGTCCATAAAATCGTAAGTTCCAGCACTTTAGCTAAAAAAGGCCCTTCAAACCTCATTTATATTGTAAAAATTGTGTAAATATTTTTTTAATAAAAATTTAATAAATTGATTGTTATTTTTGAGTATTTAAAATTTAAAAAAAGGAGAAAAAAACAAAATGGCAAATACGATATGGAGACTACAATTTGTTATATTTGTATATTAATATATAATAAATTTATAAATGTCAATTACAATATGGCGTTAACATAAAAATAAAAATATTTTAATAAAAATAAAAATATCTTTAAATTGACTAAATACACGTACATTAAATAAAAATCTATTTAATTGCAAAGGAATGTAAACTACACCTATTGGCCACCATATTCAATCCACCATTTTGAAATTTTTTTGTTTTGTTTTTTAACTTACCCTTAATTCGTTATTAACAACTTCATAGATATACATATATTTTTTGTTATTTAAATACAATATTTTCCTGCTGGGCAAAAAATTCCCTTTCAGCAGAATTGTGATTAGCATCATCAAAAACCCTATATTTGATGCATATTTTTTATGTCCATAATGTATTCTAATTATGGTCAAAATCAGTGATTATGGCTCACTTTAAGCATTCCCAAAAACCGTATATGTTATAATTATTTTTTGCGTAAATCAAGTATTCTGATTACGGCCAATTCAAATATCATAATAATGACCAATATGGCCAAAGGCAAATTTAATCTTCTTCAATTGAATTTTCAAAGCCTAGTGCCAAGGGATATTTTCATATTAATAATCAGGGCAAGTTTTTCAAGCAAAGAGCTTTAGCAAGCTTTTGCATACTTCAAAAGTATTTAAAAAATCATATTTTTTCAAATCTCTGCATAAATTTGCATATAATGAATACAACAAATAGTTTTCTTAACAAAAATACTATTTTTAGTAATCTTTTAGAATTTGTTTAACTGATTTATAAAAATTAATTTATAAATTTGTTTGTACATTGCACAGTGAGGCAGAATAGTTTTGTTTTTCTTTTTGGAAACAAATCTGTAACTTTTAATTCGCTGATTGGATTTACATAAACTTTCACATAGATTAACAATAAATTGTTGCAACTTATGAGACCGACTTGTTGACGATTTGAGCAAAAATGTATACATTTGTTGAGGCCAGAAACGAATCAAGCCAATTTTTTATACCTTAAACTAAAGCGGAACGTATTCCAGGATATTCCGTGAGGCCAGGGTAAAACTTCTCAAAGCCTTAATCTAAAATCGCCTTTCGACGTTCATTGTGGGATCCAATTTCTATGCTTTTGGATGAATCCAATAGATTTTAATTATTGCTATATATATTGGTAAGAGTAAAGCTTCGAATTCTTTTTTTTCGATTAGCAGGGATCCTCCTTATCATATTCATCAAAATCACCAATTTTAAATTTTCTAAATTACTCACGAAAAGTTGCCTCATCTAAAACATTATTCCCACAAATTTCCACCAAAATATTATAATTTTTCACGGCTGTTTTCCTAAAAAAATAATATTGAAGTACAAGATGTTGAAAATGCTCTTTTTGGGGAACGAAACTCCCCATATTCAAGCTTTAAAAAAAATGATAGTACTTTCACGTGAGATAGTTGTAAAAATGCACCGCTTGAAAAAGTACTATTATCACAATCTAATGAAAAATTATGGAAATTAATGCTAATGATGGTACATAAAAATGTACTTCTGCGCAATTCTTAGAAATTTAATATTTGATAAATGTTGTAATGACATCAAAACAACGTACAATGCATAAAAAGTGAGATACAGGCAAAAAAAATTATTTTTATTTTTGTGACCTTTAACCTAGAATAACTTTCGTAGCGTAGAAGTAGTTATCGATGATTTTTAACAGCATGTATAAGATGTCAAAACGAAACTATATGCCAAAATTCGGTTACCTCCATCAAATTTCGAGGCTGAGTAAATTTTTCATCTTATTTTCCTGAACTAATTGGCCTATGTACAATTAAGAACCCATCGGTCTGTGGGAAACATTCTCACGTTCAAATTTCTAACGCGGATCAAATTAAATTTACATAGATTGTTTGTCATTCTTCTAAACAGTTTGCTATTTAAAATCAGCTAAATCGGTCCCTCGATCATTTTAAGCAATTTTATTCCTTTATTAAGATTTAATAAAGGAATATTAAAATTATATTTAATGCTTTTTTCATTACTGAATTGAACTTGAAAAAAGTATTTTTAAAAATATTTTTTTAATTCATGAAATAATTTCAAATTTCATCCCTGTTTCCAATCGAAAAATGAAAGCTTTTACGATTTATCAACTAAAAAATATCGGTTATAAAATATTTTATTACATCCACTTCGATCTTTATATGGTAGCTTTGGTAAATTATAGACCGATCTTCATGAAATTTGGTATAAAGATTTATACTTATATAAAACTTAGTTGTGCCAAATTCCATTAAAGCACTCGTATTATCGACTATATATGCTCGATAAATATCTATTCCGCACTCTAGACCACAAGTTCGATTTTTTGTTAAAAAGTTCAATTCTGGTAAATGGAAAAAATTTATACAGTTTTGAAATCTAGAAACTTCATATTTTATATCTTTACCTTTTCTTAATAGTAGGAGGTGAAATTCAAAATATCAAACTTTTAATTTTTTATTTGTTATAAATAGTGTATATAATCCATAAATATATAAAAAATGTTCGGAAAAGGTGTCTGCTTAAAGAGGTGAAAAAAATCGTGACATTTCAATTACATATGAAGTAGTAATATTTGTCAAAAATATGATTTTTCCAAAATTTTGAATTTTCAAGGCCTAGTGCCAAAGGATATTTTCATAGTAATAATCAGGGCAAGTTTTTCAAGCAAAGAGCTTCAGTAAGCTTTTGCATACTTCAAAAGTGTTTAAAAAAGTCATATTTTTCAAATCTCTGCATAAATTTGCATATAATGAATACAACAAATAGTTTTCTTAACAAAAATACTATTTTTAGTGATCTTTTAGAATTTGTTTAACTGATTTGTAAAAATTAATTTATAAATTTGTTTGTACCTTGCACAGTGGGGCAGAATCGTTTTTTTTTTTTCTTTTTGAAATAAATCTGTAACTTTTAATTTGCTGATTGGATTTACATAAACTTTCACATAGACGTAGCAGATGAGTATATAATTTTAAATTTGGGGGCCTTCCCTTCAAGAGCGGAGCTATTGGGATTCAAAATAGGGCACCTCTGACATAGAAAAATTTTAACCGCTTGTCCGATTTTTCTTTCATAACCGATTTTAGCTATTTTTACATCTTCTTAAAGCTCTCGATAAGACCTTTGAAAGTCATGTATATACTATTTATGTCTTATAGTTTTCAAGTTATTTTTTTTTTTTAAATATATAGCCCAATATTTTTATCCAATTTTGTAAATTTTTTATCCAATTAGTTAAAGAATAAGATTATCTGTCGAATAAAAAAACTATAAGTCTATATCTCTTATGATTTCAAAAATAACCTATTTTGAATTTGAAAATTTTAAAAATGTTAATTTTTGGTATATTTTGAATGAAAAACTGTCCACACATTTTCTTCTCTAAAATGAAATTTTCTTTAAGAACATACAGAGAAAAAATAATGACTAAAAATTTTCAAATAAATCGTTGTTTCATTAAAATTTTAATTTTATTAAATTAATTATTTAATTTTAATATCTTATTTTACTGGATTTGAATAACAATTTAACATTTTGACAATCTTTATAAAAATACAAAACAAATAAATTAATTTTTTATAATTTTAAACTTCCAGAGGTAAATAACATTGATTTTTTTCGAGATTTTCCAAGAATTAATCCACCTCTAAAAGGGACCATCCTGACTTTGGTAGCAAATTAGCATCAATTGGTTTACTGAAAGAGAGATCCCAGGGCATTCAATTATGAACTGAAGAACGCTGCACATGGGTGGCATTCAATTAGTTATTCTTAGTTAAAAACGAAATAATATAAATGTACCAAATCGATGTTATGCTTTTTTTTTAATATATGTATGTATACATGTATGTATGTATGTATGTATGTGAAAGAAGAATAGCAAATTTGGCCTCCCTATTTTCTATGGCTATTTTCTACATATAATGGGCAACTTTTTTTTATTAATGCTACCTACACTGATCACAAGAATCCTTACTTTAGCATATCTTAAAAATAATGCAATATTAAGTTAAGATTTTCAAAATAAATATGTCCATTATACTAGATTTTAGGATACACATCAATGAAATGTATTTAGTTAAAAACGGTCCAATCGACATAAATTTTCAGGGAAACGGTGACGCTAATAAGTATTTTAAAGATAGCAAAATTCAACACACATAACTTTTTGCAACATGAAGACCCGACTACAGTCGACCGGACGCCCATATAGGATACTCCACCAAGAACCATTTAATCGTGTATAGTTCCCGTATTAACTTTAGTCAATCAATAAAAGATTTTGTAATAACAGTTTCGACTAATGGTGGATTAAGTATAAATCTGAATAACAAATTTCAGACTGACCGGTCATTGAATTAACTTCTCATGTAAGTCTCTCTCTCTCTCTGGTATCACTTTTTTCCAAAGCAAAATAATACTCTTTCTTTTCATAGGTTGAAACGCGCTTAAAAATAGATGAATAGACCTAGCGTGAAAAAATTAACTAATGTAGTGTTTTTATTTTTCAGTTCCAATTTACACTAATATTATATTTCTTCTTTATTATGTACCGAGCGTTAAATTTACGATAAAAAATATATTTTATTTATATTTATTATAATTTATTATTGCTATTATTCATCAATATTGAATTAAAAATATGAATTGATTCTATAATAAAATTTGCTTGAATTTCTCTCTAAAAACAAACATTATTTTCCCTGTTTTATTAAAAATAATTATTTTGAGAATTTTAATAAAGAAAAAAACTTTTTAATTTCAATAAAATAATTACGAATGTGAATATTTGTTTTTGCAATTTAGTGAAAAAAATATAATTGATTTTATAAATTTAATAATAGGAAATGAAATTTATTTTTTTATATGTATAATAATTTCATACTAGAACTAAAAACAAGCCCAAATACTCAAACCATCCTTAATTTGACCTATTTTGAATCAAAATTTTGACTTTAGCCTAAATATTCTAAAATATAAAAGGCTAGTTCTGCAAATCGAATGCAGTTTCGACAACTCCAATGTGTTCCAAAAAGTTTTTCAATGGGTTTTTCCAAACCTGCAATAAATGTGGACTTAAATTTTTCTACATTTGCCATTTCAAATGAATGCAAAGTTTCTTATTACTTGCAAAAAGTAAGAAATTGTGAAAAAACCAACAAAGTTTTCAAACGAGAAAAACTAACAAATTTTCAAAAATTCGAAATACCTTCTAAATTTTGTGATATTTCGAAGAAAAAACGACTTTATGATAGTTGTTGCAATAAAGATCTCGTATCTAAATTTTAAGTCAATTTTGAGTTTAATTGAGTGGAGAAAGCAAAAGAACATAGATTTTAAACCTTATTTAAATATTTTATATTTATTGCAAATAACAAATAATTTATTAATTTTTTTATATAATCAAAATTTCGATAATGATGTAAATCTTTAGACATTTTTATGTTGGCAATTGTCAAATTCTATCTTTCTCTTTAAAATGTTACGTGCGGACCAATAAGAATTCTATTGCGCAATCTATTTCGCAAAAAAATTTTAAACACAAAGCTGAGCAATAATGTTTGACAGAAGCTGTCAAATTTATTGCTCTCTTTTACAATTTTGCAATTTTTTACAAAAAGAAAAGTTCAAAATAATTAATTTTGTTTTGAAAAGACAAATAAGGAATAAAAATACGAGATAAATTAAAATTTTCGATAAAAAAAAATTATCATATAAATTTCTCATGTACGTTTTCTCCACCCCTTAATAAAGAGTTGTAGTACCGTTATTCTGTCCATGCTATTTCTAATGTTAACTAAAAATGTCTTCAGGTAGACGTAGAGTAAAGATATCAAGTTTAAAATGTTTTTTTTTCATTTACAATAAAATGAGACGTCAATCACTTTGTGCTTTATTTGAAACATACTTGGAACAAAAAGTTTAAGTAAATCATTCCATATAAAATGGAATAAGTTCTACAATTTAAAAGAAAAAAATTTTGATATACCAAAAAAAGGCTAAGAAATATCGTTATTTTTTAGACTTTTTTTTTTTTTTTTTTTGTATAACAAGATTTTTTTCTTTTAAATTGTAGAACTCATTCCATTTTATATGGAATGATTTACTTAAACTTTTAATATATATTAAACTTTTTATATATATCGATATTCGCGACGTCTTAATTTTTAAAATTGCAGATTCTAAAATCGCGATAGTTTACAAAAAACGGGTTCTATCTGGGTGACTTTTCTGTTTCTTTTTTTTTAATTTCATTACAATGTCTATAACCAAAAAAGGGAAATCCCCATCTTTCGGTGTATTAACCTTTTTGGATGATTTTGATCTTCAATTTTTTCAGTTTATTCATGTCATTTGTTGTGTAAATACATCTTTTAATATGGAAAAAGTTCAACATATTTTAAAGCCAACGATTTCTCAAAAATTTGAGATTTTAAAACAATTTAAAAGTGGAGATTCCATAAATTCAATTTGCGTGATTTACAAGTTGCATAAGTCTTCGGTTTACCGCATTATAAAGCAAGAAAATTCATTAAATAAGTTCGTACGTACAACAGCAAGTGGCCCTGGCAAACGTTACACCTTAAAGAAAGCTGAGTACCCAAGAATGGAAAAAATGCTTTGTAAGTGGTTTATAAAACAAAGGGGAAAAAATTTTTCAATATCAGCAGCGATTTTACGATTAAAAGAAAGTCATTTGTATTCAAAAATTTATCAAACCACTTCAGGATTCAATGCCAGTTAAGGATGGTTGAAGACATTTAAGCGTCGACATGGAATTAAATTTTTGAAATTTATGGGCGAGAAATTGTCTTTGAAACCTCATCTTATTGATCCATTTGTGAAAGAGTTTAAGGATTACGTTGATAAGCATGGGTTGAGTCTTTATCAAATCTACAATGCCGACGAATCCGATTTATATTATAGGATGCTTCCAAATCACAAATTGTTGGTTGTTGAAAAATCGAAAAACACACGCGACTTTAAATGCTTTTTCATTAATCCTGTAATATACAACTCCAGTAATGATGGCTGGATGACACCATATACATTCAAAGACTGGTTCCATCACGAATTTGTACCACACGTAAGTTAATTTTCACCAACTAGTAAAAGTAAGTTGTTAATAAGTAAAAATTTTTTAGGTCCGATAATTTTTGACTTCAAAAGGTCTGCCGCAAAAAGCAGTTTTGCTTTTAGATAACACGATGTGTCACCTAGTTGAGGAACTAAAAAGTGATGACAGTTTAATTATAGCAATGAATCTACCACCCAATTGCACTGAGCTTATTTAACCATTAGATCAAAACGTTATCAACTTGGACCAATTAAATTATAAATAACAACTGCTCACCCACTTGCTTGGCGAGAAGGGAACAAATTTGGAGCTCAAAATAAAAAACTTCAACCCTAAAAAAGCAGTTCAGCTACGTCTTGGGATAAAACATCAGTGTCCAATATCCGAAAATCCTGGAACGTCTTGCTCGAAACGCTGATATAAACAACAGGATTCAAGAAGAATTTCATGTGGAAAGTAATGAGGAGCAAATGGAATTATCACATACGGAATCGGAGGATTTATACGATAGTGGTCATAAAGAAAACAAAATTATATATTGGACGATTGTATAACATCGATAAACATATGCATACAATGGGCTTTGGAAAATGATAAGCCGACAATAGCAAAAAAGCAACTCAAAATCTATAATTTCTTTAAAAGTGTTTAAAATGTAAATATATCAATGAAAACAATTCTAATTTTAAAATTACATACAATTTTTCAATAAAATTAATAGGTCGTTAAATCGACTCAAAAAGTGATTCTGAGGCAAACGGTATACGTTAAGGTCGTGGTCTGAAGATTCTGTGCAAACACATAATACCCCAACCGCCTATGGTAGTGTAGGGTATAATAACTTGATTTCTTCAAATTACTATTTCCAACAAAACATTTGCATTGTGTAACTATTTTTCTAAACATCAGTATAGAATTGCACTAAAAAATTTTGCAAACAAAAAATGCACAAACTAATTTCTTCCAAAACTAACAACTACAAGGTTTAAAACAGATTGAGGTTGTTAGATTTTTAAAAACATTTCATTTTTTTTTTTTTTCACATAAAACTTTACCAATCCCCAGATATTTATTCAAACACAGCCACTCATGGTGAAAACATGTAACATATTTTCATGTTTTTTTCACGTATTTCTTTTTCGTTTTTGACTTAAAACAACAACTTTGGTTTGTATGAAAGAGCATTTACTCATAGTGGTAGTTGTAGTTATGGTAGTATTTGTGGGTATTGTAAAGATAAAATACCTACACTTCCGTTTCCTCTTTAATGATAATATTTTCTTCTTTTGTTTTTTTTTTTCTCCTTTTTGTGTTTTTAATGGGTTTCCTTTATACACTCTTATACAATTACTAACTCTCACACATACTTGCTCACAAACACTTTTCACTTACTGTGTTACCCTACCAACATTTTCTATCGAAATTTGAACTAAAGCAACACCTCATGTAGTTAATAATAGTCGAATATGATATCATTTTCTTATCGAAGAACAGTCACCGTTCGGGAAGAAATGTGCCGCAGTTCTAATACTTATTAGATGACACTATTTAGTGCATTCTTTGGGTATCGAAATAATATCATTTAGAAGTGTAAAAAAGTACATCAAGAAAGTATCGAAATATATTCGCTTTTGTATAATAAATACGTTTTTAATACAGTTAGAATATTTCTAGAAATATTTTTAATTATAATTGAAATAAATGCTTACCTTATATCTAACACAGTGTAATAACTCACTATAACTTTAAATTAAATATGAATTATTAAAAAAAAATCACTAATTAACAATTTTTTATATTAACACATTTTTCATTCAACACTATAAACAACAACAACATTGATCACTTTAAAAGTTATATATTTACTGAGCGAATTTATGTTGTGCTTGTTCTTTTTCTTTTCTTTGAAATGTAAAAAGTTGCCCAAGTAAAGTTTTTTATATCAAAATTCAATACTAATGTATTTTGTTATTGCAAATTTGTATATTTTCTACTTTTGAACATCCAAGAGTGTCAAAAATAACACTTTTTAGTATGGTGGATGTAAAAACTCGCTTCCAAATGCTGGCTGGGTAAGTTTAGTTAAAGTTGGGAATTTAATTATAAATATATATGTATAGATGTTATTGTTGTTGTTAGTTTTATTGTATTCATAGTATTCAATCGATACTCATTAAATTTTCCAAAAATTAAAAATGAAAAAAAGATATTAAATTAATAACGCACACACACAAAATTACTTTTAATAATAATTTTAATTAAAGCGTTTTTTTATTTTTATTATTATTTTTTTTTTTTTTTATTCGAAAACTTTTTTTTATTATAAAGGATTTTAAGGGATTTTAGATAAGAAGTTAGTTTAGTTTAGAATTTAAAAAAAAATAGCTTTTGTTACATGTAATTATTTTATTATTTTTTTAATTAATTTTTAATCTTTTATATATATACATATATATATATATATATATATATATTTCCTTTTTTTTTTTTTTTTTGTTAAAATTTGTATTGCTTTTTGGTAATATACACAATTTTTATCCTTTAAATTTTATTTTAGTGAAAATATTGCCTTAAATATTTTTGTCTATTTTTTTATTATTTTATTATTATTATTTATTTTTTTTTTTTTTTCTATATTTCATTTATGATTATTTTTTTTATATATATATATATTTTTTTCTTTTTTTTTTGTTAATTTAACCGCGCGCACTTAACAATTTTATTTCAAAAATTTCCATCCTTTTCGAAAAAGTCATTTAAAGCGACTGATATGTCGCCAAACAATTTTCGCTTGATAGCGGTATTCTACCCTACAAACTTCAACGAAGAATGATTACGTTTACTAACACTACTATTGCTACTACATACCTCAATACTTAACTACTTACAAATTTATCCCCCACCGTCTCATACCAAACCATCATCCCCTTACAAAAATCCATTTATCTTTCTAGTATTTGTTCGCTCCCTCCTTCTTTCGGACATTCACATATTTACTTTTTCAGTCTATACAATTCATTGTTGTTTTTTCTTTTAGTTTATATTTTTTAATATCGAAATATCTTTACCATACTATCTACTTTTTTCGATACAAAAATTTGTGTACGTATGTATGTTAATATTTACAACAATAACATTTGGTCTTTCGTGCATTTACATTTTTTGTACTATCCCAACAAACACGGAGTCATCATATTTTAAACGTTTAAAAAACGATATCTTTTTCTTTTGATATCAAAGATTAGTTCAAACCTTAATTCAAATCTGCATCAAAATTATAGAAAAAAAGTCCCCTTTTAGTTAAGAATGCTAATATTCTCAAATCATTATCAAATCATTTTCAAAAATTGATTTCAAATCACTCTCAAATTTTAAATCAAACCTTTTGTTTGTTGGGGTGCACAGTACTCTGAATAACTTTATATTGTATGAAAGTGTAAGTAAGTATGTATGAGTATTTGTTTATTTAGTTGAAAAAAAGCAACAATTTTTCCTTGTACAACTCATATCGGTGTATTTTGCTAAAGGAAGCAAGAGTTTATTTGATCATACTCACATTGGGGACGGAGCTGTTCAACCTTTTAGGTTAGTGTAGAACATTAAAATAAAATTGTAAAAACCTTAAGGTGCCGATAGAAATCATCCAATGTTGCGTACAATCACAAAAAAGGCACATCCACGAGACAATCCAGATCTTAATTAAATTTCATCGAAGGTTTTATATAGTCCAAGATTAGCTTTAATTGTAGGTCCTTACACAGTTCTACATTAGCTGTAATCGAAGCTCTTCAACAATCTACAGTCGACGGTGGTAAATTCCGTACAAAAATAAAAAATGTAATGCTTTATTCACAAAGCAAATTTTTTATGGATACCAAAAGGGGATGGCCGATTAAATGAGGACAAACCCAGCAAAAACTTTGCTTTCCCGGGTAAGCTAGCAGGTATATTTGGAAACGAAAATAAACTACTTATTTTTTGCCTGAATAATTAGTTATTTTTGTTCGAGATGTCCACAAATTCATGTAGTTATTTTTAGACTCTAGGGGTACTCAAAAATATGTACCTAAACTACAATAAAAATAAAAAAAAGAACAAAAAAATTTTGCCATCAGTGAGATTTAACCATTCGCTTTTAAAGATTAATGTCCTTAAAGACTAATGTCTTACTCAGTACACCACCTCGCACTTTTTTAGTATAAAATATTTTTTAGACATATTGTTAAAGAAGCTAACAGCATCAGAACGGGGTTGAACCAACAACATTCTGGTTGTTAATCCAGCGCTCTAGCCAACTGCTATTATACTATTGAGTACTTATTTATCTAAAATAGAGTAGGCAAATAATAATGAAGCCTCATTACCAAGAAACTACTTTAATAAGTAGTTGCCATTACCGAGAACCAAAAAGTTAAATAGTTAAAGTGTAAGATATAATTTTAAGCATTCTAGTATTAACAGCTTCGTAAAAATCGACTAAGCAGAAGAAGAGATATAGGCGATTTTCCGAAAATATAATACAGGGTGCTTCGATGACCTAGTTGGTAGTGAGCTAGTCTGTCAATCTGGGGGTTGTGGGTTCAATTCCCACCAGAGACTCTAGTTTGTTTCACTACAACGAGCAATAGTCTGTGTTACTCCGCTCGGTTAGAATTAAAATATAATTTGTAATATAATAAATAATAAATAAATAAATAATAAAAATAAAAATAAAAGATTGAAGGATATAGTTAATTTCATGTTTATTTGACATTTTTGTGTTATCCAGTGTTATCTTTTCAGATACGACCACCACCTATACGGTTGTTTATTTTGTACTATTAAGAGTTATCCAACTTAGTTAGAACGAACAAAATTTGAGGAAAAGTTAAATTATACGCATTAGAAATTTATTTTTTTATGAAATTTATATTGAAAATTACTACAAATTTTCAGTAATACACTCCAAAATGAATACTCTAACTATTAAAATATTGAAAATATTAAATATTATTATAACATAATTGGTTAGTTTAAATATGTTAAACTTTAAAAGTATTAAAAAATTTCACATTTCTAGTAGCTAGAATTGTAGCAGGTAGTAGCAGCTGAATTTACTTATGACCAGGAACAGGAAGTTCATGCATTTAAAAAGTATGCCCTAAAAACAAATAAAGTATGCACTTATTTTTTAACTTTCATTAAAAAATAAATTAATTTCCAATTCAGTATCATATTAAATTAAAAATATATATACAGTAAGACCTTAAGCAACTTTTGTATAGAGAAAATTACCGTTCGACATCAACAAATGTTATGGATGCATTTCTAAATGATGTGGAAAGATTTTATTATTTCTTCATTTAAATCTAAAATTGTAACAACTGTATTGGCAACACTTCTTTCGATGGCTGTGGTCTTAATGATAAATCGATTTTTCTAAAATGATATTAAGGATAGCTCTATACAGTTTATTATGATCTCAGACAGAATAATCTCACTGGTAGCTTCTTTAAAAAGAATTAATCAATTCTCGATATTTTACAAAAACGTATGACAACCAAAACAAATGTTTCATATGCATAACTCGATATTAAACGGACTTGTTCTGCCTTCAGATAAATGACTGGAAATTTGACGCTGAAAGTCTGTATTTATCTCGATGTTTTAGGCTATCCAAGGGCTGATATAACAAAAATTTTTTTCAGCGATATTGTTTTGTCGAATGTTTTAGGACAATACTACTCCGAAACGAAATTATTTCTTCTGTGTAAGTTCGAATTTTAATACGAAATAAATAAGGAACCTTCTGATGACCTAGCTTTTACAATAATCATCGTCCTTCTGTGATTGTTAGTTTTGGAAAAATATCTTACCGCATATTAATTTGTCCGTGTTATTTTTTATATTTTAAAACATTTTTTAGCTCTTCTGAAAATTTTGAAATGTTGACTTAAGTCGTTTTATCAAAAGTCCACAGAATTATTTTTTTTTCAACAAAAAAAAAAAATAATTTTAAATTGGAATATTGCTCTAAATATGATGCAAAAATATGAATTTATAGCAAAATATGCAAAAACATGCATTTTCAACAAAATATGCAACAAGAAATCAATGCCATTTTAAAGCAAATTCTCTAATTCCCAAAGACATTTAGTTTACTCTCTTCAAGGAGTAAAGACAAAAAACATACAGTTGCATGAATTTCCGGTTCTTGCTTATGACACTTAGGGCCGTTATAATAACTATCCAATAACTAAAGTTAGGATGTTATCGGATACATATATATTCCGGTGTAGTTTTTAGTAATTTTTCCGTTTATATTTATATTTGTTCTGTTGTTTTAAATAATTAATTTAAAAAATGACCTCGTTTTTATTTGTTTATATTGCCGTTATTGGCCGTTACGTTCAAATTGTTCATGTTGCTATTAAGTTAATTGACCAAAAGTAGAGGGTTATTGCTTTAGCCTTGCCGTGTTATCAAAATTATAAAATTTACTTTAAAACCAAGTTGTAATAACCAAAAATAGATGAAGCTTACTTTATCTTACCTTTAACTATCTGATACTTTATAGGAAGGTGATAATAACGGCCCTTAGGAGTATACTATCCTGTTTAGACTCAACCTCTGAAATCTATTGCAAAAAATATTTGGTCCATCAAAGTTTAGGTTAAAAAAATTTTTATGATAAAATAATCAACTTTCCTACAGTCCCTAAATGTAACAAAAAGATAATTTTATGACCAGCATTTTACATCTCCTGCCAATAAACCAAATTTCTCAAAAAATTTTCAAAAAACTTGTACGTGACAAAAGTACACAGCACACTTTTTTATTTGAATTTTTTTATTAGAATTTAAACAGTATTTATTCAAAACAATGATTAACTAAAGATATTTAAGTTTGCGCAAATGTTACTACCAAACTAGATGTAAAAGCCGCAACAAAAAGTTGTGGGTCATGTTACGACATAGTAAAAACTTTTTGGTTTTCGCTAATAACAGCTACTTATTAAAGTAGTTTCTTGGTAATGAGGTGTCATTATTATTTGCCTACTCTGTATTACATTAATAAGTACTCAATAGTACAATAGCACAGTAATACTACAATCACGTGGATGAGTTGGCTAGAGCGCCAGATTAACAACCAGAAGGTTGTTGGTTCAACCCCATTCTGAAGCTGTTAGTTTTTTTATAACAAAATGTCTAAAAAGATATTTTAAACTAAATAGAGTTTTTGTCGCTTAGGATACTATGTGCGAGATGGTGTACTGAGTAAGACGTTAGTCAGTAAAAACAAATGGTTAGTGTGTGTCCAAGTTCGAGTCTCACTGACGGCAAAATTTTTTTGTATTTTTTTTTTATTTTTGTTTTCGTTTAGGTACATATTTTTGAGTACCCCTAGAGTCAAAAAATAACTACATGAATTTGTGGACAATTCGAACAAAAATAACTAGTTATTCAGGCAAAAAATAAGCAGTTTATTTTTGTTTCCAATTATACCTGCTAGCTTACCAGGAAAGCATAGTTTTTGCTGGGGAGTATCTGATATGTTGGCTTTATAATATAATAAACATTTAATTAAAACACCGGAATTTACTACCGTGCAGTGGGGCAGAATCGAAATTTTTTGAAAATAAATCTGTAACTTCTAATCGACTATTTGAATTTACATAAAATTTCACACAAGCTTAGTAAAGGATTGTACAATTTGAAACTTGGAAGAGGAACCCTACAGACCAGTAGCGGCGCTAAGGGGGTACAAAGTGTAAGGATCGCCAAGTTGAAATAAAACTAAAAATATACAATTTCTTTTCTGTCATATCGTAAATTGATTTTTGACGATTTTGAAAAAATCACATACCCGAGATGGCCAACTTTTAAGGGCCACCCACTACCTCTTTATCAGCTAGGAATCTTTACTCCTTCAAAACAACTCAAAAGCAGCTCACCTCTGGCCATGTGAAATTTTATTCAGATATCTCCAACGATTCACAAGTTACGGAATCATTAAAAAAAAAACAAAGTACATGTTCTTAATAATTAAATTTTAGTTTAAAATTTGAATAATCCTTGTAAACTAGCAACAAAAAAACATCAACTGCTTTCAAAAAAGGAACATTTTCACCACTTCAAAAGTAAAACTAAGTTCAAAATATGTACTTTTCTGGAAGTTATTAATTATTACTTACCAAAAATGAAAATAAATGTATTATTAGCGACAAAATATTTTACTATTTTTTAAGAAAATTAAAATTTCACAAATCTTAAAGCATTTTTATTATCTTTTTTTTTTATTATCTTTTTTTAACGAAATCTGAATTTTCATAAAAAAAATTATAGTCGTAGTTTTAAGAAAAGTAAGTACTTCAAAAGCAATGAACAAAAAGCTTAAGAGAAGAACATCCAACCAATGACAACCATGCGGTGGTAAAAAGAGAACTTCTACAGCTCTTTTTCAGCACTAAGGACTTTCTTCCAATGACAACTCAATGTTAAAGTCATGACTTTTTCAGTTACTTTTTTGCTGGGAATCTTCAAAAAAGAAAGATTCAATAAAACAAAATAACTGGAAAAAAATTCATCTCATTCAATTAAAATTTTTCATTTAGTTAAGCAACAAAATTATTTATTATATCATATAGAGAAAAAAATAAACAATTGTAAAAGTGAAATTTTAAAAAATTATGAATTGAGTATTTGAATCGAGTATTTTTTGCACAAAAAAATATTACTACTTATTTGTTTCTAAATATTTTTTTTTTTTTTTTTTGAAAACATATAAAAAATTTATACATTTTGAAAGCAAATTCAATTTTCTAAAAGGGGCAAATCCCGATCCTTCCGATTTGTCCTTTTTATATTAACTTTTTGACTTTAGTTATTATATTTTATAATCAGAAAAACTGGGATTTATAAACAGAATGAGTTTTCAGAAACCCTAATGTGTAAACCACTTTTATCAGACGAATAATATATGTGGACTTTGTGGGGGAAATACGGATCTTTATATAGTACCATAATTGTATCATCAATTAATTTTCTGCATTATTTAACTAGATCCTAGAAAAGTTTTGGAATTTCCCTAGTTTTTATGTATTCCAAAATAATCGCCGTGCCTAGGTTTATCCACCAAAGTTTTGCATTCTACGATTGTTGTTATTATAAGTTTTTTATTTCTTTTTTTAGTTCTACAACTTGTTTCCGTTGAGTACTTTTTGGTAGTATCTTGACTACTATTTTTTTTTTTTGTAAATATTCGTATAATGATTATTACCAAATTCAACACTACCAACAGGCTGTTTTATTTTTCTTTCATCTTTACTTCATTTCAACTTTATTCAACACAAGTAGATTCAACAATTGAAAAGGAAAAAAACCATTTACATATAATTTACTTATTCTATATATACATATATATATATATATATATATATATATATATATATATGTATGTAAAGTTGTAAGAACGTGTGTATGAGAAAGAAATTTACAAGACATTTAAAATTAGTTGTGGTAGTTATTGTTATTATTATAAATATTTAATTGAACCCAGCAAACAAACAATATTGCTTATAAATTAAAAAAAAATTAAATAAATATTTTATTTTAAGTTGGTTCTTTAAAAATTGTTTGACAATAATATTTTTTTAATAATTTTTTTAAATTTATTATTTGTGTTTACTGGGTATGGATATGAGCAAAATAATACGAAAGTACAATTCGTATTGCTTATAAGAAAATCGTATTCGTATTGCAGAAGTTTCCACCATCGGTAGAAATTGTGAGTCACAGGCGATACATCTAAGCAATAAGAAATCCATACGCCTGGAAAAAAAATAGGCAATATTGCTAGATAAACATCTAGGTGAAAAAAAGAAAATACCGCCATACAATCTTCTGGAAGATGTAATAAAAATATAGAAAAATTATCACTAAATAAATCTTGAAATATTATATTAAAGAAAACATTTACATCTTATATAAATCTTAACATCATAAAGCAGGAAAATTAAAATTTTTTGCTAAAAGACAAACAAATTTCTTCAATATTTTTTTTTTTTTTTATTTATTTTTGAACAATTTTTTGACAATTGAAAAAATTGTGATTGAGAAATAAAAGTATTGCATTAATTTCTTCCAGATGATCTCAATGGGATATCATCAATTTATTGCGGTGGTGATAATCACTTTACTGAAAAAAGGGCGATATTTTGAGGATAAAAATAATAAAAAAAAATTACAATTTTATATATTTTTTGTTGTTTATTGTCTAATGTTTCTTAAACTGATAAAAGTATAATATTAGAAAAATATTGTTTCGATGATTTTCGTCCAAATAAAAAAATAAGATATTACCTAAATTTCATCTAGGAAGATATCTTCCAAATGTTTGTAGGGATTGTTTATGTATTAGGGTATCCATTCGAATAATGTTCATTCGAACAATATGATACGAATAATTGTTCGAAGAATTTAAAAGTGCGACTTCGAATAACAAACTAATCGAATATTTTGATGTCGAATATTGAAATAAAACGAATAATTTTCTTTTTTAATATTATACTTCTTTAAATATTTATATAAATATATAATATTTTACAACTATTTTATTTTTAAGTTTTTAGTTTAAATATTTGCTTATTATTTACACAACTAAAATATGGAATTATTTTGGCAATTTTTATTTCGAAAAGAAAAGTGATATTAGTACGGAAATTCGCCAAATTTTTTTAAAATAAAGGTCGTCATTCAATAACACATAACTCTTTATTAAAAATACATAAACGTTACAGCAAGAATTTTTAATTCTAAAAACAAATATTTAAACATTTTAGTTTCGGACTTGACCAATTAAAAATAAAATAACTGCTTCTAACATTTGTTATTAAGTCATAAAAAAAAGACGACTTAATGATTTTGAAATCAATCATGTTATTGATCGCGTACATTAATGTTACAAAAATTTCCATAAATCTAATGAAAAACAGAAAACATTGCAGTCTTATGTTTATGTATTAACACATAATGTTAAACATCGACAAATATCTTTATCTAACATGGTGTCAAGTTTTCTGAAAATTTATAAATCATGCATTATCTGATTACAAATTACAAACACTTTCGGATAGCGATATACAACTTTTAAGCGACTTATGTAACACCTTGAAACCATTTGATGTGGCCCTTAAAAAATTGAGTAAAAAGTCGGCAACATTAAAGAAAACAATTATTTTTCTAAAGAATTAGTAATACATTAGTCAACTTATAAACGTATTTGATCAATATGATATTTTAGTATTCATGAAATACGTTTAAAAGTTTTAAATACTCTTATAATATATTTAAATTCCGGAACATGACCAACCAGCTCCAATTATTTAAGCTAACTAAACTGAAGACATTTGGAAGATTATTCAGCAGAGAAACTGTGAAAATGAATCGCACGAACCTATGGATATGGAGAAATCTTTTTAGGCACTTAACAGCCCGTCTAGACGTAACATAATATGTAAGATTTTTGTGTCAGAGAGTGTCAAATTCGTTCTCTGAGAGAATTATTTCACGTGTAGATTCAAATATTAGTATTATAAGATGTATTATGAGACTGTTGTGATGAGATTTCTCTACACAACCATCTTATAAGATGAACTGTCAAAAAAATACACATACACGAAAGTTTGCTTGTGTGTGTGCATGTGTATTTTGGAAATTATTGAAAAACAATGTTATTTTGTAAAATTATTTCCTTTTAGTGTTTGTTTTAAATGTTAAAAATCATTTTTATAAAAATTGTGTTAAAAAAGTCCGAATTGTTTAAATAAAAAGGACATGTTTACTCTGTAACTGATTGAAAATAATAATATCTTATAGGATTTATTAGAATACGTGTAGCCCTTATTTAAGATTTAACATAATATAAACAAAATGTTTACTCCCCTCTGCCGGCGTTATCTCACATATTATATCAGCGTTAAACTCAGTTGTAGACCTGGGGTAATGGTGGTTTGCTATCGGCTTAAACACTTAAAAGTGTACAAAATTTAAAAAGTTCAAGAAAAATCCATTATACCATTATGGTCGATTTTTTATATTTAGAGAAAACGAGGAAGAGAACGGCTAAGTTGGAAATACTCTTCAATGTACTTTTAACAATTTCGATAACTTCAAAAGTCAGCGAAAGAGCTTATTCAAAATCAAATTTTATAAAAAATCGATATAAATAAAGCCATTTAAATGCTATTCTTTTTTCAAATAGTATTTTAAAAAATTTCCTTAAATATATATAATTTTTTGTATTAACATAAGTCGATCTCTATTTATTTTTAAAAGAATATTAAAAGAATTGTTAATTTTAAAAAAATATCGAACAAGTTGGATACCCTATTATGTATATATAAATGTAGTATATTTTTAATACCGTAAAAGTCAAAAGAGACTCAATTTAATTTGTAATTTACAAGGGTTTTGTAGACAGAAAACATTAAGAGAATACGAGCAACAAAAACACAAAAATAGGATAAACATTTTTTTATTATTATTTAGTGATGATAATTATATGTGAGAAGTTAAATCATTTTTATTATTATTTTTTTTTATATATATAATTTGAATTATTTTATATTTTGAAGGCTTAAATACACTGAGAAAAAAATAAACATACGCAAGTAATAACGTAATAATTACCTCATATACATACATATATGTATATGTAAATCATAATGAACTCTTTTGTATTAACACGCTCTTAAAACAAAAGAGGGAAAAAAACAACATGTCTGATTACTTTGCTGCAGATAAATTGTTGAAATGTAATGAGTACTTATAAAATAAAAGTTTATAATCATATATTCTTTTTTTCAGTTTAAAGAAATATTTATCTAAAGAAATATTTATTTTAAGAAGAGAAACTCTGTGGAAATAAATTTAGTCTTCAATGTTGAAATTTTAGTTGGGCACACAACCAACTAAACTGTGTATACGGATTTCGAGGTAGCTATGAAATCATAGATACCTAGTAATCAAGAAAGCAGCTAACAGAAAATTATAAAATATTTTACTTAAAAAATTATCTTTAACATTGTATTCAGAACTTAATTTCCAATAAAACATTAAGTTTTGCAGTTTGTATAGAAAATATTCATTTCTTTTTAATTTAGCATATTTTTTTTAATTCTTTATTTTCGTCAAAAATATTTCCTTAATAATTTTAATTTCCTTTTACGGTGTGATGACATTTTTTTTTACTTTGTTTGCTTTTAAATTAGGTCAAATGTCTACGGAAAACTTAGATTATAAGTACTTTTAATTTGTTATCCCCCCGTTGATTATTAACCTTTAAACAGTAGAGTATCTATAAAATAAAGTATTTACAATACCAACAAAAACACAAAAATCAATGAAATACTTTTCTGCAAAGAATACCCTACATTACAAATTGAGAAGTAAACACACTCGATCGTGCACGATACCTAAACAATTTTTGGCGAGAAAATGAATACAGATCGAGGTCGTTGTCCCAATTTAACACTTGTTATCGTAATATTAACGATTTAAGTTTTATGGAATTTTTATATGAAATATCGATTTTTTAAACAATTAAAATTTTTTGTAAGAAATATAAGTGATCACAGATTGAGATTATTTTTTTCATTTAAATAGTTACTTATCAAGATATTAAAGATTTTTAGTGAAAAATGTAATAGAACACAGATCAAGGACCCTTTCCGTTTAAACGCTTCTTAACCAAGATATTAACGACATAAGATTTGTTTGAATTTGTTTATATAAAATATAGATGTTTGGTGAGAAACACAAGTGATTCCATATCAAGGCTCTTTTCCTATTTAAACCCTTATTTACCAAGATATTAAAGGTTTAAATTTTTCAAATAACAATTATTGGTGAGAATTATAAGTGATCACAAATCGAGGCCCTTTTTCCATTTAAACGCTTATTTAGCAAAATATTCACAATTTAAGATTTTTTTTTTTTTTTTTCTTATAAATATCGCTTTTTGTGATCACAGATCGAGACCCTTTTTCCATTTAAACGCTTATTTAGCGAAATATTCACAATTTAAGATTTTTTTTTTTGATTTTTTTCATAAAAAATTTTGATTTTTCAAAAAAGTTTCGATTTTTTTATGGTTTCATATCAATCCAAGGTGGTCTTCCTAATATAGGGTTTTACGAAGTCATCGTTTCTATTTAATTTTTTTTATTTTTAATTGTCAATTGAAGTTACCGTTAAGAAAAAAACCAGCAGCAGTCATAATAAAGACCACCTAACTGACCAATAATCCCACAACCAAACTAAACAAACCATTAAAGCAATAAATACCTGGGGATAAAAACAATACTCTTACAGAGAAACACTCGTACTCATACATATGTACTCGTACATATGTATGTGTGTATTTATAAAACCATTCTTGTCAATATAAACTTCACCACTTATACTAACACATGCAAATAAACAAATATAACAAATATATTTAAATGTGGACAATTTGGATTAAAGAATAAAAAGAAAAGTGAAAATAAAAAAAATTATCATTATCATTCATAAAAATTATTGCCTTTCCGTTGATATATGTAGCTTTCAAAATCTAAAGACATAAAGAAATCAATAACCTTTTTTATAATTAAAAAATATTAAAGTTCTGACTGTTTTTCTCTGAATAAAAACCTGCGATTGATTAACTCTCACTGGTTAAGATTCTGATCGTTTCATAGCAAAAATGAAATAATTATGAGAACCAAAAATCCTTGTATTAAATACTAACAAATTTAAAGTTAAGAAAAGTTTTTATATATTTTGAATTGTACCAAATAAATTATTGGCGTATAATTTTTTCATGCTTAAATTGTACCACAAAAATTATTATTAATTTTTTATTCCCAAACTATTATATAAATATTCCATTTGTTTAATTTTATGTTTGAATAAAAACCACGAAACGTAAAAAAAGTAACAAACCGATTAAAAACCAAATAAACTTATTAAACATGAAACGTGATCAAAGGAATAGAAAAATAAAAGTCACCCATTCAATCACTTGTATTTCGAACTCAAAAGGGGACAAAGAATAATACTAAAAAAAGTAACAAACCAAATGCCAAAACGAAATTCACATGTAACAAAATAATTCGAAATACACACATATGAAAATAAAATAATTTCGAAATTGAAAATGTATTAAACATGCACACAAACACAGGTGTATAAGAATTATTAAAAAAAAATTAAAACAAATGAAAATGTTTTCAAAACTAACAACGAACATAGAAAATAAAAACAAAAAATAAAGAAAGATATAGTCGGTCAAGACCGACTATATGATACCCTACACCATTGTGTACGAGCATAAAAAATCGGGAAGGGGACTTATATAACACAGAATAATGCGTTGATACTAAAATCTAGATGATTTTATGCACTTTACGGCTATTCCAGGAAGTGGGTTTATATGGGGGCTATGGTAAATTATGGACCGATTCTCTCAAAATTTGGCAATGTTGTTTCTACTTACATAGAACTTTTTTTGTGTCGAATATTAACTTTATACTAAAATTCGTATGAGATTTATGCACGTTAAAGTGATTTTCGGAGGAGGGTTTTGTATGGGATCTATGGTCAATTGTGAACCGATCTTCATAAAATTTGTTGCAAAGATTGATACTTGTAGAGAACTTCTTTTCACTGAATTTCATTGAAATGTTTTTATTTTTAAGGCATTTTTGAATGTTTAAACTCTATTCCGGGGGGACATTTGTATGCGGGCTAGGTGAAATAATGGACCGATCAAAACCAATTTCAATAGGCTTGGTCCTTGTAGCATAAAAGTCCCACATGTCAAATTTCATTGAATTATCTTTAAAATTGCGACCCGTAGTTTGTGCACAAGGTTTACATGGACAGCCAGCCTTCCAGCCAGACGGACGGACATCGTTAGATCGATTTAAAAAGTGGTTCTGAGTCGATTGGTATACTTTAAGGTGGATGTTGGATAACTTTTTCTATGCGTTGCAAACATCAGCACAAACGCATAATATCCCAACCACCTATGGTGGTGTAGGGTATAAAAAAGGTAATAAAAAAGGAAGCACATAGTCGGTTATTTGAAATACTCAAAGGACAAATAGACAAGAAATGTCTAAACATTGTATGAGTTGAGTATCCCTTGGCTACCTTCTGTGAATGAGAATATTAATGTGTTGTTGTTCAGTTTTTTTTTTTTTATCTATAGTATGAGTGCACCCAGAGAAATAATGATCACAATCATGTTCAAAATGATTATTAATACTATTAGTATGTGTTAAATTACAAAACAGCGTGTTGAAATCCGTGAATGAAATTTGTAAACGGAATGGTATCAAATTGATTTAATTTGTGTCGAAATAAGCGCGACAGTGATTGAATTTAATACCACATCAGTACGGACTTGAAAACGAATCTGTATCGAAATATCACCGCCTATTTATTTAACCCACCCTTATTTAAAATAAACTGAAACAAAAAAAATATTTTTTATTTGTTGTATTATTATAAATAGTAAACAAATATTATTAAATAAAATATAACTATCAATTTACCCTTTTTTAACTAACTCTTCATTTACATAACTGAGCCCAATGGGGCCTTATATGGCGAATCAAAGCTACTAAATAGCTAAAAACTTGTTTTTCAATCAAAAGGTTTTGTTATGAACTCCGCTCACAGGCCTAACAGTGACACGGCCTCCTTTAAGTCGTCTATACTTAAATAGGGCAAACTCTTTAATGTCACTTGTGCGACTAAAGAACACAAGAAATAATTATACTTTATGTAAATGTTAGATATACTTTTTAAACTCACCTTTCAAGTAAACAAAAATATATGGCATATTTCTAACAGGAAGTGACGTTGCTTCTTGTCTGTTGAAGAAGTTGTACAACCGGAATTTTCAATATATTTAACTTCTCCATCACGTATTTTTTTTTTTTTTTTCAAAAATAATTTTTTCACATCAAATTCACGCACAAAAAATCATCGTATCGCAATCAGCTGTTTCAACATGATTTATGCACATGTGTGTGAGTAGCTATTGACACATAAATTTTAGGTAGCGTATCGCAAAAATCTATAGAAAATAGATTTTTACGTAGCTTAGAGGCTTTTTGACAATCCTAACAAAAGAACAGAGTCATTTACACAATGAGTGAGTGTTCAAAAACATATGATACGTTTACTTTTGTTGACTGTTTGTACAAAATGTTTCACGCTACTTTTCTTCATTCTACGTTGCGTCGCAAAGTTGACTGGTTGGACCTTTAATAACAACGCTGTAAGAAAACAAAGCCGAGCGAAACTTCCAGCGTAGTAGGCTGACTTTTTTGAGTTACAGCTATTGTACTATTCCAAAATTAAAATAGAAATAAATATGCGGTTTAAAAACGAGTAGTTCGATTTGAACAAAATTTCACATGATGATTACAGTTTTTTCTTTTCCCGGTCTTTTTCCGCTCCCGAGAAATCGAGATAGATTTTTAAATTTCCCGGGATTAAAAATTGTTAAATATTTATAAGATAAATAAAAGGTAAAAGACGTTAAGATAAACTAATTTATCATAAAGCATTAAACTAATACAGTTCGTTTTGAAATATTTATATTTTGAAAATTAAATGAACATGTTTTATTGTATAACAACTCATCCTAAAGTCGAATCATTACCTTGGTACTCATATTGTCCTGTAGGTAAAACTTTCCTCGATAATTTTATGTAAATAATCTTGTTGTTAAGAGAGCCGCAAAGTATTTTACAAATTTATGAAGTTCTCTTCTTTCCAGGTTTATAACCCATTTCTATTAATAATGGTTTTTCTCATACAAAAATATAATTAAGTTCGTTCTATTTTTAAGGTACACTATCAATCTATATCTGAGGAAAACCTGAGCTCAAAAATTAATTTACATCGTGTTCAGTTCTGGTCATTTGGAACCTTTCAATTGCGTGGTCTTATAAGTGAAGTTTTTTTATGTATCTCATAAAAGATCCATATAGAGTTAATAGTTTTCACTGTTGCTTTAAAAATGTATGTTGTTGTTTGAGGATTCCAACCATTTTAAAGAGATTTCTTCAATTTTCAGATGCGTCCAAATTACATCTTTAAATTGTTTAATAGATATACTTATAAAATATTTGCATCTTATTATTTTTACCACAATGTAGAATCATTTTTCTTTTTAAAATATTCTCATAAATAGAATTATATTATTTGCTATCTATTATACAAAAATGTATGAAGGGTTCAAAAAGTATTAATTATATTTAGATATTTCTTTAAAGTTATTTAAACTTGTAACAAAATCCAATAAAATAAATAAAAACAAATATAAAATATATATTATATAATAAAATAACCATACATGAGTTAGAAAATATAAACATTTTGCATACACATGGAATCCCGGGAATTCCCGCATGATTTCCCGGGATTACGGTACTGAAAATTTTCGTGCAATACCCGTTCCGGGATTTCCTGTGAAGAAATCTAATGATGATAATAGAGGTATAGACGAGTTTAAATTTCGTCTTTGGACTATGTAGGGTCTACAAGGTACCAAACTTGGACACTTCGAGTTTGAAAACAAACGATCCCTATATATATATATATATATATATATATATATATATGTGTGTGTGTGTGTGTTTATGTATATATATATTATATTCTTTCGTTATAAGGGTCCAAATTTTCACAGATTTCTTTTTAATATTTCTTTATTTAGTTAACAGCAAATTACAAAATTGTCTGAAAGAGAAATGGTAAAAAATCTTTACGAAATCATAAGCATTTAAATTTTGAATTAAAAAAAAACCAAAAGATTTAAAAACCAGCAATTCCTAACAAACGTTCAAAAAATTTTACTTTTTACATTTTTTTACAAACTTTATATTACAAATAATTGGAAGCATATTATTCATGCATCAAAAGCTTTGCGAAAGACATCTCATGCCTTTGTAGACAGCCGAAATATCCTTAAACTTGTTCACAATCGCCATTCGACGTGTGAAAATTTAATTTAATTGTGTTTTGTAACGCAAAACTTCGGCGGATGTTTCAAAAACACTATATACCCAGCAAAAACTTTACTTTCCTGGTAGGCTAGCAGGTATAATTGGAAACAAAAATAAACTACTTGTTTTTTGCCTGAATAACTAGTTATTTTTGTTCGAGTTGTCCACAAATTCATGTAGTTATTTTTTGACTCTAGGGGTACTTAAAAATATGTACCCAAACGAAAACAAAAAAAAAACACAAAAAAAAATTTTCCGTTAGTGAGACTCGAACTCGGACACACACTAACCATTCGTTTTTACTGACTAACGTCTTACTCAGTACACCATCTCGCACACAGCATCCTAAGCGACAAAAACTCTATTTAGTTTAAAATCTCTTTTTAGACATTCTGTTATAAAAACCTAACAAATTCAGAATGGGGTTGAACCAACAACCTTCTGGTTGTTAATCCGGCGCTCTAGCCAACTCATCCACGTGATTGCAGTATTACTGTGCTATTATACTATTGAGTACTTATTAATGTAATACAGAGTAGGCAAATAATAATGACGCGTCATTACCAAGAAACTACTTTAATAAGTAGTTGTCATTACCAAAAAATAAAAAATTTTTGCTGGGTAGTCATTTCATACTCATACGTTAAGAAGTTAAAAACGAAAGTTTTCGAAAAATAGATACCATGTAAGATGACAATGTAAACGCAACCGTTGCCGATTTTGCAAGGTAATTTTTCCCTCAGTGTATGAGTGTATTTCAGTTGAAATATGAATATGACAATTGGTCAATCATTACTGACATATGGATGAATGATTGTTTAACTTTCGTTGACCATTTCTTTGGAGAGTTTGCTAACGGGATTTGATTTTTTTATTTTATTTTTTTTTTTTTTGTTTGTTTCATTTTGTACAACTGTTGTTTATTTCATCTGTTAGTGGGAAATGTTTTTAAGTTTAAAAAAGTTTAGATATTTTTTATAGAATACTAGCTGACTCGGTCCGCGTTGCTGGCCCTAAGCAAAAATTAGTGTTGTATTACCACACGATTTAAATGATGTAAATATTTTGTAAATAAACTGAAAACTCGGATTTTTGAATGCAACATTTCGAAAATTTTCAAAATTTTGATATTGGATCATTATTAACATAGGTTTTTTATAAATATCTTCGGAACTACATAACCGATTTAAGAGTTTGATATCTCGTTTTGAAAAACATGACAACGGCTTTCAAAAAAAATATAATAAAATAAAAAGAAGCAAAAAAAAAATAAATATATGTATATGCCATTGGTGGTGCAATATGAAAATTGTATTTTGCCACGCCCCTCCGCCCACAGACCGAAAATCAAAAATCAGACTTCACACCCGCCTGCATATTCTGAAGATTCCCTGAAAATTTCATCAAAATCGGCCCAGCCGTTACATACATGCACACATCCTGTTTTATATATATATAGATTTAATAGAATATTTATAAATCAATGGAGAATCTACATAACCACGGATTTTTATTACTTCCGAACATCTTTTAGGCATTGAGACTACAAGCTTTTCAATACAGTCATTGATAATAGCCTTCCACCACTCTTCCAATTAAACCAAAAGTTCATACCCATTTCAAAATGTTTTCTGGATAATATTCTATTTTGCAATCATCCATATGTTCCTAATCGAGTTGAGATCGGATTGAAAGATTGTTATGGCCAAGGCATTACATTTATTTTTACAATCCTCGACATATATATATTTGGAATCTTTTTCACGTTAAAATTTCCACGATAATGATCCTACCTTGCTGATTTTATCAGTAATACAACAAATAGGTTGAATTTCATATCCCGAAAAACAACTCTACACCAATATATTTAAAAATCTGTACTTTACTATTGTAAATGTGTACCCGGCATTAAATTTTTCGCCTTCAAAACGTCGACCACTGACTCTTCCATCTGATCCCTAGAAGTTCCATCTGATCCAATTCTAGTGGTTTCGAGCAAGGTTAAGGCGTATCTTTTAGTTTTTTTCATAATAGTATTTCTGTTCCGGGAAGCGTTGGGAAAAATTTCCGGTGACAAAAGATGATTTTTCATTTCTTCTGTGAATTTAATGTACCCCTCTATAGTCCTTTAAACCAGGGGTTCCCACAATAATTTACCTGGCGGACCCTTCCAGGAATTTTTTATTTTCCCGTGTACCCCCCGACATATTTGAATTCTTAAATATATATTATTTATTTAAATATGTATTACTTAATGTAAAATAAATATTTGCAGGGTCGCCAAGAAAATATATAGGTATATATATTCCCATAGTTTTTATAATAAAAAAATTAATGACATACGGAATCTTTGTTTTCCATCTTTATAGCAGTTTATGTACCCCATTCCAAACTTTTGAGTTAAGAAACGAGTCAACCCAACTTTTGATAACTGGTTCTAAAGTTAAGCGTACTTTATAAAGGAATCGACACGGTTTTCCCACCGGTTTTAAAACCGGTCTTTCGGTTTAGTTTTTTCCTGTAAAATTTCTACAAACAATTTAAATACCTTAGGGTAATTCAATATTTGTAATAACACTTCATTTTTTAAAGTAGTTGTGTTTGAAAGAGGTCTCTCAGCAAAATCAATTTCGAAAAAAATTAAACACACTTTTTTCTTAGTCTCATTACTAATGATATCGTACCTTAATTAAAAATTGTTTCTTAAAATAAATATATTTAATAAATTTTAACATTCATAACATAAGTTTTGTTGAGTTTTTAAAGAACTACATATTTCTTTATTTTGAAGGAAATATTAACTTTTGCAAAACACTGGTTAACTGTTTTTTTTTCGGAATTTCAAAAAATGCAATCAGTTTTTTCAAAAATTTCAACATTCGATAACCGGTTTCTCAAAAATTCGAATGGTCTCGAAAAAGTCGAATAGTCAATTACGGAGTACTTTATCTACGGAAATCTGAATTATACGGAAAAATTGAAGAGCTGGTACAAAACTTCCCAACCACTTTTTTCAAACAATTTTTAACTGATCGTACAACATCAGGCCAAGGATTGTTATGATGGAATGTTGAGGACTCGTGTCTGGTCACATATTCTGGCCCTTTATCGTTCGATGCTTTTTTCGTATAGATCAATTGTGTTCGTCACAAATTTCACGTGATCGTTTCTCTCTATATTAGCAGTACATAATAGATAATACACTTGTAACCCTATTAAATTCAGAACATTAACTGGGCGCCATGGTTAATTAGCTTTGGTGTCGATTCTCCTGTTAGAACGGACTTTGATTTATAATAGTGGACCCACTTTTCATTGCCCGTAACAGTTCGATGTAGTAACGATTTTGTTAAACAGAATTTCAGGCATTCAAAATCGCCTTTCGACGTCCCTTGCCTTTAGTTCTTGTGGCACCCAACTTCCTTACTTTTAGATGCATCTAAGTGATTTTAAAATCTATAAATTGTTGCTTGTTCTGCTCACAACGATAATATAAGCATTTATTGCATTTGGCGCAAGTATTGATTGAGCAAAGCCTCTACTACTTCATCTTCAAATTTTTATTCTTATTTCTTTTATTTCGAGAGAATAAAAATAAATGAATTTATATAATAATTTAGACCTCTTTGCGGACCACCTAAAACTTTACCAAGGACCACTATTTCAGAACACCTGATTTATACTGTTGTCTGCCCTCCAGGCTATGCCAAGGCTTTTCCACCATTGTTTGCCCTGCTGGCTATGCCAAGGCATTTCTGCCATATAAATATGCCTTAGAAGTCGTATACTTCTTCGAGCAAGAAGGTTCATCAGAGAACTTGTTGTGATCTTTTATGATCCCTTTGTTATCATCAGCACTTTTTAAATCTTTAGTCCCCAACTTGTTTCAATTTTTTTTCTTTTTTTTAAACTACACTAGCCTTTTGTTGTTGGTTGGTGCAAGGCCATATGTGGACAGTGCCATAACCAGTGACTCATAACCTATATAATAACCCTTCTCCTTAAAAAACAAAAATTTTTAGAAGCCTGCAAATCCTAACAAACGTTCAAAAAATTTAATTTTTTATTTTTTTTTTTTACAATTAAAATAAAGCTAAACTTTATATTACAAATAATTGAAAGCATATTATTATATATTATTCGTGCATCAAAAGCTGTGCGAAAGACACCTCATACATTTGTAGACGGCCCCAATATCCCAATAGGCATTTGACGAGTGAAAATTTAATGGCTTGTGTTTTATGACGCAAAAGGTCGACGGATGTTTCGAAAATATTATATAGTCATTTTATTCATATACTTAACGTATAGTTAAGAACGAAAGTTTTCGAAAAAATATATACCAACAAAGTCATTTTTCCCTCAGTATATGAGTGTTGGGTCAAGTGTGAGAATGAGTTCTATAATGTTATCCTTCAAAGTAGGAACATGGCTTTTAACACATTGTGCAGTTAAAAATTAGCCATCCCGCTTTGATCCCGCAAATTACGTTTTTTTTAAGCTCCACGATTTTATTTAGAAGAGCAGTCTGGATAAGTTTTTATAATGTCGTTAAAACAAATAGTTGTAGGAAAATCAGGTGATATTACCCCCAGCCGAATGACTCCTACTGCATCTGTATAAAAGTGCTGAACTGTTTGTGTCAGCAGTGCTGTAGTTGGGACGCTAATATTTTTGACTTTCAGTGTGGCAACCGCTTTATTACCAGTTGCTCTTTTAGGAGGATTCGGTTTTTCCGGTGTGGCCCCATCATAAAGACCTTTCTTCCTAGGGATCATCAAGTCACGTAGTTAACAGCGAACTTCTTTCATCGGTTTTAGACATATTGTTTGTGTGTGTACTCGACGTACATGCTTCGCTCCAAATAGAGCTTTAGACGTTTTCGCTCAACCACGCATAATTTGGGACTTTCTTTTGCGACTTTAATCTGAACTGTAGGTTCAATGTCAGTGTAAGGAGAAGGTTGTGTCTTTGGCCCTGACTCCAAGAGCGCATCCTCTTCATCCGTTAGAATATACACCTCAATAAATTCACCGCATAAGTCCTCCGACATTGGAATGTTATTCATTGTTTCTCAACAAGTGTTGGAATCGTTGCGAATGATGAGGATCTTATAGAACTCTTCTGAATTTTCAAAAATGTTTATAATGGGTAACGATGGGTACAATATGCTACACAGCCTCTTGCTGCAGATGGGCAGCGTTATAAGACACGTTAACGTTGTGCCATACGTCCTATGGTAATGGTATGGACTACGAGTTTTTTGTATCGAGCATCCACTCTGGATCCGCCATGTTTTGATTTATGAATAGTTACCTCAAACAGGATATGGTTGTTCAGCATGTATAGTCGGTTATTGGATTTCTGTAGAGGATGTGGCATCATCGACTATATCGATTACAGCCCCCCAACGAAAACTCCTACCTAAATGAAAGATTCTTTTTGATTATATATATATATATATATATATATATATATATATATAGATTGTAAAATACTGACTCAAAATTACTCAAATGACATCATTAACAATTAGGAAAATATTCCTGTGGAAATTAACGATCATTTAATTAATTTTATGAAAAAGTGCTAAAAACAAACGATAACTTGCAAAATATTTAGTGAGACACAGCATTTTAATTAGAGTTAAAATAAAGTTTACTTTCTTTTGCCATAACGGGGAGTCCAAGTGGTAAGAAATGGCAAGACAACACAATCTTGCTTTTAACTATAGAAAAATATAAAGAAATGAGTTACATCTGTAATACATTAAAAAAAATTATAAATTTTTTCAGACTAAAATAATTAATTATTAAAATAATTAATTGTAACTCAAAAAGCATTTTTTTCTAAATTTAAGCTGAAAACAAATGTATTTCAAGCCTTGAAACCATTGCCAAGCATTAAATTAAACTTGTATTACATTTTAATTCAATAGCGTTCTAAATTAAAAAAAAAAATAAATTCAAGTAAAATTTATTTTACTTGAAAGTTTTTAATTTTTTCAATCATATTTCATATGATTGAATTCATATCGGATTCCAGCAAAATTTTACAACGCTTGAATTTTTGAAATTTGTGCGTTTACTGGGAGTTAATAAATTTACGTCAATAAAAATATTTTTTAGTACAATATATAGTCATTAAAGTCTTAATCAAATAAAATATAAATAAATGTTAAAAAATGTATTATCTAAAATAAGTAATTTTCTTTTTGCAAATAACAAATTTTTTGTTAACTATATTTTTACTTCTAATCCACTAATTGAAACTAAAAAAATAGGAAACTACCCATAAAATGTACTATTAATAGTCCCTTTCCTATATATAAAGAATTGTAAGCATTTGATAATTTTCTAGTATTAACACAGACAAATGACAATTACGGAACATTTTCCATGGTTTTAAAGGGAAAAAATAAACTCGTATATGAAATATGACAAATACATACGAAAAACAAGTCAAAAAATATAATCAGTCAAGCCCGACCATATGATACCCTACACTATCGTTTATATTCATGGAAATTTGAATAGATCTTATATGGGACATGTATCTAATTGTGTACCAATACTTTTATTAGTGTATATTTCTATAAAACATACTTATACATAATATTATGTTCATGTTAACATTTATATTGTATTTAGACATTTAGAATAATTCCCGAAAGTGGGCCTTATATGGCAGCTATGATCAATTACACGCCGATCCACTTTAGTTTCTTCTTATAATATATAAATCTTATTTGTATTAAATATTAACATAATACTGAAATTTTTGAAGGATTTATGCACTTTAAAGTGATTTTCGCAAGAGGAGTTCATATGGGACCTATGGTCAATTATATGTCGTTCTTTATAAAATTTGGCAAACGGATTTACATTTATATAAAACTTATTTGTGCTAAATTTTATTACAATGGTGTCTATTCTTGAAAACGCGTCGAAGAAGTGAAAATTTCCATTAAAACAAAAACAAAATTTAAAAAATTGTTATTGTTTACCATATATTTTTAAAATGTAAGAAACGTGAGAACTTTATCGTGTTTCTCTCTCTTTTAAAAACGGTAAATTCCATTTTAGAAATGTATGGTAAACAAAAACAATTTTTTAAACTTTGTTTTTGTTTTAATGGAAATTTTCACTTCTTCGACGCGTTTTCAAGAATAGACACCAATAATCCTATTTTTAAGGCTTTAATGATTGTTAAAACTCTATTCCGGGAAGCCATTTGCCGATAACTAAATTTCATCAAATTATCTTCAAAATTACGACCTGCACTTTGCGCACAATCTTTACATGGATAGTCAGCCTGCCATTCAACTAGACGGACGGACGGACATCGTTAAATCGACCCAGAAAGTGATTCTGAGTCTAACGGTATACTTTAGGATTTTTTCTGTGCATTATAACTTCTGCACAAACACATAATACCTTAACCTATGATGGTGTAGGGTATAACTACTTATAAATAAATAATGCCATAGATTTAAATCGTTAAGTTGTACTCACACACAAATGAAATGTAAGTTTAAAACTCCTCCCCCTCCTTGCATGACAATTCTATCAAACAGACAGACAAACGGACGGATTGTGTTTTAGTCGGTCAGTAGGTCTGTTTTGTGTGGTTGCAAAGTTTAAAAATAATAAAATTATAAAGGTGGTTTTTTATTCTATTGAATAATTTATTAATCGCTGGTAGAGTTGGTCAACCAACAATTACACAGTGCTTGCAAAACGCTTTATTTCTGGAAATAATTCTGTAACTTGTAAACCCTTCAAGATATCTCAATATATTTTCATATGAGTTGATTTGTTAGCTTTCATAGTTGACCATCTCGGCTATGTATTTTTATATTTTTACAAATCGCCAAAAATTCATTTATGATATAACAGAAAAGAAATTTTACATATAAATAGTCCTTGTAAATCTCAACAACAATACGCTTACATGTCTAGGTTATCTCCTTTAGTTTAAGAGATATTCAGGTCGTAATACATTTTTCTCTCAATTGCAAAATTCTAAATAATATTAAAAAAATTATATTGTACTGAAGTTGGAAAAATTTCAAATTTTTTTGGGTTTTTTTCAAAAAGGTGGCAATGTTTATTCACTTATAAAATTTGTTTTTTTTTTTTGTTCTGGACTATATAATTTGTTTAATCTTTTCAAAAGAAATCTTAACACAAATAAAATAAATCAGAAGGAACTTGGGACATAGGCCTCCCCACAAGCCCTATGCAAACTTTGTCAGTTTTAAAATTTTGTTTTAATTTTTTTTGTTAAACTCTCAAATCCCAACATAAAATATTTGAAAGGTACTTTTCCCGGCACTTTTCTCAAGTATTTTATTAAAAATGTAAACACATCACGAGCAGCAAAACAATATTAACTTCTTCTGTTACCTTTACATTATTACACGGCTACTTGTAATATTTTTGCATATTTTATACAAAAATATGAAGAAGTGCTAAAGGACGGAAGGTTTATTGTTACTTTTATGTTCAGATATAAGTTTTATATATAAGTATTTAGTATCTCTGAAATCGAATTAAATTCGATCAAATTTCTTTAGACCATGACCCGAAAAACGGAAATTTAAGATTTGAAGCACTTTTTTGAAAAATAATGTTAATATTTAAATTGAAATAAAATTTAAACGAACAAAGATAAACTATTGAAGCTTCGACATAATATAAATAAACTCCAAAAAAAAATTTACTTCTTTCATTGAAATCGTCAGTTTCGTTATAAGAGGAATCCGTCAGAAAATACTTTTATTTACATATGGAGGCATTTAATTAAAATAATTTTATGTTGATCCCAGCTTTGCAATTTGACAAAAAAATGTTTTATTTTACAAAATTCACAAAGTTTGGATAGGGCTTGTGGGAAGGTCTTTGTCCCAAGCTCCTCCGGATTTACTTTAAACGCATTTGCGTTAAGATTTCTTTTGAAAACATTAAAAAAATGATATAGCCCAGAACAAAAAACCAATTTTATAAGTGAATAAATATTGCCACCTTTTTGGAATAAACCAAAAAATATGAAACTTTTTTATAGTTCCAACTTCAGATTAATATAACTTTTGGTTGGATTTATATATTTATAGAATCCTTGCAGCAATATTATTTAGGAATTTGTAAGAAATCTGGTGAATATAATAATAAAAAATATAATAATAAAAAATAGCCCTCCAAAATAAAAAAACTAAAACAACGAAGCTTAAAATGAGAGAAAAATATATTTCGACCTGAATATCTCTTAAACTAAAAGAGTTAACCTACATATGTAAGTGTATTTTTTGTAGATATTTACAAGGACTATTAAAATTTCTTTTCTGTAGTATCATAAATGAATTTTAAGCGATTTTAAAAAATACATACCTGATAAGGCCAACTTTGGAGGGCCACCCACTACCACTCTGGTCCGCTAAAAATCTGTACTCCTCCAAATTAAATCATGTCATCCTTTTGGCTCTATCTCTACTGGTTTAGCTATAAAATCGATTTTTAAGTTTCTCATATAAAAATCAACTTTTCATAGAAAATATGAGTGATCACAGATTATCATCCTTTTGGCTCTATCTCTACTGGTTTAGCTATAAAATCGATTTTTAAGTTTCTCATATAAAATCGATTTTTCATAGAAAATATGAGTGATCACAGATTTTCATCCTTTTGGCTCTATCTCTTTTATTGAGATATCTCCAAAGATTCACAAAAAAAAACGTGTTTCGTGAAAAAACACATAAATATGTTCAAACATATTTATGTGTACATATTATAGAAAAACTCTTAGATTTATTCCGATTTTTTTACGCATCTATAGTATACCTTATAGTGCATTCAGACTGGCACGAAATTACGTAATTTCAATCCGAAATTACAAACCAAATCATAACGGTTTATACTGGCTCAATGACATTTGATGTAATTTCGTGAAGAACCGATACTTTTTCTTTTCATCAATTTGTTGAGGATATTGATTAAAAAATATTGTTTTTGTCAATAAAATATCATTTTTTATTTATAAAGTCACTTTATTTATGTTTATTTTTTGTTCTTTTGTCATATTTTTGCGTAAAAATTAAAAAAAAAATATTTTTTCCATTTTACAATTTTTTTTTTCTTTTTATATGTGAAAAAAGCTGTCAGCAGTTTTTTTACATCTCACTGTTGAAATATATTGCAGGGAAGTGGGCACCGTAATTTAAATGCAATTTCGCCCAAATTACACAAAGTGATGTAATTTCGCAACTGTCAAAATGTATAGGAAATTATGTAACTTCAACATGATTTCGACCGAAATCACGAAAGAATGCCCTATTATGTACTAAATTAACAATAAGTCAAATAATAAATGAAAATTTCACATAACTTTTGTGAAAAAGATATAAAATATTTGGAGTGCCATTAAAAAAAGGGGCAGTCGAGAAAACAGCACCAATTTTGAATTCGTTAGAATAATTCTTAAATTACCAAGAAAAATAATGAAATTGATTAATGTTATTATGATTGATAAAAAAGTTAATATTTTATTATTGAAGAAAATTATGTGGGTCTGCCCTATTATTATCATTAATGCTTGATTATACTGTCTCACGGAATTTTCCGATTTTTTAATCTTGGCTTAAAATCGTGTGCCAACACATATTATCCAAACGACTTTCTGGCCATATTTTGTGTTCCTATAATATTTTTCTCTAATTCTGACCATATGCTTTTAATTATATTGTCATCTGAGGCCTGTGGTGCCCATCTCATTACAAGGATCTTACTGCTTCAAAAACTCATTTATAGCAATCAACTTTTGTGTTTCGGGTTATTGGGGCCTATTTTAATGGTATTTCCTTTGAGTCTTATAAAATAATAATTCTATCAAATATCAACAAAAACTTTTAACTACTTATTAAAGTAATTTCTTGGTAATGAGGCGTCATTATTATTTGCCTACACTGTATTACATAAATAATTACTCAATACTATAATAGCAATCATGTGGATGAGTTGGCTAGAGCGTTGCATTAGCAACCAGAAGGTTGTTGGTTCAACCCCATTCTGATGCTGCCAGTTTTTTATAACAAAATGTCTAAAAAGGTATTTTATACTAAAAAAAAGTTTTTGTCACTTAGAAAATTAAGTGCGAGATGGTGTACTGATTAAAAAGTTATTCATTAAAAACGAATGGTTAATTTGGGTCCAAGTTCAAATCTCACTGACGGCAATATTTTTTTTTTTTTTGTTTTGTTTTTTTATTTTTATTTTCGTTTTTTTATTTTATTTCGTTTGTCCCTAGAGTCTAAAAATAACTACATGAATTTGTGCACAACTCGAATAAAAATAACTAGTTATTCAGGCAAAAAATAAGTAGTTTATTTTTGTTGTTTGTTTTTGCTAGCTTACCAGGTAAGCAAAGTTTTTGCTGGGATATCACAGCTTTTCTTTACTAATGAGCCCCAAGAATCGTGATATATCATGAAATATGAGAACAACTATTTTTTCTTAATTTTTTTTGAATATTTTGGTACATTTATGATTACATTGTCCTTCTTACATATTAATATGATCTCAAATAATGCAATTTGAGACTAGTTACACCAAGAAATGTATCCCCACCATAATATTAGATAATGTGAGAGATATTTTGTAAATTCTACTTTTGTAGTGGCGACTTTTTTGGACATCGAGTATAAAGGTTTCATTCTCGCAATTGTAAATAAATAAATACAATATCGTTTGTCCATTGTACATATTGTTTGTGCTACTGAAGTGACATAATACGCCAATTTCTGGAATGACGTACCATGCTTGTAACCATAGAAGTTGAAATAGTGGATCAGCCCCAACAAGTTTCAGTCTTTTGTTGAAACAAAATATCATTTCTGATCAATCAGCCAATAAAATTCCTAATTTCAGCATAAACACTTTATTGGGAAATATTTTAATATGAGGATAAAGTCCACATTAAGCATACAATATTTTACCTTACCTATTTTAACTAATAATATGAAAATGATTCCTTATTGTAGTAAATATGATATAAATAGATTTAGATTGCCATTCCATATGATTTTAGTAGAAAAGAAACCCAAATATAAAATTTAGTTTAATAATGTCTAATGACGGTGCTACTCGTATTATTTTGACTGCATTATGTAAGTTTTTTTTCTTTTTTAAAGAGTTAATACTTCATCAAATGTAAATATTTGTCAGAGAAAGGGACTTATGTAGGGAAATAACAATTTTATATAGTATTTTTATATAGTATTTGAGGAGAAAATGTGAATATAACTTGCGTTAAGTGAAGGTGGGTCTTGTGGTGTTATTATTTTGACCGGCACTGTATGTAAATGATAATAGCTATTTTCGTATACTTTTCAGCAGCTGTTTTTGAGAGAGTGAAAGCTAATTTAATCTGAAATTGAAAAATAAAAATGTGCATGAGCAACATTTGGCAAACATTTGCAGGTTTTTGTTTGTAAACCTATATTAATATAATATACCAAAACGCTAAAAATATTTAACTTAAATCGCTGACTTTCATAAAAATTTTTCAAGAGCAAAACATTTATAAATGAACTTTTATATAATTTTTTAATATAAATCTAAAAAGATATTAATTTTGAATGTTTGCTTAATATTTTATTGCAATTATTCTTCTAAATTATTGCAGAATTTGAGTTTTTTTTATATTTTGATTTTCTTTGGTTACATTTGTAAAGAAATGATAAAATGTTTTTTTTTAAACATATGTTTTATTGATGGAAGTTGATGGAAGAAAAACATCCAGCAACTTTCTTGAAGTTCTCTATCAATGAGCTGACAAATTTTCTGTCTCTCTCTCTCTCTTATTCTCACTTGCAAGAGTTTTAAAGTAAACGAACGCGATTTAGCAACATTATGTAATAATTATCACAAAATATCAGATACGCGAACATAACTAATGTGTTTGATTAACTTTTAGTAATCATGATTAAAACTACTTACGAATTATTTAAAAAAGAACTCTCTTTTAGGTCTCTAGAACTTTAATAAACTTTTGCTTCTTCTCTGTTATCTTTCTAAGATTTCTTAGCCGTTTAAAGTCCCGAACTTCGTTCCAACTCAATCCAAACATTTTTAAAACATTTTAACAATTGTAACATCTCAAACTTTCTCCAGCCCACCCTAATATGTCTTTTTCATTCAATAAATGTTTATTCCTCCGTACACACAATTATTTAATAATTTATCATATTATTAAAAAAAAAAAAACTACGAATATAAAACAGACCCAACAATAACATGAAAATAAATAAAAAAATCATACAACAACAAGGCAAAACAATACAATTTAATATTTCTTTTAATAACAAAAAACAAAACACAACTCATAAAAAAAAACAAAAATAATAAATAAATTAATAAATAAATATAAACAAAAATTTGTAATATTATCAACCATATGCTGTTTTTTACAGGAAATCTATTTTTAGACACATTAAATTATTAACTGTCACATTGCACAGTGGGACAGAATCGAAATTTTTTGGAGATAAATCTTTAAAGTGTACAATTTTAAGTTTGAAAGGAGAGCGTCACACACCCTTCAGAAGTGGAGATATTAGGGCTGAAAATAGGTTACCTCTGGCATAGAAAATTTTCCATCGCTTGACAAATTTTTGTTGCTTATGCGATTTCAAATATTTTTACATCTTCTCTTGCAGTTTTCAAGTTATTTACATTTGAAATTTCAACTCACTCAATTTTAAAATAATTTGTTTTTTTTCAATATATGTATGTCCCAATATTATTGACTGATTTTATAAATTTTTACTCAGTTGATTAAATAAAAAAAATTATACATTCAATAAAAAAAATCGATATATATATATATGTATATATATATATATATATATATATATATATATATACCTTTGTTTGTTCGACCGATAAATTTTCACAGTATCATTCCGTGATAACTAAAAGTAAAACGGGCCACTTTATTTTTCGATTGGACCAGGGGGAATGGTAAGCCCCATACAAAGCAAATATTAGTTATCGCATCGCAATTATCTCAAGAACTATAATAGCGAAAGTTTTATGATTTTATAAAAATAATTTTCTTAGGAAGATTCATAGTTGTGATGAAGATGGGACGGTAGGTCAAGGGGGAGTTATAACCTCTACACAAAGCAAATCTTAATTATTGTACATCTAAAGAACTACTGCAGAGAAATTCTTAAGATTTGGTGAGAATAATTTTCTCATTAAGAGATGAAGATAGGGCGGACAAGTCTAGCGGGAGTGAATAATCTTCTCATTAAGATTGACAAAGCAAATATTTATCATCGCATATTTCATGAACTATAACAGCGAACGTGTTAAAATTAAGTGGGAATAAAAGTTCAATAGTTGAGATGAAGATGGGACTGGTAGGTCTAGAAAAAAAGTAAATCTTAATTAATACATATCTAAAGACATATATCAGTGAAAGAAAGGGCTCCATGACTCCCCACGAAATAACTCCCCAAAGTAAAAAATGAAATAGGTTCCCAATTTTGGTTAGTTATTTCATTATGCAATAATGCCCCATTTTTAAAATTGAAATAAAACCCCAACGAAATAAAGTAACTCTCCAACCAAATATGAAATTACTCCCTATTTTTGGGGTTTTATTTCATTATGAACTAGATCCCCATTTTAAGAATGAAATAAATCCCCATTTTTTTAATATATGCCTATTTTTTATTTACAGTAACGGTTAGTTTTTTAAATATATACTTGTATAGAGTCTTCAATAGTATTTCTACAATAAGGACAATTATAATTTTTAATGTTTTTAGCAATTGCTTAAAAATTCTCACGAATTTTTAATTTTCTAATTGCCGATTCATAATCCGTTACAAAAAAAGCTGGATCCAAATCAAATATATTGTTTGTAATATATTGTAGTACTGTTTTTTTATCCATTAGGATAAAAAACATTGGAAAAATCTAATAAAGGTATAGTATATTTTAAATTAATAAAAACTAATAATTAATGTAAATAGTTTACTTACCTCTTCAAAATATTCAATATATATAACAAGGAGTTGCTTGAAACAACCTTGTGGAACAATTTTAAATATTGCATCCATTAAATATATCCTTTGCGGTTGCGAAATATTTCCCTTCACTAAATCTATCATTTTCAATGAAGAAAACAAACAGAAAGTATAGATGTCTTCCTTTATACATGCTGAAGAGGAATGCCTTGGATTTGATTCGTCTTTGTTGAAACCAAACGTTGTCCAAACATTTTCCAAATTAAACGCTTCCACTATTTGAATTGCATTTTTTGGCGATGTTATTAAATTTTTACTAACGATATATTGCAATCCTCGTTGAATTTTTGGCAATGATATTTTTTTAATTTTCTTACACATCGCAGTTGAGTTGGAAATAGGGCAGGTAGATCCAAGGAAAGTAGTAGCCCCAATGCAAAGTAAATATTATTTTTCACATCAATAATGGAAGCGAAGCATACCGGGTGAATCTGGTATTGTACAAATAGGTCTCAAAAAAAATCCCCAAAATTTCATCTTTGCCTCTAGGTTCAGTTTATTAGTGTAGTGTAGTAGCATATGTTTTAAGGTCAAATAATTAATTCAGGAATAACAACTTAAAATGTGGATAAAATTAGTTTTCTCAAAAAATTTTTTTAGAGATGTACAGTCTTTCAAAAAAATTGTATTATTGGATTTTAATTATTTTTGAATATGTTATTTTGAATATATTATATGAAAAACTTTATTTTGCGTGAAAAATTTTACATTTTAAAAGTATCAGCTTTAGTATTTTTTTGAATTTTTATAAAAAAATTACCGTTTTTGTTCCGTAATTTTTCTATATGATATGTATTGAAGTCTTAATTTTTATCACCATAACAAAATATGTAGTCGAAAAACGTAACTTTTATTATGTAAAAATTCTTAATTTACGAAGCATATATTTGGGATTTTTGCACAAAAAATTTAATGTAATTTTATTTAAGAATATCGGAAAGATATGAAAATTGGTCTGAAGTTTATTTATTTTTTTTTTATATTTCTCATTTTTTTTATATATTTCTTTTTATATTTCTCATTTTCATGTAATATAAATTTTTATATATTTAAATAAATTTACACATTTTTGGTTAAAAAAAAATACCAAAATCTACTAATTTTTTCTTTATTTAATGCTATTTTTTCCTTTATCTAATCTGTTAGGCTATGACGTAATAATAACAGGTGACAGCACCACTACAACAAATATTACAAGGCATTTTTTGCTGCTCTTTGCTAAAACAGTGTCAAAATACAATAAAAATATTACAACATTTTACAAACACGTGATGCAGTTTTGATGTTTTTTCTATTTAAAAATTTATAGAAAAATATAATTTAATTGAAAAAATATTTAATATATTAAAATAAAAGTACTTTTGGTGGAAAACTATATAATTTTTAAAATTTTTGCTTAATAGATTTCTTCAATTGCAAAATTGTGAAGGAACTTAAGTTGTTTATTTTTATCTTTTAAAATTGTTTACATTTAGCCAAAACTGTAATTTAGGATTTCTAACAAATTTCATCTTCAGTTTTTTAATATTTTTAACAAATTAAACAAATTTACATCAATCGAAAAACAATCATTATCAGTGTTGCGATTTTGGTTATTTTTAATTTTTGGTTATTTTATTTTACAATGTTGAGATGGTGACTTTTTTCCGTTTTGGTATTTTTTCTTTTTGTTAAACCAAAATTTCATTTTTATCATATAGTCGGTTCCTTTCCCGTGTGGTTGCTTTCTCTCTCTCTATCTCTCTCTATCAGTCTATCTATCTATTTGTCTATCTGTCTATCTATCTGTCTATCTATATATCTATCTATCTGTCTGTATATCTATCTATCTATCTATCTATCTATCTACCTACGTTGCTATCTATCAATCAATCAATCTATCTATCTATCTATTAATCTATCTATCTATATATCTTTCTATCAATCTATCTATCTAAGTATATATCTGTCTATCTATCTATCTATCTATCTATCTACCTATGTTGCTATCTATCTATCTATGTTCCTATCTATCTATCAATCTATCTATCTAAGTATATATCTGTCTATCTATCTATCTATCTATCTATATATCTACCTATGTTCCTATCTATCTATCTATCTATCTATCTATCTATCTACCAATCTATCTATCTATCTATCTATCTATGTTCCTATCTATCTATCAATCTATCTATCTATCTATCTATCTATCAATCTATCTATATATCTTTTTATCAGTCTATCTATCTAAGTATATATCTGTCTATCTATCTATCTATCAATCTATATATCTAAGTATGTATCTGTCTATCTATATATCTATCTATCTATGTTCCTATCTATCTATCTATATATCTTTCTATTAATCTATCTAAGTATACATCTGTCTATCTATCTATCTATCTATCAATCTATATATCTAAGTATGTATCTTTTTTTTTTTTCTACCTATGTTCCTATCTATCAATCAATCTATCTATCTATCTATCTATCTATCAATCTATCTATCTATATATCTTTCTATTAATCTATCTAAGTATATATCTGTCTATCTATCTATCTATCAATCTATCTATCCAAGTATGTATCAGTCTATCTATCTATCTATTAATCTATTTATCTATGTACATATCTATATACAATGATGTATTAAAAACTTATACAAATCATTTTCCATCTTGTTTTACAATATTTTACATATTTTTTCGTATATTATAATATACTTCCTTTTCACCATATGACGAATACATCTGCACCTCTCAATACTTATTTGGAAAAGCTATACATAGTCAGTTAAATATTTTTATACTTATTTTATATTAACATTTTTGTAGCAACGGAATGATGCAACAGTACACAGCTCGAGCGATAATTAACATTTTGAAAGATGAGATATCGGGTCACCTTAAGTGACGAGAAAAGAGGACTGTTACATAGAACATGAGACATAAGTATGAGAAATTAACACTCGAAGCTCTAGCCAAAACAAGTGAAAATGCTCCTACTTGAATGAAAATATCTTCAAAAAAAAAAATAAGATCTAAAAAACTTAAAGATCTAAATGAAAAGTGTCTACAATTTCCCAATGAAAATTGATTCCCCCTAATATACACAAACAGAAAATTATTTATAAATCTCATGATAATAATGTCAAAATATGTATAGCATATGTCTAATATAAATAAATGTCTTAAAGCATGTTCTAAAAATGGAAGGACAGCCAAACAGATACCTACCTACCTTAACACGAGCATAGGACACGCATTTTAATAATGTTACCATAGCTTTGTAAAATAGATATAAATATGAATTTTAAAATTAAATAAAAAAAAAGTAAGATGGATTGACGAATATATTAAAAAGATATTTTTTTTTCTTCTTATAAATAAAGTTTCGTATAAATATAAAAGTAAATGGAATACAAGTTTGTCATTTGAAAGCCTGCGGAGACAAAAAAATTGATAACATAACTTGTGAAAAATTGTGTGTACTAAAGTCAAAGAATTCAAAAGCTGTATTTTGTTGGTAACGTTCATAGGCAATTTCATACAAAACTTAAATTTATATACGTTAGGAGTTAAAGTGTAGAATTATAACGTCGATAAAAGTGCTCTCAATTTATGAACAAAAATACAATTATGAATATAAGAATGACGGGAAATAAAAAATATACAAATTAAATTAAATTCAAATAAAAAATTTATTAATTTATAATTTTATAAAGAACGAGAAAGAAAGATATAGACGGTCAAGACCGACTATATGATACCTTACACCATTGTGTACGAGCATAAAAATTCAGAAAGGGGACTTATATTACACCTGTGGCCAATTTTACTAAATATAAAATAAAATATATAAATGCATATTAAATGTGTTGATACTAATATCTAGATGATTTTATGAACTTTAGGGCGATTCCTGGAAATGGGTTTAAATGGAAGCTATGGTAAATTATGGACCGATTCTCTTAAAATTTGGCAATGTTGTTTCTACTTAAATAGAACTTTTTTGTGTCGAATATTTACTTTATACTAACATTCGTATGGGATTTATACAAGTTAAAGTAATTTTCAGAGAAGGGGTTTATATGGGAGCTATCTTCATAAAATTTGGTGCAAAGATTGATACTTGTACAGTAGTTCTTTTCACTGAATTTCATTGAAATGTTTTTATCTTTAAGGCATTTTTGAATGTTTAAACTCTATTCCGGGGGGACATTTGTATGCGGGCTAGGTGAAATAATGGACCGATAAAAACCAATTTCAATAGGCTTGGTCCTTGTAGCATAAAAGTCCCGCATGCCAAATTTCATTGAATTATCTTCAAAATTGCAACCTGTGGTTTGTGCACAAGGTTTACATGGACACCCAGCCGTTAGATCGATTTAAAAGTGGTTCTGAGTCGATTGGCATACTTTAAGGTGGATGTTGGATAACTTTTTCTATGTGTTACAAACATCAGCATAAACGCATAATACCCCAACTATCTATGGTGGTTAGTACAATTTTCAAATAAATATAAAGTGCTCCTAAATCGGGTTAATGTCGTTTTTTTTTTTTTTTTTTTTTTTTTTTTTTTTTGCTAACAGTCAAAGTTAACACTCAACGGGAGCAACAAAATTCAGCTAATATAAAAATAGTCTCCCCCATATATATTTGAATTAATATTTTAAAAGTAAATTCACATTTGTAAACATTATGTTTCCATATTTCACATTTTAATCTCAATTATTAGATTTAAGAGTTCGTTTTAAAAACACTTAATAAAATGTTACGTGACACCTTTAATTTGAAATAAAGAAAAATTTGTGGGTTTCATTAACAGTGTGACAGTTAATAAGACTCAAAGAGAAGGGGAGTGTTGTTTACAGGTATTTTACTCTTATCGTCACTTTCTAGCCATTTAGCTAGAATTTAAATATGACATTTGTCGTGTCACTATCACAATATTTGTATTTAAAGTTACAACGTATATCTTCGGTGAGCTGATGGAAAGTCCTATGTGCTTTATTTTCAATTATAACCTGTTTTCAAATATTTGGATCAATTCCCGAGTTATCGAAGCAATTATTATGTAATTTTATATGACTTTCATAAAAAAATAAATTGTTTTTTTTTCCTGAAAAGTTGTTCAAAAACACATAGGACTTTTCATCAGCGCACCGACGATATGTATGTACATCAATTAAAAGCGTTTATCAAAATGTGTGTCATTTTCAGCATTATCCAAATGTTATGAATTTTAATGTCATTAAAACATGCTACAACTGTAAAAGCATTTCAAAAAGCAACAAAATATGTTGAATATTTATGCACAAATATGGAAATGCGTATACATTAGACTGCACCAAAATTTACCGACTTTTGAATTTTGACCATATCTCCCCTTCGCATCGTTCACTGGGTTTTAAAAATATTTTGTGTAAAATATTAGTGAAATCAGATGTCATTAACCCCGTGCCGCATCGGACCTGAAGTTTGTATGGTGCGTTTATATGGGGAAAGTATAGCTTTTTTAAGGCTTTTAGAAAAATTTTGCTATTAAATACTTTGCTTTGTAACAAAATGTTAAAACAGTTTAATATATATATACATATATATATATATATATATATATATATATATATATATATCTTTATATATCTTATTTGATAGATGATTATATATATATATATACATATATATCACCTATCAAATAAGATATAAAAAGAAAAAATCGGTTAAAAAATGTTTAAGTTATTCCGAGTTCTCCACACCATTAATATGTTTTAGACCACAAATTTTAAATTTTTTAAGAAATGTTTAAATGAAATGCTATTTTTAATTAAATTGGAACCATAATTACTGAAAAACATGTTTTTGTTTTTCCAGGATTATTCAAACACCTTTCCATGCTTGATTAAATAAATTATGTTTTTTTTTTTTTTTAAGGACTGTTTCACAACTCCAATTTCAAACTTTTCAAAATTTTGTTAAACAAATTTCAAAAAAAGTTGAAATAAAACTATGCCGATTTATAGACAACACTACAGGAAATAAAAATAAAAAATAATTAGGTCCATACCTTGGCTAATTCGGGCTTGCGATTTGAATTTTGCGGATTACGGCAAAAAGGCATTTTTTGCGGTTTTTTAGTTGTAAAGTAAATTTTGTTTTAGAACTGATATTCAGATTAAAAAGAATTATTACAGAGTAAGATAAATAATGTCTCAAAAAATATATTCTGATATTTTTAGGAAAATTTGACAAGAAGAATAGTCTTTAAAACACGAAGGTAAAAAATCAAAATTTGGAATATTTGAAAATTTTAGGGAATACATAACGAGAACTTATTTATTTTTATCCGTATTTCAATAAAATTTTGTGGAAATATAACTGAAAGACCCTCGTTAATATGAGTATTAAAAGGCAAATTTAACCCTCAAGTGAGCTTGGGGTAAGCATTTTTTAAACGCGCCTATTCTTAAATATTTATAAGAAAAATTTTATTAATGAATATCATGGGAAAATGAAGGAATAATTATTTCACTCTGACAAGTAAATAAATATTTTTTCGTGATATTTTCCTTAAAAAATTTAAATATTTCAAATTTTGACCTTTGACCTTCTTATTTTAAAATTGATCCATGTCCAATTTCTTAAAAGCTTTCGAATATATTTTCTGAGATATGATTTATCTTGATATGATTTATCTGTGTAATAATTTTGTTTAGTCTGAATATTAGTTTAAAAGAAATTAACTTTATAACTAAAAGACTACAAAAAATGCACTTTTGCCGAAATTCGCAAAATTCAAATCGCAGTTACGGCTTAGTCATACAAAGCATAGACCTAATTCTTTTTTAATTTTAGTTCGTGTAGTGTTGTCTACAAACCTGCATAGTTTTATTTTAATTTTTAATTTTATTTTATTGAAATTTTCTTAACAAAATTTTTAAAAGTTTGAACCTGGAGTTTTGAAAATTAGTCTAGAAAATTCGTAATAACTTAAATATGTTTTATCTGATATTTTTCTTTTTATGAGTTATTTGATAGCTATAATTATGTTTAGATTACAATTTTTTAACATTTTGTTACAAAACAAAGTATTTAATAGCTAAATTTTTCTATAAAACTATATAAACGCATCATACGAGTTAACGATATCCGATTTCATTAATAATTCACACAATATGTTTTTATAACCCAATGAGCGATTCTAGGGGGAGTTATGGTAAAAATTGAAAAGTCGGCAAATTTTGGTGCAGTCTAATATATATATATTGATAAGAAAAACATTAATGACTTTCGAAAATACTTACGAATGTTTAAAATCAGATTATGTAAGTTATTACATATAGCAATATTTCCAAGTTACAATATTTAATTAATTGGTAATATATAATTTTTAAAAGTTAAATTAACTGAAGCAGAGAATTGATTAAAATAATCAATATTTTAATTAAAACAATCACTAAATCAATTATGTTATTAATTGAGTTGATTAAAACATTAATCATATCAATGCATTATATTTATTAGATTGTGTATTGCATATATTAAATAATATAATTAAAATTCATAGCCAATATTTATTAAATAGTTGATTGCGGAAAACAAGATGTTAATTGAAAAAAAAAACCGATTACTTTGTATTTTATTTTTGCTACTTGCTTTAAATTAAATTATTGAAAACCATCAAAATTGGTCCATAAATAGTGCGTTTCGACCACATAAGTTTTTCTTGAGTAATACGAAAGAGAAAAACAAAATGAATTTCGAAAAACAGGCAGTGTTCCTAAACAAAATGTTGCCTCATGCTCCAAAACAAAAAATTCCCATTTTAAAATACAAATTCCCACTTAAGTTAATAGAATAAGGAGAAAACAAAAATACCAACCTAAACAACTCGGATTTCGACGAAATTCGTTATACAAGCTCACTATGTCACTACAAAATTGAAAGTTCTTCAAAATTTTCAAATTAGTTGTAGTTTAATTTTTATCGCGATTGAAAATTCACTTTTTTCAGATTTTTTTTTAATATACGAATTTGAAATCCATATATCTTCGGATCTATTCGTCCAATTTAAAAAAATTTTGACTCAAATTAATGCTTAATAAATCTAGTTTCTAATTATTTTTATAAAAACGAAAGTTTTGGAAATAAAAGCATATTGAAATCAATATTCGTCCTTGTATCAAGGATATTTAAAAACTCATTTCTTCCATTTTTATAATTTTTCTTTAAAAGGTTGCTTAGTGTGCTGCGAATAACATATAAAAATTTGAGAGTGGAACCATGAGGGGATGCAGAGAAAATTAACTTTTTGTAAAAAAAAAAAAAAAAAATCATTTATTTCAGTAATAATTTGACATTTTTTAATGTATTTTTGTTTCGTGTATGAAAATATGTAAATAGATTTTTCTGCAATCAATATCGTACATAATAAATGAGTGTGTCCCAAAAAGTTTCGATTTTCATAGTAACGAAAGTATTTTTTGAAAATATGGAATTTTCAAAAAATGCTAAAAAAATATATAAATCTAAGATGGCACATCCAACGAAAATTACATTTAAAAATGTAATTGAATTAAAGTGCATTTTTTCAAAATTTTAATAATTTTCAAGTTAAAAGCAGCTTGAATTATCTTAATCTGTTGAGTGGACCCCGAGATATTGTTATTAAAAGTTACATACTTTTATGATTTTTGAAGTTTTTCAAAATATCAATATGTAAGGAAAAATCTAAATTTTACAATTTCGCAAAACTAAAACAGAAACTCATAAATATATTCCTTGGAACAGCTCAGATATTCATCATCAATCGTAACAGTCAGTTAGGAATCGCCGAATTATTGTCATAATATTTCCATTTTTAAAGTTGTATGTAGTAACTTTCTACAATTTTTCAACTTAATAAAATAGTATAATAGTATAATACAATAGTATAATAAAATAGTAATAATAAAATAGTATAATAGTAATACACCGAATTTTTTAAAGTTATTTTATATATATACAAATTATTTTATTCTAAAAACATCAAAAATTTTCAAATTGTTACTGAAATAAATGTTTTTTTTTTTTTTTTACTAAATGTTAATTTTCTCAGCATTCCCTCACTCTAAATTTTTTATATGTTATTGCAAACACTTTAAGAAACATTTTAAAGAAAAATTATAAAAATGGAAGAAAATAGTTAAAAACTAGACTTATTAGACATTAATTTGAGCCAAAGTATGTTTAAATTGGACAAATAGGTACATGAATTTGAAATCGATTTCAAATTCATGTACATATTAAAAAAAATCTGAAAAAAATAAACTTATATACCAAATTTTATCAAAAACGGAGGCGGTAAAGTTAAAAATTGCGTTTTTTTTTTTTTTGAAAAATTTTGTCTCAATATTTTTACAAAAATTGTATAAAAGAATTTTTTTTTTTGGAAAATTTCCTTTAAAAAAAAATTTTCAATACATATAACATTTACCGAAATTTGTCTATAAAAGGGAAATTTATCAAGAATTTTATGTAAAACGAAATTTAAAAAATTTTAAAATTTTCTATAAAAGAAAATTTATAGGAATTTCTTTATAAAAAGGGATATTTTCAATAAAAATAAATTTATCGAAATTGTTCTATAAAAAGGAAATTTACCGAAGGCTTTATATATAAAAAGGAAATTTATAAAAAAAAAAAATATAAAATGAAAATTCAAAAATCTATATATATAAAAGAAAGTGATGTTAGTTACTATTGTTATAACTCAAGAACGACTAGACCGATTTTGATGATTCTCACCAATTCGGACCGGTCACCGGCCAGAAAAGGATAATACGAAAAAAATTCGCGAAAAATCCGCGATAAAAAAAAAACTCTTTTTTGTCATAATTTCTTTGCCTTAATAATCATTAAAAATATTTTTTTTAATACAAATTATAACAATTACTGTTTCTGTTTCTATCGAAACGCTTACTTTTTTGTGCAATTTGTTTTCTGGTGGTGGTGTAGAATTCTATTTCCAAACGGTAAGTTCCAAGTAAAGCTCATCATTTAGTGAGGTTGTGATATTTAAAACCATTTGTTGTATTTTTGGCATTCGTTATTAAGTGTTATTCACAATGCCGCGACCCCGGAGATCCAATATTTCGCGTCGAACACGTAATGCAAGTACTTATTGTAATATCGTCAATCAATTGAATATATATGAACGAGAAATCGCACGAGAACAACCCCGTATTAGTTTGGCCCGACTTCGTACATCACAAACGCAGGAAGAAAGGCAGGCGAGAAATGAAACGGCTCGGTTAGCAATGAGAAATCGTCGAGCAAATGTAGCAATTCAACAACTTTAAAATTTTTAATCAACGCATAAGAAGAATTGCTTCAAGTTCTGATTTGAATCAAGCAGCGTTCCATTACAACTGCAATTTCGACTACAGCTCTCATCATTCCGTTCAAAAAAAAGACATTGTCTATCCGCTAACCTTAAGATGAAGTAATAAATAAATATAAATTCAAATTTGCCTTAAATACATGCGTATATTTTTTGATTGAGCCCACATCTACATCATATTTAAATTCTTCTGTAAAAAACACTTTATAATAGGTATTCCTTAGATTTTTATTTAAAGGTCGTAAATTTCGTTAAAATATCAATTTAAATCGTTCAGTAATACAACACTAATGTTTGCTTAGGGCCAGCAACGCGGCTCGGGTCAGCTAGTTTCTTATAAAAATCAAATTAAAAATAAAAAAATTTTTCGACAATTTTCTATATGAAAAGAAAATTTATCGAAAATTTTCTTTAGAAAATAAATTTATCGAAAATTTTCTATAAAAATAAAATTTATCAAAATGTTCTATAAAAAGAAAATTTATTGAAATTTTCCTATAAAAAGAAAATTTATTGAAAATTTTCTATAAAAAGAATTTTCTATAGAAAGAATATATTGAAAATTTTCTATAAAAAGAAAATTTATCGATAATTTTCTATAAAAATAAAATTTATCAAAATGTTCTATAAAAAGAAAATTTATTGAAAATTTTCTATAAAAAGAAAATTTATTGAAAATTTTCTATAAAAAGAAAATTTATTGAAAATTTTCTATAAAAAGAAAATTCATTGAAAATTTTCTATAAAAAGAAAAATTTATTGAAAATTTTCTATAAAAAGAAAATTTATCGAAAATTTTCTTTACAAAGAAAATTTATTGAAAATTTTCTATAAAAATAAAATTTATCAAAATGTTCTATAAAAAGGAAATTTATCGAAAATATTATATAAAAAGAAAATTTATTGAAAATTTTCTATAAAAAGAAAATTTATTGAAAATTTTCTATAAAAAGAAAATTTATTGATAATTTTCTCTAAAAATAAAATTTCTCGAAAATTTTCTCTAAAAATAAAATTTCTCGAAAATTTTCTCTAAAAAGAAAATTTATTGAAAACTTTCTATAAAAAGAAAATTTATCAAAAATTTTCTCTAAAAAGAAAATTTTTCTACACAAAGAAAATTTTTTCCAAAAATTTTCTCCAAAAAAATTATCAAAAATTTTCTACAAAATGAAAATTTATCGAAAATTTTCCACAAAAAGAAAATTTATCGAAAATTTTCTCTAAAAAGAAAATATATTGAAAATTTTCTCTGTAAAGAAAATTTCTCGAAAATTTTCTCTAAAAAGAAAATTTATTGAAAACTTTCTATAAAAAGAAAATTTATCGAAAATTTTCTCTAAAAAGAAAATTTATCGAAAATTTTCTACAAAAAAAAATTATCCAAAATCTTCTACAAAAAGAAAATTTATCGAAAATTTTCCACAATAAGAAAATTTATCGAAAATTTTCCACAATAAGAAAATTTATCGAAAATTTCATATGAAACAAAAATTCAAAAATTTCGTATAAAAATTAAATGTAGATTAAAAAATTTAAAAATTAAAAAAAATATCAAAAATGTTCTATAAAATATGTGTGCAAAAGTGAAATTTATAGAAAAGTTTATCCAACATTTTCTATAAAAAATATGTAGAAAATTTCCTTAAAAAAAAAATAACGAAAATTCTTTATAAAAAAATTTTTTGAAAATTTTTCTAAATTTTTTTTTTTTTTTTTTTGAAAATTTTTTATAAAATAAAAAGTTTTAAAATGTGCTTTTATATATTAATATTAACAATTTTTAATTGAATGAATTATTTTGGTGATTAAAAACATTTTTTCTATGTAGATATTATAAAGGAATTCAATTATTTTAGATACTAGATTAATAATTTGGGTATTCGAAAACTAATGTTTTTACTAAAAATTACTAAATATTTCCAAAAGAAGAAGCTGTTTTTTATATTATTTTCGATTACAAAAATACGTTATTTAGTAGGCGAAAATTTTGCTGTGTTAATAATTTATAAAAAAAACACGAAGATTTTTTAAATATTTAATTCAAATTATATACAGAAAAATCGAAAGTCTTATTTCAATAAAACAAATATTTCATAATTTGAACATCAATATAGTATTACTCAGAAAAAAATAGTCAATTAAACGATTTATCGAAAATAAAAAATATTTTCAACTACTTTTTTAATTGTTTTAATTCTGCGAGCGCTCAAAATTTAAATTTTCTAATGCTTTCTACTAAAATTAAACAATTCATTGGCTTTGTCTGATTTTATTAATTAATTTTGTAATCTAGCATATATAAAAATAAGTGATAAATTTGAATAATTGAATATGTAATTTTTTAATAGATTGAATTTCAATCTAATTGATTTTGAATTTTTCGTTATTAAAATAGACTTTAAGATTTTTCTGTGTAGAATATGAATTTAATATATTAGAGAAAATATATGGTCAGTAAACGAATTGTCAATAATTTATTTTGTTTCAATAACTTTTTTAATAATAATCAATAATTATTTTAATTGTATTAATTAATAGGTTAATCGGAAATAACTCTAAATTAAGTGATCATCTAAGTAATTGAATACACAATTTTTTTAATAGGTTGAATTAAAATTAAAATTGCATTTTGGATTTCTGTATACAAAAAATATCAATTTAATTTGTTAGAATACTTAGATTTTGACTAATTTATTTAGTTATAAAAATATTTCAAACATTTTAAAATTCTGATTACTAATTTAACTAAAAATTTTTACAAAATATTTTTTTTTCTGTGTTTAGAAAACTTCGTTTTGTAAGTCATCATCATCAATCATTTTTAATGTCTTAAATTTTAAAATTTTTTTTAATAGAAAATTTTTATAAAATATTTTTCCTTTATATTCAAATTATCATTTAATTTTTATTAAAAATTATTAATATAGTTTGTAAAACAATTGAATTCCTTTATAATATCTACACAGAAAAAAGTTATCAATCACCAAAATGATTATATCAATTACTAATAATTGTTAAAAATAAGAACAAAAAAATTTTTTCCAATTAAAAAATTTATTAAATCAATAAAGTGGATGATTGAATGAATTAAAAATGTAAATAAGAAAGAAAATCTTGCTTGAATTTTATTTTTACTATTTCTTTCATTATATTTTTGCTTGAATATATTAATTAATATTTGATGTAAAATGAAACAACTATGTTAATTGAAAAATATAAGGTAATAATTATTTCTGTATTTAATTTAATTTTTTTTTTTTTTTTTTGTTTTTAGTAAAAATATTATAAAATTTTAAATTTGCTCACTCGAATGATTGACACAATTAAAAAAGTAATTGAAAACATTTATAATCTGATAAATCGTTAAATTGACAATATTTTGTGTGTGTTTTATGGAAAAATTGGGAATTGATTTTTCTTTGAACTATATACGCTGCTAGATCACTAATTTAAGTATCTCACTAAAAACTATCTTAAGTTTTTGTCTGTAAAACAGGAATGGAAGAGTTGATTGATATTTTTTTATATTGTATTATTTAATATACAAAAGTACGGTACTGTTACCGCAACTTATTTTATACTCTCAAACGATTAATCGGTTACTCTGCAATTCGATTCGAAATTAAACCTTTTCAAATGATAATGTATTAATTAACAATATTTTAATTTTATTATAGAATTATGGATAGAATTTTATGTACACTTTTTCTCAGAATAAAAACAAAATGAAGATCATGTGATATTAAGTTATTGTATAAAAATAAATTAGTTTTATCTTCAAAATCTAAAAGTTATAATTTTAGTACTAGCTTATTTCTCTTTTCATAAAAAACCTCTCTCACATTTTTCATTGTTCTCTTTTACTCTTTTATTATAATTTTCTAATACATTTTAATTTAAATTATATATATATATATATTTTTTTAACATTTCATTATCAAATAAATAATTTTTACAATGTAATTTTTATTTTATTGCTATTACAAACTAAAGATTCATTGCGGTTACAATAGTTGGTTTTTTAGTTTTCAAATAAAGAAATAAAATCAAAATCTTATTTAATAATGTGATCTTGAATTGTAATTGAATTACATTCGTAATAATTAACAAGGTCTACGTTATAAATAAGTGATTTTGAATTCAATACATTATTTGGCTTTCTTTCCTTTTTTTTATATGAAATATTTATTTTTCATTATCAGCATGCGCCAGTAGCAGCAACATACTGATTTACGGGCTGACTGATTGACTGACTGACTTACTGGCTGTCTCGGCACTTAATACAAACTAAACAGTGGACTCTCCCTATATGTTGGTCTCGGCACTTAATACAAATTAAACAGTGGGCTCTCCCTATATGTTGGTAGAGGATTATAAATATAATTATGCATAAGAAAAACAAAATTGCATTTATTAAAATAAATAATAAAACTATTTTTATAATAGAATGTTTATATGCATACATATGTAGTATATTGCTTTCATTTATTTGTTTATACATATTTACTTACATTTCGCTTAAATCGGCAACATATGTAAATTGTTAATGAAAAAAATTAATTTAATATTTACTTGCACCTATTAATCCGTTTGTAACTTAGGAGACTAATAAGAAAAAAAGTTATGTTATGAAAAAAAAAACAAAATACACTACACTACTACAGTGTAACTACGGGAACACTTTCCTGTATAGTCTGACTAAAACTTGCAACAGATCTATTTACTATAAATTAATTAATTAATTTATTATTTTTTTGCGATATCACTGCTAACGCCAGCTACTCTGTGATTCAGTTTGATAATAAATAATTAATTTAGTAAAATTTTGATTTAAAATCCTTATTTTAAAAACAAATAAAGAAGATATAGTCGATCCAGCCCGAAGATATGATACCCCCTACACCATTGTGTATGTCCATCAAAATTCCTGGAGTGGTCTTTTATTAGGCATGTGGATAATTGTGCATCGATACTTTTACCACGTTAATACTAACATTTATATGAATTTATGCACTTTAGAGTGATTCCCGAAAGTGGGCTTATATAAAAGCTATGGTAAATTATGGAGCGATCCTCATAAAATTTGTCATTATAATTTTTACTTATATAAAACTTATTTCTGTCGAATATAAATCTCATACTAACATGTATATGTGATTTATGCACTTTAAAGTGAAATTTGGCACAAAGATTGATACTAATACAAAACTTCCTTACACCAAATTTCATTGAAATATTGCTATATATAAGGCATTTATGATCGTTAAACCCCTATTACGGAAGGACATTTAATGGGGGCTAGGTGAAATAATGGACCGATCATAACCATTCTGAGTCGATTGGTATACTTTAAAGTGGATGTTGGATGATTTTTTCTGTGCGTTACAAACATCAGCACAAATGCATAATACCCCAACCATCTATGGTGGTGTGGGGTATAAAAACATAAATTCTTATTACGTGAACGCTTTCCAGTAAATACTGACTAAAACTCACAAGTTTGACAAGTACTGGAACAGATCTATTTACTATAAATTAATTTATTTTTTTTGCGATAACATTGGCAACGCCAACTACTCTGTGATTTAGTTTGATAATAAATAATTAAGTTAGTAAACTTTTGGTTTCAAATCCTTATTAATAAGATTTTAAAAACAAGTTAGAGCGCTTTATTCGACTGTGAGAAATCTTTTATACCCTTCACTGCCTTAACTACAAATAATAAAATTTACGCCCTGAAGTATACTTTTATATTTTCACATTTATACTTACAAATATAATCTACTTTTTTCCAGACTACAAAAATGTAATCACAAAATTAAACTACTCGTATTATCAAACGTTGCTTCCTTAAAAAAAAACAACAACACACTAATAGCTTCTGATGACTACTAAATTTATAATACATATGTTTGTATGTAGATACATGCTTATACAAAAACAACAATTGCAATGCTTCTATTTCCAACTAAAAAACGTCCAAACGTACATAAAAAATGATTGTGCGTATGTATATATAATCAACAACTACTGCTTGCTTATACCATAGAAAACAACTAGACGTCCAACTTGCTGTCAAAAAAATCGAGCGAATTAAAGAGTTGGACTTCAATTTGTTTTCTATGGCTTTTACAAAAAACAACACACTGAAAGTCATTCCCACCTGAGTTTCGTTTTTTAGCGAATGTCCGCTAAAAGCGAAGAATTCTCAAAACAGAGTGTTTGGGATATAATCGAAAATTGTATTATAGGGCATTCAGACCGACGCAAAATTACGTACTTTCGTGATTTCGGCCGAAATCAAGTTGAAATTACGTAATTTCCCATACATTTTGACACTTGCGAAATTACATAATTTTGTGTAATTTCAGCGAAATTACATTGAAATTACGATGCCCATTTCCATGCAACTCTGTACATGGTTGGAAAAAATACTTTTTTTCAACTATGTACTGCATGTTTCAACCGTGAGAAGAAAAAAAAACAATTCACAGCTGATCTTAAATTTAAACACAAATCTTAAAATTAATTATTAAAGTGATTTTGCAAAATGAAACCTATCCTTTTTACATTTTTAATTGTTGCAAATTAATAATTTCCAATTTAGTAAGTAATTGTTTCTTATTTGTTTCCATTTCAAAATACTTTATTTACCCCTATAATAATTTAAAATGTAAACAATAAATATCAGCTGTTCACGAAATGACATCAAATGTCATCTAGCCAGTATGAACACTCTAGATTTCATTCGTAATTTTGGCATGAAATTTCGTAATTTCGCGCCGGTCTGAACAAGGCTTTAAAAATGAATATTTGTAACATCGAACTTTTCTCGATAATTTCTCAGTAGTAAACATTCAAAAATAACGATATCGCAATATTCAACTTTTCTGAATAAAATCTCGAAACTAAATTCTTCGATAAATTATCTATTCTTTTTAATTTATCGAGGATTTATTACTTAAATAAAAAAGAAACGTAGTTTCTTGTTTGTATGGAAAATACTAAAACAAAGAGGATCAAATGTAGTTCATGAGTCCATAGTTCATTGTGTTTGGTTGTAAAATATTGCGCATTAAATTTAATGTTAGTTAAATTCTGTGAAATTTTTAATAAAAAATAATATAATAATTTTTTTGAAATAATAGTAAGTAATAAAAATATTTTTTGCAGATTAATTAAGAAATTTTTTAACTATAAGATGGCTACTTGAGCAACATAAAAATTAATAATATTGAGAGAAAAAACGTTAATGACTTCTCTGAACTATGTTGAAATTTAAATATTACCACTCTTATGTAGATGACTTTATTAATTTTATTGATGATAATAATCAGAAGTCGTTAGTAATATCAATATCGAATAATATTCATAATTTTTTGATATCGTAAACGAATCACTAATGTATATTTTTAGCTTTCGCTATTGATATCGATAAAGGTTCACTATTAATGCAATAGATGAACCTAAGAGATTGAAAGATTTGCTGCCATAAAGTGAGCGACGTTTGAGCTCAAAGAGCTCATATTCGGATAGCCAACGATAGGCGTTTTCGAATGTTTTGTCAGAAAAATGTTCGTGAAATATTCGAACGAGATATTATTATCGAAGTTTGTGGTCAGCTGGGTTGCAATGTTTATAGATATGTTTTTGTGTGTATATTTTTAATAATTTTTTTCAGATATTTGCCTATAACTCGGTTGTTAATGAACAGATATGGTTAATTCAAAAACCCAAAATTTTATAAAAATATTTATCACCGATCTATTTAAAAACGAAACCCGTAGCTTAAACAACAATGGCTTCAAAAATTCAAAAATACGTTTTGCCCAATATATCGGTTATTATTGGGCCGATTTACTTCACTTCTTCAGCATAAAAATTCAGAAAAAAATTTCCAAATCTTCTAATTCTCTAACTTATATAAAGGTTTAAGAAAATCAAAAACGGTTTAAAAAAAAATCCGGTTTTTTAACATATCTCCGCCATTTATAAACCGATCTTGCTGAATTTCAATAGAAAAATTCTCGAAAGAATTTCCGATCTTCAGTTATTGGTGGGCTTAATAAATGTCATTTCAACCAACAAACGGACAGACGTACATCGTCCTATCGACATCATTTCTTACAAGGATCCAGAAAATATAAAATTTTTTGCTCTCCGATGAAAATTGTGGAAATTACAAACGGAATGACTAACTTATATATAACCTTTACACCTGTGATGAAGGGTATATTCGCATGAGTGATTGTCCCTGTTGTCTTTAAAATTGTCTACAATTGCCACAGTTTGAAGAGCAGCTGTCTAGAAAGGGTTAATAATAATGAGAGTAAAAACAAAACAAATTCGGGAGTAACAACAATTAATTACTCTTTCAAGGTCAAATATCGCTATGTTATATTTTTAGCAATGTACATTATATTACAAGTAAATTTATTTCAGTTTTGTAATATTTTAAAATAATTTTGTTATAATTTTGAGTCAACAAAAAATTAATCAAAAATATTTTTTTTTTTTTAATATTGGAATGTTTGAGTCAGTAGATATTTAAAGTGCAACGAAATATCTCCTAAATGCCATGTGCTGCAATTTGGTTCAAGTTGGACGTCATATGCAGATTTATACGAAACCCAACTAGAAAAGACAGTGGTGAAGTGCATTTCAGCATAGCAAATACCCATACCTTTCTTTTGGTGTCTAATTATAATCACAAAATATGGTGTCACCCCTTATTTACTTAAAATCTCGGTTCAGCTGAGCAATTCTAAGGGATGATATCTGCCAGACAAACGTCGCTATTGTAAATGACCGTTCGATCTCTTTTTTCACCGCATTTTCAATGTATCGCTCATCAATCACGTAAAACCTGTTACCTAAAGCATCCTTGAAAAAAAAGATTCCATAACGCTTTATCAGTGTTCAGAATCGCCACTTTTTTGTTTGCATATCCATTCAAAAAAAAAATAGTCTTCGTCGCTAATAATAAATTTTGACCTAAAAATTTTCATTGCTCAAATGTTTCCAATGAGTAGCTGCACTAAAGTGAATGCGCACAATATACGGATCCGAGAGGTGAAATTTTAAATGACTCCGTCGCTTAAATCCGAATGAATTTGGCTTTGAAAGCGTTATTTTTATCAAATTTTATGTTTATGAGATTATGTATATGGGAATTATGAAGAAAAAAGTAATGACGGGAGTCGTTTCCGTATGGGAGGTACGGACAGAAGTTTACGCTAAAAAAAATTTTAGAAATCAAAAAGTATTTTTTTGATGTATTAATGATCTAATTATTGCAACAAAATTATAAAAAAAAGCTTTATACACCTTTTCTGAATTATGCGCCATTTTTGATGATTCTACCCCACTGTACGTCGGTCTATTGCGGCTTGTTAGTAAAAACCTGCAACTTCAGAAAACCCCACAAGAAAAATTCCAAAGGGATCAAATCTGATGAACTTAGTGGCCAATTTTCATGACCCCGCGAGAGATATCTATTTCCAAATACAGTGCAAGCTCGGTATTCGGGACTACCCATCATCGTGACGGCCCGGTTATCGTAACGGCTTAATTTTTAAAATTGCAGGTTCTATAATAGCGACAGTTTACCAAAAACGGGTTTTACTTTCGCGACTTTTATTTGTTTTTTTAAATTTAATTACAGTGTCTCTGACCAAGAAAGGGAAATCCCCGTATTTTGGTATATTAATCTTTTTGGATGATTTTGATCTTTAATTTTGTCAGTTTTGTTATGTCATTTGTTGTGTAAATACATCTCTTAACATGGGAAGAGTTCAACATATTTTAAAGCCAACGATTTCTCAAAAATTAGAGATTTAAAAGAAATTTTAAATTGCATGAATTACAAATTGCATAAGTCTTCGGTTTAATACTTTATAAAGCAAGAAAATTTATTAAAAAGTTCGTACGAAGAACGAAACGCTGCACCTTAAAGAAAGCTGAGTACCCAAGAATGGAAAAAATGCTTTATAAGTTTGTAAAACAAAGGAAAAAAATTATCAGCAGCGATTTTGCGATCAAAAGCCAGTCATTTGTATTCCAAATTTTATCACACCAATTTAGGTTTCAATGCCAGTGAAGGATGATTGTAGAAACTTAAGTGTCGACATGGAACTAGATTTTTAAAAATTACGGGCGAGAAATTGTCTTTGAAACCTCATCTTATTGATCCATTTGTGAAAGAGTTTAAGGATTACGTTGATAAGCATAGATTGAGTCTTCATCAAATCTACAATGCCGACGAATCCGGTTTATATTATAGGATACTTCCAAATCACACTTTTGTCACACGTAATGAGAAAACGGCTCCCGGAGGAAAAATATGTAAAGAGCGAATAACTTTTTTTGCCCTGTTTAAATGCGAGAGGCACAGACAAACTGAAATTGTTGTTTGTTGGAAAATCGAAAAACCCACGCGCCTATAAATGCTTTTTCAATAATCCTGTAATACAGAAATGCAATAATAACGCCTGGATGACATCATTTATATTCAAGGACTGGTTCCATCTCCAATTTGTTTCCCAATTAGTAAAAGTAAGTTGTTCATAAGTAAAAATTTTTTAGGTCATAGAATTTTTGGCTTCAAAAGGTCTGCCGTAAAAAGCAGTTTTGCTTTTAGATAACGCGACGTGTCACCCAGTTTAGAAACTAAAAAGGGATGACGGTTTAATTATAGCAATAAATGTACCACCCAATTGCACTGCGCTTATTCAACCATTAGATCAAAACGTTATCAACTTCGTCAAATTAAATTATCAAAAACAACCCACTTGCTTGGCGAGAAGGCAACAAATTTAGATCTCAAACTAAAAAATTTCATCCTCAAAAATCCAGTTCAGATTCTAGCTACGTCCTGCGATAAAATATCAGTGTCCAATATCCGAAAATCCTGGAACGCCTTGCTCGAAATCGGTAATGAATGGAGTGAAGAGGATAACATGCCCTTAAATATTTTCAAAATGTAATTCAGGAAGAAAACGAAGATCTTTCAATTATTGGTACACTTGTAGCTCAAATTGGTACGGAACATCTTTTCACTAATGCTGACATAAACAACTGGATTCAAGAAGAATTTCAAGCGAAAAGTAATGACTCCACATTACTTTCCATATGGAATTATCAGATATAGAATCGGGGGATTTATATGATAGTGGTCATGAAGAAAACAAAATTAAAGTGGTTGATTGTATAACACGTGATAAAGCTGTTATTTAAAAAAAACAATTTGAAAAAAAAGCAACTCAAAATCTTCAATTTCTTTAAAAATGTAAATATATCAAAAAAAAAACAATTCTAATTTTAAAAATTACATAAAATTTTTCAATAAAATTTTGGGTTCTGTTATCGCGAAAATTCAGTTTTCGCGAAAGTTCTGGTTTTTAATTGGTCGCAAGAATCGAGCTTGCACTGTATAATCAAATCGTGTATACAGAATGATCATTATCGCGTTTGCCGTGTAAACATAGCGCCATTCTTCAGCAATAACATTCTGCTGGAATTACATCTTATAAAATATGAAACTCCTCGTTCTTAGGCACGGTGAGGAATCGACTGCCTCTGATTTTTATGCACAGTTTCAAGAACACCAGTGATGTTATTTACCAATCTGGCATTCTTTTTATGTATAACTAGATATTTTTTTTCGAGTTATCCACAAATTCATGTAGTTATTTTTACGCTCTAGGGGTACTCAAAAATATGTACCTGAACGAAAATGAAGATAAAAAAACAAAAAAATGTTGCCACCAGTAAGACTTGAACTTGGACACAAATTAACCATTAGTTTTTAATGACTAAGTGACAAAAACTTTTGTAGTACGGGTATCAAATATGTTTTTATATATTTTGTTAAAAAAAACTAACAACATCAGAATGGGATTAAACCAATAACCTTCTAGTTGTTAATCCAGCGCTCTGGACAACTGATCCAAGTGATTACAATATTACTTTGCTATTATGCTATTGAATACTTATTTATGTAATATAAAGTTGGCAAATAATAATGACACTTCATTACCAAGAAACTACTTTAATAAGAAGTTGCCATTACCGTGAACCAAAAAGTTTTTGCTGGGCATCACCACAACAACACTGATCACAACACATTTTTGCAGGGTAAGGGAGGCAGGGAGGTAATCTCTTTATAAAATAGTTTTTTCCCAACGACTTAAGTATACAACTAAAAATTTATTGGCCAACTGACTAATTGTTCCAGAAAAAAACACTAAACAAAAATCATAAAAACGAACACATGTATATGTTTACAATGAATCATTTCATTCAATAAAAATCATTACTTATACATCTCTTTTGCAGCAATAATTACTTCCCTCCAATCACAGTACTGCAGTACTAATTTTGGAAAACCAAATATCAGGGATTACAATAGTATGACTTATATAACGGGACTTTGTGGGAGTTTTTAGTTTTTTCCAAAAAAAAATTAATATAAAAACAAAAAAATTTAAAAAAAGTTGAAGACCGAAAAATTCCCAAGATTTTTTTCCTTTCAAATTATTATTTTCTATGGTTGATAACATAATAATCTTTAAAATAAAAAGAGATTAATAAAATAAAATAAAAAATAAAAAAGTTACAACCATTAAAAATTTAATTTCTCACCAGTGATGCCACAACGAAAATTTTTTTCTAAACAAAATTTTGGAAAAAATAACCAAATTTAAAAAATTCAAATTTATTATATAAAAATGAATATAATCTTAATATACGAGTATGTGATCAGGTTTTAAATATTGTTACGTTTTTACCTTTTAAAAACGGTCGTTTATTTCCTTTTAATAAACCTGTACTTTGATTGCAAATAACAGCAGTTTAGTAGTTTAAAAGTTGTAACGACTCTTTATTTTATTTCAAAATGTACAACAATAACAGTTTAAAAAGTCACTTGCATTCTAATATAAACACACACTTAAATTACACACTTTATACAACACACTTTAATAATGTGCAAGATTATACAGCCAAGGCAGTTAATTTGTCTTTACTTAACGACGCTTCCAATTAGACTGACTCAATGGTGTTCTCACGGCCAATTTATATACACTGTATTATCTACTAAATGTTTCTTGAAAGCTCTATTTCTTTCTACAATGTTCTTAACGGACAAACTAGAGCTTTCGATGTTAATGTTAGCAGCTTAAACATTTAGTGTTGCCATACTTAAAAACAATGGTGAAAGCTTTTTATTCAATGTTGTATGTTTAGAACTATATTAATAATTTTTACAGATATGTTAACTGCTGTTAACATAAACGAAAATGTCTAGAAGCATAGAGAAAGATTTAAACCAGCCGTTAAGACCGTTATATTTGAATTCAAGTACAATTTCGTAACAATATTTTGTATAAGCTTTAGTTAGTCCCTGATCCAGTTTTGTAGGGAGATATGGAGTTTAATAAAAAAAATTTAATTCTCATATCCTTACAATATGATGTCGAAAGTAGACCAGATTATAATAAACTTAGAAATGCAAAACAGTTGGGTCGAGCAGTAATAGAAATTAAGGTTGACTTTTACAATTATGTGTTCACAGAAAAAAAATACAAACAATAGTTATTTTTTATATAGACTTAGCCAATCTGATTTGGTAATAAGAATTTCAAACTTTAAAGATTTAAAGTAAGAGATATTTAATTGGGAGGTTTGGCGAAAAGATTCAATATCTTTGCTTTCAACAAAATTTTTCAATCATTTACTTAATATTGCACAACATTTGAAAAGGGAATTCATGAAACATGTCGCGCAAATTTGCACAATTGCACAAATGGGAAACTTAAGCATTTAAATGAGTACCCTTATTATATAATTATGTTGTCTTGTACAGTTTTAATAACTAAACAAGACACAATTTTTGTTCCCCACATCACGATATTGGCGAACCCCCTAAACTATACCAATCGACTCAGATTCTCCTTACCTGGTCGAAATTGGTTCATTATTTCACCTAGTCCCCAAATAAATGTTCTCTTAGAGTAATATTTTGAAGCTCAAATATCTTAAATACATATAAGCGTTTTTCTATAGAATTCTGTACAAATAAAACATTTTTAATCCCAAAATATTCTATAAAAAAATTTGTATGTACTTACATATTATATGTATGCATTCAGGATCGCTTTAAAATTAATTGTAGCTTCTATATAGGGTCCTCTCCGGAAAATCAGTTAAAAGTACTTAAATCCCACACAAAAAATTTCGTATGTTAATAAAATTTGGCTCAAATAAGATTGATAGCACCCATACAATGCTTACTCTCAAGTACTTTAAGTTGGTCTTCACCGAATATACATTTCTTTTTTTAACAGTAATTTATTCTGTAATTACAAGTATTTAGGTTATTTGTTACATCGTTAAAACTTTCTCACAAAAATCTTCCAATACATTTCACTTTTTGGTTAAATATTATAAAATCTTTATATTTTCTATTGAAAATAATTGTTTTCTTCATTTGTCATTTAAAATGTCATTTTTATTGCTGGCAAGATTAACCTAGTGTCTACATTAGGCAAATTTATATCAAAACAAACGTCAAAATCAGTGCGAAGATATACAAGGTAACGTTAGTTAAACAGTTGATTATTATTTTGGTTGTTACAGTTGTCAAACTGCATATACAAAAAACAATAATGAATACGCCATATTGTTGTTTTTGTGCAACTGTTGCCACCTTCCACAAATACGCGTTAAGTTTGACGTTTATCTTGATAAAAAAAATCTCTAATGTAGACACTATGTAACATAGTGAATTACATTTTTAAAACTAATATAAAAAAAACAAGTTAGAAAGATATAGTCGGTCAAGCCCGACCATATGATACCCCAAACCATTGTGCATGTCCATCAAAATTCGTAGAGGGGTCTAATAAATAAAATATACGAATACAAAATATTACGTTAATACTATCATTTATATGAATTTATGCACTTTACGGTGATTCCCGAAAGTGGGCTTATATAAAAGCTATGGTAAATTATGGAGCGATCCTCATAAAATTTGTCATTATAATTTTTACTTATATAAAACTTATTTCTGTCGAATATAAACTTGATTCTAACATGTGTATGTGATTTATGCACGTTAAAGTGATTTTGGCAAGAAGGTTTTTTTATGGGACCTATGATCAATTATGGACCTATCTTCATGAAATTTGGCACAAAGTTTGATACTTATACAAAACTTCCTTACACCGAATTTCATTAAAATATTGCATATATAAGGCATTTATGATCGTTAAACCCCTACTCGTATTTCCAGAGTACATTTGTATCGGGACTGCGTGAAATAATGGACCGATCATAAGCAATTTCAATAGGTTTCGTCCTTGTGTCATGAAAGTCCTACGTACAAAATTTCATTGAATTATCTTCAAAATTGCAACATGTACTTTGTGCACAAGGTTTACATGGACAGTCAGCCAGCCAAAGGAACGGACGGACATCCTTAGATCGGCTCAAAAAGTGATTCTGAGTCGATTGGTATATTTTATGATGGATGTTGTATGATTTTTTCTGTACATTACGTGGTGTGGTATAATAATCAAAATGGAAAAAAGGCCTTATTTCCACACTGGAAAATAAAATAACCAATTTTGGTTAAAAATAACCAAAACGGCAACACTGCTTCTCTCCAAAAAATACTTCGTATAATATTTGTCTTCATCTACAGTGCTGTTCATGATGCCGTTACTTAATAACGGTTAGCATTTTTGAATACTTTTTTATTTTTTAGGTTAGAAGTAAAGATAAAGTTTTGAGGACAACTTTATAACCTCTTATAGATGTAGTTACTGTGGTTAAAATAAATACATAATTGATCAAACAATAGTTAAATTATTAATGATCATAACTATCATTTATACCTATAAATCTAATTGGAAAACTTAAAAAAAAGGAATTATTCTCATCACATTGTTTTGTGTGTTATATCGTCAGTCTGGACTATAACTTTCTTACTTCTCAGGTAAAATTGTTATAACTTCCCAGCAAAAACTTTTTGGTTTTCGGTAATAACAGCTACTTATTAAAATAGTTTCTTGGTAATGAGGCGTCATTATTATTTGCTTACTCTGTATTACATTAATAAGTACTCAATAGTATAATAGCGCAGTAATACTGCAATCACATGGATGAGTTGGCTAGAGCGCCGGATTAATAACCAGAAGGTTGTTGGTTCAACCCCATTCTGAAGCAGTTAGTTTTTTATGACAAAATGTCTAAAAGGATATTTTAAACTAAATAGAGTTTTTATCGCTTAGGATGCTATGTGCGAGATGGTGTATTGAGTAAGACGTTAGACAGTAAAAACGTTAGTTAGGTTAGTGTGTGTCCAAGTTCGAGTCTCACTGACGACAAAGTTTTTTTTTTGTTTTTTTTTTTTTTTTTTTTTTTGTTTACGTTTAGGTACATATTTTTGAGTACCCCTAGAGTCAAAAAATAACTACATGAATTTATGGACAAGTCGAACAAAAATAACTACTTATTCAGGCAAAAAATAAGTAGTTTATTTTTGTTTCCAATTATACCTGCTAGCTTACCAGGAAAGCAAAGTTTTTGCTCGGTTGTAACAAATTTAGCATTATGGCGTAGGTTGTTCTAACCGAACGGCAATAATGACAACAAAATTTCTATTAACAACAAAATAACAAATATTATTTTAAGCTGAAATGCAAGCTACAGTTAATTTAAAAATAGTACTTAAAGTACTTCATAAAATATTTAAAACCTTCCAAAAAATAAGTTGTATAAGGCTGATAACAAACACTCTCTTCTTATTACGAGTAAATTTTTGGTAGGGGGTTTTTTTCCAAATACAAAATAAAATTACAACTACAGCAACAGCTAAAAGTATGTAAAAATCGTGACAAAATTGAATTTCTTTTAAATTAAAATATATAAAATAATATTTTTATTAGGTGTTTGACTTTTTGCTAATGTTCTTGTTATTGTTTTTAGTTAATATGTGGTTTTCATTTATTGTTGTTGCCTCAATGAATTCTTTTTTTTTTTTTTGTAATTGTAACGGTTTAACTCATCAATATTAAACAACAAAATACTACAACAACACGAGCAACCAAACACAAACAATAAAAATAATATTTTCTCAATTTCTGTCAATTACTTTAGTTTTAATTTCAATTAGTGCACCAGGGAATTTGAGAGATTAAACAACATATTTTATTTAAATAATTAAAAGGAAAAAAATAAATCAAGAAAGAAAATCAAATGCATAAAAAATAAATAAAAATTATAAATTAAAAAAAATAATAATAATAAACGTATTGAGTGTCCGTCGTGTTTTTTAAAAAGTTTGATAGAAAATACAATTTCATAATATTAATGTTGTTTTTAATTATTTGATTTGTTACCTATTTTATTTTTTTTTAATGGCTATAACTGAATTATCCACAAATTTTGATGGCATTGCTGATCCAGCTGCTATTAATAGCAAAACACCCCCTTTATGGGGTTCAGCGCGTTTGACATACGCGATTTGTGCCTTTTTAGCCATGGTTGTTCAATTGTGTTTACGAAATACCCTAAATTTTGTCATTTTGTGTATGGTAAAACCTCAGCATGTAGATAATTCCACCGATTATAAAGCTATAGCTGAGGACAGTAATAGTTGTGGTCCCATCGATAGCGGTAATGAGACATCAATCGAGAGAGTAAGTCAATGTGGGTAATTAGAATGAATTAAAGAAAATATTAAAAAAAAAACAATAAACAAGAATCGTATACCAAAGAATTTCAAGGAAAAATAAAATAAAAGAAAATATTCCAAACAATTGAATTGTGATCCTCTTTATTAAAAAAAAAAAAACTGTTAACGAAAAACTACAAAGCAGAGATGGAAAAGTTGACACGATCGGGAACAAATCAAGATTACCGACACTGTTCAATTTTTAACAAATTTTCTTTTCGGCAAAAGCACTATTTTTGGTTGAAAAAAGTTACATAAAAATCTATTTCCGCTCTCTGTTAGTTTTCGAGTTATGGGTACTTTAAATTATGATGTAAGAATGCAATTTTATTCTTCCTCCTTTAATGAAAATGAACAATATGGGTATCATTTTAAAGGTCTTGAAAAGGCCTTTCTATTGATATATAAATTGTGTCAAATCATTAACCCATGGTGAGACAATATGATATTTTATTACTTTTTATTTTAACTTTTTTTTGCAAAATTACCGTTATCTCAAAAATATATCGATATAACGATACTCTCCTATACATCAAATCATTTAGAGAATATTTCAAGCTTTCATATGATCCCCATATTACACCCCTAGCCCACTAAATAACAAAAATATGGCATTTTAAAATTTAATATTCAGAGAAAAAAGTCAAAATAAAAAATAAAAAAATATCATATTGTCTCAACATGGGTTAATGATTTGGCACATTTTATATATCAATCGAAAGGCCTTTTCAAGACCTTTCCTATGATACCCATATTGTTCATATTCATTATAGCTGGAAGGAGAAAATTGCATTTTTATATTATAACTTCAAGTACCCATAACTCGTAAACAAAGAGCGAGCGGGCAAAATTTTTTACATTGCTGTAATCATGAATAAAAATTCTACTGAATCATTATCAAAATTATTTAAAAATCAAGTGTGCTGGTAATCTTGTGCTGGTAATCAATTAGACTCGTTAGAATCCGTTTTGATGGAACCACACTACTCGCCAGATGAATAAGTTGTATTGAGTCTGTAATGAGATAGAAGTGTAGGGAAGAACAATGAGAACATAAATTAATTAGCTCCAGCCTGTAGCATTGAGATATTTAATGATGTCACTGAATCTAGTGTCAGATATCTCACAGAGGTTATCTAATTGGTACCCTCCCAGAAATTTATGTCTGCTTGCGTTCATGGCTGGGCATAGAAGATGAAATACTGTCTCCTCCTTCCCACGATTGCCACAACTACGACAATAAAAGTACGGTCGTACTCCCGAGATTAATTTGATAATCCCAAACGATTTTTAAGTCATTTAGAACTTTTTATGAGTAATCTTCATTGAATAAAAACATAAACAACGAGAAAAACCTATAATGTAAAACAAAAGTAATTCTGAGAAAACTAAGTTCGACATAAAGCATTTGGCTTTATTCTTACCGGTCCTGCATACATCGTGCGCTCTTCAATTTATGTCCTGCATGTGGTCAGAAAAATTGTTTTCAAGATAGTAGGATAATTTTAATATTTTATTATATTTTCGTATTTTAATCATGTATATTTAAAAGCGATATTAATTGGGGTTTTTAGTAAATAAGAAAAACATATTAAAATGTTGAATTTTAGTACTCTGAGGGTGAATAAGTACTATTTCAATATATTTTTGATACCGAATAATATTTTCATTTTCCATCCCTGCTACAAAGTGTATAAAAAATACATTTTACTAGAACTTAACTTTACTAATTCCATTATTTTGTGTTAAAATTCTTCCCAAAAATCTTATGAATATCATTAACAAATATGTTCAAAGTGCAAGGAATTAATTAACGAAATGAAGCAGTAAAAGTTTGATCACATTGAGTGAGCAAATATGTGTTTGATAAAATAATTGCTAAAAGCACGACTGTTTTTTTAAGAGTTTAGTTTCTCTTAATTAATATTTAATAAACCCAAAATTTTAAAACAATGACAAATTTTAAACCACTTAGTCAAGGATTTCAGCTACAGTAGCTATATTGTAATTTAGTAGTTATTATTGTATATATACATATGTATATTGTTAGATTAGATTTTGTAACTTCTTAAATCAAAAAATTGTTCGGTGAGACCAAATTACAGAAGAATCATATTGATTTAAAAGGCGTAGGAAGTTAACAAATAGACCACATTGTACACAGCGCATTTGAATTGGTTTTTTTTTACAAAAAACCATATACAAATAGAATTTAAAACACAAAAGTGACAAAAATTATGCATCTCGTAAAAAACACACAAAAACAAACACAAATGGAGCGTTACATGACTCGAGAAAATCCTGTAACACTTCTATAGAAATGTTTATTTTCTCAAATAAAACATCCTCCCATCTATTTAAACTTTTTATAGAAAAGTTCACCCTCAAAAATTAAAAGAAAACTTCCAGAGGAAAGAGAAGATTTCAAAACAATAATCTCAAATGCTGAGTTTTGTATTTAAAAAATTTGTTCCCGATTAAAGAGCAGTTTTGCATAGAAAGCTTTATTCTCAATTATTGAGAGATAATTTTTCTATCGAAAATTTTTATTTCAATTACTGAGAGAGTTTATTCAAAACTTTGTTCTCAATTATTGACACACAATAACAATAAAACTTTACTCTCAACTGTTAAAAGAAATATTTTGTAAGAAAACTTTGCTCTCAAGAGAGACAAGTTTTCTACATAAAACTTTTTTCTGAATTATTGAGAGAGTCGTTTTCTATAGATAACTTTACTCTCAACTATTGAGAGATGTTTTCTATAGAAAACTTTAATATCAATTATTAAGAGAGACTTTTTCTATAGAAAACTTTGCTCCCAACTATCGGGAGACAAATTTTCTATAGAAAACTTTGCTCCCAACTATCGGGAGACAAATTTTCTATAGAAAACTTTAATCTCAAATAATAATAAAGAGGTTTTCTATACCAAACTTTGCTCTCAACTAATTAGAGAGAGGTTTGCATTGAAAAACTTACTCTCAATTATTGAGAGACAAGTTCTCTATAGAAGACTTTAAACTTTACTCTCCATTATTGAGAGAGAAGTTAATTTTAAAAAAATTTCGTTCTCAATTATTGAGAGAGAAACTTTTTATAGAAAACGTTAAGCTCAGTTGTTGAAGGAGAAGTTTTCTTCAGAAAACATTACTCTCATTTATTGATAGAACAGTTTTCTGTATAAATCATTCTCTTAAATATCAATATGCGACAAATTGTGGGTCATCAAACATTGCCGCAGTGATTCCAACGCGAAATAAAAATTATGCCATTAGATTAATTAAGTCTCCAAAAGGTTTTTAAAAAGGTAGTTCGAATTTTGATTTTATGGACTCTTAAATTTCGGTTATTTTGGAGCGCTTTCTACATTAAGTGTGTAAATAAAAAATATTTAAATCATTAAATTTCAATGTATTTATGGGTATTTGTTGTTTTATAGAGTGCAAAGCTTCTCTTAAATATTATGTAATATTTTTATTAAATTTCCCTCCTATTTTACAACCACTTTTCATAATAAGATTGTATACAATATATGAGTAGTCACATTATTCAACCGAAAGGAAATGTAGGATATAAAATTAATAAAAATTCCACGCCCACTTTTAATAAATAATTATTTTTTGAATGTTCAAATGGAATTTAGCACATATATCAAATATTGTTTTGAGAAAGCTATGGGCTAAAATATAAGTTGGATGCCACGCCTAGTTTTTAGACCATTTTCAATAAAATTAACTTTGCTACTTTCCTGATGCTACTAAGAGAATTTACATAAAATTCGATATAGACAAGGAAAAAAAAGTATTGTATATTACAAAATTTAATGCCACGCCTATGCCCACTTTTATTATTCTATGATATTTGTTTATGAAATTTGAAATTTGTTACTAGCAAGCAAAGCAAAAAGTGGGCGTGACATCCAGTCAGTACGTCCTTCAAGGATATACATATGTGTCATGTTTCATTTTAATCGTAGTCCATGAAGTAACAACAAAATAAACTTTTTGATTTAATAATTTCAATGAATTTTCTTTCCAATCATATTGAAAAAAATACTCCGAAAAATTCGAACTTCAAAAGTATATAAAATCGAAATTTGAACTAACTTTTAAAAATCCTTTGAGGGTTTTGCTAGACTACTGGTGCGCTTTGATTTCGCGTTGGAATTATTGAGGCAATTTTTTCTTGTTGCACTGTGAAGTAAAAGAGAAGTTCTCTAAATTAAAACCTTATTATTCTCATATTAATTCCTTCTTTTCCCCAGTCCGGCAATCTCTTATGGTCACGATCTCAAGAATTTGAACTATTGGGCACATTCTACTACGGCTACTTGGTAACACTGCCAATTGCTGGGCGTTTGGCGGACAAATTTGGCGGCAAACTTTTTTTTGTACACTCCCTAACTGCCCAGGCTATAATTTTTATGCTTATACCATTTTTTGCCCGAATAAACTATTGGGGAGCTGTGGTAGTACGCATAATACAGGGTTTAATAGCGGTAAGTTTTCTTAAATCGTTTCTAAATTTTAACAATTATAAACAGCAATAATTTCTCAATTTCAGGGTTGTGGGAATCCTGCTCTCTATCAACTATTCTCAACTTGGGCTCACCCCAACGAACGTACAGCTCTTCTTTCCTTTGCCTATAGCGGCTATTCGGTGGGAGCTTTTTTAGTCTTTCCAATTTCAAGCTTTCTATGTAAATTTGGCTGGGAATTGGCATTTTATGCAGTGGGCAGTGTTTCTTTACTTTTTGGCATCTGCTGTCAATGGTTAGTTTATAGTACTCTGGAAGATCATCCACGTTTGTCAAGAGATGAATATGATTATTTAAAAGCTAATCATGTAGAAAAATCTTCAACAGGAGTTCCCTGGAAATTAATTTTAACTTCTTTACCAGTATATGCATTTATATTTACACATATTTTTCATACTTATGGCATTATGGTTTTTGCTCTTTTGATACCGAGATTTTTCAAAGAGGCCATGCGTTTACCATTGAATATGGTAAGTAACTAATATACAGACATAAATTAATTAAATTTCTTTTTAAAAATATTAACTATTTTTCGTTCCTGCTGATATTTAAGATATTCTACTCTTTTTTTTATTTTGTTAACTTCCAGGTGGGCTTAATTTCATCTGCACCTTTTTTGGGGGCCTTTATATCAAAAGCTGTTACCATTACTTCCTGCAGTATTATTGAAAAGAGGCCCAACTTAAATCTAACACGATATCGCCGTATAGTTTTTGTAATTTGTAAGAAGTTTTATCGCAAACTCAATTATAACAAATTGTAAACGATTTTTTGTTTCCAGGTAACTGTGCCACCATACTCTTTATTTTTGGCATTATACTTTTGTCTTGTGAACAAAGAATTATGGTGGTATTCTTTACAATATGTGTTGGCATCACTTCGGATTTGGGATTTTCTGGTGGCTATTGGACCAGTTTGTTATATGTGGCACCAGCCTATGCTGGTCTTATAACGGGCATTGCTAATGCCTTGGCCACAGTAAGTGGTTTTTTAGCACCTTTAGGTATATCAACAATAGTACGCCATGTAAGTATTAAAACACAAGTAATTTCTTCTGAACTAAATTAAATCAAGTTCTTTGCAAACAGGGCACAAAAGTTGAGTGGAATTTGGTTATGGCCTCATTAATGACCTCCTATCTTTTGGGTGCTATTGTTTATGGTCTCTTTGGCAGCTCAAAACTTGCCAGCTGGGGTCAAGTTAAAAAATTGGAAAATAGTAACTATAATAAAAATAATACAGAAGAAACGGAGGCTTAAGTTTTTTATGTTTAGAAGCCGCTTGATTCGTTTGATTTAATAGTACATCAAAAAAAAGTGTCCTTATTATTGTATATAAGATTTTTAGTATTTTTAATGTTTTGTAATTTTTTAAGTTTTAGTTTTATGTACATTTTATTAATTAATCACTTTTCTCGTCTCATTTTAGTGTAAGTTTGTTTATAAATTAAAAGCAAATGTTGTAAAAATAATAAAGTTTCATACATATATGTTTGAGAAAGAGGCACAATTTTACTTAAAATATTAAAATGTTTATGAAATATTGCTTTATTATAGAGAAGTATGCTTAACATTTAAAACAAAGGTACTGGATGCTTACGCCTTTTGCATTTTAGGTAACTGTAAACACTATGCCACTTCCTTAACTAAATTTGCCAAGGACTCAAAAGACAGTTAAAGTTAAATGAAAAATAATTTAAATGAAAATTTTCCATCACGTCACAATTTTAACCCATTGGCGACCAAAAATATGTGCTTCTCTATGAAGTTTTTAGGTTACATAACACTGTGCGACAAATGGTAGGGGTCAGTGATCGGGAAGGGTTCAAACTACCGGGGAAAGTTATATCGGTAAGAAAGAAGTTATACGTGACCCGGCGTTTCGCTGGGTCCTTTCAATTCCTTCAATTTTGCTTCGCTGATTCGTGGGAAAATATTTTCCAAACAATCAAGAATTTTCGGTTGCTTCACAATGGCCTTGATGAAATTTTTTACGATTCCCAGTTTGATATGGAGAGGGGGCATGAGGACGTTCTCCATTGGCACCAGTGGATTATTTACGCAGTTGTGTCCTTACTCCGTTGGATCTCGAGCAAGCCACTCATGCGTTTCGTATTGGTTTCCTTTAAATCGGGTATCCCAACACACAAGAAACACATGTTTTTCGTATAGCCTCCTTGGATCAGTGTAGCAACTTTATCCAAAATTATTTTCATGGAATCGTATGTTTCGCTCATGTCTGTGCTGTAGCCAATGGGAATGCTTGGTTTTTTATTATTTTTGTTGAATGACAAAAATCGATCACTGAACACCTATAAATACTACATAAGTTTCAATATTTTACTGAGAGGTACTTATGAATTCGCGCATCTTTTAAGGGTGGCTATAAACCTGATTCGTGTGCGTTTTAAATTTTTCGAAACGTTCTAAAACATGACCACTCATAAATGTGGGTGCAATTTGTGTAAAAAAATCATGCAGGTAGCCAACGGAAAAAACCCAAATAATTAAAAAAGTGCACTTTCCTTTTTTCCTTTTAATTGTCCACGCACATTTATGACCGTTTTTTAGTTTGTTACCGCTACCATAAAAATCAAATAACCTTTTGTTTATTACTTTTTTTTTAATTCTGACAATCATAAAAAAAAGTCATCAATGTTTTTTCCAAGGAATTTTGAGGATATCTCGAGCAAATTTTTGAAATTCATACCTTCACTTAATTGTGAATAAAAGCGAAACGCGTCCATCGATTTTCATGATCTATGTCTCATTTTGTTTAAAGGTTATGTGACTTTACGTGAAAGTAATAGGACTTGACACTTTTTTTTACCGTTTTGGATTTTTTATGAAATAAAAATAAAAAAATTCAATTTTTTAGGCAAAAAATAGTTTTTTTCTTCATACATTTATTTATAACTGCGAAACTGTTGCTTATGTAGAGAAACGTTGTATGAACAGATTAAAGGAATTGTAATTCCTAATTTTTTTAAATTTGTTTCAGCAGAATGGGACTGGTGGTTCTCGAGTTATGTCAAAAAAAAAAAGACCACAAAAGGTCACAATTTTCCCTATATGATAGTTACTAACTTCAAATCGATATATCTCGATTCCTAGACGTGACCCAGCGAAACGCCGGGACACGTATAACTTCTTTTTTACCGATATAACATTTCCCGTTGGTTTCATCCCATCCCGATTTTGACTGTCGCATAGTGTAATTTTCTAGGTAATAGGTATAACAAATTATTGATTCATGTTTTATAGACACGAAAAGGTGCTACAAAAAAGTAGTATAAGTCAAGTCTCCAACTTACCACACATAGCCCTCAGAAGTCTTTAAAATTGTAAAAATCAAGAATTTTTCAATTAACCCTCATAAAACCGTGGAAAAATGAGATATAAGAAATGGGTGCAGAGGGGAAATTTATATCTGATATAAGTTAAATATAACTGTAGATCTCAAAAATTGTAAAATTTTTAAAATCGCACTGACAGAAAAGGCGTAGACACCAAAAGTTTGAAAATAATAAAAATCTAACACTAAAAGTTTGAAAATAATAAAAATCTAAATTTAAATAACAAAGTACACAAAAAAATAAAAAAAAAATTACATCGTGAATACTTCCGCTTAATTATTGCTCTTTTGACTAAATATAGTGTAGAAAGTTAAGTGAAACATTTTCATCACGTCAAAATTTTAAGACCCTTCACACAAAATGAAGTTTATAAATTTATAAGTTTGTCATTTTATACGAAATTCTTTAAATACATATCAAGGACCTTAAATTTAAAAATATTCGTGATTGTTTTTATTAAAAATAACTTTTGAGAATATATGTCTGTCTGTCCATCTAGATGTCTCTTCATCTGTATGTTGAAATGGATTTTTTAAGCTCACAGTCCAATAAATACATTTCTCTTTCAACATATACATATATGGCATATAGTCTCGAAAATTTTGCTATTGAAATTAAGCGAAATATGTTTAGGTATGGCTGAGTCATAAACGATTTTCTAGAACTGCCCAGCAAAAACTTTGCTTTCCTGGTAAGCTAACAAGTATAATTGGAAACAAAAATAAACTACTTACTTTAACTAGTTATTTTTGTTCGAGTTGTCCACAAATTCATGTTATTTTTTGATTCTAGGGGTACTCAAAAGTATGTACCTAAACGAAAACAAAAATAAAAAAAAAAAACAAAAAAATTTTGCCGTCAGTGAGACTCGAACTTGGACACATACTAACCATTCGTTTTTACTGATTAACGTCTTACTCAATACACCATCTCGCACATAGCATCCCAAGCGACAAACACTCTATTTAGTTTAAAATATCTTTTTAGACATTTTGTTATAAAAAAACTAGCAGCTTCAGAATGGGGTTGAACCAACAACCTTCTGGTTGTTAATCCGGCGCTCGAGCCAACTCATCCAAGTGATTGCAGTATCACTTTGCTATTATACTATTGAGTACTTATTAATGTAATACAAAGTAGGCAAATAATAATGACGCCTCATTACCAAGAAACTACTTTAATAAGTAGTTGCCTTACCGATAACCAAAAAGTTTTTGCTGGGAACCTCAAACATTTTTCCAATTTTCTTTGCCCAAATTTAATAATATTTTCTATTTCACATACAATAATATATAAATGTTTTTCTGTTGGAAAATTTTGAGATTAACTATTCTAAAGGAAGTGTTCTAGACTGTAAATCGTTAAACTTGAGTTCGTATCTACGGACTCCTTATAAATTACTCTTTCTCCTAAAAAAAATATAAAAATTGTCATTATTAAAAAATTAATTTTATAAAAGAGTATTATTTAGATATGAAGTGCATGGTGTGATTTTTATATAAGCAATAAAGATAGCAGGTTTGAACATATGGATGTGGTATACCGACTGTGTTTGTGACTGAAAGACTTTGGTCTTGAGTTCGATCCTTAGCCGAGACTTCGAAAAATTGTTTTATAATTTTTATCTTCAAAAAAAAAAAAATAATTTTGAACTCTTAAATAAATTTTTAATTAATTAATTAAAAATATTTCCCTCTTTTATTAAATAAAAATTATATTTCTATTCGCCAGGATTCGAATCCATACGAACACTTTAAAACTCTTAGTTTTTAATTCTTACCCCCATATTGCATATTGAAATTGTCAATTCAAAAAATAGTTTTACTTTAATTTTTGTAAGAAAATAATTTTAAATTTTTTAAGTTTAAATATTTAAGTTTAAAACATTTAATTCTTAGGTATCCTTTTCGAAATGAAATTGTTGGTAGAAAACTGAAAAAGAATTCACAATTTTGCATATCTCTTCTTTATTCAGCTCTTCAACACAAATGGTCTGACCAAACTTCCTTCATATGATCAAGGAGTTCTCGAGGACTCTTTATGTTATGTAAGCTGATGTCATCGTTAACATGTATGTTACCAGGTTAAAGCAAAAATTTTAATAAGAGATAATTCCAATATGTTTATATATTTATGAAATATAGATTTTGTAAAGGGTATAAAAGATTCGGCCCAGCCGAATATAACTCTTCCACTTATTTTTCTTAAATTTGTATTTGAGAAGTTATTATTTTTAATTTTTTCTCACACTAAGAAACAGCAGTAGTATGTCAGTATCGTAACAGAGTTTTGGTAGAAAAACTGTTCTTGTTCATCGATTTTTGCTCCTATATTTTTGGGGATTTTGACAATTTTAAAAACTTTTAGGGACTATGTAGGGTAATTTGGAACCGTGACATATTCTACACTTTTGTTGCACTATTCGTTCTCTATAAAACATTTTGCTCTACCTATTACCCAGAAAATTATATAACCTAAAAATATCTTATAGGTACATTTTACTTATCCACCAAAAACTTTTTGGATTTCGGTAATGGCAACTACTTATTAAAGTAGTTTCTTGGTAATGAGGCGTCATTATTATTTGCCCACTCGGTATTACATAAACAAGTACTCAATAGTATAATAAATAGCACAGCAATAATGCAATCACGTGGATGAGTTGAGCTGGTTTAGCAGCCTGAGGGTTTTTGGTTCAACCCCATTCTGATGTTGTTAGTTTTTTATAACAAAATGTCTAAAAAGATATTTTATACTAAACAGTTTTTGTCACTTAGGAAATTAAGTGCGAGATGGTGTGCTGAGTAAGACGTTAGTCGTTAAAAACGAATGGTTAATTTGTGGCTAAGTTCAAATCTCACTGGCGGCAAAAAAATCTTTTTTATTTTCATTTAGGTATTATGTTTTTGCGTATCCCTAGAGTCTAAAAATAAGTACATTCAGGCAAAAAATAAGTAATTTATTTTTAATTCCCATTATACCTGCTAGTTTACCAGGAAGAAAGTTTTGCTGGGTAATTAAATAAACTATGCATAATTTCAACTATTATGTGTTTTATTTTTCTATAATTATTAATAAAAAGATTTTTAAAGAAAAAATATAAAAATAATAATTATAAATAATATACATATCTATATTATTTTTCTCATCCATAATTATTGTTATTTCGATAGAAATATATTTATAGGGCATTCAGACCGACGCGAAATTACGTACTTTCGTGATTTCGGCCGAAATCAAGTTGAAATTACGCAATTTCCCATATATTTTGACACTTGCGAAATTACATAATTTTGTGTAATTTCGGAAATTACATTGAAATTACGATGCCTATTTCCGTGCAACTCTGTACATGGTTGGAAAAAATCCTTTTTTTCAACTATGTGCTGCATGTTTCAACCGTGATAAGAAAAAAAAATTCACAGCTGATCTTAAATTTAAACACAAATCTTAAAATTAATTATTAAAGTGATTTTGCAAAATGAAACCTATCCTTTTTACATTTTTAATTGTTGCAAATTAATAATTTCCAATTTAGTAAGTAATTGTTTCTTATTTGTTTCCATTTCAAAATACTTTATTTACCCCTATAACAATTTAAAATGTAAACAATAAGTATCAGCTGTTCACGAAATTACATCAAATGTCATCTAGCCAGTATGAACACTCTAGATTTCATTCGTAATTTTGGCATGAAATTTCGTAATTTCGCGCCGGTCTGAACAAGGCTTTATTGAAAGCAAATAATAATTAATTAATAAGGAAAACAATATTTTCAACTTTTTTCATAGGATGAAAAAATTATAAATAGCAACAATTTCATTGAATAAAAAAATATTTAAGTCTAAGTCTATACACTAAGAGATTTTTATTTCCTAACATAAGAAATAATGTCAGCAGAGTAACGGGAACAAATTTTCGTTTCCAACTTTATGTTAACGGGTGGAGAGTATATACACAAGAAATTTAAATTGCCTTTTTTACCGAAAATTTTAACTATATTCCCCGTTTATATTTTTTATTTGTTTTTAAAAACAGTAGTAATTCATTTTGCACCAATATTTTGTTAAAAATAGCAAAATATTAAAAAAGAACAATAAATTTGACAGCTTATATTAAACATTATTGCTCAACTTTATGTTTAAACATTTAAATTGCGCAATAGATTTCTTATTGGTCCTCACGTAACATTTTAAGGAGAAAGTTAGAATTTGACAATTGCCAACAAAAATGTCTATGTGCTGACTAGGGGTAACATAGTGTCTACATTAGAGATTTTTTTATCAATACAAACGTCAAACTTAACGCGAATTTGTGGAAGGTGGCAACAGTTGCACAAAAACAACAATATGGCGTATTCATTACTGTATTTATATATGCATTTTGACAAATGTAACAACCAAAATAATAATCAACTGTTTAACTAAGGTTACCTTGTATATATTCGCACTGATTTTGACGTTTGTTTTGATATAAATTTGCCTAATGTAGACACTAGGTAAAACGTTTTCACACAATACTTAAAAAATTTAAATAAATAAAATAGTAGAAAATATTTTTGAAATAAAAGCAAAAGTATGAATAAAGCAACAATCATTTAAAATTTTTGCTTACTGATGTTTATTTTAAAATATATATATATATATTTTTTTTCATCATGATGGATATTTATATTTGAAAATAAATATCCTTCATATATACTTTTTTTTTTTTTTTTTTTTTTGAAGAAATGAAAAAATATTCTAAACAGTTAAGATATTTATAAAGATTGAAAAATAAAATCAAAAAGTTTTCGGTTGTTGATTATAAGGTAGTTTATAACAGGGTGAAATTGCTGTAATAGTACGTAAGACTATATGTACATAGAATATAAAGTGGAAAAGAATTAATACTGTTAAAAATTAAATAAAAAAAATCGTTATGCGAATTAATTTCGCAGCGCTAACTTTAAAAAGATACCATGCTTAGAAACTGAAACGAATAACGGTATCGGCATTCAATTTATTTTTATTTCGTTAATGATATTTTAAATTACATCGGTACCGGTATAGCGGTACAGAAACTAAAATACCGGCATATACCGTTATTATTAAAAACATAGCAAAATCATGACAGTTACATTTGTATTTATTTTAAATTAAAATTCAATACTGAATTAAATATTTTTATATTTTATGCCCCTTTATGGCATGAAAATTATTTGTAGTTTAGTTTTTATCGCGGTACAAAGTTCACTTTTTTCTGATTTTTTTATTAAATGAAATTTAAAACCATATATCTTCGGACATGTAGGTATTTTTGTCTCTAAATTAGCACCGTAGGGAAATCGGAAATATTTTTAGTTTTCATAAAAAAATGTAGATACTCCTTTTTTAAGTTTTCTTAAAAATAAATACAATACCAATAAGAGGAAAAGTAAAAATGGAAAATTTTTATTTTCAAATATTTAAAAACAAATGTAAAAAGCTAATAATCATCTTACATCTGCGCTATTTAACTAGTTAAATTAAGAAAAAAACTTACATAGTGTCTACATTAGAGACTTTTTTATCATGACAAACGTCAAACTTAACGCGAATTTGTGTGAGGTGGCAACAGTTGCAAAAAACAACAATATGGCGTATTCATAATTGTTTTTTATTTATGCAGTTTGACAACTGTAACAACCAATATAATAATCAGCTGTTTAAATAAGGTTACCTTGTATATATTCGCATTGATTTTGACGTTTGTTTTGATAAAAATTTGCCTAATGTAGACACTAAGTTAAGGAAACTGTACTGTATTCATTAGAACTAAACTTTTTTTAACATTGCCCAAAATACATTGATTCATAATCACAATATTTTACACAATTAACACATATAAATAACTATTTTTACTTTATTTCTTAACTTTTTTGTAGGAAATTGTTTGGAGAAAATTGGACTTTTTCATCCGCTGTAGGTTTATTTTTAAAAATATCCCTGGCAACACCGTTTAAGTCATAGATTTAATTTAAATAAACTCAAAAAAAAAAAAATATATAATTTATTTATATATAATTTTTCTCTAAAATGCGAAAGAAAGTGTTAGAACCAACACCTCATGCAGTGGAACCATGAGGGGACACTGACAAAATTGTCATTTTATAAAATAGACACGTTTATTTCAGTAACATCACAGGTCAATACTAAAAATATATAATGGAAAATGCGTTGCGGATGCCTTTTTGTAGGAATACCCATTCCTAATACTGGAAAAAGTCACTCATTCTAATCACCGGAAAATATCTTGTTTCAAATTTAATTCATTAGAAAAATACTTCTATGTCTCATAAAACAATGACGTCATGGAAAATTTTTATTTAAATGTTATTACGTTTATACGCTCCCTTACCCAGTGTCTACATTAGGCAAATTTTTATCAAAACAAACGTCAAAATCAGTGCGAATATATGCAAGGTAACCTTAGTTAAACAACTGATTATTTTTTTTTTTGTTACAGTTGCCAAACTGCGTATAAAAAAAACAATAATGAATACGCCATATTGTTGTTTTTGTGCAACTGTTGCCATCTTCCACAAATTAGCGTTAAGTTTGACGTTTGTCTTGATAAAAAAAATTGTGTAATGTGGACACTATGTAAAAAATATATTTTAATATTTGTCATGCCAGATGAAAAATATACAACTATTATCATCGAAAATTCTATGAACGTAAAAAGAAGTGAAAACTTCGTACGTTTTTATTCTCTTTTAAGCGCTCTCACATTTGTAGAAATTTTCTGTTGTGAAACGCGTATCGGTATCTTTGGCAAGTTTAGGTAACTTCGATAAGTTCGCCGAACACACCTACTATATCTATAGGGATCGTTTCAGAAAATCCAATATAAAACAAAGAAACAAACAATAATAGGATTTTAAAAGCAATATTCCATAAATATTACATTAAAAAAACTATTATTACAAATAATTTCATCCTTTTTAAAGCAAGTAAGTTATATTATAAATTGTTTTTACAAAACATAGAAAATAGTATTTTAAAAAAGAAAATAGTATATATTAAAATACCGAAACTAAAATAAATACCGGTATTTATGGAAAATAATAATTTCGGCAACGGTTTTGTTTACGGTAACCCATTTTAAACGGTATTTAATCGGTATCCAACCTTGAGTGATATACACATTTGATTATAAATTAACTAATAATAATTAGTCTAAAATCTGTTATTATGACCTTTACCGAAGTTATACGTTTTTCAAACCATTTGTAATTTCTACAATTTCACCCAAGACCGTCTTTTCGTCCTTGTATTGGTTGATATGGCGTTTATGAAGATCCCCGATAACTAAAATATATGTATGTTACATCAAATTATCGCTAAAATACCAATAAACAAACAAAATTGTCCCAATACAAAAAATCTGTGATATTAAAAAAATATCCAAATTACCAAAATAAAAAAATATATCGACCAAAATCGGGAAATTCGCTAAATTTTAAAAAACCCAAAAACACAAGGAAATCGTCAAATTACAGATATATTTCTAAAAAAAAAATCACCAAAATACAACACACGATTATATAACAGAAAAAGTCACTAAATTACAACTAAATTAACAAGTTAGGAAAAAAATCATCAAAACAAACCCTTAAAAACTAAATCGCCATAATACAAAATAAAGAAGCAAAATACAATACAGACAAATACTACAAAATCACCAAAACACAAAAAATCGTCATAACACCAATTAAACGTTTCAATACCAAAAAAATATCGCAAAATTACAAAAATATTATCAAAATATAAAAAAATGCAATTAAAAACACAATATAGAAATTAAACGTTAAATACCTAAATATCGTCAAAACACAAATATACCAAAAAAATCACAAAAATACAAAACAAACGCTTATGCTATGTTCACATATAGAGGTTTTTTGAAAAACGAGCCGTTTTCTCGAAAAACTCTAACAAATTGATTTGTTTTTTCATATACATATTTCAAGGCCAAAAAATATTTCGATTCGAATTGTTTAATTATTTAACACACAAAAATCATACTAAATTTCCACACAGAGAAGAAATTTTTAGTATTTTTAATACATAGAAATTTGTTGAAAAAAGAATTTGTAAAAATTGTCAAACAGTTTAAAAACTAAAAATTAAAAATTATGAATGAAATTTATATTTATACATAAATTTTATGTTTAAAAATTATATTTTTTATATTAAAAAGTGCTTGTATGTGAAATTTGTATTTCACTGAACGAAAAACAGCTCAAAAGAAAAAACACAATAAAATGATATGTGAACAGTGATGTTTAAATTCATTGCGTTTTTCAAAAAACAAGTAAAAAACTAATCGATATGAACATAACATTAAAAAGAAAAAAAGAAAAAAAAAACAATTCAAACGTTTGAATATAAAAAATCATCAAATTGCAATAAAATCACCAAATTAAAATGAAATCGCCATAACACATTTTGGGCCCTACGTCGAAATGAGTGATTTGTTCCTGAACCGAACCACTTGGACATCTCAGCTTCATTTTGATATATATTTTATTCACCGCTATAGTTTTTGATTGAAAAAAGTTTTCAAAAAAAAAAAAAAATCATATTTCACTCAAACCACATTTTGAGCCCTAGATCGATTTAAGGGAATTTTTCCTGGACCGGACCACTTGGAGGTGATAGAGGAACATCACAGCTTCATTCTGATATACATTTTATTCACTACTATAGGTTTTTGTTGAACAAATTTTTCAAAAAATAAGAAAAATTATTATTATTATTTTTGAAAACTTTGTTGAAGCAAAAACTATAGCGGTGAATAAAATGTATATCAGAATGAAGCTGAGATGTTCCTCCATCACCTCCAAATGGTCCGGTCCAGGATCAATTCACTTAAGTCGATCTAGAGTCCAAAGTAGGCTTTAGGTAAAATTTCAAAAATCAGTATTTTATACATATACATACAATAACAATAAATTTTTTCTTTTCAAAGAAACTATTTTAATCATATTTTTAATTTTTACAAAGCTTTTATTTAATAAATTTTAAAATATTTTTCTACTGGATATAGTAGTTTAGCTGTGTTTTGTTGCTAACGTTCATATAAAATTTTATACAAAATTTAAATTTACATATATACGTCGATAAAAGGTGTAGAATTATACATGCTAACTTTAACGTCGATAAAAGTGCTCCCAATTTATGAACAAAAATACAATTAAGAATATAAGAACTACAAGAAATGAAAAAATTTAAAAATAAGATTAAATTCAAATAAGAAATTTTTTAATTTTATAAAGAAAAACGTGTAAATTTCGTAGTGCAATTTACAAATAACTATAAAGAGCTTCCAAATTGGGTTAATGTCGGTTTTTTTGCTAACAGTCTACGTAAACATTCAGCGGGAGTAACAAAACACAGCTTTTGTTAGGTAGGGATGGGTTGTAGAAGATTCATTAGGTAAGAACTTGTACATCTACTCGGAGACCTATAGATCCATTGTAAGCTTTTTTTAACTTAGTTTCGGTGTTGCCATTATTTACATAATTTTGTGAAATTTAAATTTTCAGCCGAAAATCCATTTATGTCTACAATACATAAACTTGGCATAACTTAAATGCCGTGCTTAACAGAGAAGCAAGCCGTTTCGGCGCGGTTGACGGCTAACTGCTTAGCTGATTGTTTATCACGAATCTAACTGCCGCCGAAAATTTGTTGTTTATTATCGGCTTACTTGTTAAGGTTCCATTGCTCTACCGTAAATATATAATAACTGTAACGAATCAGCTGACATGTTTTGGTTATGAGAATTAAGGCTCCGTTACTCTACCGTATATATAAATAAGTAAAAACGTAGAGCAACTTAATTTGATTAGGTTAGTGCGTTACATTTACGCTTATGAGTATTCCTATACAAATAACTCTCATAAGCAATAGTGTCAGCTGATTCGTTACATTTATATTTACGGTGAGTGACGACGCCTTTATGAATATATGTATACTCATAAACGTAAATGTAACGTACTGACGTAATCAAATTAGGTCGCTCTACGTTTTTACGTGAGAGCTGTAAGAACAGTGTTAACTAACAACTTTTTATTTTAAACACTAAATCAGCATAAAAAATTGCTTTAAAAAGTAATCTATTGGACAATTTTTTTTTTTTTGGAGTTTTCTTCGCTAAAAAACTTGTTCAAATCTTTTGAAATAAACCGTAGAGTTTAAGCCATATATTTAGAATTAAAAATTGTTGTTATAAATTATAAATAAAATTAATGGTATTTTTTTAACGCTTGACTTAATCTAACGATTTTTAAACTACAACATTTACTGGAAATAGGTATAAATGATACCATTAATGTTGACGTATACAAAACAGCATCAAAGTACTTGCTACATTTACGTTTTTTAAGTAACCATCTGCCGACGTTCCGTTTACGTTTACATTTTTGCATATACGATTGAGTAGTGATGCCTTTGGCCTTTTTGTTTATCTAAGTCGTTTTTACCTAGTGTCCACATTAGGCAATTTTTTATCAAAACAAACATCAAAATCAGTGCGAATATATACAAGGTAACCTTAGTTAAACAGCTGATTATTATTTGGGCTGTTACAGTTGTCAAATTGCATATATAAAAAACAATAAGGAATACGCAATATTGTTGTTTTTGTGCAACTGTTGCCACCTTCCACAAAGTCGCGTTAAGTTTGACGTTTGTCATGATAAAGAAATCTCTAATGTAGACACTATGTTAAGTAGGGACTACACGAACATTTTTTCTGTCATAACAAGTAACAACAAGTCGGCAGAGCTGCTGCAATTTTTTGTTTATATCAGCATATCGTCCCTGTGCTGATTGAATTACCTATGTAATTTTCAATAACTAAAAAACTATTTAATTTCTCTGCTTTTCGTTATTTCGCAAAACTTTAACAAAAGTTTTTTTTGGCTCGTTTTTGAGAAAATCAACGAAAACTTTACAAAGGTAATTTTGTAGATCAAATTTTATTTTCTTTTAGTAAGTGTTTTTCATAAATATGGAAGAAGGTATTATTCATAATATTATGGTCGAATTTTAATTTCCTATGATGATTGGGACATTCTACTAAACGATCATTCAGAAGAAATCTTGAAAAAATGTTCTCCCCAATGAAAAGCTAATGATTTCATAATTCACGATTTTCATTAAAAAGATTTTCTAGGGGATAAAATTAACGGTTTGCTAAAAATTCGTTAACGCAGTAAGGTGTATCGATTTGGGTGAAGACAAAAGATGTTACAAATGCACCCCCTAAAATTAAATACAGATATGTTATAAACTAATCCCCAAAATATTTCAGTTCAAATATTTCGTAATATTGGAATCTACACGTGAGATAATTCTCTCAGAGAGAAAATTTGACACTCTCTTACAGAATAATCTTACATATTCTGTTACGTGTGGATGGACTGTAACCCCAGGTCCACAACTGAGATTAACGCTGATATAATATCTGAGATAAACGTCGGCAGAAGAGAGTAACCATTTTGTTTAAATTTTGTTAAATCCTAAGTAAGGGATACACGTATTCTAATAAATCATATAAGATATCAAATTTATTATTTTTTTATTATATTGCTCTTTTTAACAAAAAAAAAGATGCAAAATGAATTAATATTGTTTTAAAAAACAAATAAAAAATAAAAACGGAAAAGAAATTAAAATTTTCGACAAAAAAAGGTAACTTGAAATTTTAATTTCTCATGTACGTGTTCTCATAAAGTTGGAAATAAAAAAAATCTTATGTTAGGAAATAAAAACCTCTACTTGTAGACGCAGAGTTATCTCACATATTATATCAGCGTTAATCTTTGTTGCAGACTGGGGGTTAATGTTGATTGTTAGCAACAAAAACTACACTAAACCGATTTGGGAGCACTTTATATTTACTTGTAAATTGCATTACGAAATTTACACGTTTTTCTTTATGAAATTAAAAATGAAAAATTTTTTTATTTGAATTTATTTTTTATATTTTTTCATTTCTTGTCATTGTATATTAACAATTGTATTCTTCTTCATAAATTGGGGGTATTTTTACAGTCGTTAAAGTTAACATGTATATTTCTAAACGTTATTTACTAAAGTATATATAAATTTAAATTTTGTATGAAATTACCTATGAACGTTTGTTTAAACGTATATAATTAATGTTTATATTTATAAAACATAACAAGAAATTAACTATAAACATTAATCAATTAAAAAAATTTCCTAAATTTCCATTTAAAAAATTAGTATTTAGCACATATATTTTTTGAAATAAAATGTTATTTTTAAATCCGGTTTTTGTGTTAAAAAAAAAGGTTTTTTCGACATTCGAAAATGAACATTTTGAAAAAAACTGAAAAAACGATTGGAAAACTAAATCTATCATCTTAATCTATAATCTAATAAAAACCAACATTTAATTTGTACGTACAAGCGCACGAAACATTTTCTTCGCGTGTGGGTAAGACTTCGCTTTTCCAAGGTACCAAAAATTTGATTCCTGAAAAGGAAGAAGAGCGTTTAGATCGGAATGCGGAAGAAAAACAAGGTCAAGTACCTCCCAAAAAAAAAGAAATCCACCACCAAGCTCAAGAATAATTAGTGAAGAACAAAAACAACATGAGGAAGAAACTGCTAAGAACGAAATGAATGTAAATCGAATGGAACAGTCACAATAGAAATTTACAAATCTTGTATTAAAGAATACATTTATTTCTTCTTCGAATTTTTTTCTGCACAATAGAATAAAATTTTAATACCAGAAAATCACCAAAAACCAAATTTGCAAGAATTACTCCGTCATCCCCAAATTAACAAAAGACAATGTTCCAATATTATCAAAAAATCGTCACATTAGAAAAAAGGCAAAAGAAAAAACCCAAAATATATATAAATAAAAAGAAATACAAAAAATCGCCGAAATACAAAAAAATGTTTAAATAAAAAATAACTAAATTAGCGCTGATATAATATGTGAAATAACGCCGGCAGAAGAGTCGCAGAGTAAAAATGTGCTTTTTATTTAAGAAATTCGCACTTTTTAGCATAATTTTTATAATAGTACATTTTTAAATGTAAAATAATCATTAAAACAAAACAATTTTACAAAAAAATTCCGAAATACACATGCACCCAACATATACATACAAACTTTCGTATTCGTGTAATTTTTTACAGTTCATCTTATAAGATTGTTGTGTAGAGAAATCTCATCACAACAGTCTCATAATTACCAAAAATTCCCCAATTTACGAAATAATCAGTAAAATGCTAAAAAAAAATAAAAAAAATCGCTGTAATATTAAAAAATCTTAAGTAGAAAAAATCACCAATATTCAAAAATCTACCAAATTACAGAAAAAATTTTTTAAATTTTATTGTGAACTTTTTCATTTTTTCAATAAAAGTTAAAAAAAGGTTACCAATTTTTAAATTTTATTAAAAAAACGTCCCCCATGTCCACCTTTACCACCACTGGTATCTCTAGCGGGTGGCAACATCTCATTTTTCTTTGTGTTTTGTTTTCATTATTTTCATCTATTTCTTTTAGCTTTTCCTTAATTTGTCAGTTCATTCGTTGTTGTTTTGTCTTAGCCGACAGTTGGGGAAAAAAGTTTCTGCTGTCACTATTATTGTTGTTTGAATTTCATTGAATTTTCATTTAGAGAAAAATTCAAACAAAATTTTTTGTGTAATTTAAATTAAATATTTGGAAATTTTAAGTGTATTAAGAAAAAATTTTCGGTATTTAAAGAAACATACGTGAATATAGCATATAATTTTGCAGAAAAAAATTATAAATTGCTAAAAAATTTTAGAAGAATAAAAACCAGAGAAAAAGAAAAAAATGTAAGTAAAAAAAATTTTCATTTGTTTCTTGTGTCGATTTTTTATTGTTTTAAAGTGCAAAAAACTTTTAAAATATACAAGTAACACAATAACAAGAAACTCCATTTTGTCTTGTTTTTAGTTAAGCTTTTATTAATTTGGTTAAGAGTAAATTTAATTTATTTTATAAATACGTGTCAAAAAATTTAAAATTATTCGAAAAATGTTGTTGAGAATAATAAAGAAACATTAGAAAATTTATTTAAATATAAAGAAAAATTTTATTTTACAAAAAAGAAACATTAAGGGCATTCAATATTAAAATTTTTTATGTTAGGTTTTGTAGTAAAATTGGAACAAATATTATTCATTTATTTTTAAGCTTATTTTTAAATAATTTTGATAATGTAGTTTTCTTATGATTAAAGTAATATCAACAATTTTGTACGCTCTCCATAGATATACGGGTTGTGGGCCTCTAAAGTTTTGATATATTAATTTAAATGTCACATAAATGATCTGAATTACTATTCTGCTATTTAGAAGTACATCCAATTACCTTTTTAATGATAATATAATACAATCCTATTCCATAACTCATTGTATTTTTTTTTTTTTTTTGACTGCGATATTTCAAACATTTTGATATTCAAAAGCAGATTCTCTGCGTGAATCACAACTGATCCAATCATAGGAACTGTATCAATTGAGAATACACTGATTATACAAATCTTCTGCGGACTTGGTGAGGGTCTACAATCCCATATATATGAAAAGCAAACTGAAAATTCGGTCAATAAAAGAATAGTAAAATGGCTATTGTATTATAGGGTATTTGATGTAAATATTCAAACCTTGATTTGGACGTGTAATACCATAAATTTTCTTCTATTTCAAAAAAATATCTACATTTAAACTAAAAAAACAAATAAATAAATAAAATTATTTTTTAATTGCGCAAAATTGTGAACTTCCTTAATGTATATTTGCTCTGTAAAACATCTTAAAAACCGGAAATAATGTAAAATTCTTGTAAATAAACATTTATTTCCGCAATTGTTATTTTAAAAACACGCATACTCATACTTTACATTACTCTTTGTTAACAAACTTAAATAAGTTTAAATTTAAAATTGTTTATAAATCTTCTTACATATTGATTTATTGTAATTTTTTTACAAAACATATTCATATATTTGATCATCAATATTTTATTTAACACCATGTTTTAAATAAACATTAATTACAAATTAAATTTTGCCTACGTGATTATTGTAATTTCTTTAACTATAAATTTTATTAAAATTTTTAGATTTTACTGTTTATTGTTGTTCTGTGTTATAGGAATAAAATACTACGATTTCAAAAATTTTTATGTCACCTTGATTATTGTATACAACCGCATCAAGGTTGTTAAAGTACATTGTGCTTTATTTTTGAGTTTTTTTGCTGCTACTGTTTTTTTTTTATACCCCACACCACCATAGGTGGTTGGGGTATAATGCGTTTGTGCTGATGTTTGTAACGCACAGAAAAAATCATCCAACACCCTCCTTAAAGTATACAAATCGACTCAGAATCACTTTTTGAGTCGATCTAACGATATCCGTCCGTCTGACTGGCTGTCCATGTAAACCTTGTGCACAAAGTGCAGGTCGCAATTTTGTAGATAATTTAATGAAATTTGGCACATAGGAATTTCAAGACACAAGGGCAAAGTCTACTGAAATTGGTGATGATCGGTCCATTATATCACCTAGCCCCCATGCAAATGTCCACCCGGAATAGGGAGGACATTTGTATGGGGGCCTTAAATATAGCAATATTTTAAATAATTCGGTATAAATCACATATACATGTTAGTGTCAGGTTTATATTCGACACAAATAAGTTTTATATAAGTAGAAATCATAGTGACAAATTTTATAAGCATCGCTCCATAATTTACCATAGCTCTCATATAAGCAGAATTTCGTGAATTACCCTAAAGTACATAAATTCATATAAATACTAGTATTTAGTATTGTCCACATGTCTAATATATGACCCCACCACGAATTTTGATTTACATGCACAATGGTGTGAGGTATTATATGGTCGGACTTGACGGCTACATCTTTCTTATTTGTTTTCTTTTCTTATTAACTAAAAAAAATATATCACGTATTTATTTTAAAACATATTTATTTTTAAAATTTTACGAAGTAAAACCAACATTTTTTAATGTTAAACTCTATAATAAAGAGATGTTTTTAAAAATTTCACTTTTATTTAAGTTAATAAATTTTATTTATATTTAGATTTCTAAACTATGGATTTAGACTTATGTTATGTGCGTTTGGAACAAAAACAACCTTCATGTTTTCAGTTGTTTTGTTTAGATGCCATTATACGTTTGAGAAAACACCTATGTATATTGAAACAATGCTGTTTATTCAAATATATATTTAATTTCAGTATCACTATTTCTATACCAAGTTTATTCATAAATTCTTTAAAATTTTTGAAAATATCTTTTATATTTAAGAGTACTCAAAGCTTAGTCTAAGACCAGACGAATAAATGAAGAAATTGGCTTAATTTTACACTTTTTTGAAATCTGCTCCAATTCGTAGTGGCCAGAAAATACATTTCATTCTGTTTGTGTCTAATATATCTTTTTCACTGTATTCTTCAATAATTATTACCATTCTTCAAATATTATAACAGCATATATATAATCGTCATATTTTTGCATATCTTATACTTAGGAGCATAATTCTGCATATATTATGCTAAAGAGTATAATTTTTAAAAATTTTATGTATTTTTCAGCCAATAGAATTTTTACATAATTTTCCACTAGAGAAATTTTCTTTCTACTTTCACATACATTTTTAAAATCCCAAAAAAAATATATATATATATTTTTAGCAATAGCGTATAAAAATTAAGTTGAATATTAGATAGTTTAATATTTATCCAGGAATAAACAATATTTTAAGAGCATATTTTTAAATTTTAAGGGTATATTTTCTGATTTCAAGAGCATTTTTTATGCGCATAAAGTACTTATTTATAGTATATTTTTGGTTGCCCTGATTATTACATTAATATGAACGCAAGTCTGAATAAAATTAAATAAAATTTAAAATACAAAATTTTAGAACCAAAAATTAAATATTACAAATTAAAATTACAAATGAAGTGTTTCCAGAGATGTCAGCAAGTTTGTCTAATTTTTAAAGCGCTTCAAGCAGCAATGATGAGGCTAAAAATGTTTCTGAAAAGTCTTAAATAAAATACCTAACAAAGCAATGTCTATATACAATTTTAAAAGAATCGAGTACCTGATTTATTTTACTCAATCCAAACATTATTAACGTAAATGTTCAAATCAAACTAAAGTTTACAACTTGCAAGATATTTTAATGAAATTTGAAATATAACTTTATTTACAAGGAGGATTCAAATGAATTTCAACCAAAAATATGTATAATCTAACGCGCATGAAAAAATGCATTTAATATTTGAAAAAATGGCCTTAAAATTTAGGTTTTTCTTTTTAAATTTGAAATTATCTAAAAAAAAAATACACTCGCACTTAAAAATCAGCAAATCTGAAATATTGTATCAGAAAATTGTAATTATAATTGGAGTTTGGATTTGAAAAAAAAAAATTATGTTTAAAATCTATATACCTACCTATAACAGCAAAAAGACAAAAATTTGCTGCAAAATAAGGATCTTTTTATGAAAATATGACACAATATGCATTTAAATGTTATATATGAAAAAATATGTTGTTAAACCCAAAAAATATACAGAAATTGATGCCAAAATTCTTAAAAGTGTAAAATGAAGAAACAAAGCAAAAAAATATGATATTGCATATTTTTGATTGCCCTGATCATTATGTTATAAGGAAATCAAATTTATCTATTATCGCTTGAATTTTTATACCACAATATCGATGTCTCTCTTTTTAGTTTTATCGATTATTTTATTTACTGCAGATATTAAACATTATTTGGATTTCCAATTAAATGATAATGAGAATTAAAAATTACATATATTTTAATTCTTATCAAATCTATTTTTGTTTTCATTTATTATTTGTTTATAAACAAATTAAAAAATATCATCATAAAGTTGTTCTTGTTTATGTTTTTATTATATATTTTTCCTTTGCCTTTTAATTTGTTTTTCTTTCATTATCTTCTATTTCTTTGTACATACACAACAATACACTCCCACACACACACACGCGTCAACATGCATACATACTTCCAAGACATTTTGTTTATGGGGAAATGCGCAGGTCATTTTTTCTACAAATTTAAAAATAGAATTTATCTTTTAAAATTTGTATTTTTTGTTTGTAAAGCAAAAACAATATAAAAAAAAGAAAACTTTCTTGCAATACGCCAAAAAAGGTAGACAAACTAATAAAACAAAAATTCGACAAATAAAAACAAATAAACGAAAAAATTCAACAACAGCAAAAAAGGTGTAGTAAACAATTTTTTAACCCAAAAAATTTCTCTGCTGCGTAGTTGTTCAAAAATTGATCTGTGGGTTGAAACCGGTTAATTTAATTCCAAAAAAAAAAAAAACATTTTATTTTTTTGTTTTCTTAGGAAAATTATATTAATATATTTTTGTTTAATACTTTTCGTTACAGTTTCATTTTGACCACATTTTTAATAAAAGTTAACGAAAAGAAAGTAAACGCCTTCACTATGATTATGAAAGTACCCTCAAGCGACTGGTCGGATCAATTTGAACAGTATGTTATTGAAGAGGAATCCGACAATGAATTGGATGAATTAGATCAGGATTTCTCCGAGTATTTGTGGATGGAAAATGAAGAAGAGTTTGATAAGATTGTAAGTATACAAAGTGGGGAAATTAAATTCATTTCAGTTGTAGTTTTTAAAGCTAATTGAAAAGAAATTAGTAAGAAGAATATAAACAAAGAAATTAATTGTAAATTTTGTACTGCATAATATAGTTAAGAATATTTTAATTACAATAAAAAATTTAAAGGTGAAATTTTTGTTGATGATCAAGTCATGAAAAATGCTGAACACGGTTCTTTCCGCTATATTTAACAATTTTTACACTAAAGAATTAAAGTCTGAATAAAATTGAAGATATGATTTTTCATTTCAAAAGTACGAATAAAATTTAAATGTAAAATTAGAAATTGACAAATAAAAAAATACTATTAGATATCAAAAAATGTATTACTACCACTATCCAATGGGTTGGATATTATAGTAAAAAGTAGGCACTTTGTTGACTCCAAATCACTAAGCTTCTATTAAGAAGGAATAGATAGATTAGGAAGGGTAGTAAATAGATAAGCTGAAATTAAGAAATATTTTATTTTGGCTCGAAGTTCCGTCCGCTTCATTATTAAAATGACTGCGATGGTCATTGAAGGCAAGATCCATTTTCTTCTCATAAGTCTCTACAGTAAAGTATCCCCAAAGTTTCTCACTGAAATATAGTTCAACATTATTTAATTATTTAGCTTTTACATAAATGCCGAATATCTCACCAACTGGTTGGTGTACCGCTGACGTCTTGCAGATTAATGATACTGCAGTAAATTTCGAGGATAGCTCAACAAAGGAGGACAAACGAATGCACATGATGTTCTACCTCGAGACAAATATGGCCCCACTATGACCAATAAACTTTATCATGGGAATGTCAAGACGTCAGCTAAGAATTGTTGTAGCCGATGTTACTGGGTACTGGGTTACTGGTGCGCATGCTAAGAGACTAAGACTCCCTTTTAACGACTACTGCAAAAACTGCTACAATGAGGAAGAGGGGAGGCAATAAAATATCTTTTATGTTACTGTCCCGTTCTTACGAGTATCAGGATTACAAACTTCGGTAGTCCGTACGTGCATCTGATCTCTCTGAAATTGATTTTAATTATTTAGTGAAATTGGGTGCTCAAGACAGTTAATTAAATGCACTATATTTAGAGGGATTAAGCAGCAAAACGATTTAAATTCTCAGAAATTCTATTGCATTTGTAGCCTTAATGATTTGTATGACTGCATTTGATTCGATATTTTATTAACCCATTCAAATGTCTCGAGGGAGGAGATTCTGGCGAATTCAATAACACTCTAGTCAACAACATATGTTGCTTGACCGATAGCATTCTTATCTCCTCCACTTTTTGGCACTTCCGGTTGAGAAACGGAATGCATTATTCTAAGTAGTTTGCAATATTTGGTGTTGGGTGTCATTAAGAAAATCGTTCTCTAAGAGTAGGTAGGGAGATCTTTTAGAATTATATTTCTGGTTTGGACTTTTTGGTTTATGTAGGTAGCGTATGAGGAGAAGGAAGCTGTAAAATGTTTCCGGTTTTCAATGTTGAAATATTTTTGATATTGACTGATATATTAAATTCCTTTCTTAGTTCAAGAAGTGAAAAAGGGCAACGTTAACTTTGATGTTTATAGCTGGAGAACGTCATGAATTTTGTGAGGAGTATAGTGGTCCTTACGAATCTTTTTTAATTGAATAAATAAATAAATAATTATAATAATAACAAATAAATAAAAAATAGGTTAAGAATAGAAATCTGGTAATACGTTGTTGGCCTTGAAGGCTTTTTTATATTACAAACAAATATGTAAAAAAATAAATCATTTGGTATTTGTTTGAAACTTGTGCGTTTTTGCTTATAAATGAAGTTCTCATGGGACAGTTCCACATTTAGCAATTTTAGAACGCCAAAAATCCATTTTTGGAGATATTAGACTGAAATTTTATATTCTGCTAGTAGACAAGGCCGCAAACATTTCTACTGAAAATGGGCGATTTTTTTTTACATATTTTTATAATTTTTATTAGAAAAATTAATACTTAAAAAATAGGCGTTGCAGGATCTAATCACACCAGTCTTATTGTATTGTTAGCATAACAAATTTTTAGCCATTACCTTAAAATTTTGAAATAATTTTAACAAATTGCTAATATAAGGTACCGCACATTTTTTTTTCTAATATTTTAAAAGATCTTAAGAAATCATAGCCAGTATTCTCAAATATAATCGAGTTCCAATTTAAAACGTAATTTTAAATTGGAACTCGATGAAACTTTTTAGTTCTAGTCCATTAAACATAGAACTTCAAAAATATTAATATTAGAATTTCTTTTAATTAAAAAAAGATATTTTAAAAATATTGATTTTTTAACCTAAAAAATATAATAAAATAATTTGGATACATTTATTATTACATACTAAAACAATCATATCAATATCTGCAGTATTTACTGAGATAAATGCAGTTAAAGTTAACATACTTCTTCACAAAAATTTTAAATATAATTAGAAAATGTTTAAATGTTGCAACATTGAAAAGCCATAATTTACGCTATAGAAACTTTCCAATATTCAAAGTTTTTTCCTTAATATATGATATGCTACTACTAAATGTGGAAAAATTACTTCAATTAATAAACTCTTATTTTCGTATGTATGTCGTTCTAATTTGAATAAATGTAACATTACATCGTTGTGGATCTTAAACTTTTATATATGACGAAATCCTTTGACTACTACTCTTATATTAGTAAAAAACGAGAACAAGTAAAATAGATTTAATAGGTAATTTGAAGAACTACAGCTTGCTCTTTTAGCGACAAACAGCCGTATTTTAAATGAAAAATGTATGCTTGCTAACGAGTGGATCAGTTTTTTGTGTGTAAATTTCCATAAGAAAAAGTTAGACACTCGTTAGCAAGTGTACGTTTTTTTCATATTGTATAAGAGGTTAAAAGCTCTGATGATCAACCTCTACAAAATCTAGTAAAACTTCTGTCTCAACTTAGTAATAAAAGTAAACTCCTTGCACCCTCTTAAAGAGTCAAAGTGATTTCTTTCGGTAAAATCCCTTGATTAAATTTCTAATTTCTAAATTATTTTCAACACTTTTTGCCGTCTGAAAAAAACTAACAATTCTTTTAGAAGGGTAGCAAATTCGTATTGTTACCTTTGTCAAGAATGCAATTAAAAAGAGAAGTGGAAAATGCAAAATATTTTACTAACTAATATATAACCTTCAATCTGTACGCAAGAGAGTCTGCCGTTTTCAATAATAAAATTTAAAGCAGTTAATAAAACTGATGGAAAAAATGAATTATTTCCTCAAAAAAATGTTTTTTTTTTTATATAAAACTACACAAAAATTCAATTTAAGGGGAAAAAAATAAAATTTTTTACAACAAAAAAATTTAGGCAAAGATTAAAGACGAAAACATTTTTCTTATTGTAGTTTTAAAAAGAACTACACCTAAAAAATGCAATTTAAAGTTAAAAATCCTTTAAAAATTATTTTAATTAATTTTTTAAACTTTAATAATAATACCTTCTCCGTTTATTTTCTTCCAGGAGTTACAACGTCTTGAAGATGAGGAACTCATGAAAGAATGTATCGATGCCATGCTAGACGATGAACTCGAAGAACAACTAAACGAATGGGACAAAGCTAAAAATGAAGAACTTAGAGCAGCTCTTTCCTCCTTGGCAGTTAGTGATTGCAATGTAAGCAATTCCTTGCTCAATCCTTTGGCAGCTGAATTTATACCACAAAGTCATTTAATTATCGAATTGGGTACTTCATAAACCTGATGAATCTAAAGAGCAGCAGAATAAAGAAAAAAACATATTAGATGAAGAAGAAAAAAAGGTATCTTGAATATTCTCATTTAAGTAGTGAAAGCGGTCTCCTGGTTTTCCTAACCTGGAAAAGTTAATCACGTACACACACACATCTTATATAATAAAAAATACAAGCTGAAAAAAATTAAAAAAAACTTAAGAAAATATTGTAAGAAATATTTTAAACTTGTTGTTAGACGACAGATATTATTTCTTTCATTATAGTTTTTTTTGTGAAAAACAGACTGTGTTTAAGGGGAAAAAATACTTTAAACATTGAACAAAATTTAAAAGAAATAGCAACAAGTTAAGACTTACAACAACCAAAAAAATAAAATAAATAAACTTCAACGAAAAAAATATGAAAAAAAAAAATAAAGCGTAAAAATCTTAACGCATAAAAATATATATAAAGTATAAAAAAAAAATTATAAAAACTTACAAAAATTATTACAATATTTTTACGCTTTAAAAGCCCAAATAATTTCATTAATTAAAAGCCTATGTCTATATTTAATTTTCGCTTAATTTTGCTGTCATTGAAATCAATTTTAAAACGTCTTATCTAAAAGGTGTGTGTTTTGTTTTATATTCTATAACAATTTGATTGAAATTGCTTAAGTTTTTGTACAAACATTTCTTTTCCTTTATTTAGATAAACTTTAATGTGATATATTTGTTTGGTTTTTTATTTTTTATTTGTCTTATATTTTTTTTAATAATAAAATCAAAGTATTCTCTTTTTAAATATTTTTTATTTCAATTGTAATACAACAACACACACTCTTTTTTATTGTTATTTAATCTTTAAGGCAGTTATTTTAAGCAGTTTTTTTAATCAAAAGTTAATATCTAAATACTCTTGTCTTTAATCTTCCCATCTGCATTTCATTTTACTTTATTTGTTAGTCTTTTTTTTTTTTTTTTTTTTTTTTGTTACTTATTTAAAATATTTTATTGAAATTTCTTTAATTTGGAGGCTTTTATTTTGCCTTTTGAAATCCTTGTAAAATTATTTGTAATTAAAAAAAATATATATATTTATAGAATAGTAAATATAATGTACATTTTTTTTCTCCCTACTCGCTTGAGTTTAATTATAGTTTTACATTTTTTATAATTTTTATATAATAAGAAAACTCTTAACAATTTATTTCCTAGCATTTCCTTTTATGTGTGATATAAAATATTAAAAAAATAATAAAAAAAAGTTAAAAAAACTAAAAAATCTCAATAAAAAGTATTACGATTAAATATAAATTTAAAATCAAACGTGTGTGAATTTAGAAATGTGGGGAGGGGGGGTTGGTGGGGCGTTGTTTGGAATATTTTTTGTTGAGGGAATGAAAAGAATAAAAAAAATTAATATTTAATATCAGTGTCTTTATCTGGTAAGCTATTACGGGACTAATTTAGAGATCCGTCAAATCTTTCGAAAAATTTGCATTTTATTTCATTATAAAATGTTCACTATTTTAGAAAGTATGAAAGTTTGTCTTTTTTTAATTTGTTATTTTTTGAAATTAAGTACTTTTTGGATAAATTGATACTTTTTGCAAATTTATAGTTTTCGGGGAAATTAGTAGGTACTTTTTTTGAAAATTGTTACATGTTGATTTTTCTTTAAATTGACAATTCTTTTAGAAATTACAATTTTTGGTATATACTTTGTATATAATTTGTTTTAAAATATATTATGATTTGTATTTTTTTGTATTTTTCAGTAACAGGTTATGGGCCCATCCACGAAATAAGGGTAGTAACATTCAATAATTTTAGTGTTAAATTGTGCTTATATTAAATACTTATATAAAAATGTCATTCAACATGCAATTTGAAAAGCTTAATGGAAAAGAAAGTATTGAAGACTGGAAGTTTGCAATTGAGGCATATTTCCAGATGAAAAGTTTGTGGAATCCTGTTCAAGACGCCGAAGATAAAGATGTAAATAGAGTTCAAGCAAAGTCAAAATTTATTTTAACGGTTGACAAATATGTTTATTTGGGTTACATTGTGTCGATTATTTGATGACAGCGGTTTGGTGAGATGAGTTGGCTTATTCAAAAAATTCTGTTTTACAAAACTTGACAACGCACATAAATTAAGATTTGGTGGTTTGAAAATTTATAAAGAATGGTTTGGATTAATGGTGCTTGCAGGACTGCCAGAAGCATATAAACCAATGATAATGGGAATACAAAGTTAGGGTATTCGAATTACTTGAAATGTCAAGACTGATTCTCAACTACACAAACAAGAATAAATTTCAAGAAAAATGGTAATGTTATGATGGGAGTTCTTACAGTCCGTGACAAGACACATCAAGGCAGTTCTGAGATGATTTTTTGTCCATATTTTGTATATATGGATTTTGACATTATTAGCAACTGTTAAGAGAGGGAAACTTATTTTTTTACATACAGCTTAACAGTTTTAATCAACTGTTTACTTAACACCACCTTATACATAATTATGCCATGGTCCGAGTGATTAACAAAGATGATTGGTTTTTCGATTCGTGTACTACACAGGGCTGTCGGATGTGGCAATTTTTCGCCAAAGGTGGCGATTTTTAATTGCTTTTGGCGACTTAATTTCCTGTTTGGCGAAATGGCGAATTTTCTGGCGATTTATAAACAGGTTGGGATATGTTTGGCTAATTTTTAACATTTTATTAAATATACTATTAAATTTTCTTACTACAAATCAACTACTTTTAGTATTTTCCTATCTAGCAAGAGCTTTAATTTATAAAAAGCTTCAACTTAGTTTACGAAATTTTATAACCCAAAAAATATATTTTACAATACTTATGTAGTAAATGTTTGATAATTTGTTTTCCATCATCTTTCAAATATATTAAGGATATTAATGGTTTCGGTCACAATGAATTAAAAACGTTCATGAATAAATTAATTCTCTGAAAAAAAATTATAAGTTAAATGGGGCCAATCTTATTATATAATGTTGGAATTATTCTTTTAAAAATTATAATAAAGTTCAATAAATTTTAAAAGTTGTGTTGACCTAAAATTAAGCAATATATAAGAAAAGTGTATTTTAAGTTGTATTTTTTTTATTTAATTATTATTAGCTATTGCAATTAACGTTGGCTTTGTTAAAGCTGAATTTACATTTATGAATTATACGAAATTTTAAATACTAAAAATTGTACGACACTTAACATTTTAGATGATATTTTAGTATTTCTTAAAAAAAAAATAAAATTTAAATTTGGCGATTTCTGATTAACAATTTAACGACAGAGGCTCAAAAAATAAAGTTCCAAATATTTCAAAAAACAAGTACCAAGATCAATGTCGTCAGGGATAGCTTGGAAAAAGTTACAATTTTTCCTAAATAGTTACATTTTCGAAATCTGAAAAAATAAATGGCTAACACGTATTTATTTTCTATTCAAAATTTGAAAGAAAATAATACAAAAATTTGAGTATAAATCAAGATTACCAGTACACTTGATTTTTAAATAATTTTGGTAATGAATCAGTAGTACTCTTACTTGTGATTAAAGTAATGTAAAAATTTTTTCGCTCACAAAATTTGATACATTTTTGTGAATATATTTATTAACACATATGCGATTTAAATTATGTTAACAGTTTAAAAGTACGTAAAAATAACTTTCTAATTTTATATTTTGATTTGTAATATTATTTTCAATGAAGACATATGTAGCTAAAATTACTTTTTGTGTAATTTTGTAGACCGAAAATTTATTAAAAAAAAAAAAAAAAAAGAAACGAAATAATTTCATCTGGCACGAAAATCAGAAGATTGCCAAGAGCAAGAAAAGAATATTGTTACGTTTTTACCTTTTAAAAAGGGTGGTTTATTTCCTTTAAATAACCAGTATACTTTGATTGCAAATAACAGCAGTTTAGTAGTTTAAAAGTTGTAGCGACTCTTTATTTAAAAATGTACAACAATAACAGTTTATATAGTCACTTGTGTTCTAATATACTCACACACTTAAATTACACACTTTATACAGCACACTTTAATAATGTACACGATTATACAGTCAAGGCAGTTAATTTGTCTTTACTTAACGATGCTTCCAATTAGACAGACTCAATGGTGTTCTTACGGCCAATTTATATACACTGTATTACCTACTAAATGTTTCTTGAAAGCTCTATTTCTTTCTACAATGTTCTTAACGGACAAACTAGAGCTTTCGATGTTAATGATAGCAGCTTAAACATTTAGTGTTGCCATACTTAAAAACAATGGTGAAAGCTTTTTATTCAATGTTGTATGTTTAGAACTGTGTTAATAATTTTTACAGATATGTTAACTGCTGTTAACATAAACAGAAATGTCTAGAAGCATTGAGAAAGATTTAAAACGGCCGTTAAAACCGTTATATTTGAATTCAAGTACAATTTCGTATCAATATTTTTCAAATGTTATTCTCTTCAACAAAAGTGCAGCACATTACTATTCAATTTTGAGAAAGTCGCAAAAAAAATCTGTTCCAAATGTTGGTAATTAATTACATTATGTATGTATATCAATAATATAATTTTTATTGAAGTGAACAAAAGTTACGAAAATGCGGTAAAAAAATTATACATGTTACGTGGAGCGTTAAAATGTTACGAAAAAAGTAACCAAACGACAACACTGACAAAGGTAAACCGTTACATTTAAAGAAGTTTCGCATATTTCTGATCTATCAATTTAATCTCAGTGTCTAAAATTGTTGAGTTACAAGTGCAAACAAGGTGTGGTTGCAAAATTTTGAATTCTCATATTTCTGTGAAAGGTGATCTCGTGAATGGTATGTTTCGAATGAAGAAATCTAATAATAACGCGTTAGTTTCTAATTTTACATCTTTACGGTCCAATGGAAGTCAAATCTATTAGTGGTTCCAGACGATTACTGTGCTCTTAATTGACGATTATTGTTAATAAGTTTCCCCATTTTCTTTTCTTTTATTAAAACAAAGGATGAAGTTGTCGACAAATTTTTAGAATTTAAAAATTACATTGAAACAAACAGGTAAAAGTATTATAGTGATAATGGTATCGAATATAAAATTGAAAAAGATAATGATTGAAAATGGAACTAAACATCAAACAACAATACCATACAGCACACCATGTAAAGCGCATGAGTACATCACGCCAGGTCAGGTAAAAAACCATGGTTAAAGTATTTGATAATTTTTGGATGTAAAATTCTAATCTACATACCGAAAGAAAAGAGAAGGAAACTTAATTGTAAAGGAAAATAAGTTATTTTTGCGAAAACTTATCGTTTCTATGATGATGTTCGTGATAAAATATCTATAAGTAGAGGCGCTAAATTTTTAGAAAATCAGTTCTTTGATAATGCGACAGAGGTAAATCAAGATTTTTATACTTACACCGGATGTGATTCAGTGGTTAAATAGAAGATGGTGAAGGCGTGCAAATAGAAATTATTACTGACGTTAATACTGTTGCTGAAAATGAAAATACAGAACTCACGTCAGAAAATGAATATGAAGAATATTTTTCCGATGAAATAAGTGCTACACTCTTTGAAGGATTTAAAAGTGAAAGCCATCAAACAGAATATTCTGAAGTTGGAATCTATAAGAAGTTCCTGAACGGACTTGAAAACCAGCTCGAAGGTATGGTTTTGAGTGTACAAAGAAAACAAAGGGAACATTGGAAATAAGCTATGAATGATGAACTTAATGCTCTGGTAGAGAATGGTACTTGGGACGTTATAAGCATTCCTAAAGGAAAGAAAGCTATAGATAGTAAGTGTTGTTTCAAAATTAAAAGAGATTCTAATGGCAATATTGAAAAATACAAAGCAAGTGTATTCGCAACGTTATGGTATACATTATGAAGACAGATTTTCTCCAATGGTTAGATACTCCTCAATACGTCTTCTACTAAGTCTAACAGTGAAACACGATTTAGATATAGGTCAAATGGATGTTGCCACAACTTTTTTATAAGCCTTTACGCTTTAATGTAGATAAAACCAAGGTATGTAAACTTGAGAAATCTTTATACGCAAGTAGAATTTGGAATAAAAAGATTGATCCAAAATGGAACCTTATATTTATTACAACTTGAAAAACAAGGAGAAAACTTACGTTTCAATATATGTCGATAACATACTAATTTTCCCAAACAATGGTGAAACAAAACCATATATAAAAAACAGTTTATCTAAGATTTTAAAATGAAAGATATCGGAGAGGCGAACTTTGTTTTGGGTTATGGTTAGTTATGTTTATGTTTAGCTCAGCAATTGTAAATAAACAATGTAATAGAAAAGTTTAATATGATAGATTCTAAATCTGTTGCAACGCCGTTAGATGCAAATCAAAAAAATTCTAAAGACATGTGTCCTAAGACTGATGATGCATTTCATCATTAATGAAATGAAATGAAATCTACACCCCACCAAGAAGTAATTGGAAGTTTAATGTATACCGCACAAGTTAGTCGCCCTGAGATGTCGTTTGCAGTCATATATAATAAAAACTATGGTAAAGCTCATTGGTAATCAATAAAACGTATTATGAGACACTTTAAAGGGACAGCGAATTAGAAACTACAATTTGCAAAAGATTTCTGATGCTGATTGGACAGGCGACCAAGATGATAAAAAGTCAATATCAGGTTACGTTTTTAAGTTTCAAGGAGGATTATATCTTCGAGCTTCAAAAATCAACAAACAATCGCACTATCTACAACTGAAGCAGAATATATAGCGTTGTCAGCCGCTGGTCAAGAAGCATTATGGGTACGATCGTTATTTATTGAACTTTGTTAAACATCAGTCATAAAAATCAAATGCGATAATAATGCGATTTAACACAAAATAGTACTTATCTTGTATATTCCCGGTCAAAACATATTGTTACGAAATTGTACTTAAATTCAAATATAACTGTTTTAACGGCTGGTTTAAAATTAAATAATTTTTCTCAATCGTTCTTAATGCTTCTAGACCTTCCTGTTTATATTAACAGCAGTTAACATATCTGTAGAAATTATTAACATAGTTGTAAACATACAACATTGAATAAAAAGCTTTCATAATTGTTTGTAAGTATGGCAACACTAAATGTTGAAACTGCTAGCATTAACATCGAAAGCTCTAAAATTCGAATATATTAGTTTGTCCGTTAAGAACATTATAGAAAAAGATAGAGCTTTCGAGAAGCATCTAGATGGCAGTGCAGTGTATATAAATTGGCCGTGAGAACACCATTAAGTCAGTTTAATTGGAAGCATTGTTAAGTAATGACAAATTAACTGCCTTGGCTGTATATTCTTGTACATTATTAAAGAAAGTGTGATGTATAAAGTGTGTAATTTTTAGTGTGTGTGTATTTTAGAACACAAGTGACTATTTAAACCGTTATTGTTGTACATTTTTAAATAAAGAGTCGTTACAACTTCTAAACTACTAAACTGCAAAAAGCCCATTAACTAATTTTTTAATATTATATCATTTCATTATTTTTGGGAAAATTTTTTGTAGCCAGCCTTGGTCGGGCGGATATGTCATTGATAAGTCCAAAAGCGACTTTGCTAACTAATTTTTCAATTCTTAAGAACTTTTTTGAAATGAGTTTCTTATAAAAGTTTACTTTTCAAAAACCTATAACTTGCACTAAAAAATATGTACATCAATATTTTCTCGGCATAAATCAAGACCAGCACACGTGTTTTTTTAAATGATAATGATCCAGTAGTACCTTTACTTGTGATTAAGTTAGGGTTAGGTTAGATGGGCAGCTGTAAATATGTAAAATAAACAGCTCACTTGGGTCCTATTAGTCCCGTTGTGTTACCATGATGGATGGAACCATCCAGTGCCAGGTATTAATGGCTACAAGTGTTCGTAGTTGACGCTTTGGCAATCCCAGAATAAAGCTCGACCGTTTTTGATCGTAACTGTCTCGAGATAGAACATCCAGGCTCGTTTGTCCATCATGCAAGATTATAGTGGTATACCAAATAGTTGGTCCGTTTCTTCACTTTGAAGATGGGCACCAGTTCTAGCTAGTTCATTCACAATAATATTTCCCGGGGTAATTGTGACCCCTTACCCATATCAACTCTAGGTTTGAATGCCGGGTATCGCCGAATAGATACCCGACAGATACTTGATGGCAATTTGTTTGGTCATTAGTTCCACTGGCATCCAGTTCATCATAACTTTGAATGCTATTGCACGAAGCGGACCTGTAATTAGTAGCGCTGAGCTACGCAGAACTTTGTCGAGGATTCCGCAGAAAGTGGATTTTTCGATCGCTTTCCACCATAATATCGCTCCATAGGCTTGATCACCATATCGAAGAGCCATTTTGTATTCTTAGGATTTAATCCCCAAGATTTCCCTATGGCCTTCCTACACATATAAAGGGCAATGTTTGCCTTTGACGCTTTAGCTTGGGTGTTCTGGAGCCAGGACAGTTTGTAGGCCAGTATTACACTTAGTTACCTCGAACTGTCCCACACCTTTAATTCAACTCCATTTAGGCAAGGGAGTGGGAAAGATGAAATTTTGTATCTCCTTGAAAAGAGATCTAGTTCCGTTTTTCCCTTATTCACGCTAAGGCTACTATTTGTACTCCATTTACTGAGTAGGCCTAGCGCGTTTTGAAGGCGGTGGGATATGGTATCTAAATATTTTCTAGATACAGTCACCGCTTCATCGTCCGCATACGCGACGGTTTTGAACCTCAGGGAGTTAAGTTCCCTGAGCATTGTGTTATCGGCAATATTCCAAAGAAGTGGAGATAGAACGACCCCGAGGTAGCCGCACCCATAGTTGAGATTATAACTCTGTTGGTTAAAAGTCTCCATGTGATGCCAATAATCGACTGATCTAGTTCCGTTTTTCTGTACATTAAGGACCATCTTAATGTACATATTAAATTCCTTCGATTTTATTATTAAAACCCTTATTAAAACCTGAAATATATATATTTTTTTGCATATTGAAACGAATATGATATGTGAACATAACACATTTTTGTATAAAAGTTCCTAATGAAATGTACCTGTTTTTTTTATTTTATATTACAAATAAGAGAATTGGAATAAAATTTCTGAATCAAAATTTAAAATATTGTACTTTTATTATTTACCTATTTTTGAAGTTTTATTTTTTAATATTAGGAAGTGATTTAACAATAAATCAGCGATTTCTATTTCGATTGATTATCTAAGCTGAGGTAACTGGGTTCAGTTTAAAGGCTATTATTTTTAAAACATTAATTTTTAAACAAAAAAAATCTCTTTAACATTGATTTTGTGGCCCAGAAAAGAGCCGATTGATTCTATTATTGTTGGACCTGTAAAGAGCCGGTTCTATTATTGTTGGCCATGAAAAGGAGCGATTGTCAATGTTATATGAAGTTATGGTTACGCGATTTGCCACTTGTTTTTTTTATTTTGTGCCATTGAAATAATACATCCCTATCCATCACGAGATATTCTCTTATATTGTTTCTGACTTCATTGGCATATCTAACCGTGTCATGACATAGTCAGTGGAGGTTCTGGTAATGTTGGTTCAATGTGATGAAATTCTATATTTTTAGATAAATAGTTGTGCACAATACAACATGTTTTTACCAACAAGACGCAGGTATCAAGTTGGGCCTCAATTGGACGGTGAAATATCCTAATTCTGGAAGCCAGGTTTCTAATGCCATCTCGATGACTACTGAGCTCGGCTTAATCTGTGATTGAAAGCTTCTTGAGAAGTTGATAAATTGCAGTTACGGTTAAACCTTCATAACGTGATGATCCAAAGATGTCATCGCTTACAAAAGAATATGGAGAGTTAGTTATTTGACCTTTGAGAGGACTATCAGATGGCATTGTTAATCTTCCTTCCTTCCTTCACCGCTCTATATAGGGTTGAATCGTTAAAAATTATTGCGTTAGAAGCTCTGCCATATACAAAAATTTGGAGTTTGCAATTCGTTTTCAATTCAAATGAATTAGAACAATGAATTGCAATTCAAATGAATGAAATCAAAAATGAGTTGCAATCAAACAAATTCAAGAGCGAGGGGGAATGAAAAATGGAAATTTCTCCTACCAAAATGAAAATATTCAGTACAAAAATTGAAAAGCCTTGTCTTGGATCCACGCCTGATCAAAGAAAACATGGTGTTTGGAGTTTGTTTCTTCAAGAAGAATTGATTTTTATTTTGAAATACGCTGAATGACAAAACACATCTAATATTAAAGAAACAATTAACAATTTTTGAAATTTTGTGACTCACGCCCACCCAACAACAAACTCTTTTACTTAAAAAATTAGTTGAATAACAAAATGACATGCTTACTGTAGATTTACTTACAAAATCAATTCAAATTTCAATTAATTAAATTCAAATAAAAATAATAATCAGCTGTTTAACTAAGGTTACCTTGTATGTATTCGCACTGATTTTGATGTTTGTTCTGATAAAAATTTGCCTAATGTAGACACTAGGTTAATAGAGGTAGAAAATCATTTTTTATACATGTAGTTTTGAAAAGAGATGTTATCATCAGGGCTGTCTGATGTCGAATTTTTTCGTCAAACGTGGCGATTTTTAATTACCTTTGACTGAATTTTCTGTTTACATAGGCATTTGTGGAGAAAAATTATTAAATTTTCTTACCACATGTCGACTATTTTTAGTATTTGTGTATGTAGTAAATAGCTTCAATTTGGTTTAAACAATTTTATACCCAAACAAAATATTTTTTACAATACTTATGTAGTAAAAATGTTTTCCATCATCTTTCAAACATATTAACAGCACGTCTAGACGTAACATAATATGTAAGATTTTTGTGTCAGAGAGTGTCAAATTCGCTCTCTGAGAGAATTATTTCACGTCTAGATTCAAATATTAGTATTATAAGATGTATTATGAGACTGTTGTGATGGGATTTTTCTACACAACCATCTTATAAGATGAACTGTCAAAAAAATACATATACACGAAAGTTTGCTTGTGTGTGTGCATGTGTATTTTGGAAATTATTGAAAAACAATATTATTTTGTAAAATTGTTTCCTTTTAGTGTTTGTAACTGATTGAAAATAATAATATCTTATAGGATTTATTAGAATAAGTGGACCCCTTATTTAAGATTTAACATAATATAAACAAAATGTTTACCCTCCTCGGCCGGCGTTATCTCACATATTATATCAGCGTTAATCTCAGTTGTAGACCTGGGGTAAAGATATTAATGATTTCGGTCACAATGAAATAATAACGTTCATGAGTAAATTAATTCTTTGAAACAATTTATAAGTTAAATGGGACCGATGTTATTATATAATGTTGGAGTTATTGTTTTAAAAATTATAATAAAGTTCAATAAATTTTACAAGTTGTTGACCTAAAATTAAGCAATATGTTAGAAAAGTGTATTTTAAATTGTATTTTTTTTATTCAACTGTTTTAGCTATCACAATTATCTTTTTTTAAAGATGAATTTACATTTATAAGTTATACGAAATTTTAAATACTAAAAATTGTATGACACTTAAAATTTTAGATAATTTTTTATTATTTCTTTAAAAAAAAAGGCAAATAAAATTTAAATTTGGCTATTTCTGATTAACAATTTCGCGACAGAGGCTCAAAAATCTGACACCCTTGTTCTCATGAGTTTTGTTGTTAAATAAACAAAATTTACGACGCCGCTTGCTTGTGATTGTTGTTAATATAGTGTTTACATTAGACAATTTTTTATCAAGACAAATGTCAGAATTGACCCTAATTTATGGAAGGTGGCAACAGTTGTACAGAAACAACAATAAAGCGAAATCATGAATGCTTTTTATATAAGCAGTATGACAGGTGTAACAACCATAATTAATAATTAGCTGATTAACTGAGGTTACCTTGTATAGATTCGCACTGATTTTGACGTTTGTCTTGATAAAAATTTGCCTAGTATGGACGCTACGTAAGACGAATTGGAGTCGCCGAAGTTATTAGAACAAACGCCGGCGCCAATAACTTTTACGGCTGAGGTCTTTGTGAAGCAGAGCCAACAACTTCTTTTAACGCCGACAGCAAATAAGCAACAAAAAAGACAAGAAGTTTTTACCTACAAACGTACTTATTCCGGAATTTTCTGTTGCTAAAATTTTTTTGCATAAATAACTAAAAAGCAAAAATCTGTAGAAATATAAGATAGTAAACAAATTTGCAGTGATATTAAATATTGTGATTAAATTAGTTAATTAAACGTAACTCTAAAGAAAGCAGAAAATAGACAAATATGGATGATTCACGCGAAGAGAATCAATTTATCGTAGATGATGTAAGCAAAATCATAAAGGAAGCTATCGAATCTACCATTGGTGGCAACGCCTACCAGCATGATAAGGTAAACAATTGGACGGGCCAGGTTGTAGAGAATTGTCTAAGCATGCTGACCAAGGAACAAAAACCCTACAAATACATAGTGACCTCGATGATAATGCAAAAGAATGGTGCCGGTTTACATACAGCCTCCTCCTGTTATTGGAACAACGATACAGATGGCAGTTGTACAGTGCGTTGGGAGAATAAAACCATGTATTGTATTGTTTCCGTATTTGGTTTGGCCGTTTAAGTTTTGCCGACTTTAAGGAGGAATAAGCAAGCAAACAAGCATCAGTATGTAGGGAGAGTCCAGTCCAATTATAGTATATGGGTACGACATAGTTTTATAAATATATTTTAAGTTTCTTTGTTTTTTAATACACAAAACATAAAAATTAATTGATTTATACGATAAAAAAAAGGAAGAAAAGAAAAACAGAGAAGAAATAGAATAAGACTTCGATTTTTAGCAAAGGAAAGAAAAGAAGAAAAACACAAAATTTAGGCAGGCAGCTGCATTTTAACAATTACAATTTGTTTTCTTAAACAAAAGGGGAGGGAAAGGAGAAGACTCTTCAGTAGTATTCCAATTTATAAATAAAATTTAAATTTAATAATATTAAAAAAAATACTGTTAAAGAATTAATAAAATATCAAAGCCGTTCTTGAATAAAAAAATAAATAACGACAAGATCAAGGCAAAACAAAATCGAGAACAAAACAAAAAAAACCTACAAAATTTACCGCAATTCTTTCAAATGCAAAAACAATAATGTCACAAAAATAATTTGAATTAACCTAGAGTTAGTCCAAACGTAACGTTATGATATATGAAAGAATATTACTTAAAAATATAATTGAAAATAGCATATATATGTATATACATATTAGGATAAACAATTGCTACGTATTACAAACGTTATGTTGGCACTAATTCTGATCTATAAAAAACTCCAATTTAAAGTTAGTAGTGGCTATTTTTTCACTTTAAATTAGCAAGTGAAATGTTTTGATTTTAAATTAAAAAATATATAAAAAATAGTGCAAAAATGATCATTAAAAATAATAAGTAGTTTATTAACAAAATATTGATAACTAAACGAAAAGCGAAATATTTTTGTAATTAAAATAGTAGAAATTTAATAATTTATGAAAATTTTGATTTAGTTTTGGCAATTCTCTTTTTTGCTTTGCTTTTTGGCATAAATTATATGCTTTCGTTTTAATTATTGTTTTTATTTAAACTAAAAATAAAGAATAAAAATAAAAACAAAAAATTACTATTTTAATAAATTATCAATGAAAATAAATAAAAAAAAAAAACAAATTGCGTAGTGTACTTATTTTAATTTATGTGTTCGTGTTGTTGTATATAATTGACCTTGACTTCCATTTATGTCTTTACAAAATATTGTGGTATCTTAGCAACTTGTGTTGCAATTTGATCAATATGCACGAGAAAACAGCTAGACAGCCACAAATATATTGGTTGATGGCGATGAAATTTGCATAGAGGTATTTATTATTTCTTTTTTTTTATTTTAGATTTAGCAATTTGTATCGGTGAATGATATGAAAATCGATTTTTTTAATCGATTATTATTTGTAAAATTAATAAAAAATTACTTAAAATTAAATTTATATTATGTTTTAAAGGATCATTAGACGTTTAAATACGTATACCTGTCGATTTTTGAAAACAAAGCCAGAGAGCACAATCTTTGAAATAAACATTTTGGCGGTGAATACAATAGTCGTACGACTATTGTAAGAAGATGAAGAGTGCGTCGTTTACCCAAAAATTTTTACTGTCGCGTGCCCAAAATCCAGTAAAGTGAGAAAAAAATTGAGAGAGAAAATTACAGTTAATAAACTGAGTATTTAAAAATTTTACTGGTTTTATTTTGGCTTGAAAATCCACTAAATCATATGGTTGCAAAAAGTAAACAAATGTGAACAATGAAAGGAAAATGTTCGAAAAAATAAAAAATATATTTTTGCATTCAAATTTTACTAAAAGTACATTAAAAACAATAAATATATTTATAACAAAATGAAAAATTAAGTTTTGTTCACTAAAGTGCATATATTTCGATAAAAACCTCTTGTTTTTTGTTGGCTTTTTATGTTTATTTGTTTGTAGTGGTTATTTTACTGGATTTTACAAAATTTCTTTTGGCGTACTTTTTGTTTATAAGTTTTTTGAGAGTAAATTAATTTTTAATTTACTTAATTTTACTGGAAAAGTAAAAGAACGGACCTATAATTAAAAAGAATTGATCCCAATTGACGTAAATGTCTTAAATTTAGCTCCATAGGATTCAAATACATGTATATTATAAAAACATAGGAAGTTAGTTAATCATTTCATTAAATATTCAATTACATAAAATATTACATATAAAACTGACACTAGAACCGAGTCCGAATATTTTCTGCTAAACTGGCATTTGTTTTGGAAGATGGACTCTCGATTTTTATTTGAACGGTCGTAAAGACTACTCGTAGTGAAGTCGTAAAGTCTACTCAATACTTCTTAGACTTGTCTGGGTAACAGGATATCCGTGGGATGGAAATGAAGAATAAGTGCACAAGGAATTGGTTTCTTGAATTGTATTTTTACTGATTTTTTTTTATCAAAATCTTTTAAAAACTTGTTCCAATATTTATTTTTTGGAAAGTTTAAAATTTTTCCTTTGAAATTTTTACAATTAATTTGTGCAAAAAACTACTTCACTGTGCAGTGTTGATTTTTCGAATAATCGAAGGCTAAAGGTCGATTTCAGTATAAAATTGGCTCGTATGAATCGACCACAAAATAATCTTTTTTTGGCAAAGAGAACCAATTTTCGACCATAATCGAAATCGATTAATCAGTCACTAGTTTGTTTGTGCCGTCATTTGATTTCGCGGTATGTTTGTTGGGAGTTGTTGAAATATTTATTGTGTTAGGTCCGGGGATGAAAAATTTCGTACTATTTGTAATAAGCAAAATCAGAGGATAATTAAAAAAAAAATATTAAAACAATTTATAGCTTGATTTTTTTTTTGAATTAGGCAAATATATGATAACAAAATTCTGTTGTTTAAGAAATGAGTAAGTTTTCTAAAACTTCAAAATTAAGAAAATAGTTTAGATGTTAATATTACATTGGTTTTGTAATATAATTTTGATAAAATTTTCATTTAAAGACTTGATTTTGAAAATAAATGAAAATAAAATGAAAATTTGGAAAAAATCAAGATTACCAACGCAGTTGAAATTAAAAAATATATTTTTAATGTTAATAAAGGTTTTTCTGTGTAGCCGGCTTTCGGTCGGGCTCAAGGACTTTCTGCTCTATATATGTCGAACACTGGCTTCGCAGAATAAACATTTCTTGTCAGAAATCAAAAAATTTTTGTAAGTGCCGGTATATCAAAAAAATTAAAATTTTAGTCTCAAAGAATTAACGAATACGGTTATGTTATATATCATTAGAAAGGTATTGGATCATAGTTTCAAATAGTATTAATATAAAGTAAATCACATATGTATTAATAAAGATATTTAGAAAATTTATCAAGACCATAGAGAACCATAATTCGTAAACTAAGAGCGAGCGGGCAAAATTTTTTACATTACTTTAATCACGAATTAAAATGCTATATAATAATTATAAAAATTATTTAAAAATCAATTGTGCTGGTAATCTTGATTTATACCAAACACTTAGTTTTAAAAATAAATTTTCGTAAAGTTTTTAAAATGTAGAAAAAATTTATTTGATTTTTCAAGATTTTTAGAAAAATTTACATATGAAATAAAGATCACTTTTAGTTAATTCTTTGTAAAAAATCGAGCTTTGTTAAGTTTTAAAATAATTAAAAAGAAAATTCTCTAGATTTTAATATTTCTTTAGAAATGTTTTACTTAAAAAGCTTGGTTAACTTTTTAAAATGTCCAAAAAACACAAAATATTAAAAGAAAATGTCAAATAAAAATCAGTTTCAGCGAATTAGTTGTTAAAAAATAATTTCGTTAAATTTTTTATAACTCTAAAATTAATAAAATTTCCTGGATTTGAATATTTCTTTAGTTTTGTAATATGATTTTGATAAAATTTTTATTTAAACGTTTTCGGTGTTGAAAATTTAGAAAGTTTCGTTAATGTTTTGAAATGTCCAAAAAATACAAATTATTATATAGTTTTTAATGAATTTAAAGATGTTTATTCTAATATCAATCAAAAATCACTCAGTGAATTATTTGTAAAAAATTAAGTTTCGTTAGGTTTTTTAAAAATTAAAAAATAAGAAAAATTTCTGCATGTGAATAGTTATTAGTTTGTTATATGATTTAAAAGTTTTTATTTAAATCTTTTTGGTCCATAAAAGACAAAATTACCAAAGATTTTTATAGAAATTTCATCTAAGTGATTCTTAAAAAAAATCGAGTTTCGCTAAGTTTTAAAAGTCTTTGTAAAACGATTTTAATAAAAATTTCGTTACGTTTTCCTTTTGCTTCTTCAGCTCTAATACGTTTGTTTGTTAACACTTCTTTGTTCACATAACAAAAATAGTGCTTTTGTCCACATATTGTTAATTAAATTTCTTACAAAATTAACTAATGTAATTTTTTTTAAATAGTAGTAATAGAAGTAATACGCATTGTTTGTTTGCATTAATTTTTAAAGGTTTCTTATATTTAAATGCGTTGGATTTCATTTTCACTTTCGTATGAATTTGTGTTCTGTGACATACCTGTTTATTTCAATATATTTTGGTTCAGAAAATAAAATTTCGTTAAGCTTTACAAATCTAAAAAAAATCCATAAATAAAATCCATTTTATTAAGTATGAGTTCAACTACTTATAATTATCATCAAAATTAGAACCATCTTAGCTATTGTAACATCTTATTCCTTTTTCCTTCTAGAAAAGTGTGTAGGCAAAGGAGGTACATCTTTGGGTAACTTTAAACATAAAATTGAGGTTCTTGACTTGGGCAATGCTTGAACAATATGAGCATATTTATAAACTTTTGAACGGGGAGCATTTAGTTCCTGTGACAAAACAGCGCCATCAATTTGATATTTATCATCGATTAATAAAGCTAAAACTATAAAATGGCATAGAGCTTTTTCGGTAGAGAAAGCAGTGCGAGAGCCACTGGAAAAGAAAAAATAAATAATAAATTTAAGCTTTCAGTTTTTTTAAACTATGAGTTTGTTAAGTTCACCTGAAACTAGCATTTGGATCACTAAAACGATCACGCACATTATTTTCGACCTTTTCGGAAATATCTGACAATTCGGCTTTTTTCAAAGATCTTGCTCTAGATTTAATAAGTTTCAATAATGAATCCATATATATAATTAATTTTAATTTTAATAAACTATCATTATTAGCCGGTGATTGTTGTATTGTTTCTATATGTTTTCTTAAAAATTCTGATTTAATGCTAAAAAGAAATAAAATAATTTTAATATTTAAATGAATATATTTTTATATGTGTATCTAAAAACTTACGGTATTTGATCAATTTGTGTTTGATAAACAGTTTTAGCTTCTTCATCTAAACGTTTTAATAAATCCATGGGCACTACATCTCCTATATCATAAACTTCACTAAGTTTTTCTGCTTCTTTATTCATGGGTGGACGTATTTTATCAAAGTAAGCTGTATTGTCAACTTGTTCCTCGTCTACGTTTTCTTCTATGCCATGGGCTTCATCAACGGTGGCTTTTAGTTCTTCTTGTACAATTTTTATATCCATTCGCATTTTTTCTTGATCATTAATGTAACGTGATGCTTTGCGGCCACCAAATTTCTTTAGGAGTGTCATTTTACTAACATGTTCTGAGAGACCATCACGTTTAGTTTGATCGATTTCCTGGTATATGCTATTTTTAAGGGTTACTTGATCTATGGGTATAATGGTCATCTGGAAAAGAAATTTTATTGAATGTTTTAAGTTAAATATTAAAATTTATAAAATAGAATATGAGATAAATCAAGTTAAAATTTTTTACTTAAAAAAATAGTTTACTTTTTTTTATAGGTCAAAGTAAATTTCTTCAGAATTTTAAAAAGTTAAATTATAAAAAAAAACTTAATATATATATATATATATATATATATATATATATATATATACGTAAATAGGAAGAACAAATTATTTTTTGTAAATTCGTTGTGAAAAATTTTCACTAATTTATGTATAAAATGAAGTATATATATCTTTTACAGGAAATTTTGTTTAATAATTAAATTTTGTTTAATATTTAAGTTAAATTTTAAAAATGTTGAAAGGGAAGAAATTTGTGAAAATTTCATTAATAACTCCTCAACGTGAAATAGATAAAGCAAAATTTTCTTTGTTTTTTTTATTTTAGAAAATAAAGTTTCGTTAATAAAAAATTCAATTCTTCTTTAAATCTTGACTAAATTAAACAATTTATGCAAAAATGTTACATTTATTAAAATAGTTTAGTAAAACAAGTTTCGTTATATTTTAATAACAATACGGAAAAAAAATTTATTTTAAATATTTTTTTAGAAAATAATGTTTCGTTAAGTTTTTCTACAAGCTAAAAATATAAAATAATTTGTAATAAATTTTTTAAGTCTTCACCGAGTAAAATTAATGTGGCAAAATTTTCTTTTAAATGTTATTATTTTAGTTTATTAGTTTATAAAATAAAGTTTTTATAAAGCAAGAATTACAACATTCTCTACAATTTCATTAAAAATGTGACAATTTAAGGCAATATGGAAAAATTCCACCATTATTTGAAGTTATTTTAATAAAACTCATCAAAATTTTGTAAAACACATAAAATATTAGTTTTTTTTAATAATTAAATTTTGTTAAATTTTCAAAACGTTAATATATAGGAATTTTAAAATAAATAGGCATTTTCTAACAGATCTATGAAAGAATGAAGTCCGTTTTTGTGAAAATTTTTAGTGAAAAATTTTTTCAGTGGAAAAAATCAAAGCCCGAAACTTGTTCTGTCTCTAAGTAATCAGACAGATGTAGTTAAATTGAATTTCCTACACTTTCTACATGTTGTTAAGAGTACAATTAGCATTGTTAAGATTTTAAATTCATCAATAAATTAACAGAAGTGTGATTTAAAATTCAACACTCGTTCTATTTTTTTTTTTTCATAACTAAAAAACCGATTTTCCATATAATAAAACTCTTTCTCATTCCTTCCTTCTACTTACCTTATTTGTTACTTTATTACGTACACAAATATATGTATCGGTCAATTCATTGGCCTCCGTACTATTAATCAAACCATGATAGGTATGACCATTGGCCACCAGCAAAGCACCCAATTGGTTTTTATCCTCACGACTTCTTAGACGACAAAAGTGGGTATTTTCTTTGGTAAAAGCTGACAATTTACCATTTTGAAATTTCACTATAATAAAAATAATTTATTAAAAATATTTAGTAATTTATTGATAATCTTTGAACTTACACAAAGTGGGAACTACACCATTAGGTTTGCGTGTTAAAACCTTATCAATTTCTACCTTTTCTTTCATAATTATATGAAATTTGTATAAATTATTTTTAATATAATATCTTTTATTTAAAAATATTTAAAAAATTATGAATTTTTAATAGTAATTATTTTATAAAATACACACCACGTGAAACTAAAAACTAAAATACCAACAAAATGTAGACATTACAAATTTAAATGTTAAGCAAAATACAGGGTTGTATTTTAAGATATTTCATTAGTGTGTAACATAGTGTCTACATTAGAGAATTTTTTATCAAGACAAACGTTAAACAACCCGAATTTGTGGAAGGTGGAAACAGTTTCACAAAAACTACAATATGAGGTATTCATTATTGTTTTTTATATATGCAGTTTGACAACTGTAACAACTAAAATAATAATCAGCTGTTTAACTAAGGTTACCTTGTATATATTCGCATTGATTTTAACGTTTGTTTTGATAAAAATTTGCCTAATGAAGACACTAGGTTAAGTGTCTGTACTAATCGATAACAGCCCATCTACATGTAACATAATATGTAAGATTTTTCTGTCAGAGAGTGTCAAATTCGTTCTCCGAGAGAATTATTTCACGCCTATTTCAGGTGTTTTTCAGTTGTCATATTTTTTCACAAATCTTAAAATAAAATGAAAATTATGCGCGAGGACGCCTTTTATTTCACAGAACATTTAAAAGTGTGTTACTTAAGAAAAATATAAATTTTTCTTAAAATTTTATAATTTTTATTACTAATTATTTTGTCACTTTTGACTTTGGGTATTCTCAATAAATTCCAATGTACTAAAAATACCAAAAATTTCTTTCCTTTATGGAAATTATTATGTTTTTTGTGTTAAAGTAAATTAAAATTAAAAAGTTTTTTACGCATTCAAATTATGAACAATCAATTCAAAATTGTGTGTTTAATTATAAAACCAATGTAAAAAAAAAACACCTACACATGAACATAGTATTATACATATGCCCTATAAAACAAAAACATGCTTTTGAGAAAAACGAAAAAGAAAGTTCGCTTGTGTTTTTTATAAAAACCACACGTCAAGATTTTTTCTTAAATACTAATATCGATTGCTGCACAAGTAAGAAAAAACCTAATTTTTTTTTAACACTTTTAGAATTGAATTAAATTATTTATTAAGATTTAACAAAATAAACACAAATGTTGTTTGTGCCGCATATACCAAAGCACAAACAGTTTTTACGTTCTTTCTAGTGGGTCAGAGTAAGGTTCAAGTGTATTTGTTTAAACTAATAATAAATAGAAACAAAATACGATTACTCTTAAAAGATGCCAGCTGAAACATACAAGAGAAGGTTGAAAATTTTGAGTTCTTATATTTTAATATATTTGAAATATCGAAAAATGAATTACGGTTTGAAAAAGGGCATATGAATGTTAAAAAATTTTCTGTGCCGCATATAAGTAATCATATGACGATATGTTGAGGACTTTGAGTACGTTTTCTTAGTAGTAATCGAATTCTACCCACAAAAAGTATATAATAAAGTTCAATACATTTTTTGAAACTGTTGGCTTAAAAAGAAGCTATATGTCAAAAAAAAAAAAAAAAAAAAACAAAAAACAAAAAAAAAAAAAAAAAAAACAATTGAGTGATTCCATGTAGATTCAAATATTCAAGTATTATAAAAAGTATTGTGAGACTGTTGTGATGAGATTTCTCTACACAAATATCTTATAAGATGAACTGTCAAAAAAATACACATATACGAGAGTTTGTTTATGAGTGTGCAAGTGCACTTGTGAATGGTGTGCTTGTGTACTTGTGAAATTAATAAAAAAAAAAAAACAATGTCTTTGTAAAATTATTTCCTTTTAATGTTTGTTTTATATTTTAAAAATATTTATATAAAAATTGTTCTAAAAAGTGAGAATTTCTTAAATAAAATGGACATTTTTACTCTGTGACTAATTGAAAACAATTATATCTTATAGGATTTATTAGAATACGTGTACGCCTTATTTAATATTATGTTCACACACATTAGTTTTTAACTTGTTTTTTGAAAAACACAATGAGTTTATTATTTTTCCTTTTGGCCTATTTTCCAAAATATTTTCACAAATTTTTTATTTAAATACAAATTTTAAATTCAAAAATACAATTTTTAATCATATAAAATGTATGAACAAATATATTTTCATTCATAATTTTTCGTTTTTAAACTGTTTGAAAATTTTTACAAATTCTTTTTCCAACAAATTTCTATGTACTAAATATACTAAAAATTTCTTCTCTGTATGGAAATTTATTATGATTTTTGTGTGCTAAATAATTAAACAAATCGAATTGAATTGTGTTTTTTGAAAAAATGACTTGTTTTTCGAAAAACCTCTATATGTGAACTTAGCGTAAAAGTGGTTACTCTTTTCTGCCGAGGTTATCTAACATCGAGTCTACACTAAACAAATTTTTATCAAGACAATCGTCAAAATAAGTGCAAATCTATACAAGATGACTTCAGTTCAACAGCTGATATTTTTTTCTTTATTACAGCTGTCGAATTGCATATGGAAAAACATGAATGAATTCGCCTTATTGTTGTTTTTGTATGACTGTTGCACCTATCATAAATTCGCGTAGATTTTGGCGTTTGCCTTGATAAAAATTTGTCTAGTATAGAAACTAGGTAACAGCCCATCTAGACGTTAAATTCGCTCTCTATAAGAATTATTTCACGTGTAGGTTCAAATATTAGTATTATAAGACTGTTGTGATGAGATTTCTCTACACAACTATCTTATAACATGAACTGTCAAAAAATACACATACGAAAGTTTATTTGTGTGTGTGCATGTTTATTTTGGAAACTGTTAAAAAACAATATTTTTTGTAAAATTCTTTCCTTTTAATTATTGTTTTACATTTTAGAAAACATTTTTATAAAAATTGTGCCAAAAAGTGGGAATATTTTAAATAAAAGGAACATGTGACTGATTGAAAATAATGTTATCTTATATGTCAGCGTTAATTTCAGTTGTGGACCTGAGGTTATGGATGTATAAAAAAACGCTAAAATTTATAACTTAAAATTTAAATTAAATGAGTTTAAGGGGTTTTAGGTAAAATTTTTAATAATTCTTTGGAAAAAATTTTTCAATTAAACTTTTCTATAAATACTGAATAGACATTTTTATTTTTATGTTAAAAAACATTTTCAAATTCATTATTTTTTTTAATTAAAAAAATTTTATATATACTTTTATTTAAATCATAACAATTATTTTATTAATTTAATGCCATTACATTTTTTATTCTTATATTTATGCCCTTACATTAAATATATTTTTTTATTAATTTTTTTTAAATTATATTTTTATTTTTTGATATTTAATTTTTTATTGCTGCTTATTTCTCAACCATTTCTTATGGCTCCCGTGTCCATATTCATTGTTGAAAATTGATAATGTTTACTTTTGATAATATTGACCACTTGCTAAAATTATAAAAAAAGCAAATTAGAGCGCTAAATTCGGCTGTGCCGAATCTTTTATACACTTCACCACATTACCGACAATTTATATATATATATATTTATGTCTATATATATATATATATATATATATATATATATATATATATATAAGCATATATATATATATATATATATATATATATATATTTAAAGTACACTTTATACCTAAAAGAATAATCTACATTTTTTTTTCAAAACTACAAAAATGTAAACACAAAATTAAACTATCATAGCAAGCGTTGCTTTCTTTACCTAGTGTCTGCCTTAGGCAAACAAACGTCAAAATCAGTGCGAATATATACAAGGTAATCTTAGTTAAACAGCTGACTATTATTTTGGTTGTTACAGCTGTCAAACTGCATACATAAAAAGACAATAATGAATACGCCATATTGTTGTTTTTGTGCAACTGTTGCCACCTTCCACAAATTCACGTTAAGTTTGACGTTTGTCTTGATAAAAAAAATCTCTAATGTAGACACTGTGTAACAAAAAAAAAAAAAACATACAGATATCTTCTGATCACTACTAAATTTATATACACACATATTTTTTATGCTTATGAACCGTTATGGTTAATTCAAGAAACCGAAAAATATTTACAACAGTTTTGTACAAAAACGAATTCTGAAGCTTATATATAGAAGCTTCAGAAAGTCCAAAAATAAATTTTGAACGATACCTCAGTTACTAATGAACCGATTTTGTTCATTTTTCTGTGCAAAAACGAAGTTGCTAGCTTATATAGGGACTTAAAAAAGTCGAAAACAAATACGTTTTTAGAGGCATTTTTTTGACGATATCTCGGCCAATAATGGACCGATTCTATTAATTTTTACTACAGTCATTCTAAGGAATATTCCTTATAATGTAATGTATAAAACATATATATCCGATCAGTTTCTGAAAACTGATTTCAACAGACAGACGGACAGACGAACATCGTTATATCGACTTCCCTATCAATAAGAATATAGAATATATATACTTTATTATAGAAATATTAGAGAAATTATAAACGGAATGACAAACTTATGTATACCCTTTACACTTGTGGTGAAGGGTATAATATTTTTTCTAAAAATCTTAATCAATATCTCATGATATTTTAAAATTCTCTTACCAATACTAATTTTATTAAAAATACTGCAAAAGTTAAAAAGTTTATACTCATTAAAGCCGCATTGGGTGGAAAATTTATACTTGATTCGTCTAAAATACCACGCTTGCTGCGTAGATGTGTGTTGCGTTTATGGTCCGGCATTTTTCGAGCGCTTCCATTTTGATTTTCATCAGTATGTTCTACATTTTCATCGTCGTCATCTTGCCACAAAACCATAAATTGTTGTTCTGCAAATAATTTAAAATTATAAATATTCCTAAAGTTAAAATTGGATCGACTAAGGCTAAATTAAAAGTTTTTTTTAGATTTGATATAGTTTCAGTCATTTCTAGCATGGTACAATTACTTAAGGTATAATCATTAGAGAGTTTGTTCTCAATTTTATTTACCCTAAAAAGTCAATCACATATAAAGCAAAAGAAAATTTAAGTAATTTAAAACAAAACTTCATATATATATATGAAGTATATATATATATATTATGTGATTTGCTTATTTTGCTTATATGTGATATATACCCAATTAAAAAATTTTTTTAGATTTGATATAATCTTAATCGCAAATATAAATTTTTTATATATTTTCATACGTATTTATCGTTTTCTTTAGTTTTCATATTTCAGTTTTTTTTTGACTTAAAAGGAATTTAAATTGAAAACTCTCTCTAGTGATTCTACCTTCTGTTATTATATTATGGTTTCCAGTTATACCCCACACCACCATAGCTGCTTGGGGTATTATGCGTTTGTGCTGATGCTTGCAATGCAGAGAAAAAATCATCCAACATCGACCCTAAAGTATACCAATCGACTCAGAATCGCCTTTTGGTCGATCTAACGATGTCCGTCCGTCCTTCCGTCTGGCTGGCTGTCCACGTAAACCTTGTGCACAAAGTACAGGTCACAATTATGAAGAGCATTCAATGAAATTTGCCACGTAGGATTTTCATGGCACAAGGACAAAGTCTATTGAAATTGGTTATGATCGGTCCATTATTTCACCTAGCCTTCATACAAATGTCCTCCCGGAATAGGGGTTTAACGACCATAAATGCTTTAAATATGGCAATATTTTAATGAAATTCGATGTAAAGAAGTTTGGTATAAGTATCAATCTTTCATGAAGATCGGTTCATAATTGACCATAGCTCCCATATAAAACACTCTTCCAAAAATCACTATAACGTGCATAAATCACATGCGCAAGTTAGTGTCAAGTTTACATTCAACACAAATAAGTTTTATATAAGTAGAAATCACAATGACAAATTTTATGACGATAGCTCCATAATTTACCGTAGCACCCATGTAAGCTCACTTTCGGAAGTCACCCTAAAGTGCATGAATTCATATAAATGTTAGCATTACCCTAATATTCTAATATACATGTCTAATATAATACCCCTCCACCCATTTCGATGGACATACACAATGGTGTGGGATGTCATATGGTCGTGCTTGAACGACTATATCTTTCTTAATTGTTTTTTTTTTTCAATTTAAATTTAAACCCCACAATTCCCAGTTTCTTACCTATAGTTTTTAATAAAGTATCCTTAAGTTGATGCAACATTTTAATTTTATCTTCAATACGAAATAAAGAATTTTTCATCCAGCTTTCTTTAAAAGACTTTATAAATTTAATAAAACCTTGTATAGAAGGAAATTCCACAGCACTTGTTGATGATAATTTGTCTTTCTTACAGTCTTGAGTCTGAACTTTATCACATTTAGACTGCTGCTGCTCTTCCTTTTCCTCCAAATGATAACTTTCTTGTCTAGAAGTTGTTTCCATTTTACTATTTACTTTAGCTCCTAATGGCTCTTGTTTATATGTTTGATTTGCCGTTGCATTACGATATATTTCTGGTAATTTATCTAAATTTTGAAATCTTTCCTGTTGATATTTAATCCATTCTGGACTGGGCGTATCCTCAATATCACTATTATCTCTAGGTATTCTAGAAGTCTTAAAGTTCCGTTTTTTTGCTTCATTTTGTGTTAAAATTTTGGAGAAATTAAATAAAATTATTATTAGAACTATTTGCAACTGCATTGTTTGCACTTCAGTGATTGTTGTTTAACTAAATTTTTAAGATTTATTTTAAAATCATTTTATGTGCGGAAGGCAAGAATAACTCTAGCTTAGAGCCTGACATATTTGTTTGTATATAAAGAAAATAAATAAATTATCATTCAAAAGTTTTACAATTCACTGTCTTAGCTTTAAGATGACAATTAATGGCAATAAAATTTCACGGTATTTGGTTTTCGAAAGAAGTGTTTGAAATTAGTGCACAAGTGTGTCATGAGATAACTATTTTACTGCCTGTTTTTAGAACACGAGCGCAAAAGTGATTCGTTTAACTAACATTTAAAACAAAAACAAATTTTGAAATTTTGTTTTAAATTTAAGTTAAACGAGTCACTTTTGCACTCGTGTTCTAAAAACAGGCAGTGAAAAAGAATTTCTAAAATATTGCTGCAACAAAATAATGTCTCATATGGAGTATTAGAAAATTCATTTAAAGTTATTAAAATATTTAGCCCTCCTATTTATGAAAAAATATTAAGAATAACATATTTGGATTTAATATAAGTACAGTTTATAGAAAACAACTAGAAGTTCAACTTGCTCTAAAAAAACCTAACTCTTTTCATGTGTTAGTAGAATTTTCGGCAGAACTAATTTATATGTGTGAAGAGAGTATTTTTTTTCTTTGCTGAAAGAGCTGGACTTCTAGTTTTTTTCTATGGTACAGTCATCTAATAAATGCAGAGTCCAAAAATAACTTTAAAAATTATTTTCAAATTAAAAAAGTTCAGAAAAAAGTGTGATAATTTTTATTGCCGACTAAATTTTTTCAATAACTTTTATTTTTTTAAATTAATTTTCAGAGACCGGATTTTAATACTAAAACAAAAATAATTTTTTATTTTTACTTCAATCGAAAAACAATCTCTTGTGTTCAAAAAATAATACAAATCCATCATATTTTTTTTTTATTTTCATTAATAGTTTAAGTTTTTTCATTTTGATCGAAATAAAATAGATAAATATCATTTGAGATATTTATCACAAAAGTTGACAATTATTTTCTAAACAACAACAATTTCATTCCCTATAAACATTTGGAAGATATCTTCCTGAAAGAAATTTTATGCAATATCTTTTTTTTATTATTTGGACGCTGTTTTTCTAATATTTCATTTTTTTCAGTTTAAAGAAAATTAGGTAATAAACAATAAAAAATATATAAAATTAAAATTTTTTATTATTTTTATCCTCAAAATATTGTGCACTTTTTCAGTAAAGTGCTTATCACCTCCGCAATAAATTGATGATATCCCATTGAGATTATCTGGAAGAAATTAATGCGATACTTTTATTTTTCGGTGACAATTTTTTTAGTTGTCGAAAAATGAAAAACTATTAGCGCAAAAGTTTTAAAATTGTGTAGGAATAATTTCCTTATCAAGAATCATAAATCATATGAAACGAGGTCGGGCAGCTCTAAAGAAAGTTTTAGCCCCCATACAAGATAAATCTTAATTATCTCAAATCTATGGAACTATTAGAGTGAAAGTCATGAGATTTTTTGAGAATAATTTTCTTAATATGAAAATAGGTAGGGTAGCTTTACATGGGGGTAGTAGCCGTCATATAAAGTTATTGTAGATATATCTAAAGAACTATTTAATAGATTTTAATTTTTTGGCCAGATTCATATTTAACACGTAAACATTAGTCAGAACTGGTATATATTATATTTAAATTGTCAAAAAATAAAATAATTACTCAGAGAAATAGAGGGTTTTGCACTAAAAAATAAAAACAAAATATTTATTTCGTAAGATGTTGTCGAATGTTGAAAAAATTATGAATTTTCATTTGAAATTTATACAGTACATGAGCGTTCTTATAGGGAATATAATGCCATCAAAAACGATGTTTCATAAAATCCTGAGATAGAGGGTTTTGAATATGATATATGATATATTTTTTACGTTGCTTGAAAACATTTGTTTTTAAAATTAAAATTCTTTGCAGCATTGTTGCATTTCACTCACGGTCCCTTTGTAACTGCTGAGAATTACTTCTATATACTCTTCGGATTGGGTATAAAATAAAGAAATTCCGTTACATCCCACTCGATTTCCAAATTTGTATTTTAGATATATTAATGAGCGTTGATCTTCCGAACATCCCAAAAATGTATTCACTGGTCTGCAATAAAATCCTGTTTAAAATATAATTAATACACGCAGAGAAAAAATATAGTTGTAGTGACCATAATCTAAGAGCAACATATTATGATTGGAACATATGATCACAGCGAAAAATTAAAATTATTATAAGTAATAATTATTATGATTCCTTTTTGTAATATTGTGTCCGATTTTATGGTTTGTTCTTTCATGTTATGATTCTAGTTTTACATATAATTGAACAATCCTACAACATCATTTTAACACTCTATCAGATTATGATTTCATATTATTATATTATTATTATTCTACCTTATTATATTAATATACCACATTGTCATATTATGATTCCATTTTATAATATTATTATGCCTTTATTTATGTTAATGTTCCATTTTATCATATTGTTAACTAATCTTAATATATTATTATTTCATTTTGTCATATTATTATTTTATTTTATCATATATTACGAGTAACATAAAACATATTAATAAAGAAATATTTTTATACATTTTTTATTGAAAATAATAAAAAAAAAGTGTTCATTAAAAAAAAAAATATATATATATATATATATATATATATATATTATTTCTTCATTAATTATACTCATTTTGATGGTACCATAACAGGTTTTTTTAATTAAGCCTTTAAAGGTCTATCTTGTCTATTTATATTTATTCATATATAAACTAAATGAAAAAAACAATGAAGTTGGAAAACGAACATTAAAAACAAAATTTGTTTTTTATATTTATTTGAAACATTTTATTGTCATGGGAACAATAATATTAATATGGTTTAAAAACAGAATTTGGTTTAAGAACAAGGAAAAGACTGCAAATATTTAATGGTTTTAAAAGTTATTATATTTTTCATATTAATAAAATTTTGTTTCTGGTAAAAATATTTAAAAACATATAATTTTTACAGTTAACCATATTAAAATTTGTATTGAGTGTAAACATTAAATGACAAAATTTAAACAAAAACATTGTCATCATGAACACAGAGTTGTTAAAATTCAAGAAAATTAATAATGAAAACTTAATATTGATGTAGTGATAATGCTGTAACCATGTTTTTTCTCTGCGTGTATGTGGAATAGGATAATTTCAACTTGTTGAATAATGATCGGTTTTAATTTTTTATATCACATGCGGACTTCATTTTATGGACATGACCAGGTTATGTTTTTCAAGCTTTTCACTTGAAATGTAAGTTTTGCACATATCATCAATCTTTGCATAAATAAAAAAAACGCTATTATTTAGTATTTTTTTTTTTTAATTTTATTAACTGATTTAAATATTTTATTTATACAAATTAATAATTCAATATAAAAATCTTAATATTCTTATAAATCGATATATAAATTTTTAAATTATAACGGAATTATTTATTTCATTATGCAATGCAAAAAAGGAAAATGTTTAAATTATTATCTGTTATAAGGCAACGTAAAAATTTTGTTTAAAAAATAATAATTATAATCAACGTAAAAAAATATATATTTCAATAATAACTGTTGTCAAGCAACGTAAAAAATCAAATTTTAAAAATAAAAGTTATTGAACAACAGATTTTTTTTTTTTAGAAATAACTATTTTATTATGGGCAACGTAAAAAATATAAATCAAAAATAAAAATTATAGGAAAACAAAAATATCAATTACATATTTTTAACTTAAATTTGTTAAAAATAATTTTTACTTGAAGATGTAAAAGAACTTCTTCATTTTATAACAGTTATGACTCAACATTTTTAAATAAATCTTATAACATTTAGCTCTCTGAATAAATTAATAAGAATTAGAATATACACATTTTCCTTTTGCAGAAAAACTTTTCAGATAATAATGATAGTGAAGATCTGGCCATATCATTCTTTTGGAGACTTTCTAGCCTAATTGCTTGGTTTCGGAAAAATATAAATATAATTTTTGAAGCTGTCGAGGCTAATAGTATGTTAAAGTATAAGAAAATCTTTTGAATTTAAGAAATTTTGTTCAGTCATCTTCAAACCTTTGATAAATATTGGCACAAGGATCTAGTAATATCCATATACATATGTATATTAGGGTTGATCCAAAATAAAAAGTGTTATTGTTTCCAGCTTAAATGAAAATTTATTTCATTATAAGATACCGTTTCTTTAAAATTTCGTCTTGACATTATCCTTGCGTGAGCTGGACCAGAATGAAAAAAGGTCCATTTTTCGTTTTTTTTCGATTTTTTTTGTATTTTTTCATATTTCTGCCAAATGAAAAAAAATTTAAAAAATATAAATATAAAAAAAATTTGGTACATGGTCCAAAAGAATATGAAATTTTGCAATTTTTTCACAAAAAATTTAGATATTTGAATTGTTTACACATAAATATTTAAAAAAAATAAGACCAAAATAATACAATATAATCCTCTAGCCGTTACATAGTGTCTACATTAGAGATTTTTTTTAGCAAGACAAACGTCAAACTTAACGCGAATTTGTGGAAGGTGGCAACAGTTGCACAAAAACAACAATATGACGTATTCATTATTGTTTTTTATATATGCCGTTTGACAACTGTAACAACCAAAATAATAATCAGATGTTTAACTAAGGTTACCTTATATATATTCGCACTGATTTTGACGTTTGTTTTGATAAAAATTTGCCTAATGTAGACACTAGGTTAACACGAAACGGGTTTTTTCCGTTTTTTAAAACTTGAACTAGTTAGTATTTTATACGAGTTTTTCGAAACATATTTTCCTTCATATACAAATGTTTCTATGTGATAAGGATTTAAATTAATTTAGCGTCAAAACACTTCATATTGCTACTAACAAAGAGAAAAATAAATTAAGTTTAAATGAAATACTTACAAAATTTATGCTAATAGGGGTATTTGTTTACAATTATACCAGTTAAGCGATATATACAGAGAGCGATTTTTTCTTGTGACTCACCAGTGTTGTCAGATTAGGGGATTTAACCTCAATTTGGGGATTTCTTTTGGGTAATAAGAATGAAAAATTTAATTTGGGGATTAGGGGATTTGTTGGGAATGAATTGCAGATTTTGGGATTTTTATTTCAATTCCATAATTTTTTTTTTAACTTAGGAAAAATTAAAAAACATAATATTCCGTCCGTTATTAATTTTTAGTAAGATATGCCAATTATTTATTCAACAACAGTGCAATGAAGACAATAAAAAATAACTGTTATACTAAATATGATATCATAAAGTTAAAAAATTAGTTCCAATCTCTGCAACAAGATGATTATTTATGAATTGGCTGAGAGGGTAATTTTTGATCAATTGATGATGATCATTATTATTATAAATATTATTATTATCCAAATTATTGTTATAAAATCAAATGTCTGTTTGTTTGTGATGCAATCACACCTACACCGCTGAAGCAATTGTAATGAAATTTTTATAGATTAATTTTAAGATAGAAGAAACTGTAGCAACTGCATGTTACTGAAAATGGACAAAATGTCGTTATTTTTCGCACTTTTATTTTTTTCGATGAAAGTGGAAGTTTTAACTGTACAAAGATGTATTTTACGTTTCATTCAATTTGTTTTTTATTAACTTTTACGATTCCATGCAACGCAGGGACATTCAGCTATTATATTATAATTAGTTACTTAATTTATCATGTTTTCGTACCTTTGATGAAATAAAAATTTAATATTAGGTATTTGCATTAACTATAAAAATAATGTAAATTATTTTTCTAAAAAGTATGTTGATACAAATATTAAAACGATTTTCATATAATCTCATTTTTTTGAAATAGGAAACTCAATTTTGGCTACTTAGGTAATTTATCTATATAAATCTGCAGTTCGAATAAAAAGTAGTCCCTCAAATAAAGATATTATTTTAGAGGAGATTTTTGGGGATAATATAAACAGTTATTTGAGGATGGGATATTGTTATTTGGGCAAAAAAATCTGCGAACCCTGTGACTTACAATAATCATTTAAGAGCTTATAAAAATACGCGTATTTTGATGCTAAAATCATTTAATTCCTTCTCATATATAAACATTTCTATATGAAGAAAAATATGTTTCGAATATTTGGAAGAAGAAGGAAGATATCTTCCTGGAAGAAATTTACACAATCTTTTCTTTTTATTATTTGGACGAAAATCATCAAAGCAATATTTTCCTTGCATTTGCTTTTGCATTTTTATTAGCTTAAAGTAAATTAGGCAATAAACAACAAAAAATGTACAAAATTTAATTTTTTTTTATTATTTTTATCCTCAAAATATCGCCCTTTTTTCAGGTGATGATAAGGTGATTATTACCTCCGCAATAAATTGATGATATCTCATTGAGATCATCTGGAAGAAATTAATGCAATACTTTTATTTTTCAGTAACAATTTTTTCAGTTGTCAAAAAATTATTCAAAAATGAAAAAATACTGAAGAAATTTATTTGTTTTTTAGTAAAAAATGTATATTTTATGTGAGCGTTTCAGTTTCTGTGCTTTATGATATTAAGATTTATGTGCATTTGTATTATTTTAAATATTTATATGTAAAAAATTCAAATATCCAAATTTTTTGTGAAAATCTGCTAAATTTCGGACTCATTTGAAACCGGTCCCAAATTTTTGTTATGTCATAAAAAAGGATCTTTTTTAATTTTGGTCCAGCTCACGAAAGAATAATGTTAGGACGAGAAGAAACGATATCTTAGAATGAAGTAAATTTTCGATTGAATTGGGAATATCGATATCTTATTTTCTCTCCATATAATCCGGTTCAACCTTATGTACCAGCAAAAAAAAAAAAAAAAAAAAAAAAAGAACTGAAAAGCTGAAAAAGCCATGATTTTAACATTGTGTTATCTTTAGAAGGAAGTACTTAGTGCTGAAAGAGAGCTGCAGAAGTTCTTTTTTTTAACCCATGGTTGTCATTGCTCTTTTTTTGTACTTCTTGTTCATTGCCTTGAAGCACTTCTCTTAAAACTATATTTATAAAATTTTTAAATAAAAATATGGTTTTAGTTTTGTATAATAGATAATAAAAATACTTTTCAATTTGTGAAATTCTTTTAGTGCAAAATATGCACTTAGTTCTACTTTTAAAGTGATGAAAAAGTTCTTTTTTGAAAGCACTTACTCGTTTTTTTTTTTTTTTTTTTTTTTTTTTTGTTGGGTATATAAAAGAGTAACGTTACTGAGTGATGACGACAGAAGGTAGAGGTATGAAATTTGAACTATAGTTTCGCCTATAGACATGTTCAGGACGAATTTCTCAAATATGGGTTGATTATAGATCAACTAAAACAAGGATGAGACAATGCGAATGATGGGAACAAAGTAAGAAGGTGCTGAAAAGAGCATCTAAAATAACAGATGTTGATATAAAGCTTATTACAAGATTTAAAACAATTATCGATGTACTTGTGTGCAATGAACAAATTGATGCTAGAAAATTTGGTGATTATGCGAATATATACAACCAAATATCCATGGAGAAATATGTCTGCAACAGTTCACAAAATCCTTTATCATGGAGAAGATGTCATTAAGTATCATTTAGTACCACTTGGAGATCTTTCTCGTCTAGAAGTGAGAAGAGGAAGCCCAGGAAAAAGGAATAAGGATTACAGATTTTATAGCGAGCATAATTTCATACTAAATGCTATACAAAAATTAAAAGCTAAACTTTAGCCTTAAATTTCTCAATAACTGCTGAACCGATTTTAATGAAATTAAAGCTGGAGAAAAATTCAAGAAAAAATTTCTCAATCAAAAAAAAAAAAAAATGTTTTTCCTAAAATATCTCTATCGATTCAAAAGTTACAGAGTTTTGGCCGATGAAAAATAATTCTGAGCCACGCTAAAATGCGCTCCATAGACCATTAACATCGGCCTTTCGTTTTTTTGAAAAAACTTTTAAGTGTCTTGTTAGTAAATGGACAAGTATCGTTCTCTAGTGAAGTATTATATATTGAGTAGCACATACATATTTCCACAAGATCTTAATAAGAAAATTAAGGTATCGGAACAGAGATGTAAGCCGACCGGCTCAAATGTTTATTTTATCAGCCAACGCTGATTTGGTTGGCTCATAACGGCTTAAAATCAGCCGCCGAACCTATTAAATTTTCATTGAAATTCAAAGCAAAAAGTAGTTAATGGAGTGGCTCCATCCGGTAATGTTTTTAATAATTTATGTTATAATGCGTCGCCAACGCTGATTAATAAAAATTTTGCCTCGGATTATTTCTCTGTATCGGAAGATGCAACTAAAATTCCGCTATGTCTGGGGTAGTCTAAAGACTTTAATGTACATTTTGTAGGTCATTCTGGAGTTCAGTATGTTTCTGTTAGAGTAATATGTTTAATAGGTCTCTTGTATTTGTGCGGAATCAAAAAAAAAAAAAGTTAAAATTATACCCCCACTTATTGAACTATTCACTCAATTCTTAATTATTTCAGAAAACTAAATCATCATGTTAAAGTAGCTCTCTGATTTAAACTCTTAAGAAAATCATTATTTCAACTGAGATTTTTATTTATACTCTTCAATATAGCATAATTGGGTAATTGTTTTTGTTACGTAATCTTTGAAAAATTCTAAGAAAATTCCCCCAAGGTACTATGGGTCTAAAATCAAAACATAGCTCCCGCCGAAACATAAAAATGCACTAAAGTGTCTTCTGGAGAACAAATTCCATGGCGAAAAATTTTAAAATATTTTTTCCATAAAAAGCTCAAAATTGCGTTTTTTTTTGAGACCCATTTCGGAAAAAAATCTAAACTTTTTGTTGGCCTAAATATATGAGACCTATGATTTTTCTACCGCTGGTAGGGAGCTACGTTTTAATTTTAGACCCCTAGTTTCTTTGAAATTTGCATAGATTTCGTTTTTCTATACGTTTCTTTTTTTCTTTCACCCTAACAGTTTGACACACTGGTGCATATTCCTATAAACGCATTCAAAATTTTAGTTTTTCTTTGAGGTATATTCGTTTCTATTAACTAAAATTGTTACAATAACTCGCAATATAAGTGTAATTTGTTTATGTAAGAAATATTTGTTTCTTGCTTTTGTTGTTTTCTTTAATTTCAGTGGAATATACCTATAAACGCAGACAAGAAAAATTTGTCTAAAAAGTTATTGCAAAAAAAAAAAAAAAAAAAAAAAACAAATTTAAAAGTTTTAACAGTTTTAGTTGTTTGTTTTACTAAGGGTAAGTTTCTGAAGACAACATATCTGTTCACTGGAAATATTTTTGTTTTAATTGGGAAATTTCATCAGCTGGACAGATGAGTAGAATAAAGTAATCTTTTCTAATGAAAAGAAATTCAATTTGGACGGTCCGGATTCATATTCTTGCTATTTGCATGTCTTGCGGTCGAACGAAATTCATATGTCGAAATGCAATTTCGGTAGAGGCAGTGTTATGATTTGGGCAGCCTCTTCTGCTGCAGAAAAATCAAAAATAAAATGGACAGTGCAAATTATAATTAACTGCTGGAAGATGCTCTTCTCTCATTTATGGATGAAAAAATGTATAAAAATTGCATATTCCAACAGTATAACGCTGCAATCCATGTCTCGAACTAATCTAAATCGTGGTTTAATGAACATAGTATTCCACAATTGGACTGGCCGGCTGGCAGTCCGGATTTAAATCGAATGGATAATATTTAAATGCGTAAGTTTTTTAAAAAATTAGTCAATGCCAGACCGAATTTTTGAAGTTATCTAAAACAAAGGTTCATCAACACATTATTAATAGCGCTAAATTGGTTCATTAGTTTAAGTGCGTATATAGGAAAATGCCATAAAAATAGCATTAAACTACTAAAAATGCAATGAAAAAAAATTAATCTACATTTTAGGTTTTTTGTTATTAATTTTTTAAGTGAAGTTAATAAATAATTTTAAAAATTAATTTGTACACCTTAATTATAATTAATTATGATGTGCATTTATAGAAATATGCACTAGTGTATATACTTTTATTTTGTATATTCTTGATCCTTAATGGATCGGTAATTCAAATTCAAAGATATTTGTTTGTATGTTGAAATCAACTTTGTGAAGATGTTTGTTAATTCAAATATATGTGAAATACATCAAGATATTGAAAGATTACCAAAATCGCTTTATAAGTGGAAGAGTCAAAAAATCGATTTCTAAAGGACGAGAGTTTTTTTTACAAATCCATTAGACATTTTCTCTATGTTTTTATACAATCCATGCAAACCAATTAATAAAGAGCTGAGAAATTATGGTTAAAAAAAATTAATAATAATAAAATAACCGATTTACAAATCTTGCTCAATAACAACAACAAATTTTTATTACTAAATAAATTAAGTGAATCACTTTATAAATGAGATACATTTAAGTCTCTATTAAAAAAAAAGAACACAAATCAGCTTAAATATTGTAAAACACTGTCTTAGGGTATCATTAGAACCCAACTTAACCGATCATAACAAACAATTCTTATTTACTCTTTAATAAACTCCCAAGCGTACAAATAAATCTCAAAAACTCTCCGTTTTTTTTTAAGTAAATAAATTTTTTGTTCAAAAAAGAATCCGTTGAAAACATTTCATTTTAGTTTGATTATAAATCTCGTCTGGGTAACATCGCTGACCAGTTAATTACTAAAACATAATAAAGAGAAAATTAAAAGAAAAAGATGAGACATTTATTAAAAATCATTTGCATTTTAGCATTTTTTTTATTATTTGTAGATGATTCTTTGTCTCAATCTAGTGAGTGTTTTTAAATTAAAAAACAATATAATAAATACGAGAACAAAACGAACTGTTTCTTATCATCGAGGACTTTAATGACCCACTGGCTTTGGGGGTTAAGAGAATTGAATAAATTATAGATTACAAGACAGAAAATAATATAAACACTAATCTTAATTAAAAAAAAAAAAAAAAATACTTAAAAGTTGTTAAACAAAAGTTATTTTATTTTTTCCATAAAATAAATAAATTAATAAAAAATATAACTTGGTTGTTGCGTGTTAAACTGTTTTTGAAGAGATGAAAGAAACCATGACGTTAATTAATTATATCATTAATAGTTAAAAACATTTAAAGTGGAAAGTTTTTTTTTCTGAACAAAATGTTAGTAAATACGGTTTTTTGTTTTTATAATTATTTAGGAGAAGATTGAGGATTTGATATTTATAACTGTCAGATTAAAACTGTACGAGTATTTTGTTTTTTAAAATTTCTTTACATTAAGTGATAGAAATCTCTAAAAATGAAATGTTAGATCTGTCAAAAAAAAAAAAAACTTCTAATTACTGTTACTAACAAATGTAATGCTGATGTTGGCGAAGCCTTGATAAACAAATTACTCGGTAACTAAGTACATGATATTACCAAGTTTTTGCTGGGGATATATTAAAGCGATAAGTTGTCTTAAACTCTGTATTAAATAAAATGTTTCTTATGCTTAAAAAAGACATTTAATTCTACCAAGAGTAGTGCATTTTTAAAGTGTTATTTATAAACAATTTTAAAAACCACATACGATTCTTTTAAGTCTTTTAATTAGTTATTAATCAGGGTTGCAAAGTTTAGTACTAATGCAATTTAGTTTTAGTGATTTTCTAGTGATTTAGAAATTTTTAAATTTGTTTACATTTTACGAATTTCGGTATAATTCCTAAACTAATTAAGAAATACAGTACGCCAACAAATAAATAACAAATTTTATATTGGTACTATTAGTAGTTAAATGGAATGGAAATATGAAGTGCTCACTCATTCTCACTCTTATTTGTCATGTATTTGTTTAGATATTTTTAAATCGTGTTTACATTTTAAGGAATTCAGTATTTAAAACTAGTTTCGTTGTATTGGGAGTTAAATGGTTTCATAGAATGGAAATATGTCAAAAATCCTTGTACGTATTCTTGTATTTATACCAGATAGATAAAATAAATACGAAGTAAGGAGGTCTTTAAAAAGGAAAAAGTTCTATCTACTCTATATATGTATGTATGTGCATACATACATACATACATACATAAAAAGATAGGTCCATAAATGGCAGAAATTTTGTTATTAAAAAATATTTGAAAACATTTTCAGTAAGTAATTAAGGGTTTGCATGATTTAAACTCCTGTAACTTTTAGACCAATAAAGTTATTTATTTAGCTTTTTCGGTATTAAATAAAACATCTTAAAATAAACAAATTATATTAAAAAAAATTACCTGATATCTTTTTTATTATTTAAAAAATTATGCAAAAATGATAACGATAATATTGTGAGTATTTTTCATATTTTTGATAGTTTTTCACAAGGTTTATTAATGTGTAAAATTATAAAGTAAATAAGTATTGAGCATGAAAAAATCCATGCACACTTTAAAGTTATAACTCTTACTATACGTGAAAAAATTAGTTTCGTTAATTTGCTTATATTTGTTATTATTCCCATTAGCTATGTGTTAAATATTGATGTAATAGCATTATTAGTTTTTCTTAAAATTAAAATTTAACAAAATTTATGCAAACGCATAATTGAAATTTATAATAAAACAATTGCTAGGATTGTGGGCGAGTAAAGAAATGCAGTCTTTCAGTCATAAGAAATACAAAGAGTTGTCATGATCATCGAAAAAGACCCTGATTTACAGACGGTAGGATCGCAGATAAAGTTATACGTATGTTAAGGAAAATTATCTACTTCTCTGGATGAAATGCGATTCATTTATTCAATCAAATTTTATCAGAAAAGTTTAAAAAAAGGTAGCCTGAAGACCCACAAAGCAAAACAGTTTCTGATAGGAATGCTAGATAAAATGTGGAGGCGAAGGAGAGGACAAAAATTATTGAGCTTCATTTTTTTTTTTTCAAAAATAGGAATGCGTCTATCATAACAAAATCCACGTAAAGGAGTGCTCCTGGAAAAGATTCCTTTCTATCATTAGAAAGCACAGCGAATTCTATTTTTGCTGGCTTGATATAGCATCTCATCATTACAACAAAAAAGTAGCTGAGTGGTATCAAACAAATATTAAATATCTGTACAAATTTAGACCAATCCACTAAACTGTTCAAAACTCAGTCTATATGAAATGTATTGGGTTATAGTAAAAAATATTTAAAGAACACTTAAAGCTAAGCAAAAAAATAAATAAAATTTAAATAGAAGTGGACCCATTAAAAAAGAAAAAAAAAAAAATAATAACCGAAAACACAATAAAGATTATATTTAGGGTATTCCAGAAATTATTAAATATTTTAGTAAAAACGAGTAAAAAATTAATTCTTATTTTAAATTTAAAAGTAGAATATAATGGTCTTTAGCAAAAAAAAAAAAAAAAAAATCAAAAAGATTAACTTATTGGTTTCATTTTTATAAGCTGAATTATATGCACTCATTTTTTCGTGCGCACTCCTTAAGTGAAATTTAAAATTTTAAGATTTTATAAAAATGTTCAGCTTTAAATTGTGATAATTTTTAGGCCTCCTCGCGAAAGTGATTCACGCCAATAGATTTTAAATGCTGAAATATTGCTTTTTGTTCGTTCAAAGCGCTACACAGTGTAAAATGTGGATAATCTAGCTGGCCAAAAGTCGGTTTCTTCAGTTTAAATTTTAGTAAATATTTGAATCATATTTGACAGAGAACATCTTACCGATTAGGCATATAAAAAAGTTCGTATAATTTGTTAACAGTAACAATATAACGGTACTTCAAACCTGAATGTTTTTGAAAGGATTAAATATAACAAAATAACTACTTAAAATTACACATTTTTGAAAGGGTATAACTTTTGATTGGAATAATCTTTTTTTTTTAATTCATTTTTCATTTTAAAGTATAGCTTCCTCACTTTTAATATCAGATAAATTCGTTTATAGATTTTAAAAAACATATTCAGTGCGATATAATTAAAAAAATAACTTTTTTCGGGAAATTACTAGAGCAAAATAAATTTCCATAAGTTATGACTTTTTGGGTCCATTACAGTCCATTCCCAAATTGGTTTCAAATTAAAGGTTAAGTTATCTATTTTAATGTACAAATTGAATTATTTACCGAAACTTGCCGATTTTGTAAAACATATATAATGAATGATAAAACCTCATACCATGAATTAGACCAGGGGTTCAAGCAAAAGTTTCACGATCCCCTTGAGACATCACTACTTGAGAACGACCCAGCAAAATTTTTGTCTAATAAGTAAATACCAAATTAAAGATTTGCAATATGATTTGAATGTTTGATATCAAACATAGACCAAAGGTTTAAATTTTAAGTTCCATTTTTGATTAAGATTGAAATCATAAAAAAATGGTGTTTTCTCAAATTGATACCTACATTTTCAAATCATTCTTAAACCTAAAAATAAATTAATATTCAAGACAAAATATTTGTTATTTCATATCTCATATTATACTTAATTCACTTATAAACTTAACTCAGAATTTCCAAATTTAGGGAAATATTAAATTTATTACATTTAAAATTTGTTGAAGCTTTATTAATAAATTATTTTTAAAATGTAAAAGATTCTGTGTAATTTTTACAATAAGTGAAACAATATCAATAACAAATATTATACATAAAAGAAAATTATAAACTTTTTTTATTTTTCTCACAATTTTTGATTATTTCTGACTAAAACCTGCAAAAAGTTTGTATCAGTTTGATAACTAATACTGAATACAGTAGGGTTAACTATTGTATGTAAACTTCTTTATTACAGGTGGATCGAAATGCTATGGTTAAAGATGCGAGGGGGTACCAATCTGTAATAAAGAATTAATTATAATTACTCCGTTTGGGTTGGAGTAATTATAATTGTGGGGGTTGGGAAATAAAGAGAAAATTTTGGGGGATTAAATTAGTTTTTTTTTTTTGGGTAGCTGCCCAGCAAAAACTTTGCTTTCCTGGTAAGCTAGCAGGTATAATTGGAAACAAAAATAAACTACTTATTTTTTGCCTGAATAACTAGTTATTTTTGTTCGACTTGTCCACAAATTCATGTAGTTATTTTTTGACTCTAGGGGTACTCAAAAATATGTACCTAAACGAAAACAAAAATAAAAAAAAAAAAAAATTTCCCGTCATTCGTTTTTACTGACTAACGTCTTACTCAGTACACCATCTCGCACATAGCATCCTAAGCGACAAAAATTCTATTTAGTGCAAAATATCTTTTTAGACATTTTGTTATAAAAAACTAACAGCTTCAGAATGGGGTTGAACCAACAACCTTCTGGTTGTTAATCCGGCACTCTAGCCAACTCATCCACGTGATTGCAGTATTACTGTTCTATTATACTATTGAGTACTTATTAATGTAATACAGAGTAGGCAAATAATAATGACGCCTTATTATCAAGAAACTACTTTAATAAGTAGGTGCCATTAAGGAAAACCAAAAAGTTTTTGCTGGGTGGTTCTTGTAGCATAAATTCTTACCTTTTGTTTTATAGCCAAATAATGGGGTAAATAGTTTAGTTTTTTCAGCACAAACAATTCCGTTTCTTTTATTGATTTTTCATGGGGGTTTTTCTTCTTTTTTTTAAGTTCAATTTTAAATTTCAAGTAATTAAGTTTAAGTAGAGTGCAACGAGATGCTGCGTATGACGGATGAATTGCAATTGAATAAAAATGTATTTTTAAGATGTTCATGAGTCGTATCTTCCTTTGATCTTGTATTTTTTAACGAAAACCGTTTATTGCAGCGAATTTAAATATCACGCGTTGCCAATGGTGGGGAAATATATCTTACGTTATTATTAATGTTAAAATTATAAATTACAATTTAAGTGTCCAAACCCAGTTTGGACAAATACAATTTTCAATTTGTCAATTCCTCTTTTTGTCAGGAAGTTATTATTTGATATTTGTTGTTCAATTTGGTATCATCAATTTAAGATCATACTTTCATATTTAAAAAATCATTTGGAACTTTGAATAGGTTGATTTAATAGGACATAATTGATTTAATCATTCACACTGATATAATTATAATATTATCTACTTTCGATCCCTATATGAATTGATCAATTTGATGAAATCTTTTGTAAATTTCAAAACATTTTAATAAGTAAATATGTAAATATATATATTGGCCCTTAAATAAAAATGTTTTATATCTTGTGTTTAAGTAAATGGTCTTTGTGATTCCCAAAAATGTTTGGTTTTTAAAGTGTTTTCATGAAGAAATGTACACTTTGTTGTTAAAGTAGTGCTACGGTTGTTTCACTTATTAGCAATATAAAAAAGTATTCTCAAGAAAAGCTCAGATTTAATTTTTAATTTAATTTTTTTAGTATATCAATTATAAAAATATAAATGTATACATATAATTATTATGTACGTGGACACGTCTATTTTCATAAATTCTTATGGTTTTTAGTTTATTTTTAGGCAACGGTCTTTTTCAGAGGTATGTGAGGTGGGCGTGGCAACTGTACAATTTTGCCCGATTTTACTTTATTTTACTTTATACCAAAATTCATAGGTATATCTCCATTACTTTCTAAGATATTTAATTTGGCTCCCTAAAATGCAGTCAATGTGCCAAGAAAAAAAAGTCAAAAAAAAAAAAAAAAAATTTAGTCGAACTTTAAAAGTTTTTGTATTTTTGTCCATATGATGCAAACGTACCCCCGTAAAATTAAAGATTTATATGTTTTAAACAAATATCCAAAATATTTCGGTTTAATTATTTCGTTCATGTGAGCGGGACCATTTTTAAAATACCTCCAAAAATATGATTTTCCATCAAGAGTGTACATATTTTTTACTCTTTGTTAAAAAAAATTACAACATATGTTACACAAATAACGTTTAATACATAATGAATAAAATAAGTTTTTATTTATGCGAGTTTTCATTCTCGCAAAATAAAATTTTTTGTAAAATTTTCTATGATTTTAATTTAAATACTATTTTATTAAAGTTTGCATATTTTGGACATTTTCCTTCGTAATTTATATTTTATTGCATCATTGGAAAGGTCTTATTCAATACTATTTATTTAACCCTTTAGTTGCTCAAGTAATATTTTGGGATTTCCAGTCCATAATTGGTTAAGTTAATTTTTATGTCAAATAAATGGTTAGTTAAGAAAATGGATATCACCAAAAGCATAATTTTATTATAAAAGCTATAAATTCGTGTAAAATAATAACTAAATTTCAAAAATTTTAAAAGAAACTTATTATATTTTTCATAAATTCATCTACATATATTTAAGTATAACAAATTCTTCTACGTGATTTATTTGCAAACATTGCTAATTTAACTTTTTGGGAACCAAAAGTGACCCTCTTGCTTTTAAAGGGTTAATTAAATGTAATCTTCAATAGTGTCAGGGTATACCATTCCAATGGTAAATTAAAACCCAATATATGTTGAAAAATTTTCGAAATATATAAAATTATATGTTTAAATAAAGAATATACTCGTATGACAAAAGACGTTAGTAAAATTTTAATAATCCTCAACTGAAAAGAAACATAACAATTATTTAAATGAATATTCCAGGCTTTAGCATGCGTCTATTACAATTTCAAGTTAATTTTCTTTTAACGAAAATTTTGATAATGATATTGAAAAAAAATGTATTTTTAGAGGTGTTTTGAAAATAGTCTAGCTCACGTAGATTTAAACATTCAGAATCATATAAGAACAGACCAATCTTCATTTCTAGAGGGGTAGAGGGTAATGTATATTTTATTTATTTACTAATTACAATACAATTACAAATTATATTCTAATCCTAACGAACGGGGGTAACGAAGACTATGTGTGCTCGTTGTAGTGAAACAAACCAGAATCTATGGTGGGAATCGAACCCACAACCTCCAGACTGACAGTCTAGCTCACTACCAACTAGGCCATCGGGGCACCCAAATTTAATGTATATATAAAATTTATAAGTGTAAAAATATATGTATCCTTAAAAAAAAATTATGTAAAAACAACCCATTTTTAATTTCTTATAATATTATATGAAAAAAGTTGAAAATTATAGTATACCCTAAGTATTACTGGGTTGAACCAATTTTCGGCAAACACATTTGTTTTGATGAATGCAACAGGAACCGCCTTGTGGAGCGCTAAAAAATTTTTTTGAACCAGTCTAATACGCCTATGGGCCATTATCAACAATTTTTGATTTTAGGCCTTAAAAAAAATATAATTATCAAAATCTACTGAGTTATTCAAATAGAAGTCATGATATTTTCAAAGTTTTCGAGTAAAATTTTAAAAATTACCTTTATGCTAAAAATTGCAATTTTTAAAATTTTGCGAAAAATTGGATTCGCATATAAGTTATTTCTTCATATATTATTCGAAAATATATATTTTATCAAAGTTTATTACAAAGAAATGCTATTTAATATTATGATTAGTTTTTAAACCAAGTATTTTTTTTTTTTTTTGGTCCATAACTTTCGAAATTTTTTGATGAACCTCTAAATTTCCATTAAACATTACAAACAAACACCTACTAATTATACCAATTATATTTAATTTCGTGGTACCCATATGACATGCCTCAGGAAAATGTGTTTTAACAAAAGTGTCAACAATTTTGTTTTTTTTTTAAAGCGCCTACGATTTCAATGTGTGAAATAACAAAAAAATTAAGTTCACACAGTAATCCATGCTATTCCATTAGAAACTGTGAATGTGCTTCGTGAAAAACTGATTAAAAAAAAAAAAAAACAAAAAATTCATCTTGTTTTCCAAACTTTGAGACTATCTACTGCGTTGACTATTTAGGACACATCAACGAGATATAGCGCAATATACGTATAATTACAATAAATATCAAGCCCTGTTTCAAAATTTGTAATCCGTTAAGGGGTGCACAAAAAACAATTTTAAAAATTAAAAAATATCGACATAAAAATTCGACCACACTATGTAAAATCTATTCGAATTTCCAACCGTTTTAAAACCGTTTTTTTTTCGGTTTAAGTAGTGTTGGTTGTTTCAAAATTTTTATTTTTCAAATGTCGAATAAACCAGTTTTTTTTAAACACCTAAAACGGTTTTAAAAATAACATTTTATTTAAAAAAATATACGTACTAAATCTAATATTCGAATGGAAATTTAGGAAAAATTTTTTAAATAATTAATATTCATACAGAATAATTTCTTGTTATGTTTTATTTACCGGGCAAGTTAACATATCGACGAAAAAATGAAAATGTGCGCTTGAAAAGGCTCTGAAAAGTTTTATAATATGCAGACCAATTCATGTGTTTTATAATATAAATATGAATTTTTCTAACTAAAATTATTTTCGATTCTTTATAAAAAAAAAACTAAAAATATATTAAAAATATAAGTAAATAAGACATAGACGTGATATTAGTGACTTCTGAATTTTTTTATTTACAATTATGTTAGAAGTGTTTAAAAAAATATTTTATACAGATTAATTAATCAAGCACCAAAAAATCACTAATAAATTACGTTTTTGTTAAGAAAACTAATTTTTGTATTCCTTATAAGCAGAAACAGGAAGTTCATGCATTTAAAAGTGTGTTTTAGGCGCTTAAAATATGCAATACAAATTTTAAAATATGCCGTAAAAACGAATAAAATAAAAACAAACAGAGAAGGGGCTTAATGCCTACTATGCATGCAGGAACTCTATATGGAAGAACTGGGATCTCAAGGCGATAGTTGTATGTTGGATATACACATCGGTTGTGAGACTTATGCTCACTTATGGATGTTCGGTCTGGTAGGAGGCATTGAGAAAAGCAAGTTATAGGAACGTTCTCTCTAAAGTTCAGAGATGTGCTTCAATTGGCATTACAGGTGCCGTGGGAAGTATACTTCGGGCAGCACTGAACACCATTCTCCACTTTCTTCCAATTGAGGAGTTCGTGAGGGGAATGCTGTGCGGAACTTATTTAGACTGAAGGAATTGGGATTAACAGGGAACTTCACAGCGGGGCATATGAGTATACTTGACAAAGTGGAATTTGATGATCGGACATTATCCTTGGTCGCCCAAACGGATTATGTCGCTACTATAATTGACTTCGGGGCTACTCCCGTTATCGAAATCCCTAGTAGGGACCTCTGGGCTGGAGCTGAGAAGCTCCATGGAGGTTGTGCTGTCTTCGCAGACGGCTCGAAGATAGAAGTAAGCTCAGGGGCGGGTGTCCACTTTATGGGAACGGATATCAGATATTGTCTGATAGTTCAGCGTTTTTCAGGCAGGAATTCTAGGCATTTACAAGGCCCTAAGATTACTGGAGGAGAACGTTGAAAGGAACACTATGTATGTGGATAGTCAGGTAGCACTACTGGCAATGAAATAGCCGATGAGGTAGTTCGCAAAGGCTCAGAACTGGACAGATCTTTTATGGAGGTATAGGTTAGGATACTAATTGGGTCATATATCATAGCCATAAGGGAATGGACTTTAGGGCTAACGAATCATGCTTGGAGGAATAGGACGGAGTGCAAGGTATGTAGATCGTTTTGGCCTAGTCTTAAACTAGCAGATTCCAAACATCTTCTGGACATGAATCGTGGGAATCTAAGGGCCATTGTGGGTATGATTACTGGTTACTTCGCAATAGGGAGTATGACTAGTAAGTGAGACATTGGCACGTCAGGCATCATCTCACGATGTGGAAGAGCTAGAGACAGTACAGCATATACTCTGTCATTGTGTAGGGCTTCAGCGTAGTAGATTGAAGTGGTTTGGAAGCCACATGCTACACGAACTAGAGGACTTTACGGGCAAAGGATTTAGTAATCTTATAGCGTTCGTAATGGGGTAGTCGTTATTGATTGATGGGCCTTAGGTTTCACATTTTTCTTTTATTTTATTATTCTATTGCCTTATCTCACTAAGGTCTCTCTTTTTCTTTTAGCCTTCTTGGTATTTATAAAGGGATCACAATGGACCGATTGGTCTCTTGATGGAGGCATGAAGACGCCGCCTTTTTAACCTAACCTAATCTATTTGACTTTTTGATTGATTTTTATAAAATTATATTACGAGTGGTAGTTCTATACAGCTTTTCTGCTCTCAGAAGGAATACTCTCATTGTAGCTTCTTTATAAAAATTTACCAGTTCTTTGTTGTATTTTAAAAATGGATGACCTCCGAAAAAAAGTTTTTTATAGTACATAACTCGATATTAAACGAACTTGTTCTACTTTCAGATGAATGTCTAGTTTTTATACCTTGAGAGGCTGATTTATATCCGTGTTTAAGGCTATCCAAGTGCGATTCAATAAAAACTTTTTAAATGATATTGTTTTGTCGAATATTTTACAGGACATTGCTTCGATACGTGTTTGACATTTTCATTAAAAATAAATACATGCAAAATTTATTATTATTTATTTATTTTTACTAAACGAACAATTACAATATGTACGTTACACTAACAATAAATATAGGTATATCAAAAGATTTAAAAAATAATAGAAAACGAAATTATTTATTCTGTGAAATTTCGGAATCTTAACAGGAGATGAATAAGGCATCTTGTTACCTTGCTTTATGATAAGAGATCAAAAATCGTCGTTTTAATTTTCCCAATATTTGCAATAAAAATTTATATTTTTGCCACAAATTTCTGAATAACTCCGAACAAAAATAAAGAAAAAAAAAATCAACAAATAATTTTAAGATAATTTCCAATTCTTGATTGTAAGCAAATTTATGAAAAAATTAAAAAAAGTAAAATTTTTGTAAATTATATATATATATATATACGAAATACGCAAAATGGAATTATATATATATATAATATATATAACAATAAGATTAGACAAATATTAAAGTAACAATTATCTTGAACGAAATACGGAAAATGGAATTAGTTTTTTCTCATTTAACACCTTACAAACAATTTAAATATTTAAGAGTTTCTTAATTCCATATTTGTAATAATAGCTTATTTAAACCTTTAAAAGAGTTGTATTTAAAAGAGGTCTACCTTCAAAATCGATTTCGAAAAAAATTGGGACATGTTTTTTCCATATTAAGTCATACTTTTTGTACATACTGTATAAAATTTAGTCTCATTTTTAATGATTATTTTCTTAACTTAATTAAAATTTGTTACTTAAGACAATTATATTATTTAATCAATTTTAACTTGAATTGTTGAATTTTTTAAAAAAATACAGTATTTTGATGAAAATATTTAGTTCTGCAAAAAACCGGTTAACCGTTTTTTTCGGAATTTCTTTTTAGTTCAACTATTCGAACTATTTGAAAACCGATTTCTGCAAAACGTCGAATAATCGATCACCCTAATATGTAACTGTTGAAAGTCTGTTCAATGACAAAGAAGGTGCATAATTTATCCACAAAGTTCGATTAGTTTATATAAAATCAAATAAGATCAAAAAGTATACACGCACGAACAAAAAGTGTAGAAGAATGGAAAGAAAACGTCAAGTAATTTCAAGCCCTTTTTCTAAGTTTTTGAACATTGAAAAATAATCATGTTTATAAAATGAAAACTATGGTGAAAAAAAAATTTGCTCTCTATTAGTTTCAAGTCTTGTGAATTCAGATCTGTAACCCGTTTCTTTAAAATAGTATTACCACAAAACTTATTAAGGATCAAAGTCAGTTTTAGCCAGGTCAAAAATGTTTGATAATAGCCCATATATGGATGCTTTAAAAAATAGGGGCAAGGGTTATAAGTTGTAAGTATTGTGCTCGTCATGAGTACCTCTGATAGGTGCATGTCTGCATGAGTCTTCATAATTAAGTCTTTGTATCACGTTAAGATAATTATTACTATAATAATTTCAGTATACTCTCGGATTACACTTTTAGGAAACCCCATTTATTTTATAAGCGAGTGTACTTCACCTTATTATCATATCTTGTTCTGAAGAGAAGCGTATTCTAGCTATGGCGTTCTAAATTTAATGAAAAAAATACTTAGTTATCATTTACTATTTTCCAATTAGTTTTAAACTGGTCGGGCAACATAAATTATGGACTCGTGTCTGGTCGCATATTCTGGCCGTTTTTCGTTTAAATGGTCTCTTCAAATCGATCAACTGTACAAGTATATTTCTGCTATTTTAACAGCTCATAATAGAGGACATATTTCCAATTCCACAAAATACAAATAAATAAATATCTTGATGTCATGAATATTCGGCTTTAGTGTTAGTTTTACTGGTTGGTGGGGCTACACATATAATTTTTTGTGCTTTGGATTATCATAATGGATTCACTTTTCATCTTCTGTAACATTTCGATACATAAAATGACTTCATTTTGTGACACTGAAGCAGCATTTAAGACATGCAAAATCGCTTTTCGACGTCTCATGGCTTGATTTTGAATGAATTGAAGTGCTTTTAAACATTTGAAAATTGTTGCTTTATTTACTCCTAATAATTCTGCAAGCACTACTTGCATTTGGCACTAGTCTTAATTTTCATCTTAAAACTTTTTCGGTTGGTCGGGAGTTTCTTATCATCTACGTTGATAAGCTAAAACATGATCTCCATAAACTTCTACCAAAATACATAGTGGTTTTCTTCAAAAAAATAATAATGCAGTGAAACTTTCCCCAAATGCTCCTTTTTGGGTACGAAACTCCCCATCTTCAAAGCTTCAAAAAAATGTTTTCTAATATAGTTGTAAAAATGTATTGCTTGGAAAAAATACTATTAACACAATCTAGTGTTAAACAATGATACAAGAGGTTACATTAAGTTTTGTTACCCTTAATATCTGTCTGTCCTGATATGTCATTATTGTATACTTCCGTACTTAACTTTTTCAGTACTCTTTAAATTCCCCAAACTTGCCATCTCTGTTGCGAGAAAAAATACAAACACCTGTTGTAATTTAGACATAATTTTTTTTTATCACTGCAATACGTTGTCATATTCCAGTTTTTATTAAAAAGTTCAATCACGTTTGCTCGTGTTTAGTTTAAGTACGTATTCGTTCTTCCCTCTTAAAAATTCAATAATTACTTTAGGTACACATACACACTCACTGAATGAATTAGCGTCTTCTGCATTTTTTAACAATCTTCTTTAGAAGTTTTCAAGTATTTTTTTTTTTTTTTAATGAATGATGTTTCGATTTATTATGACAGTTTCTTAGTAATAATCTGTTGAATCTTAACACATTTTGTTGTAGTCTCAGAAAGTCTTGACCAATACAAGTATTTTGAAAGGTAGAGAAGTGATTGAAGTCTTTTGTAAAGTTTAAACATTTTAGGATGCATATCTTTAAAAGAATTTCTTGTATAGAATACTCACAAAAACATAAGAATTATTAAAATTTAAAAAAAAACGTATTTAAGACTCTATGTGTATGTTTGAAGATGTGCTAATGGCACAATGTTAAGTCTAAACCCTCTAATGATTTACAAAATGTACGTTAATGTTCAACCATTCCAGACTTATGCTCTAGTTTGCTCCTGGTAATTTTATACGTATATCTTCTTTTTATATATAAAATTCTCGTGTCACGGTGTTTGTAGTAGAACTCCTCCGAAATTTTGTATGTGTATTTTTTAGGTATGAAAATAGACGTAAAATAGGCCACAAGGGGTAAAAGCTCCCCCTCCCTATATCTTCTTATCTAATAAAGCGATTTTCTTGAAATTTGGCAGGCAAATAGGGTAACATGTAGGACGGTAGGTAAAATCGAAATTTTTAAAGCTGGGCGGAATGAACTTCTGAAATTAAAATAATTCACTTCATTGAAAAGTGTACATTTTCAGCGTTTTTGTCTATAAAAAGATCAAATGACAAATAAATGATACTAAACTGTGCACGTAGGAACACCTTTCAATAACACGTATTTAAGCTAACAGTACCATCAAATACCCCTTGACCTTTTTAATGCACGAAGCATATAAAAGTATAGCAGCGAAAGTCTTAAGATTCAAAATAATTTAGCTGCGAATAACGAAATGGTAATAATTTTAATATTGTGCTAATATTCGCGATCGTTATTTTGAATAAATTCATAATTTATTTGTTGCGAGGAAGATAGTTCCTATGCGCATTCTGGCGAATGCTTAAGCCAGCTCATCTGGAAACTATTTCCAATTACTTTAGAAAAACTAAAGATATATTAGAGTGTAAACTTTATAAACTCAAACAGAATTAAAGTTCTACACTAAAATATCAAGCTTAAACAAAGTCCAACAAACCATGAGTGTTGTTAAATTCTTTGGAACACACTAGAGTTTCCGAAACTGTATTCTATTTGTAGATTAAGGCCTTGGTATTTCAGAACATATATATGCTATTCTAAAATTATCTCTGTGAAGATCCCTTTAAGAAAAGTATACAATTTTATATGTTCTTAAGAAAAATTTTATTTTAGTGAAAAAAGGCTGTAAACACTTTTTTGACCAAAAAAACACAACAAAATCATCATTTTTGAAAATTTATATTTCTAAATCGTTTATTTTTGGACTCAGAAGAGACATCGACTTCAAGATTCTTTTATTCGATAGATAGTTTTTTTATATATAAAAAATCTAACGAAAATGTTGGGCCATATATTGAAAAAACTGGACCAAGATTTTGTAGAATTGAAGATAATTGAAATTTCAAGCGGTTAAATTTCCCACTGTGCACTGTTCGCTAACTGATCAGCTAGAGAAAAGGACAAGTATTCGAGACGTGTGAAAAGATTAGTCTGTATGATTGTATCTTAATCTGACCTTCCCCGAGTTTCTAATAGGCTACTACTTGACAGGATAAGAAATATCATATACTTGACTCTTCGGTAGCCAAGGATTCTGTAATTGGATATCATGTAGACCATAGAAGGATAAATTCTCCCTGGAAATAAGGATGTGTACAACACTAAACTCCTAAAGGATTTACAAGTCAATTTTAAGGAATGGTCTTAAATGTGTTATGGATTTGATTGCATTGAAACTAACATCTGTTAAGAAATATTTTACCCGATCTGGAACACACTATAGACATGGATTGGATGAATCTAAAGGGTTTCTTATAATAGTCTGGGTTCTCTAGCTATTTCGGAGTTTGTATTGATGTCCCTATTTGAACTTAAATTAGGGCGAACAAAGAGTCTATAAATCAGAACTTGTTGTAACAAATACATATTTTATTGATTAAAGAGAAAATACTAGAAACAAGTCATGGAACCACCTTTATTCTAAAAAGATTTTCCGAAGTATAATTTTTTTTACAAAAAAATATATAAATTTGCTTTAACTTATTTTGAATAGAAATTCAAATTCGAATTTAAATTATATTTAATTATTTTTCAAATATTTTGCACGCATTTATTTATCGACCAAATAACCTTCTCCTAAATTCCGACGACTGAAACTCAAATTAATAATGACTGTTTAGTATAATTGACTGGAAAGTAACTAGCAAATTATTATAAAGATTAGACAATTAAACTAAATTATTAACTACAAATAATTCCATTTCTCCTCAAACTACAGTTGCATTTCCCGACGGCAGTTGTGCAACTCCAGATGGTTTACAAGGCACCTGCATAGATTTATTAGAATGTCCTCCTCTATTACAAACATTGAAAAATGTCCAAAGAACTCCCGCGGAAACACTTTATCTGCAACAGAGCCAATGTGGAAAAAATGGTAACTCAGTGATGGTGTGTTGTCGTTATGATGGTGGAAGTCGTTTTAATATACCTACTCCAGCGCAACAAGCCGATAATTCACATCTATTGCCCAGTACTCGAGAATGTGGGCGTTCCTTTGATAATCGTATTTATGGTGGTAGAGCAACGAAAATTGATGAATATCCTTGGGCTGCTTTAATAGAATACACAAAACGTAAGTGTTTTTTTTTCAATACAAATTAATAAAAAAAAAAAATATAAAATTAAAATCTATTATATTATAGCCGGTAACAGTAGAAGCCATCATTGTGGAGCCGCTTTAATTAACAATCGTTATGTGATAACCGCTGCCCATTGTGTTACTGGTCGTGGTATACCTAAAGACTGGCGTGTTAGTGGTATACGTTTAGGTGAATGGGATCGTTCCACTAATGTTGACTGTGAAGTATCTGTAACTGGCAAAAGGGACTGTGCTGATCCTCATTTGGATGTTGGCATTGAAGAAATCACCTATCATCAAAACTATGATGGTCAAGCTTCAAATAATTTAAATGATATCGCACTCATACGTTTGGATCGTTATGTCAGCTTTACCGATTTTGTTAGTCCCGTATGTCTACCCGTCCAGCCGCATATGCGTTCTAAAACATTTGAAAATATAAAAATGGATGTTACGGGCTGGGGTACCACAGAAGAGGGTGGCAGTAGTGCTTTGAAATTAAAGGCTGGCGTAGATGGTTGGACTTTTGATAGATGTCGCCAGAAATATGCCACTAAAAGAATCTATTTACAAGATACACAAATGTGTGCTGGTGGTGAACAGGGTGTTGATTCATGTGGTGGTGATTCGGGTGGTCCTTTGGTGGTGAAGGAAAGATTGGACAATCGTGATGTCTATGTGCTGTCTGGTATAGTATCGTTTGGTCCAAAACCTTGCGGTTTGCCGGGTTGGCCGGGAGTTTATACTAGAGTTGGTGCTCACATTGACTGGATTACAAGGAATATAAGAGCTTAAAATAAGATAATACTAAGTGATTTTCATTTTGAAATTTATACCTATGTATATTGCAATTATTTTTAATTAAATCTAAATATACTCGTATGTAAAAGCGTAACATTACTGAATGATTGACTGGCTGACTTACTTACTTACTTACTTACTGATTCATTATCGCACAGCCCAAATAGAAACATTAGAACGGAACTTATCGACTCTGGAATGTTTAGGGGGTAAGAAGGGTAAAAAACGGGTAAATTTGGTAAGCTTATATTTTCTAGACTAATAGAGATACAAAAAAGTTTAATAATTATCGTTATTCATTTAAAAAATAATCGGACTTTCTTGAGAAAGGGTAAAAACTTTATTTTGGTACTTTTTTGGCACCCTATGTACCTTTTAATCCAGTAAAAGCAGAAATAAAATTTACATCGTATTCGTCGTATTCAAAAAATGACAAATACTAATTTGGTACTTTTTGGAAATTTGAAGGTTTAAGGGGAAAAAATCACACATGTTTTTGGTACATTTTTTATATTTATCGACAATTTTTAAATTAAAAAAACTACCAAATGAGGGATTATTCAAACCCTTTGGGACAATTTTGATAAAATTTGAAGAATTGGTTGATTCATTTAGTTTCACAAATAAGGTAACTGACTGAACGTTATTTGGAACTCGGGTACTAAGATGAAGATTAGTTATTCAAGGCAGATTTATATCTTTTGTGTCATATCTGTGGCATGCGAATTTAAACACAGAAAGCATTTTGAAAATTTATGTTGAACGGATCTGTTCCAGGGCGGAATATGAAAAGTGGTGTTTTTTCCTTGTAATGGTACTTTTATATATAATTTTTTTTCTCAGTAAATAAATAAATAAATAAATAAATAAATATATATATATATATATATATATATATATATATATATATATATATATAAGTTAGCTAATATGATTCTGAATGAATTAGAAATCAAGGAAAGTGGTACTTAATGGTTAATTTTAGTACTTTTTTTATATATTTTTGAGTTTGAATCCATAAATAGCGGGACTTACAGGTATTTATTTGTTCCTTTAATGGTACTTTCTGTATTTCGTATACTATGCACTTAAAAGCATGAAATTAAACGTGAGCTTGAGTAAATGTTTTGGCACTTTTTCGTCCTTCTAATGGTACTTTTCGTATTTTCTATATTATTGAACCTAGAAGCATGAAATTAAAGATACATGTTCCTATGTGGTTAAGAATTCACTAAGGGAGATTTTGTAGTACTTTTCTTTTTACAAATGGTATTTTTTTTAATTATCTATAATATTGAGCGTTGAAACATGATGAAGCGGTCCTGAGTGAATAAGATCCTATATAAAGTGAATTTTGTGATTCTCTAATGGTACTTTTCGAATTTTCTATAATATTGAACCAAGCAACATGAAGTTAGAAATACAAAAGGGGACTTTTTGGTACATTTTTGTTCTTCAAATGGTACTTTTTGAATTTTTTATAATAATTAACTTAGAAATATGAAATAAAATATATATGGTTCTACGTTGGTCACAAGCCTTCTATATCTTTTAAGCCTATAAACCCAGGTACAAAATAAGACACATTCTTCACTACTAAAAAATGAATAAAAGAAATAAATAATTTCATATTCTGTTACTTCTTTGGTACCTTACAATTCGTTTAAACTAACAAACATAGAAATAAATTTTAAAAAGTATTATTTTCTTACCATAATCATATGTTGTTGCTACTTTTTGAAATTCTTATTATTTAGTGGCTCAAAATTTTACTTTGTAGTACCTTTTTAACGAAAATATTTAAAAACTTTATTGTTGTTAACGTCGACATAACAGAAATTGTATGTATATCTCCGCAAAAAATATCTTTATCAAGTGTTATTTAATTCGGAACCCATAGAACCCACCTTTACCGATTTTGTTAGTCTCGTATGTCTACCCGTCTAGCCACATATGCGTTCTAAAACATTTGAAAATATAAAAATGGATGTTACGGGCTGGGGTACCACAGAAGAAGGTGTCAGTATAAGGTTACGATATCCCAATCCTTGGATGTTCCTTATTTAAATATAAATCTGAAGGCATGAAGTTAGAATCATTATGAGGTGTGATTGAGATGTTTGTTACTAATTTTGAGGGGCTGTACCTTAATTTTGTAGTTTAATTTTAGTTTTTTTTTCCATTTTGAATGTACAATAAATAAAGTTACCAAGTTTATATCTGGTCTATGTAGGAAACCCCCAAGTCTGCTAACGCAGTAGCAGGTTAAATGCTAGTACATTATAAAAGAATTTTAAAAAATGTATTTTGCCGAGAAAGTGTTTTTGTTTAACATTTCTAAGATTTAACTTGTCTGTTTTCGAAATTATAAATTTCTTGCCGTTTCATTATTTTTAACTGTGATCTAGGCCTCGTTCCAAATAAATGTACTTAAAAATTGCACTAGTTATTATTATTGCATTAGTTATTTTCTGTGATGACTGAAAACTATTCGGAGAAACTGAATAAATTCTGTATGTATTATATTGTAAAACCACTAAAAAGTGTGCGGATGATCTTCTTCGATCCTTGCCTTTTAGAGGACTTTCTATTAGTAAACCAGTGTTCTGGTTAGAAAATACCGCAGAAATTTAAAAATATATGTTAGGTGTTTAAAAGTTTGAAACTTCGTGCGTAATGGGTATTAGATCTCATAGCCTCAAGGATGATCAGTATCTATTTTATTCAATTTCGGTTTTTTGAATTAACCATATCGGTCCATAACATAGGCAAAAATCTGGAAAAATTATTAAAAATATACACACCCACTAAAATATATTAAAAGCATTGCAGTGACCATCAGTGTTGTTGTTTTTTGTATAAGCAAACAGTAGTTGTTGTTTGTATATACACTAGAGAATGTATACCGTGATTTCCCGTTTCGGGATTCCTGGGAAATTTCCAATTTTTCATGTCCCATTTTAAGCACTTAAGTGGAAGAAAACTTAGTGAATTTTAATAAGAACTTGTATATTAAGTAATTTTTTAAATAAAATTGAACTTAAAATAATCAAATCCATCAAGGAACTATATCTTAACGACAATGTCATTAATTAGTTTTTATGTACAATTCCTTAGATAATATATTTAGGGTGAGTCTATGGCATGAACTCATCATAATAAAATGTGAGCACTAAAAATCAGCAAGCGAAAGGGTGCAACTGAACGAAAGAATCTTGTAGACTTTTTAAATATACGCTATAAATTTGTCAGCAGTATAGATAACATGCGGAATTTGTCTCATAGAAATTTGACAAAACTTTAAGAAAGTCAAGAGAAAAAAAAAATCATTAATTATTTACATAATTTTCAACTAGAGAGTTTCAGAAACTATTCTCTGTTATGTATGAGATCTATACTATAAAAATACTATGAAAATAAACACACGCTTTATAAGGTATATAGTAAGGGAAATTTAATAGGCAGCAGAATGCAGCTTAGGGTGGTCCAAAATTCTTTTTTGCGAGATACTTTTAAACGTACTTATATCATTTATAACTTCTTGGTCAAATTTCAACTTTCTACGACAATCGGAATAGGATGAAAACAAATCTTAACTTTTTCCCCACCAATATTAGCGATATATACATCAAACGATAACCAAAGAAAAATTATTTTACTCACATTGTCATTAAAAAACTCATAAAAAGTTATGTCGAAATAAAAAATGTATTATAAAATGTAATATCGGTTTTATATATTTTTATTTAGTTTTATTCATATATCATTTAATATTAATAATATTGATATCAAAAAAATTTGTAACGTGGTTTTGTCGTCGGCTGAGGTAGTTCAGTTGTGTCCAGGCTCGATTTACGGGATCCACGGACCTTAAGTAAGAAAACAATTGGTTTACCCTTTCTGGGGTTCAAATATACAGTGTATCTTTATTTAACAATTCAATGTTTTAGTTATCGATAATAATAAATATAAATAAATATTTTGCGTTAGATAAATTACTGGCAGCACGATGATACATAGGGATTCAAACGATTACTTCTCAGGTAATTCGGATTCTAATACAGGTAGATGCGGGTTGACGATTCGGTTCCCTCGAGTATTATGCAAGCTGGATCGTTTATGATGCTAGCACGATGATACGTAGGAATTCAGTCGGGTACTTCTCAGGTAATTCGGATTTTTTTACTGGTAGATGCCAGGTTCAAGATTTGGTTCCCTCGGGTACTATGCAGCAGGCCGGATCGTTTATGATACTTAGAGATATCTTACGAATACTAATTTAAATAATATAATTCCTTAAAACTAGGCTACAAAATTCAGACTTAATCTAAAGAGAAACAGTCAACCGAAGTTACTGTGCCAAAACAGTCATCCGAAGTTGCTGTGCCAAAACAGACAACCGAAGGACGACCGAAGTCGCTGCGCCAAAAACAGTCAACCGAAGTTGCTGTGCCACAACAGACAACCAAAGTTACCAGTCAGCACAAATCCGCTGTGTCCGAAACAGTCAACCGTGCAAGGATCCGAGTACCAGAGGAACAGAGGCTGATTTCACAATACCAAATGTTTTGGGAATAAGGCAGATTATATTGTGAGATCAGCTGTCTTAGTTTTTGGCAAATTGTGTAGCGCTCGAATCGTAACTACTTCAACCAACCTTAGAATACTTATATGAAAAATTCCGTAAACTAAATGCGAATTATTAATTCTCTATAACATATGATGGTTGGTAGCTATGGTAAATACATTCATGTATTGGTATAAACTAATGTAGTTACAGACGAGCAAAAGAGTGAAATGTTAATGGGATACAGATATGTAAAATAACATAATGAATATAAATATTATAGGTATGTCGTAAATTTAACTATCTATTAAACTTTGTTATAAATTTCATAAAAATAACCAAAACATAAATGATCGTGGAACACCCTGTTCCAATCATCGTAGGAAGTTGAAATTTTGACAAGATATATTATATGATATCCCCTTTCATAATTTTAGGTACGTTGAAATGTGCGATACCCTATGGTTATTTTTATAGAATGTTGGTCTACCTTATTGAAGTTAAAAACAATTTAATACTGCTTGAACTCACATTTGAATCGGAAAAAGCTATCATGAGCCACTAATCTTTAGGTATGGTCAGATTATGGAAATATTTGTCAGAAACTGACAAATATTTCTTTGCCGTAATGTGACCATAAAATATTTTTATGAGGCAAAAACAACAAATCAACTGATAAAATTTGATAGCAAACAAAAAAAAATAAAAAAATATTTTCCCATTATTTGATTTTACAAAATTTTTAAAGTGAAAACAATATCAAATAACAATTTTATTGAATCTAAATCATTAAAATGTAAAAATGTTATAGCGCATCTTATATTAGATTTATACAGGACGATATAATCAAATTGTAAGAATAATTATACCAACTATCTTCTAAAGATATTCACTTATCTTCTTTTGCACATATTGTCGATAAATATTTTTCTGGTCCAAATGTAAAATTTTCAATGGGGCTATAGAGAAAATTACAATCGCAAACTGGACACATAACTGAGCAAAGACTTCAGGCACATAACTGATTTTGGGCAAGTATAGGACTGTCTCTACAAGTTTTTGTTAAAATTGGATAATATTTTCAAATAGCACCCATATAAGTGATATAACGAAAACACAGAAAAATTATGACTATTTATATGCGTGCTAGACCTAAATGTGGTTTAATTTTAATAAAATTGGTAATCGAGAAATGTGTTTCATTTTTTATATTATATTTTTTATATTTTTGAAAACGAACTTTTTCAAACAGTGTTTTTCGAAAAATTTTTTGAGAATTTATTTTTTAATTGCTACCGCTGTGACTGGAAGTGATACAAAAAAAAAAAAAAAAAAAAAAATAATAATAATAATTTTAATTCCACGAAGATGATACAACTGTATCCTCAGTTCGCGCGACATTGGTAAATTTTGAGAGATTGCTTAACCCTCTAACGGTCAAGGCTGCCTCATGGCATCTTTTCTTATTTTTATATTTTTTAATAATTTATATTTCAACTTCTTTTTGTATGCTTATTATTTGATTAATTAGTTGACATAATAAACTAACAGCCGTATTCCAAAAAAAAAAAAGAATTATATAAGACACAAAATACTTAATACACAATTTAGCCCTTAAAATCTTTATTTAGAAAATTGTATTCAAAAAACTGTTAGCAATCTACTTTAACTAATAAACTTGTTTTTGTTTATGTAGGCAACCTTTCTCAGTTTCTCTCTCATTTATATTGTTAATGTTGTGAATAGTTAGAATAAATTATTCGTTAACTGTTCTATACCATTATTATTTTTGATCTTCTAGTACGTTTTTTATGATAAATAGCTATTTAAATAAAAATATGTATAAATGAAATGCTTTTATTCGAATAACGAATATTTCGTGATAAAATCAACATCACTAATTCATATTTAGTTTTGTTTACATTATTTTTGTTGAAGTTTTGTTAAAATTTAAACTATTTGAATCATTTTTTTTTTTCTGTTAAGATGCATAATTTTTTACCTGGAGTTGATAAAAGAGATTAACGGCACCTTAAACTAAGACTTTTAGATATTAATGTACTATTTAGAATTACGTGGAAACATCAAACAACGAAAAAGTCGAACATAAGTGATTGTGGCGAATATTTGGTTGACATGCGTGCAGTCGGAATGTTGGTATTTTAATCCAAAAGCACCCAAAAAAGATTTTTATTACAAAATGGCTTAAATGGAACATATGTGCAGAAAATATTATCCTGTCCCGGAATTCAATTTATACGTTTTTAAATAGCGTTATTGGCGCATCCGGAAATGTAAGTGTTACCTTTATGCCAATGTCGTGTAACGGAAATAATCTTAAAGTAGCTTTAAACTAGGGTCGAACCTACTTTAAAATTTTTAAAGTTAACAATGATTTATTAAAGGTACATTAAGCGAATCATTGTTTTTTAATATAACTAAAGAATTTTGATTAACATTGGTTAGTAAAGATGTATAGTTTTTTTTGAATACGGCTGTAAATATCTAGACCTTTAAACCTCCAAAAATTTTACACTAATTATATTTTTTAATTTAAAAATTTATTTTATACACTTTTGTTGCGATCATTAGAGGATTAATGTTTTGTTTTTCCGATTTACACCGAGCGGTAAGATCTTCTAAATTTACCACACGCAGAATCGAAATTTTTTGGAAATAAATCTGTAAGTTCTGATCGGCAGGTTGGATTTTCATGAAATTTGGTATAGGCGTAGCAGAGGAGTGTACAATGTTAAGTTTGGCAGGGAGGCACAACAAACCTCTCAGGGGCGGAGCTAAGGGGGCTCAAAATTAGGTACCTCTGATATAAAAAATTTTTAATCGCTTGCCAAATTTTTGTTTCTCATCCGATTTCAAATATTTTACATGCCCTATTATCTCTTATAGTTTTCGAGTTATTTGCGTTTGAATTTTTAAGCACCATAATTTTGCATGTTCTTGGTCCAGTTTTTTTCATATATATCCTAGTATTTCCGACCGATTTTATTAGTTTTTTTCTTAACTAGTTAAAGAACAAAATTATCTATTGAATAAAAAAAGTCGATACCTTTACCGAGTCCTAAAATAAACGATTTTGAATTTGAAAATTGCAAAAAAGACGACTTTTTGTGTTTTTTTTAGCCAAAAAAGTATCCAGCGATTAAAAATTTTTTATGTCAGAGGTACCTAACTTTGAGTCCTGAGGGGTTTGTTGTGCCCCCTTCCAAACTTAACATTGCACACTCCTCTGCTACGCCTATACAAAATGAAAATCCAACCAGCCGATCAGAAGTTACAGATTTATTTCCAAAAAATTTCGATTTTGCCCCACTGTGCACTGTACTACATTGTGTGGAGTTCTTGAAGTTAAAAGGGTATGCCTTAGACTTTGAAAGCTTTTTAAAAAAAATATCCGGCATTAGTGTAAGAACATATCGTTCAAAGTTTACGCTAGAGCAATTGAAAATGAGGTAAAAAGATATCAACTGATCATCAAGAATCATCATTCTCTTTGGAGGAGAAACAGTGTCTTTTCTTTGATGTAATGAAAAAGTGCTAATAAATTCTCCATAGAAGAGAATCGAGATTTTTGCTTTTTCTATTAGTTTTTCAAACCATTTTTCAGATTCTCCTTGTTGGCAATACTTTACATATCCCTCCCAATTTTGCTTAAATAATACGATAAATTTTATAATTTTTTTTTATTTTATTTTATTCTGGTTTTTTATTTTTTTATTTTGTCTTTTACAATTTTTATTCAGAAAATATTCATGAGCATTAGTAATGACCCTCTTAAAATTTACAATAAGATTTTTTTTATTTGTTTAAAGATATATTTAATATAATATTTAGTAAGTATGTATGTACTTGTGTATTTTATTTTTTATATGATTTAATTTTGTATATTGTAAAGATTATCATTAATATATTTATTTGTAATTGTGCTTGTATATTAATTATAATTATACGAGTAATAATGTTAATAAATTTGTTCATTCAGCTCAAAAAATTTAAATTTTTTATCTTTATTTTGATTAGCACAATATTTGTTCTCGAAGCTTTTTTAAAAATTAATAATTAATTATTTATCATATGTTGTACCTACTTACTTATCAATTACATGTCATTAGGCAAATTCATATAATTAATGTTAAATATATATAAACAGAATTCGTCATTTAATTTAAGGTACTTTGTAAAATACACAGAGATAGAGAGACTTAAAGAGAATAGTTAAAAAGTTTTTATGGCATAGAGATAGCGCGAGTTAAACATTTTTAAAGAGATTTCAAAAAATACAACAGATATTTTAGTAAAAGCTATAATTGAGTTTCTAAAAAGTTTTTTTTTAATAAAATATACACATTTGATCGTTGTATTTTATTATTGTAAATTAGCTGCACACTTATACACAAATTATAGTTTCGAAACACGTACAATCACATTCTTACTAAAGCCAGAAGAGAGATTAAGAAATGGTAGATAGAAATGATCATTTAATATGACGACACAGATGGGAGCGCATCCATTTTAAAGCTTTATCACCAATTGCCTCAACTTTAGGTTTACCCGGTAAACTGCGGCAACCACAAGTTTCAATGGTTTCTAATTGTGGCAAACCAGATTTACGACGTTCCAATTGTTCCACTTCTGTTGGCTGTAAAGATTTATGTCCTTCTTGTTGTTTTTCTTGCTCTTCAAGTTGAGGTGTTTCGGGGATTCGTTGTGGTTTTGAAGATTTTTGGGTTTGATGGGATGGTGTTTGATTGGTTTTAGCGTTAACAGCTTTTGTGGAGATATGACCATTAACAGGTCACATATCACCGGTACTAGCCCACCTCATATCATCAGCCTCGTGTGTTAAATAGCGTGTACCCACTTGAGCTTCTAAATTTCGTAAATCTCTATAAGTTTGCTTATCCTGTAACCAATAATGCTGTAGACTTTTGTCCACAGTATAACGTTTTCGTTGTTTCACTTGCAGCAAATTGTTAATCAAATCAATGGCTAATTACAAATAAAGGAAAATTATTTTTAAGGTTTTACTGGGATTAAGAAATCGTACCATTTGAAGATATTTCTTTCCAGGGATTTGGTGGATACATAAAGGCGGCATTTTGTATTTGATCATTAATGTCTTCTTCCTCATTGAAGGGGAAAGTGCCACTCAAACTAACATAGATAATTACACCAACACTCCACATATCCAAAGAACGATTATAGCCTTTATTGCGCAAAACCTCTGGAGCTAAATGACATTAAAAAGAAAAGATAATTGTTTAATAAAATGTTTTGTTAGGAGAAGGTTAACATACCCAAATAGGCTGGCGTTCCTACTACTGATCGCCTAAATGATTTCTCGCCTATAATACGGGCATAACCAAAATCACATAATTTCACTTGTGGAAATTCAGCATCTGATGATAACAAAACATTTTCGGGTTTTAGATCACAATGCACAATATTTTGGCTGTGTAGATGTTTGAGGGCGATAAGTATTTGTGTAATGAGAAATTTAGTTACTCTTTCGCTCAGGCGTCCTCTTTCGTGTGAGAGTATCATTTCCAACATATCACCCTTGAGTTTTTCCATAACCACAAATATTCTTTCGGGTGTTTCGAACATACGTTCAAGATTTACAACGCCACAATGGGAAATGTTCTAGAAAAGAGAATTAAATAAATAGAAGAGGATAAAAACTAAATTCTAAATTTTATATATTGAGATAATATAGATTCGAATCTAACCCATTTTCAAAACAAAGTGAATTGAATTTAATCTCGCCAAAACCCTATTTTATATTCCAATAATATTTAGACAACAGTTCATTTTTTAATGAGAATGCAGCTCAATACATAAATTATCTGGGTTCCAGAGCATAGGAACATACAGGAGAATATTAAGGTGAGAGACTGGTATCTCCCGCTGAAGATAGCAGTTTTCTAACTAGATTGTGGCGCAAGATCTCTTTTGCCTTCAGGCAGGTGAGGAAGCTTAGACTTCTCTCTGGGAGCATCGGTCAGTCGGAGATCGGGTACAATGTCTTTTGTCACCTAAATTTCTTAGGGGAGGAAGGCAGTTTGACCAATCTTTAGTTTTCTAAAACTCCCTCGAGGACTAAATCCGGTTACGAAAATGATTCCCTAAAACAAATATGAACAATAACCAAAATAAAAGTAAATTGCGCTACTCAATAACTCCAGTACCAGCGGTAATCCACTTGAGAATCACGTACCGTTGCATCCCTCGATTGTTAGCCAATCGTTTCTTTGAAAGCGGACTTAGAATCTGACTCTAAAGACGAACGAAAAAACGATACTATTGTTTCAGCTAAACAAAATAATGATGTTAGCAAGATGATCAACAGGGTCAGTGACCAAAAAGAAGCACCCTACCGGTCCGTAACCAGCCCAAATACGATCTAAACCCACATAAAGGAAGTTTTAGTCGGCAACCTAGTTGGCGAGAAAAGGTTGCTCTTAATACTGAAAAGGCGAGCACGTCTGCAAAATCTTCCGTCGAGGAAAGGGCTTCAAATAAAAAGAAAAAGATATTGTGAGTTTAAGAGGGGTGTCTTGATGATGAAGCTGGCATCACAACCACTCTCAAAGATTCCTCCCCTTAGAACGGTGCTAAGCTGGAGCTTGTGAAGAGGAAGGATATAACAAAGCTTAAAAAAAGAAAAAAAAACAGTGTCTAAAGAGAACGAATGAAGCAGTTCAGTTCAATACCTGGTTATTTGGGTCTTGAAGTACAGAAACATACAGGGTAGTATTTAGGCTAATAAATATTAAGGAGTTATAGAGATGAAAATCAATAGAAATTTGTAAAAAACTTTGCAAATTTATGTTTTGATAAACGAATCATGATTACGGTCTTAGCATCCTTGTTCTATGATTGGAACAGCGCTTGAAGTGAATGAGACAGTTCAATTCAATACCAGGTTATTTGAGTCCCAGAGCATATGAAAATACATGAGAATGTTAGTTCCTTCAGGAATTGTTAAAATGTAAATCAATAAAAAAACGTGAAACACTTCGTCAATTTATATTCCGATTATTCAATTGTAGACTCGTTCCTGCAAATAAGGCGAGTGTTTGGTTTCCGGAACACAGAAACTTACAGACGAATGTTTAGATCGATGAGTCTTTAAGAGTTATGTAAACTAAAATCAATAGAAAAACGTGAACCACTACATAATTTATATTCCAATTATTCAATTGTGTTTATTAACTTCGATTTCTCATTCCAATGAAAGAAAACAACGCTGCAACTGAATGAATGAGAGTTTGGTTTAATACATGATCATATGAATCCCAGAGAATGGAAAAAACACAGGATATTGCCGATGAGACTCTAAGAGTTGTGAAGATAAGAATCAAGTGAAAAATGTTAAATACTTTGTCCATTTATATTCTGATTATCCCATAATGAGAGAGTTCAGTTCCTACTAAAGTTCAGTTACATTAAACTACTTTCAATAGCTTTTGCTTAAAACTCTTTTTATGTCTATTTATATTCTGTATCACCACGATTCGTTATGGTTGCGGCATTAGAACCTTGTTGCTGTGAATGAGAACAGCACTTAAATACAACAGAAAATTTCAAGGCAGGTGAATTTACGCAAATTAAAATAAAGAGAAAAAAATGTGAAACACTTTCTCTGCTAACATGAAGACTTTACATGATCTTCTAACTTTGACTATCCGGTATGGAGTTGTAGTTTATTATGTGCCTTAAAAGAAGCATTAAATGGTTTGCAATATGGATATTATTTGGATAACATTTCGACGTATAAGTACAAAATTTGATAACCTCTCTTATTTCCTTTACTTAACTTACTCTTACTTAATTTTCACTAAAATTTCTCTCAATTTCTTTTCCCTCAACTCTCCCTCACCTGTAATATGGCAACTTCGTTCTTTAATTGAGCTTCTTGTTTGGTAGGGAATCTTAATTTATCAATAACCTTAATGGCCACTTCTCTCTTCGTTTTCTTGTGAACACCCCCATAGACAACACCAAATTGTCCAGAACCTAAAACTTCATCTGGGAAGATTTGATATAATTGGCCCATATCTTGGATATTATCCTCGGATTCACAACATTCTGCAAAAAATACAAAATTTATTATTTAAGGATCTACTTTGTATTTCTTTTCAAACTTACGTGTGTTCGTAACATGCATGTAGGCCTGCTTTATCGAAGTCTCCCAACTTTTGGCTATATCTGTACCTATGCCACTATCGGGTGGTGGTAAACGTACAGCTTGCTCCTCCCTAACACCTGCCAAAGGATCTTGACCTGCATAGTAGGTTATATTGGCGGTTCTAATTTCAAAACAATAATTATTATCGCCTTTTACATCATTATTGGTCTCTATGGCTTGTATATCAGCCAAAGGTATCTCTTTATGATATTTACTACCCTGTTCCGATATAAACAGAGTTATGGTCTTTGAATCCAAACGCCAGAAATAACGTTTCACTGTACTATCTAAGCTAGTAAAATGGACCAGCCAACCTTCTTTTATAGCTTGACCACCTCGCTTTTTGGTGTGTTTAACTGATTGCACGATACGCATTAGGGGTATATTGGCACTAGGTGATGATGAAGAACTTGATTGTTCCGATTGTCCATCTACAGATTGTCCCTCGGCTACGCAGCGTGAGTCTCTAGAATTATACGATGAACGTTCATCGTCTGTGGCCACCAGACCATTAACCAATTCGGGTGGTGAATTATGGGCATTTGTGGTAGTCTTAGCACCCATAACATTACCCAAACGTCCTTGTTTATTTGCCATAATATTATTACCAGCATAAGGGGCACGATTGCTACTATAATCATTTGTGGCATTATCATCAAAATCACTATCATCGAATTCTTCCTTAAAGAAGTTATCGCGATCCTTATGGGCTGCATGTGTGGGGGTGTATGATGTTGAGTCATTGTAGTCTGCATTAGTTAATTGTCTTTCACCGGTACAGTCTTGTGGTACTTTATCCATACATTTTTTATGTGTATTATATTGGCAATCACGGCATTGTAGACCTTGTTTGAATAGGCCTTTTAGTAGTTTTTTACAATATTGACAAACTGTGGGTATACCATAGGTGTGTACCATGAAGGTATGAGGTATACGTATATTTTGATAGGCAGATGTTGTGGCACATACACCACTCGTATTGGATAACAGTTGACCATTACGACTACCAGCCGAGGAAGAACGCTGATGACTTCTATGGTAAATTGGCACATTCTATATTTTAAGGCATAGAGAAGAGAAAGTTAAAAAAAAAATTAAGGAAAAAAGGTGTGATATTTTAAAGATTAACAAAATTATATTTTGGATACCCAATTGAATCTATAGAATGTAGTAAGATAGTTTTTATATAAAAAGGATTTTCTGTTATTTAATAAAGGCTGGTCCGAAGTGATTTTTATCATTTTCACAATGCAATAACTTAGAAACTATTAAATATATTTTCATAATTCTTTCACAACCTAACTGATATTAGTCCAAATAATATGTGTGTAAAATATTATACTGGTCGGAGTCGTATTTACTAAGTTATAACTAAAATAAGAAGAAGGGAAAAAATTTAGGACATTTTGGGTAAAAATCATGGTTTAATTTAAAATGGAGCCAATTATAATTCTTACGTGAAAATTTAGGATAAATAATTATATATTTTAAATTTGCAAAAAATTCGACTATTAAATGGAAAAAAGTAGTTAGTTTTAACTAATTCTATATTTGACTTATTGATTATAGAAGTTTACAGAATTTATGTAGAATTTCTTGAATGCATTTCTTCACCGATATTGTTCGAAAATTAGAAGTTGCAAAATATTTTTGCACAAAATTGAACTAAAATATAATAACGTGATCACTATAATACAAATAAGAGTAATTTATCTTAAAAACTGTATACAGTTTTATAATAAATGATGACTTGAATGACTTCTAAATATTGAACCTATTTGATCAATAAATTATAAAATTCTGAGCATGATAGCTCATGTTGTTGTATTATTATGAGCAACTCAAGCCTCAAGATACATATATTTAGAACATAATTTTTTAAATTACTTTTAAAGCTATTATGCATTCGATTGGTTATAAGCTGGTGTGTTGCGGATATTTTTTAAATGATGCTATTTAGAGATATCATCTTCGATTTGTACCAATTAATATGACAAAAAACTAACTAAAATTGTATCATAGTAAAGATTGTCAAGTACTTAATTTATTTGGCTGTGTCTGGTGATCAGTTATTGCAGTATATCTTCACCTAAAATGCAAAAAGGCCAAAACCGCTGAAAAATCAAATGTTGGCCTTTTTTTACTGTATTATAACGTACTAATACAAACTACATCTACACAAAAAATTTCAGTTTCATATCATCAAAAATGACATTAATATACAAAAGTAAAAAGGCCGTAACATTAACTTCTTAAATGAAATAACCGTAAAATTAGTTCCACTAAAGAAAAATTTTGTCTCATGAGTGCTTTTTGCTTTAATTATTTTTGCTTTTAATGAACGAATAAAAAATTTTACTTAAATGCTTTATTTTAAAGCAAAAAAAAAAAAAAAAAAAAAAATATGGTTACGGCTTTTTGCATTTTCATAATGTTTTTTTGCTTCAGCTGTAACAAATTAAAGTGTGGTTACGATCTTTTGAATTTTAGGTGACGATATGGGTTATACGCTCTCAAATTTCAATTAGTGTAGTTTTGATACTAAAAATGTTGAGATATATTTTCGCAATAACAATATCATTTAAAGACATTTTATGTTCCAAATAAATCAGGGGTTAGTCGACCTCCGATACTTAAAAATATTGTATAAAAATATTTTGAATTTGCCTGACAATCTCTGTGTAGCATATTCATTAGTATGTGTACGAACTAAAAAGTGAGGTTATGAGATAAATTCGCAAATTATTCCAAACTGGATAAAAACTCAACATTAATTTTTATTTGGCTCAAAATTATATATAATCACTTTTAATTCGATGTCATTAGGTTTTCAATAGTGCAAAAACTGGTCATTTTATAGCGTTTCAAAAATGACAAAAAAAACCACTTCGAACCACCTTTTAGTAATTAACAAGATTTGTTAAAAAAAACAATATTTTAAAATTTAAATTTAAAAAAAGAATTGAAGAACGATTCCTACATGTTGCCATATATTGGATCCAGCGTAAAATTTTCTACGATTTGGAAAAAACAAATGGGATTGAACAAATTCTAAGAGATGGATAGAACATTATTATATGTTGTAATTAAGTTTAAAAGTATATATTTTTTTTTATTATAATATATTTCTACTTCTACTGGAAATATGTTTGGAATAGGTGATCTCCCACAAACAATTTCTCTTGTTGTGTATTTTATTTTGAGACTAATCTCACAGGAAGGCAAAAGAGAAGGACGAGACATCTTACCAATTTACGAACTATTTTTCAGGAGGGCATTGGACATATTTACTAGCGATCTTCGATAAGATTAGATTTATGATTTAAAGCTGTTACAATAACAACAATGAGTAGGGTATTACAACCTCTAAGGGACTGAATGCCAGTACATTTTATCGCCTGACTAGTTGTCAAGAACTCAGCGATCAGACTGAAATTCAAGATTTCTCATTCTAGTCACTATTGTAAACGTAACTTTCCCTGACAAAAAACTTTCTGTATCGATCAGAATGGGGCCACACTATGCTGACAGATCGTTTGAGATATATGCGAGCAGATCTTCATCTTCAGAAAGTTGCATTTTTAAAATAGGATTTTTTTCAAACTGCCACACAGTGAACCGTTCAGAGTAAAAAATATTGTCACTTTTACCTTAAGATATTTTTGTCAAATATATATCAATGGAAAGCCAAGAGTTTGTGTATTTGAAATATATTATTTTTGTTTTCAATATTTTTACCATTGCAGTAGTTATAACATTGTGAACTTGAAATTTGTAAAACAAAATTTTTATTATTTTACATATTATACAAATAGGACTCAAGAAAAGAATTTCCCAAAATTACGTGTGTGTCCGCAGGTTCAGTTTATTAATGAAATATTATCAAGCATAGTATGGTGTATGTCCTAATTTGAAATGTTTTACAATATTAACAAAAATGAATCAGGAATAACAACTAAAATTTTGGTGTAAAAATAGATTTTTTTTTTTAAATTTTTGTAGAGTTTTGCAATCTTGCAAAAAAAAAATTGTGTTACTGAATTTTAATTCCTTTGGAATATGTTATCCTTTAATGTCATCACTAAGGTATCCACCTCAAGTTGCTTTGAAAGACTTAATTTTTTATGACAAATTTTACATTTTTAAAAGTACACATATCTTTTAATTTACTCGCATATGAAAAAATTACAATTTTTTTTTAATTATACTCAAATTTAGTAGGCTTTAGAAAAAATTTAATAATACGATTAATGTATTTTTTTTATATGATAGTTATTAAAGTCTTAATTTTTATCTTTATAAAAAAATAATCGTAGAACGTAACTTTTGTATGTAAAAATTCATAATTTATGAAGCATTTATTTAGAATTTTTGTAAAGAGCAATGAAAATTAGTCTGAATAAGTTTTTTCTTTTACCTTACAATTTTCATTATAATATAAATTTTTATATATCTAAATTTTTGGTTAAAAAATACCAAAATCTCGTGCAATTCTTTTTCTTCATTTAATACTTTTCTTCTTCCAAATTTTCCTTTATTTACAGTCTTTATGTAATATACTGTTGTCAGTCTTTAGAATTGCAAACATATTTTTAAATCCTTGGTCCACAATTTATAAAAAAAAAAATGAAGTATAAAAATACAGATTTGAAGATTCCGGGGTAACTAAAGATATGATAATTTCAAAAATATTTTGATGTTAAAAATAAGAATTTGTTTTCATCTGTTATGCCTTACGCTCAAATTTATTTGAAGAAAATAATAAATACTAAAAAAATTTTTGAAAATTATTTTCAATAAAATAATAAAAATAGTAATAATAAAATGTGATTGCTATTAGTTATTTGAAAAGCCTTTTGAAAGTATTAACTAAAGAAAAATTTTAAAAAATATTAATTACTTCATTTATGTGGATATTTTGGAAATGTATTTTCCTCATATCGGAATAAATTTTAACAATTTTAAAAATTTGATTTCATATTTGAAATTAGTAGAGAAATTTATATGTAAGTTAAAATTTTCATGATTGTAGGACATCTTATACTATTTTTTCCATGTTTCTATGGGGTCGATTAATTCACTATGTGTCACGTCAATGCAGTGTCCTTTAATGGGAGATCTCTGCAAGCAAAATATGATGATTTGGCAAAATATCTCTCGAGTATCTAGATAATATCTTAATGAAATGGATACACATTCTAACCTGAACCTTATTTGAGTATTAAGGATGTAAGATTTGACTTTCTCTTACAATATAAGAATGTTGATCAATTGATTGGCGAAAAATTTGCACAGACCAGATGGTCAGAAATTCTAGGCATTTACAAGGCCCTAGGATTACTGGAGGAGAATGTTGAGAGGGACACTGAGGTTACCTCTATGTTACTTATCTGTGTGGATAGTAAGGCAGCACTGATGGTAATGAGAAATTAGTGTGTCTAATCCAGGTTAGTGCTGGAGTGTAGGAAGAAATTTAGGAGGCTAATGGATGCCTACAGAATTCTGTTCCTGGTCACTGCGATATTCTCGGCAATGAAATAGCCGATGAGCTAGATCGTATGGGCTCGGAGTTGGACAGGTCTTTTGTGTAAGTATCGGTTAGGATTCCGATTGGGTCATATCTCATGACCATAAGGGAATGAATGATGCTTGGGGGAGTAGATCGAACTGCAGGGTATCTAGATCGTTATGACCTAGTCTTAAGTCGAAGAATCTTCTGGGCATGAGTCGTGTGAATCTAAGAATCATTGTTGGCATGATTACTGGTCACCTCGCAATAAAGAATATGACCAGTAAGTAGGACACTGGCGCGTCAGATTTTTGCAGTACGTGCGATGATTTGGTGGAGCTAGAGATAGTGGAGCATATACTCTGTCACTGTGTAGGGCTTCAGCGAAGCAGACTGAGGTAGTTTGGGAGCCATATTCTGCACGAATTAGTGGCTTAGAGGTTGTCAGGGCTGATTTGATGGTATTTAGCTATCTTTCTTTTCAATCAGCTTTCTCTATTATTTATAAAGGGATCACAATGGACCGAATGGGTGGAGGCGTGAAGACGCCGCCCTTTTTAACCTAACCTAAATGGTCAAATTAATAAACTCGTTCGATTTCGAGGTTAAGTCTGCGTTCTATTCGTAGCTTCAGCTACGAACCCTATAACTGCACATACAAGGCCATTAAATCTCCTTAATATATACAAAAGAAATGTGGATCATACACATATAAAGAGGAATATTCTGCACAAATTTTGGAACGTAATCGAAAGGACATTTCAAAATTGGTGGAAGAGGTAGGTAAACATGCAAATATTCTCGGTCTTCCTCTCAATGGACGATGAGATATTTACGAAGGTACTGGAAATAAGACTTAGTTTTAAATATTAAAGTCAGAATGTCTTGGAAACTAAACATTCTAATTTATAGTGTTTTAATTTGAATTTCTTCCGAAAAGACATTACAGCTAATGACACTGTATACCATAGACTTGTCTGCGTATACCTTAGTGTCATATCCGTTCACACATCACATATTAAATCAAAAAAAGCAGCTCAAAACTACCCAAAATGATTGCTAGATTTTAAACGCTTTTTGAACAATGATGTTAATTCTAAAACGTCAAAAGAAATAAGTTATATATCGTTTACAGATCCACAATATAAATGAAAAATATTTACATTTATGACGGTTGACAATCAACTTTTCTCGACAATGTATTGGTAAAGTTGTGGTTCTTTTCCAGATTATTGGTAGAATGAAATATCAAGAGATCAGGTCTGGCAAGGTTAATCTCAATACGCAATGCCAATTTTATAATTACTTTAATACTAATAGTGAAATTGGAATCAACTTGAATGTTTCAGATCTCCATATGATAAACGTAATCAACAAATGTAACTCTATCTCCTCAATAAAACATTTTCGTTGATGGCCGTCCTTTTATCAGTAAAATTAAGGATAAACCTGCCCTTTCATGTGATATTGAATGTGCTATGCGATCTTCTGTAATGTCATTATGTGGGCTTGGATATCGTTACAGTAATCTTGTACAGTACACTATAAAACCTAGGAATTCCGTTGAGGAAAATGTTAGTTTTTATTCACTGTAATTCTTATATCGTCGGTGTTCAGAAGACAGTAAAAAAACCTTGTATTTTTGCATGAAAATCATACAATATTATATATTCGGCCTTTAAATAGTTTCGGAACTAATAAAGACATTTAAAAATAGATTACAAAATAAGCCGACAATCAATACAGCTTTCAAATGGTACATAAAAAATTTCGGAAAATTACACATATGTAGGATTTTTAATCAGTGGACCGACGTACTATCCCTCATCATGAGAAGAGAGTTTTTATTTAGAGTCCGTGGCAACAATGATATTTCGAACCTAACCTTTCATCTGTATTTACAATAAATTTAAATCTTAGCCTTACAAATACAAACATATTTCAAAAATAAGTAGTTCTTCAAATTTCCCTAATAATTACAAAACAACCCTCCTTTCAAAATCCCATATTTTGTCAAGATCTGGTTTAACATTGAGTATTTCATGTCAAAAAGTTAACTAAAATTAAAAAGGCCAAATGAAATATTTGTTCAAAATTAAAAAGATTTTATTAAAATAAACAACTAAATTAAAATTTATAAAAAAATAATAAAAAAAAAAAGAATAAAAGATCTACAAAATAATACACATTTGTAAGTAACACAAAACATTAAGGCAAAATTAAGTACATTTGTTTTTCAATAAAACACAATAGTTATTTAATATACAGTTTCAAAAATTTAGATACTCTCAAATAAAAAACCAGATCTTAATAACAAAATATTCAGTAACTAACATAATATTCGAAACAACTTTAATTATTTACTAAAAAATTAAAACCCAGCACCATAATCATTTTATATATAAAAAATACTCTAAAATACTTCTTCAACAAATCCTACATAAATTTCTATAGATTCTGGAAAAAAATGTGTCTAGTATTCAGTTTTTTTTTCTGTTTAATTAATTCTTAATTTATCACTCATAAGATCAGACATCCGTTTTACCAGAGAACTCCCCGAATCATTTTTGGCTTGTTGATCGTCATTGGAGACGAGCGATTGTGTTGAACCGCCCGACGGACTTCTGGGTGGTTGCAGCAAAGAGGAACGTTTGGAGGAATTATTCAAATCATTAGAACGATTACAATTATTGGGTATTTTGACAACACAACGTTTATGATAATTTTGGCCACAACCTAGAAATGAAATGGAAAAGGAATTTAATATTTAAGTTTAAATGTTAAGATGTTTCTTTTTTTTTTATAAGTTTCTAGTTTAATAATTATTTTTTATGCTACTTACCATCACATTTAAGACCTTGACGCACTAAACCAAATAACATTTCACCACAGAAATCACAGAATGTCGGCGCCTTGTATGAGTGCACATTTAGGTTGTGTGGTTTTAATGTTGGCATATCCGATGTTGGATATAGAATCGCTAGAACACAAAAAGAAATTAAAATAAAAAAGAGGAAAATAAAAAAAAAAAAAATCATTTACTTTCATTCACTCGCATACTAAAAGAAAAATATAATTAGAAACCAACAGTGTGGGAAATACGCATTACGAGAGTAATCAAAATAAGGTTAAGGACGAAGCTCTGTTGGGTATAAAATGTCTTCTTTTTGGGGGAATAAAATGTTTTCTTTACAAAATTTTTGTTCCACTCCCAATTTGGGAGCAATATTTTCTTCAGAATTTTGTTGTTCCCAAATTGAGAGTAAACTGTATTTTTTTTTAGAAAATTTTTGCTCCCAAATTTGAACCGTTTTCTTTAGAAAATGTTTGCTCTTAATTGAGAATAAACAGTTTCGTTAGAAGATTTTTCATCTCAATCGAGAATAAACTGTTCTTATTAGAAAATTTTTACTCTCAATTGAGAGTAAATAGTTTTATTTAGACAATTTTTGCTCTCAATTGAGAATAAATAATTTGCTTTAGAAAATTTTTGATCTAAATTTAGAATAAACCGTTTTTTTTTTCTAGAAAATGTTTGCTCTCAATTGAGATTAAGCATTTTGCTTAACAAGATATTTACTTGAAATTGGCAGTAAAGTTTTCTTCGGAAATTTAGAAAAATGGGAGTAAATATTTTCTAAAGAAAACTGTTTACTTTTAATTGGGAGTAAAAAAGGTTTTCAAAAGAAAACTTTTACTCATAATTACATTTTTTTTAAGAAAAATTTTACTCCCATAGAATAAACAGTTTACTTTACACAATTTGGGAGTAAAAAGTTTTCTTTGGAAAAATGTTGCTCCCATTTGAGGCTGAAGTTTTCTTAAGAGCAAAATAGCAACAAATTTCTTGCTATATTGAGAGTAAATTTCCTTATAAAAAATACTTGGGAGTAAAATTTCTTTTCCTCATACCACTCTCGTTTACGAGATTATGCGTCTTTCTTTCGTCATGTCCCTCAACAATGGCATAAAAGAAAGTTTACAGTTTAACGTTCTAAATGACTTTTGTTCTTTTATTTTCTCTTATTTCAACAACTTACGACTTGCTGTGAGAACAATTTCCACTAAAGTTTCATCCACCACATCTCCGGCGGAATTGATAATGTGTAAAACATTTGGACTGTTGTAATCATGACGAAATAGCAATATACGTTCTGAGAGGTAGGTTAGACCACTGTCGGGTATCTGAAATAAAACAGCAAATAAAATATAACATTAAATTATGCTTAATGACAAAAAGGAAATATCTTAAAGGCAGTTAAAATATTATAACCAGGGTAACCAAAAATATACAAAATCATATGTTTTCCTGAGAAAATAAATAAACTAAGCTGTTAGTTATTTATCCGTTTCAGACAATTTTAAGAATACTGATATCGATTTGCTACTGCATATTTTAGCATGTTTTGATCCTAATGCATATTTTTGCATATTTTGGGCTTAACAGCATAAATTCATAGAAAATCCTTATTTTAGAGCATATTTTAGCAATTTAGATGGCATATTTTTGAACATTTTACATTTAAGAGCCAAATTTTGCATACATTATATACATTATATCGAAGACCTCTATTCAAAACCCTCTATCTTTAAAAACACAAATTTTCAGGAAAGCAAAAAAACTCTTGATTTCTCTTAAAACCTCACTAAATCTCATATATAAATTTGTTTTCAATATTTTACAATATTGGCAATTTTAAAGAGATAGCGGGTTTTGCACTGTAAAACATACATTTAATTACCATTTAATGTAAGATTTTTAAAGTTTTTAAACTAGTTAGCAATTTAAAAAACAAACATAATTCAATTAGACAACTTTATTTTGAGATCGGAGCAGAGGGGATGGTACTCCCCATACAAACAAAATAATAATTATTATTGGAGTAAAAATTATTTATCGCTTGTTCAAGTTTAAGTAGTTGAACATATTTTTATGAATTTTTTTAAGAAATAGATTAGTGTAATTTTATTTCTCTTTGAAGTTTCCTCTTAAGTACTTCATTAAATTTTTATTGCTATTTATATGAGATTAGATCATTGGATTCTAAGATTTTATCATTGTGTACATTTGTTATGGTTCCACGAATGTGTAGCTTATATTTAAAACAACCCCCCGTCTTTCCCACTTGTGTGTGTGATAAGAATTGATGTTCGAAGGGGTCTTATATAAAGATAAGATAAGGATTTAAATTTACGAAACATGTGTACTAGTTTAATTTTAGATTTTAGTTTTTGGCTATTAAAAGTTTTTATTTTAAATAAATTGTTAGTGCATTACAAAACACGCAATCTTTAAAGTCCTTTTAACGTCATATTCGCATGTATAAAATAGTCAGAATTGGTATATGTTATATCCAAATTGTCAAAAAAAAAAAAAAGATAATATAATTATTTAGAGAGATAACGCCCAGCAGTTTTTAGGCGTCAATTGGCCCAATTTTAGAAGGTAGATTTCATTCGTGTCTATTCACCTAGCACATTTAAATGTGTAATTTTGTTTTTCATTAACTAAACTAAAACTTTACCCTTTGTAAGCGTGGAGGTAGCAACTGACTCTTTACTGATCCTATGGTAATCGGGAAGAAGCCGAAAAGAAGATAACAAAAAATTTTCACTACTCATAGCAATCAATAAAATGATTGTGTGTGCATAAAAGTGCCACTTTGTAGCTGTGGAGGTGATTGTGTGTGCAAAAATGTGACATTTAAACGTGTAATTTTGTTTTTCATTAACTAAACTAAAACTTTACCCTTTGTAAGCGTGGAGGTAGCAACTGACTCTTTATTGATCCTATGGTAAGCGGGAAGAAGCCGAAAAGAAGATAACAAAAAATTTTCACTACTCATAGCAATCAATAAAATGATTGTGTGTGCATAAAAGTGCCACTTTGTGATTGGAGGTGATTGTGTGTGCAAAAATGTGACACCACGTAGTCGTGAAGGTGGCAATAGAATTCCTCCTAGGACATGCCCATGCCCAAGTGACTAGTCACGTAGTTAATAAAATAACTAGTGGTGCCCTAACTTAGCCAGTGAAGTAACTAGTTTGGGACAGCCACTATTGGAAGACTATTGGGCAGATTTTGCACTAAAAAATAAAAATAAAATATTTATTTTGTAAGATAGAGGAACACAAAAACGGTGATAAAATTAAAAAAGAAAAACTGTGAATTTTCACTTAAAATTTATATTATAGACGAGCGTTGTTATAGGGAATATAATGACACAAAAAACGCAATTTCATGAAATACTGAGCTAGAGATTTAGACTAAATGGTATTTTTTACATAATTTATAATTAGGGAAATTTTCTTTTTTACTGCCACATACGCTTTTCAGAATTCGATTTCCTAATATTTTTCAACATATAAATTTATAGACATTTTGTAATTTTTTGATAAAATGTATTAACTTTGAATGTTTTTAAATGCAAAAAGAAAATATCTTTTAGCAATTGCTAATAAAAATCAAGTTATTTTTAGCATGAGTAGTAGATAATTTAAAATTTAGCCAGAAAAAAATATTATTTTAAGAGCATAATTTTTAATTTTAAATGCATATTTTCCAATTCTTAGAACATTTTTTGTGCTCATAAAATACTTTTTTTCGAGCATATTTTTGGTTATCCTGATTATAACTTTTAATTAATTTAACAATTAAATTTATTACACTTGACTAATTACAATTGCAGTTATGAAGGAATTGTGAAAATGGAACCAAAATGTTAAAAGAAGAAAACTTAATTGGTTTTAACTACTTGTAGTTGTTGGTCAATAAAGTAACTTTTATGAAAATGTCTTTTTTCTCTTTCTGTTTCCTCAACTATTTCTTCTGTTGTTGTGTGAATGTGTAGGTGTTCATAATATAGTTTTTCTTCTAAAACTCATTATGGTTTATGAAAGTCATTAATTTCTAATTTAATAAATTTAATTGCGTTTTTATTTTGAGGTAAAAATAATTTATTTGTATGTGTAAGGACACTAAATAATATATTCTGCATATAAATTTATCTTTAGGGAAGGGGATTTGAATGTGACACACATAAATTAGTTAGTACATAGTGCTTACTAGTTTAAGTCCCTTAATAAATAAAATTAAATTTATTCAATTTAAAACACTTCCTTTTTTCTCTTGGCATTTAACAGATTTCGCCATGCTTTTTCTATTGCTGCTGTTTTGTTCTGTTTAATTCCACTTTTGGACATTCTCCTTTGAATTGGCAAATTTATTGATTTTATAAAAAATCGGTTCGACATTAATTATGTTTAATGACAAAAAGGAAATATCTTAAGACCAATTAAAATATTATAACTAGAGCAATCAAAAATATGCACAATCATATTTTTTCCTGGGAAAATAAATAAACTAAGCTGTTAGTTATCTATCCGTTTCAGACAATTTTAACAAGTACAGGCTATTAAAGAATATTTCCATATACATTAATTTTTATACCCTTCACCATAGGTGTAAAGGATATATATAAGTTTGTCATTCCTTTTGTAATTTTAATAATTTTTGTCGGAGAGCAAAATAGTTTATATTTTTTGGAACCCTATAAGAAATGATGTCGATAGGACGATGTCCGTCGTTTATACGTATTATGAGTTTTTTTTTGACTTAAAAATGGTTTAAATGGCGTTTGTGAAGTCTCCCGATAATGTATATGACATATATATCAAAAGATCAGAAATTTTATCCAGAACTTTTCTATTGAAATTCGGGAAAAAATGTTTAAAAAAAGTGGATATTAAAAAAAAAACATTTTATCAAACCGATTTTCCAATTTCTGAAGCCCCTATATAAGCTAGCGACTTCGTTTTTGCAAAACAAGATCGAAAAATGTTTTATGAATTTTTACGCTGCAGAAATGAACTCAGTCAATTCATTATTTACAGAGATATCTGTCAAAATGCATTTTTGACAGGTGTCCTAAATAAGCTAAGCACTTGCTTCTTTTATAGATCGATCACAAATATTTTTCTTGAATTTTGGTTTTTTGAATCAAGAAAATCGGTTCATAAACAACCGAGTTAATGGCAAATCTGTTTTTTTATTTATTTAATGTTTGCTTTTCTTATAGTTGTTGTTTTTATGTGTACTGAAAAACAACAACAACAATACATTAAGGCATATTTGGTTTTTTAAATTTTTTGAAGCACCTATGTAAGCTAGGAACTTTGTTTTTTCACAGAAAATTAGGATTTTTTTTTGAGAATTTTGAAAAAAATTAACTAAGTAGATCCGGTATTAAACGTATTGTAGTTCAAAAATCGTTATTAGATCTTTTGAAGCTTCTATATAAGCTATGGACCTCATTCTTGCATACTTGTTTTTACCAGTGCGCTTCGCTACCCTAATTGATGCGGTAACTAATATTTACTTTATATGGAAGCTACTTCTCTCCCCAGACCTATTCTCCTTATTCGAAAATTGATATGAAAATTACTTTTAAAGTTTTTAAGACTTTCACGGTAATAGTCCTTTAGATGATAAAATTTATATTTTCTTTGTACCTTTCCCCCTGGACCTATCATTCCTATTTTCATTTCATCATTACAATATGATATAATAAAGGTTCCCACTAAATTTGAGGGTTCTCGCTGTAATAGTTCCTTAGATATGCCATAATGAATATTTGCTTTTTATCCCGTTGAGAGTTTTAAAAAAGTGGCCGTAAAATATGTGCGTGTCATCCGATCAAGATCCAACATAACCTATAACATTCTACAGTGCAAGCACTATCTGTAAATATATCTGTAATTGCATCCAATGTAACACATCTCAACACATAGCCGAATAAAGCACTCTTACTTGTTTTATATAATGACGAAAAAAAATTGAGCAATTTTTGCCGTAATGGGATAGAGAAATTTCATTTCACTTTCTAAACAAAACTTTACTTCCAATTTGGGAACAAAAATTTTCTAAAGAAAATTACTTTCAACAGATAAAATTTTCTAAGAAAACTGTTTATTCCCAAAATGGGAGCAAAAATTTTCGAAAGAAAACTGCTTACTCCCAATATGGGAGCAAAAATTTTCGAAAGAAAACTGTTGACTCCCAAAATGGGAGCAAAAATTTTCGAAAGAAAACTGTTTACTCCCAAAAAAATGGGAGCAAAAATTTTCTAAAGAAAACTGTTTACTCTCAAAAAAATGGGAGCAAAAATTTTCTAAAGAAAACTGTTTACTCCCAAAAAAATGGGAGCAAAAATTTTCTAAAGAAAACTGTTTACTCCCAAAAAAATGGGAGCAAAAATTTTCTAAAGAAAACTGTTTACTCCCAAAAAAATGGGAGCAAAAATTTTCTAAAGAAAACTGTTTACTCCCAAAAAAATGGGAGCAAAAATTTTCTAAAGAAAACTGTTTACTCCCAAATGGGATAAAAAAAGTTCTAAAGAGCAACGAAAAAATTTTCTAAAGAAAATATGACTCCTAATTGAGAACAAACTTATTCTATTCGAAACTTTACTTTAAATTAATACTAATTTTTTTTTTCATATAGGAAATTTTATCTTAAATTAAATTTACATATTATATGCCAACAAACTTCCTTTATTATCCTCCCTTTCTTTCTACCTGATTTCCCACTGTGCAATCACTTTGATTAAGCTTCTATTAATTTCTATTTGTAAATTTATTTAACCCACGTGGTTTGTGTCAAATGGGATTTTTCTATGTCTATCTAACTGAAAGTGTTTTTGCATTAGCAAACCTCTCAAATCCCTTTATCTTCTCTTTCCAAACTGTTTTCATTGCATTTTGTAGAAAATGTTAGGTGTTTTGTATTTTGTATATTTGGTTAACATTAACACTTTGTATATTTAAAACATTCATTTATTTCATGTATCTAAACTTCTGTCATTCTTGTTTTCTTCCTGGAAATATTCTCATGTGTGTGTTTGTTTGTGTGTCAACAATTCTCGTGGGATGTTGTTGAAATATGTTTTTAGCAGTTAAGAGCAATAAAGGAACGAACCAACCAACCAATCAACAACTGTCCAATAATGTTAAATGCTGATAACAGTAAGAGCGGCAATGACAGCAGCAAACAACAACTACAAAATAGCAAGTAAAAAAATGTGTGACACACGTTTGACATAAAATTATGTTTTCATATTTGTTTCAAACAAAACAACAACACGTTTGTGTTCTTCTTCCTTTTTGCCCTAAAATATTTTACAACGAGACACAAATAAAGTGAAAATACTGTGAAAGGGCTTAATTATATAGATTAAATATACATACATAGGAGTTCATATACCTACAAAGGTACGGGTATGAATGATTTAATATGTTTGATAAGAAACCAATTTAGATAATACGTTATTTAGGAGGTTGTTTAGAAAGGCTTGTATGATACTAATTTAATTTTAATTTAATTTAACTTTACTCTCAATTGGGAGCGAACGTTTTTATAAGAAACTTTATAAAAATTTCCTATAAGAAAAATTTTACTCCCAATACAAAATTTACTACATATTGGGAGAGAAACTTTTGTATAAAGAAAATTTGGCTTCCATTTGACAAAACAAAAATAGTACCCACAATTAGGAGAGAAAACTTTCTATAACAAAAATTCTACTCCCAAATTATAGAGAAAATTTCCTATATTAAAAATTTGGGAGAGAAAATTGTCTATAATAAAAATTTTACTCCCAATTGGTAGGTAATAAATTGAGAGATAAACATTTTACTTTTAATTGAGAGATACAATTTTTACTTTAGAGAGAAAATTTCTATAACAAAAAATTGTATTCCCAATTAGGAGCGAAAATTTTCTATAATAAATTCTATTACCAATTTGTAGAAACATTTGCTATAAGAAATTTTACTCCAAATTAGGAGTAGAAATTTTTTATAAAAAACTTTAATTTCAATTGTCAAACAATTTTTTTAATCAAATTGCATAGTGCCATACCCATAGTGCCGTAGCATGGAAAAAAAATACCTATGTATTTAAATATTGATACATAGTTAAATGAATTTTGAGAGTAGTAGGAGAATAATTTAGTAATAGTTGATTAACCTCCTATGTAAATGAGCACTAAAGTAGAGTATGTAAACACTAATACTAATACACCAAAAAGTCATGCAAATTTAATAAACAAATAAAACTTTGATGGCTTAAATATTCAAGTCATCACTAACAACAATATTACCATTGACATTGTCATGAACGTCATCATCATTGTCATTTTAGTCATGTTTTTACATGTTTTAGCAGCATTTGATACTATTTAAAACTACAACTATCTTTTCCATTTCTATGCCATCCTTTCTGCCCTTCAACTTACCTTTGTATTGATAAATTCACATGCCAAATCCTTGAGTGTTTTCAATGTTAAAACATTGGCAGCTACTGAAACTGCATCACGTATACTGCCAAATTGAAAGAGAAATGTCACCTCTGGCCCCTCCATAATAACGTTGGGGACTGTGCTATTCGTACTGATGATGCCGCCAGTGCCAAAACGTTGTTGTTGTTTTTGCTGAGAAGTTTGTTTTTGATAGTGCTGCTGCTGCTGCTGCTGGTGATTATGGTGATGTTGTTGTTGATAATGATGAAAATGAGCCGCCAGTGCAATAACTTTTTTATACCTATGATATCAAATAAAAGACAAGGTTTTTTGTCTTCGTCTTTTACGTCTTAAATGTTCTTTAGTTTTTCTTTTGTGTAATCCAAATCTATACACACATTTCCTCTTATTCTTTTAATTTAGAAATTTTCTTAGTTTTCTTTCTTTTGTTTCTTGTGTGTTTAATTGTCTCTATTGTTTCATGCTTTTTTTTTAAGGTGGCATAAGTTTTGTTTAGTTTTTTCTTAAGTTTTCTTTTAATTTTCTTGTTTAATTTCCTGAGGTTTTTTTTGTCTTGTCTTTTTGTTTTAGCTAAGCTCCTTTGTCTGTATGTTACCGGGTTTATGCTGGGGAGTTTTTTTTGGTGGGTGTTTGATTAATTTTTAGTTGTTTGCTACACAAATGCTGATGGCTTTTAGTTTTCTCCTTTGATGATTAATATTGGACGTCACTGTTGATTAATATTTACTCTTGTTTATTCTGTAGCGAAATATAAAATGATAAATAGTTAATAATTTATTTACAAGCATATTTCATTTGCTAGAATTTTTATGTATTAATATTTAATTTGATTAACTTGTTAGGGATATGTTAGAGTAAATTAGATATGTCCTAAAAGTTTTATAAAATAAAGCAAACATTTACCTAGTAAATAAATAATTTAGTTAAAAGGAAAATTTATAAATGATTGTATATACAGGACGAAATTGTTGGAAAATTTTTTTATTTAAGTAAAAGAGTGTTACGTCAGAGATTATGAAAGTTTAGGAAATTATTTGAACATTCAAAATGGTGATTGCTGAAATCATAGGTGAAATTACAATAACCTGAAATTGATACTTACATTACCCTTAACTCTTTCTATCCCTTTTCAAAGAATCATATACGCAGACAAAAAAATATAGTTGTAGTGACCACACAGAGAAAAAAATGCATATATTTTAAAATTTTTTCCATAAATATTATGAATCGAACATGGCTTTTTGTCCAAACTTTTTTTATAGAAAAATAAAATTTTGTTCATATATATTATTAAATTGTTCGTAATGAAAATTTTAGGAATTTTGCAAAAATTTTGTTAAATCTTTTTTTAATGGTAAATGAAAATAGTTAAACAAGAAAATATTAACAACAAATGCCTTAAAATGGCAAAGTTCCAAGGAAAATCTGCTAAAAAGTAATGATTAGAAATTTGCATAATTTTGCTTGCATTCTGCAGCACATTATTTTGATAAAAAGAGATTCTTTTCTGTTCTTAAAATTTAGCTAAAAATCATTAAAAACTTAAAATTTTCTAAAGAAAATTTCAAACATTTTTTTTACACAAATTGAAAATATAAATAAAAATTTAAATAATTTTTTCAATCTTCTTGACTTTTGATTCATTTGATAAAATATAAAAAAAAGTTTTAATGCTTAAATATTATGAACTGAAATCAATGAAAGTAAATTTTTATTTTTATGTACAAACTTTTTTCTGCGCATAATTTAAGAACATATGTTCACAGCGACAAATAGAAATGATCATAAGTTTATTACTTATAATCATTATAACTCTATTTTGTCATATTGTGTCCAATTTTTCATATTATGGTTATAGTTTTAATATAATTGAAGAATCTTAGTATATCATTTGCTATTCTATTAGATTATGTTATTATATTATTATTCTACCTTATTTTAACAACTTGCAATATTATGATTGCATTTTATAATATCATTATGCCATTCTTCATATTATTATTCTATTTTATCATTTTATTATCAAATGTTATCATAAATTTATCCAACCTTATCATATTATTTTATTTTGTCATATTATTATTCTATCTTATCACATATTAAAATAAAACTTTTTTTTAACTTAACATTTTAATGGTAGTTAAACAATATCTTATATTACTTGAATCACTCCGAGTATAAACAAATCTTTTCTATTTATATTTATTCATTTATAAACTAAATGAGAATTATAATAACGTTGGAAAAGAAACATTAGAAACAAAATATATTTAAAAACAAACAAGATAGGAATTTTTCCACTAAGTTTGTGACGGTATGGTTTAAGAAATAAGAAAGACACTGAAAATATTTAACGTAACGATATTTTTCATATTAATAAATTTATTATGTTTCTGATAAAAATATTTAAAAACATATAAATTTTGCAGTTAACCATATTAAAATTTTTATTGAGTGAAAACATTTATTTATAAAATTTAAACACAAACATTATTATTTTTGGAGTTATTACAATTATATAAAAATAAACTGGAGTTATTACAATTCAAGAAAATTAACAATGAGAACATAATATTGTTGCAGTGATAATGCTGTAACCATGTTTTTTCTCTGCGTGCAGAAAACAAAAAAAAAGGTTCTTTTGTACGTCAATAAATTAGTCGTCAAAACATTGGGAACTAAGAAGATGTTTCTCTTTTTGATTAAGTATATTTTATGTCTATTTTTTGATAATTTAATTTAATTTAAAGTTTGTTAATTACATTAACTTATGTGTATTTAGCAAAAAAAAATAAAATAATAATAATAAAATAAAATAAAATAAAATAAAAAATTAAAAAATAAAATAATAATAATAACAATAATAATAATAACAATAATAATAATAACACTGTGCGACAAATGGTAGGGGTCAGTGATCGGGAAGGGTTCAAACTACCGGGGAAAGTTATATCGGTAAAAAAGAAGTTATACGTATCCCGGCGTTTCGATGGGTCACGTCGAGGAATCGAGATATATCGATTTGAAGTTAGTAACTATCATATAGGGGAAATTGTGACCTTTAAATTTAAAAAAATTAGGAATTACAATTACTTTAATCTGTTCATACAATGTTTCGCTACATAAGCAACAGTTTCTTTACGTGAAAGTAATAGGACTTGACACTTTTTTACCGTTTTGGATTTTTTATGAATTAAAAATAAAAAATTCAATTTTTTAGGCAAAAAATAGTTTTTTTTTCATACATTTATTTATAACTGCGAAACTGTTGCTTATGTAGCGAAACGTTGTATGAACAGATTAAATGAATTGTAATTCCTAATTTTTTTAAATTTGTTTCAGCAAAATCGGACTGGTGGTTCTCGAGTTATGTCAAAAAAAGACCACCAAAGGTCACAATTTCCCCTATATGATAGTTACTAACTTCAAATCGATATATCTCGATTCCTAGACGTGACCCAGCGAAACGCCGGGACACGTATAACTTCTTTTTTACCGATATAACATTTTCCGTTGGTTTCATCCCATCCCGATTTTGACTGTCGCATAGTTATTATATTATTATTATTATTATTATCATTATTTAAAGCAATTTATTGTTACAAATGATTAGTTCTAACGGTTATCTCAAAATTCTTAAATATTTTTTTTTAGATTTTTTATATTTTATAAATAAATTCAAAATTTGTTTCCACACTTTAATGGTTTTAATTCCGTGTTTCAAAACTAAACTTAGCGTTATTTTTTGTGAAAAATGGATCGAAATAAATACAATTCCGTGTTTAAGTCATAAATATTAAATTTTGCATTTTGCAAAAAGAAATTTTATATTTCCATTCTTACCCCCATATTCACAAACCAATTTTAAATTTAAAATACATTTTAGAGACAAAATTTTGTATGAAAAATTTGTTTTAGAAGGCATTTTAAATTTAAAAGTTGTTTTTGAATACGGGAGTTAAATTTTATTTTTTTTTTCAATTATTTTTATTTAATATTTTTTTTTTGGTTTTTAGTTGCAAATATTTTCAAAACCGTTGTAGATATTTTAAAAATATTTATGGTAATAAATAGAATAAATTGAATTTATTAAAAATTTTCTTTTATGTCTTTAAGAGAAACTTATCTGCTCTTATCTGTAAAACTAAAGTGAGTGTTACGCTATATAATTTAATACACCAAATAATAGGTTTCAGCCAGCGTTACCGTTGAGAATTTTTAAAAAAAGTGTCCATAAAAAGTGGATTTCAAAAAATTAAGTCAAAGGAAATATTTGTTAAATTTTCTTTTTAAAGGAAATTTCTGATAAGAAATTCTGCATACATTTTTTTATAGGCATCTTTTGTTTTTTTTATAAATTGTAATGATCGAAAGGCAACCAAGTCCAAGATCTTATATTTTTAGCAAATGAAATTTGAAAATAAAGAATCAAATACAAATTAAATTGTTTAAAGATTTTTTACTTTTTTTTTATATCGCACATAAAATACATTAATTTCCTAATAATAGCGTACAAATTACTTTTAAAGCCTAACTACCAAAGTAGTGAATAGGATCATAAAAAAAAAAAAAAATCTTTCAATGACAACACTGCTGCTAAAACACTTTTCAGAAATTCCTAATTCGTAATTCTACTACTTTTTCGCTTTATATTTTTGTTGCTGGATTTTGACATTAATTTTCATGAAATACATCGACTCAAATCTTCAAAACAACACGGAATAGTTTAAGAACAATCTCGCTCCATCTCTGGGGTCTTTAGTATCATAGAAATCATAACTATTTAACTGAAATAAATGTCTAAATGTCAAATGAAATTGATAATTTGCCATTACAATTTCAACATATTTGTCTCTTTTAATGTTAAAAAGTTATAAAAAATAATTGCGTTTCTGTTAAAAACATCTTTACCCTAACACAGTATTACACTAAACATAGTTGTCATTATTAAGCCAAAATTTAATCAAACATATAATTAAATGTCATTTGAAAATACAAACAATTTAAGCAGAATATTTAAGTAAAGCGAAAAGAATAACTAAAGTAGTCTTTTACATACTTTAATAATAAACGGAATTGACACAATTTGTAAATTTTATAACTGAACAGAAATTTTTATATATATATGTATCCGTAATACCGCCACGTTATTGTTTGTATGTATGTATTTGACACATACAATCTAATTTAGAGAATTATGTAGGTGACAGATGTTATCTGGAAATCCCCTGCTGTATGAAGTATGCAATAATAACAACAAATAAAATAAAACGGATTTTAAAATTCAAGAAAAAATTTTCAACTTTCTATAGACAATAATATCTAATGGATAATAATGTATAGAATTAAATTATTTGTTCATTTTCTAACCCGAGTAAAGAGTTTAATTTTTTTCATTTACTTAATTTTCGTTTTTGATTTCGAAATTGTGAAAAAAAAAACAACAGCAATAGCAGCAATTACACTAACAATTTGAAATAATAAAAAAAAAACAAAATTAAAAAAAAAAAAAAAAAAAATTCAGAAAAAAAACCCAAACAATTTATTAGTCATATAATATGGTAGTCCATATTCCTCTATAATACACTCATAGATTGTTAATATTTGTTATGGTGTTAGTAAATCTCTTACTGATATCTCTAGGCAAATCAACTGAATTTCAGGCATGAAAAAAAGACAGCTGCATAATAAAATGATTTTATTTAAAAAAATAAAAAAAAAAAATCATACTTGTATTTAAATATCAATACAAAACATTTTTTTAATTTTTTTTTTATAAAAATAATAATATATTTATTTATTTTTTTGGTTTAATATTGAGGGGTATACGTAAATAATTATACCTATTTTAATAATGTAATGACAGCAGCATAAATAATTTCTGAAATACCTGAGAGAACAAAAAGAAATATCTTTAGAAATATTTTTAAGTGGTCAATAAAAAAAAAAAGAAAACAAAAGTATGTATTTTTAATGAGGCAAAAGAATGACAACAATTACCAAATGGTAACAGCAAAAAAAAAAAAAAAAATACAATAACACAGTAGCAGCAACAATTTCATTTATTACCATATTTAGCGTGTCTTTTATAAAAAAGTTGGGGGAGAGCCTCAGAGAGATAGATAGAGAGAATGAGGAAAATATGAGAAATATACTACTGAGATCAGCGTTGCCACTGAAAAATGTTTTATTCTACTAAAATTTTCATAAAAACATACCAAAATCGTTTGAAAACTACCAAAACTTAAAAGATCTTTTGAGATAAATTAGACAAAGTAATTTTTAATTTTAATGAAGAAACATAATAAGTATGGATATCTTTGCATAGCCCATATTCGGAAAAATGTTCAATTAAACAGAAACTTAAATGGCTACGGAATACAAGGCAGCAAAAATAAGTTTCTTAAACTGCCAAAAATTGATGCTAAATATATATATATATATATATATATATATATATATATATATATATATATATATATATTTCAGATTATATATATTATTATATAAATAATGGAGAGATTCCCAACTGAACAGAGAACCAGAATAATAGAATTTTATTATTTAAATCAGCGATCATTTACTTTAACGCAAAAAGCATATCGTCAACATTTTAACGTCAGAATTTCTCCCTATGAGTCAATGATTCGTTCCTTAGTTCATCGTTACTACTAACAGGCACTGTAAGAGATTTGCCTCGAATAGGTAGACCATGTTTAATTCGAACTGCGGAAAATATTGAACATCTAGAGCAAAGTGTTAACGAAACACCAGAAACATCTACCAGAAGGCGTTCTGCTCAGCTAGGAATGACTCGCACATCACTACGGCGTATTTAAAAAAAAAAAAAAAAATTTACCGTTAATCCCATTTAAGGTACAATTGGTGCCAGAATTAAAACCCGCAGATCATCATCAACGTCTAAATTTTACAGTTAAAATTGAACAGTTGGTCAGAAATGAAATCAACTTTATTGAAAATCTGATTATGAGTGACGAAGTTCATTTTCATTTGAATGGCAAAACTGGGGTTTTGAAAATCCAAGAGCCATTCATCAACACCAATTGCACGTCATTAGGTGTACAGTATGGTGTGGCATTACATACGATGGCACTTTTAAGTCAAATTTTTGGAGAGCGAATAATTTTCAGAAATTCGGAAATTAATTGGCCAGCGCGTTCATCACATTTGTCAGCACCCGACTATTTTCTTTGCGGTTATTTGAAGGAGCAAGTATATGTGAACAAGCCAAAGACACTTATTAAACTCAAGACCAACTTCGAACGCTATAGCCACAAATTTTCAAAATTTCAAATGTTATGTAATGAGGGTCAATATCGGGAAATTTGTATATACCCCATTTAAACCTATACCTGAAAGCTTGTTATTTTTTTTAATTAAAACAATTTAATTAAAAAGTAATTTTTATTTAGCTCATTTTAGTAATTTTAATAACACACTAAAAGAAAAATAGTGTTGAATAACGATATCTTTCAAATTCTAATTAAACATGAGATTTTAGTAAAATCTCATTGAAAACTGGATTTGATTTGTATGGATATCTAATGAAGATCTAATAAAATTAAGTAGATTTTGATGGAAACCTCACCTTAACTAATTTTTGTGCATATGTAAATAGGCTATTAGAAAGAACTTTGAAAAATGTTTCAAAAGCTTAATAATATCATGTTTAAAGTCAAATATAGATCTGATTTGATTAAGTAATTAAATATAAAAAGTATGTTTTATCTTAATGCTGTTTCTGCTTCTACTTCAGTATCGTTATAAAATATTATTTTTTTTAATGAAATCGCTCAAAATTAGTAAAAAATGGTATTTTTCATTACATGTAATATCGCATACATTTCACTTCATAAAAACAGGATATAAAATTAGTTTTCAAGATATCGTTATTATTATTTAGTTCTTAAAATAACACCCACTAGTGACAGCCATATATCTGGTACTTATATTCCAAATATTTTTTGATATTTTACCGAATATTCTTGGAATTTGTTAAGTTCATTTATTCATTGAGGATATTTACCAAAACAGATAAACAGATATGTTTTGTTAAACCTACAAAAATTCGATTCAGCCTACCAAACCAAAAAAATCCTACCAAATTTGGTAGAAAAAGCCCAAAACGGTAACTCTAATTGAGATGCCACCTGCTTAGAGTTTAAATTTTTGGTGGGAAATTGTGAGTTTAATTAAACAAATTTATTTAAAATAAAAAAAGAACAAACAATTTTGAAAAAAAAAATAGAAATAGAAATGATAAATTGTGTAAGACTTTCCAATGGAGACGGTAAGATATGAGAGTTCATGGCGGTTTTTTTAAGAGAGCTGGTTAAAATCTAGATAATAATGGGAGGAAGAGATAGATTAGATCCGACATGAAGCTTTAATATATCTAATATACTAAGACTTGTGTCTACTACGTGTTTCCTGAGAAATCTGAATGAATTTGTAGTATCTAACCAATAAGCATTCTTGCTGGAATTCCAAATGAAACCAAATGAATGAACTAAATATGTTTTACGTTGGATTCCATTATTTTTTTTTTAAATGGTACATTTTTGCAGCTCTGTTATATGAAAGTACTGTCATTAGACTTTCCTTTTAGTATGTGTCATTTTGTTGAAGGGTAAACAACACAGTTTTTTTGCAACTTTGAATATGGAGAGATTCGTACTAAAAACTAAACTCTTAAAAGAAGTTTTACTTCATTATATTGGTATCATTCTTTAGTTGAGGGAACTTTGAAAGACTTAGAAGTGGCTATTTCGATGTGCATGATAAGAAAAGTTTGAAGATTAAAATTTAGAATCTTTGCTAGAAGACTTGTGATAAACACAAGATGTGCTTGTATAATCTTTGTGAGTAGATCAAGAAATAATTTCCAGACATTCAAAAGTATTTGGATTTATTCAAAAGCAAGGAAATTGAGTGACACATAAACTGAAGAAAAACAAGGCATTTGCATGTCTAAAATATTGTTTTTAAACATTGAAAAGTGAATCCATTATGTATGTAGAGAACTAAAAACGGCAGAAATATGCGACCTAACACGAGTCCATAATTTTCCATTATGACAATGCTCGGCGTAAAGCCCAGACATTGCTTGTTGTGACTAATACTTCATCGTTTGATTCAGAATACCCTAGTTAAAATACACTTAAATTATTATTATAATTATTTTACTAGATTTTACCCATATTATCCTAATTTTATTTCAATTGCAAAAAGTTATCCCCATAAAATTTTAACTCTTTTATTATAATAGTTTCTGAGGTATGTGTTAACTAATATTTTCTTTGTATGGGGTTTATTCCTCCTTCTGGATCTATCCGTCCTATTTTAATCTCAATTATGGAAGTCGACTAGAAGGTTGTCCCCACAAAGTTTTATTTGTTCTGCTGTAATAGTTCTTTAGATGTGGAATAATTAATATTCTCTCTCTCTTTCTCTCTCTCTCTCTCTCTCTCTATATATATATATATATATATATATATATATATATAATATAAGGGGCCCAATGCACCGCGACTCGAATTTTTTGTGCATCCCTAAAGTTCATTAAATTAGACCTAAACTACGACCGTTCTCGCAGGCATCTTTTTAAGACACTTTTTAAGAAACTTTTTCCCTCGTGTCGCGGAGCAATCGCAGAGAATATGATATAGAGGCCTATTGATGGGCGAATTGCGATGATACCCACGATCCAAAACTTTCCTTGATGTAACCTGCAAGGATGCGCAATGAATGGGCGTCGCACCCCTTTGTTCGCCAGGCAATCTGCCCGTTTATTACCTTGATGACCCTTATGACCAGGTACCCAGTATTACGTCAAATTGCTGTGTGCAGTAAGTTCATTAAGAACTGTGTCACAGTTCTAAGGTAGTTAGGCCTGAATATGACTATTATAATATGACTATGACTATAGATTGGCTATCGGACATGACAAAAATTCTCAGACCTCTCTACCCTTTTCTCAAACACTCCTTAGCACAAATGAAAACACCGTAAAACACTGCCTGGAGGATTGAAGGATGTTTACCCATTAGTAATGCCCTTTGAAAGTTTGGGCCAAATACACCAACAACGGTGTCACCATTCGTCTGTTTGGAACCGTCTGTGAATCAAACTTGAGATGCATTTTCGTGTCATCAAGAATGGTTTTGCCATAGGTCCCTGTTTGATGTTTTACCAAAAATCCGCTGACAGGCATATAAGGCTCTTATTGCCTTATATGTAATATAGGACAAGTGATTGTTAATTGTAAGTGTCCTATCAAGAATGAAACCGAAATATTTAATATCGTTTAAGAACTTAATTATTGAACCGTTCAATAACGGCTCCATAATACAGAAAAAAAGTTACCAATCACCAAAATAATTCATTCAATTAAAAATTGTTAATATTTGCACCTCTCACCAAAATGATTATATCAATTACTAATAACTTTAAAAAAATGAAAAACAGAAATAATTTTTCGAATTAAAAAATTAATTAAATCAATCAAGTAGAAGATTTTAACTATTTCTTTTTTTTGCTTGAATATACCCAGCAAAAACTTTTAGGTTTTCGGTAATGGCAACTACTTATTAAAGTAGTTTCTTGGTAATGAGGCGTCATTATTATTTGCCTACTCGGTATTACATAAATAAGTACTCAAAAGTATAATAGCACACTAATATTGCAATCAAGTGAATGAATTGGCTAGAGTGCTGGATTAACAACCAGAAGATTGTTGGTTTAACCCCATTCTGATGCTGTTAGTTTTTTATAACAAAATGTCTAAAAATGTATTTATACTATAAACGTTTTGTCATTTAGAAAATTAAGTGCGAGATGGTGTACTGAGTAAGACGTTAGTCATTAAAAACGAATGGTTAATTTGTGTCTAGTGTCTAAAAATAACTACATGAATTTGTGGACAACTCGAACAAAAATAACTAGTTATTCTAGCAAAAAATAAGTAGTTTATTTTTGTTTTCAATTATACCTGCTAGCTTACCAGGAAAGCAAAGTTTTTGCTGGGTATTAATTAAATTTTGATGTAAAGTGAAACAACTGTGTTAATTAAAATATAAAAGGTAATATTTTTTTCTGTGCAAATTTCAAAACTTTACGTCTAGTAAAAGTTACATAAATAATTTTAGCCGGGTTAATGGTTAACCCTCTAAACTCGTATCACTAAATGGTTATGCTCATGACTTGCTGCATCCGTTCCGATATCGTAAAGTCCTCCTCCAGTTATCGCAATGACTAAATCGTCGACGTAACTATATTGTTAAGTTGTTCGAGAAGTTCATCGATGACCCAGGTCCACAGAAGATGCGATAGAATATCACCTTGTGGACATCCTCTAGTTAGTCATAGAATTTTCCATGAAGCACATAACTCTTGAAGTTAACATTTCCCTCGTCTACTTCCTAATAACAATTGGTACATGTTTCCTATGAAGAGCTGGCATACGACCAAGGTACCAAAAATTTGCTTGATTCATTTCTGGCATCAAGAGATGAAAAGTGGTTTTGCAATGATCTTCGAAGTAAAATACTGTGGGAAGCTCTGGTTTAATGATTGCTTTTTACAGTCAACTATTTAAAGAGTAATTCTTTCAAAACCACCCTGCTGCGCATGAGAATTCGACGCAGTCAATTTCTCGCATTACGTTGCTTAATACCTTTTGGATTATTAGGATGATATAGTTGTGAACAAAATTACGCCATGTTCTAATCACAATGATGTCACAATTGCAAGATAGATTTAAGGGAGTGGCTATTTTAGGCGGAGGAAATGTGAACTGGTCACCGAGATTTGATACCGTTAGACTTCTTTCTTTGGGGGTTTCCTTCAGTCACAGAATTGTGTCAATGAGCCACAAACAACCGATACCCTCAAAGTCCACTCTAGCTCAAATTTAGCCTCATTTATACGCCAAAGTTATAGAAAATTTAACCTTTTTAATTTTCATTCACTGGGTTACAGTGAAGCTTCTGCAAACTTTTGATCGAAGTCCAATTTCAAATAAAACGTTATTAATAGTACTTTTAAATAAAATAAAATTCTTTGTTTAATCGATAGCTAAGAAAATCAAATGGGAATGTAAAGAACTGATCTTTTACGACATTTGATAATACATGTTTTAATAATTTTACCCATGAGTTTTAATAATTCCTATATAGGGAGTTTCGGCACCATTTCTATTAAAAAATAATTCAGATTTCTATATATCCGCTAAGCCGTTTTGAATGGTTACATAGACCCCCTTGTCAATTTTTGATGGTTAAATGTATATAAAATTTTACTTAGACTTAGCAGGAATATTCCTGTTTTGAGATATTTTGTTTGTTATCATATCTCAATTTTGTTTTTCACCCGAGTTTAAAGATTTTTGTATATTCTTAAAGCTCTTTTGAAGTTATCCTGTTTGGTTCATTGAATGTAGGATCGAGTTTATTTACATGATTATCGATGATTGAGAGATCGCAAACAGCGATACTTTTAATTGATATCGAATGATCCTCTAATATTTCGAATTATAATCGAAGTTTATAATCGTTTTAATTAAAATTTAGTTCAATTCTTACCCAGTGTACATTATAAAAATGTCTTCTTGCTTTTCAACTTAATCTGTTTTAACCTATTGCCACAAATTTAATTTTATGTTGGGTATTTAATAAAGCAAATTTGGAACTAGCTCAAACTTCTCTCTGGCATTATACATTTTTAAAAAACTGGGTTGTAATAAAGAGTGTCTGCTCAACAGTGTTGCCAGGGGTAGCTTGCGAAAAGTTACAGGTTTATGTGGAAAAAGTTACAATTCTTCCTAAACAGTTATGTTTCTGAATTTTTAAAAATAACTTGTCAATTTTTTTCAAAATTTCGAAGAATAAAATAATACAAAAATATGGCTTAGAAGATCCATATTTTTGAACGATATTTTTAGATTTTATAAGTTTAGTTGACTAAATATTCTCTCAAAATATGCATTTGAAAATAATTATTGTTTTTTTTTTTATATAAATGGATTATGGCACTTCTTTAGCATTCATCAGATCGAAAACATTTTTGCAATAACCGTCAGCACTTAAATTAGGATTTAGTCCTATTTTTTTTTTATCGAGGAGTGAATGCTGCGTGAATAAAATTAGAAAATTATTTTGTTAATCAATTATGCTCTTCTGGCTAAAATGTTGGTCCGCTTTAGGGTTAAATACTTTTATGATTTAAAAGTGTTTTCGTTGAAAATGTAATCTTTAAGCAATTATTATTATTTAACTCTGACCCTATTTTCATAAGTGTGACAATTAATTTGGATATCTTCTTTATATAACGAAAACCCATAAATTTAAATTTGCCATATATTTAGTTTTTAACCAATTCAAGAACACATTACTTAAATATTCAACTATTTCAAAGTCTGCCTCAAATATATGAAAAATACAATTGTATTGTTTTATTTTTTCGATTTGTAATACTGTTTTTTATAAAACCATTGCTAAAGTTGATTTTTGTGTAATTTTGAAGACGGAAAATGTATTGTTAAAAACAAAATAACTCCATCCGTCACGGAGAACAGAAAAAAGTGTAAGAAAAAAGCATATTTAAAATTTAGTTTTCTTCAACAGTGTAAGGTGCTAGGTCGTAAATGTTTAGGAAGTCCCGAAATACCTGTTACATGTTCTAAATTAACTTCTAGATATAGTTTTTACACATACTAATTAATTTTTTGAAGGGTTCAAAAGTTACGAAAATAAGGTTAAAAACAAAAATAGTATACATGTTACGTGGAGCGTTAAAAAGTTACGAAAATTGTAACAAATTTAACCAAACGGTAACACTGCTGCTCAATCAAAAGAGAATTATAAATGGAAAGAGACCTAAGTAGTAGAATGAAGTAGAGAATGTATAACGTTAACCAAGTCACATAAACAACTTTCTAAAAAACTTTAAGTAGTTTTTTCTTTCTTCTCCATTCCTTTTTAACGTTTTGTTGTGTTGTTGTTTTTATTGTCTTCCCAAGATTTTTATAACTGTTTATATGTGTATGAGTGTATGCGAAAATCCCAAAAAGAAAGAAAATAATAAAAAACATGATGAAGTATAAAAGAATGTTTGGAGCCATAAATGCAGACACACATACATATAAGGACAGACATATGACTAAATAAATGAATGGATATACATACATACATACATACTATAGAAGAAATAGAAAAGAAGTGGTAGCAGTAATTGTTGTTTATTATTCACAAGTTTTGTTGGAAAATATACTCACGCAAACACACATACATACATACATACATCTATACATACATTGACATGAAATCTAAACGTGACAAAAGAATTTTCACGATTTTCTCTTATTCATTATTTCAGGTAGTAGATTGATGCTCTCTATATAAGATGTTCATGGTAAAAAAAAAAAATGTTGCATCTATGATACAAACAGATTTTTGTTAAGTTTAGTTTAGAAAAAATGTATATTTAAATGAAATGTGAACTTATGATAGGTTTGGGGGTGCGCCCAACCATAATATATAAATATCTTTAGATTTTGTATATTATAATTATGGAATATATATTTTATTTTTCTTTAAGCACATTAACAGAATTCTAAGAAAAATTCAATGCTGGAGACACAATCAAACGATGGAAATTGCTTGTGAATAAAAAATGACTAAATCTGCAGCTCAGCTATAATACCCAGATAAAGATTCATTGCTTTCCATACCCTTCCTTCACTTTTATTGCTGAAAAGGAGAACATGGCATTTTTATGATTTTCCATAATAAACGAGGATAAATGGAAAAGTTTTCTAAATATAGTCCAAGATTTTAATTTATTTGATGTACTAAATTTTCGTATTTCTTGTTTGATTCTCTTTAAAAATTTGAAAGCAATTTCGAAATTTTGAATATGTTAAAAAATTAGAAAAATTATTGTTTTGCCTTATTTTTTAAAGGCATTTTGGAAATTTAAACATTTTTATGAAGTTCGAAAATTCGAAATTAAGTTCTAATTGTTTTTAATTTTATAAAAACGAAAATGTTTTATAATATATGCATATTAATATTTGTCTTTATATACTTCGAAATTATATGTTTTTTGATTTTCGAATATTCTAAAACTTGCTCGCTTATAGCTTATAGCTTGAAGTTTTAACATTTTTTGAAGTTCAAAAATTCGAAATTAGCTTCGGAAATTTCGCGTGTGATTAAATACCCAGCAAAAACTTTGCTTCCCTGATAAGGTAGCAGGTATAATTGGACACAAAAATAAACTACTTATTTTTTGCCTGAATAACTAGTTATTTTTTTTCGACTTGTCCACAAATTCATGTAGTTATTTTTTGACTCTAGGGGTACTCAAAAATATGTACCTAAATGAAAACAAAAATAAAAAAAAACAAAAAATGTTGCCGTCAGTGAGACTCGAACTTGGACACACACTAACCATTCGTTTTTACTGACTAACGTCTTACTCAGTACACCATCTCGCACATAGCATCCTAAGCGACAAAAACTCTATTTAGTTTAAAATATCTTTTTAGACATTTTGTTATAAAAAACTAACAGCTTCAGAATGGGGTTGAACCAACAACCTTCTGGTTGTTAATACGGCGCTCTAGCCAACTCATCCACGTGATTGCAAATTACTGTGCTATTATACTACTGAGTACTTATTAATGTAATACAGAGTAGGCAAATAATAATGACGCCTCATTACCAACAAACTACTTTAATAAGTAGTTGTTATTACCGAAAACCAAAAAGTTTTTGCTGGGTATTAAATAGAAAAAGATTTTTCATAATTGATATGAACATTTTTTTCCATATACTTCGAAATATTTTTGTTTTGGATTTTCGAATATTTTACAACAATCTGAAATTTATGAAAAAACACTATTTTGAGTTATTTTTTATAGATTTTTCATAATTGATATGAACATTTTTCTCCATATACTTCGAAATATTTTTGTTTTGGATTTTCGAATATTTTACAACAATCTGAAATTTATGAAAAAACACTATTTTGAGTTATTTTTTATATGTATTTTTTAAATTAAAAATTTTCATAAACTTCGACAATTCGAAATTAACTTAAAATTTTTCGAACATGTTAAAATTTTGTAAAAAAGAAGATTTTCCATAATTGATATGAATGTTTTGCTCCACCAAATTCAAAATATTTTTTTATTTTCGAACTTTTTACAAGAATATAGTAAAAAATTATAAAAATGCAATGTTCAGAGTTATTTTATTATTTAAACATTTAAAACATTTCGACAATTCGAAATTAAGTTCGATTCTTTCGAACATGGTAAAATATCACAAAAGTTAAAAATCTTCATAATATTAGTTATAAAATTTTTCTTTGAAATTATCTGTTTTTAGGTTTTAAATAATTTTAAAACAAGTTTGAAAATGGCTGAAGTTTATAAAAAAAAATATTATTTTGAATAATTTTTCGGAAAATTTCCAACATTTGAAAATTCCAAACTAAGTTCGAATTTTTCGAACATATTCAAATATTATCGAAATAAAATTTTGTTATAATTTAAATAATTAATGCTTTGAAATAAAGATTTTTTGGATTTTATAAAATTTTAAATCAACTTCTAGTTTTTGAATATGGTAAAAAATTACAAAAACTCATTTCTCTGTGCTATTTTTGTAACGTATGATCAAAATTTAAAAAATTGTATAAATTCTATATTAAGTTCGAATTTTTCAAACATGTTGTATCATAAAAATTAAAATTTTTCATAATTTATTTATATTTTTTATCAAAACATTTCAAAGCTATTTTTTTTTGAATTTTCGAACATTTTAAATTAACACCGAATTTTCGAATATGGCTAAAATGTTTAAAAAATTATTATTCTATGTATTTTTGTAGTATTTGATCAAAATGTTCATGAAGTTAAAAAATTCGAATTTCAGTTTGAATTTTTCGAACATGATTAAATAATAAAATTAAAATTTTTATAATATATTTATATTTATGAATAATGCATTTTAAAGTTATTTAGTTTTTCGGATTTAAATAAAGCTGTAATTTACAAATGTGATGTTTGTCATGTATTTTTGAATTTTGATAAAAAATTTAAATAAGTGCACTAAAAATTAGGTCATTGCGTACATAAAATCTTAATTTAGCTTCAGGCAATTAATATTTAATTTTAAGGGAAAGAAATTTTAAATGTTAACAAAAAATCTCTCAAACTCTTCTTGTATTTGCTACAGCTAAGGGGCTTTCAAATCTAAACAAAATTGGCTTAAAAGGGTTAAAACAACCAACACAAAAAAATAACAAAACATAGATGAGCACAAAAAATAATCTTGAAATTGTTTCCTTAAAGCCATAAAAAAGGAAAAGAAAAAGAAAGAAAATACAAAAATTAAGACAACAGAAGAATAGAAAACTTGTTGTTAGTTTTGCGGTTAAAATAAAATATCTTTCTCAGTCTCATCTCAATAATGTTAATGATCATTATTGATCTTCTATTATTGCACTTGATATTCTATTATTGCACTTCTCCCAGTCTAATCAACTCACCTTAATCTTTTTCAACCAATTTTAATTTAAAGAAAATTTCTACTATATTTTTTTGTTTTAATTAAATTATTTATAAATATTTTAATTTGTTTAACTTTTTAAATTTGTTTAAAATTTTTTGAATTATAAAAACATATTTTTTCTGTTTTTATTTCTTTCGCTCTCTTTTCTTTTGTGTTCAATGAAATTCAAATAAAAAAAATCACTTTTTTTGTATTTAATTTTTACTTTCAAAAAATTTGTTTAAACCTTTCTTTCACAAAATCTAAAGTTTAACTAAAATGACGTTTACTTGGTAATATTTCAAAGCCGCATATATCAACTGCTATAAACTACCACTACAGCTACCACTACATTTATACCGCTACAACAACATATATGATAAACATACTAACACTTTAATATTATACATTTACCGATAAAACTATACACATGCTAAATTTCATTGTTGGCCAGAGTGTTAACCCAGTGAACAAAATGAATTTTTACTGGAAATTGATTTTTTTATAAAAGATTTTTGGGTAAGACATTTGTCTTCTATACAATAATGTCAATTTCAGAAATTATTGAAATTTTAATTTTGGACTTTAGCTGAAAACCTAAAACTCTGTTACTGATTCGCATCTCATGTGGAAAAGTCGAAAGTTTCGAAAAAGTTATGTATAACCGATATATTTATATTAATGGGGTTAATGATCTTGGTACAATGATACTTCCTCGATTCCTACACTCTGAGAGAATGATCAAATGTGTATCAAAAAGGACAAATTTCGAAAATGGATCAACATGATTTTTACATATCTTAAGTTATATATATATATATATATATATATATATATATATATATATAATATATCGATATCTAAAAACAAACGATTTTGAAATTAAAATTGTAAAAATTATGAATTTTTGTTTTTTTTTTTTTGCCAGCAATGTCTACTATCCTTTTTTTCTAAAATAATATTTTCTATAAGTACATGAAATGATTTTATACTTTTCCAAAAGGTATATTTACGGGGATGATTTGAAAATTTAAAACGATTCTAATTACCCAATAGGGCTAAATACAGACCCTCCCGAATTTGACCTATTTTCTATAAAAGTTTTTACTTTCACCTTTATTGAAATAATTATATCATCTAGAAACTTTAAATATTTTATCTGTAATAAAATCCTTGTTAATTAGGTTATCTTAGAGAAATTTTAGGCAATTGTAGACTTTATCATTTAAAATGATAAAGTGTGAAAAAAATCTATTATTTTTATAAAAGGAATCCCACAATTATCAAAATGGTGGCGAAAATACCAAAAATGAGATTTTTTTTAATTTTACTTATAAAATCCACATTTGTTTTAAGTCCGGTGAATCACGCTTGCAAACTTTTAAGAATACATCGGAAATTACGAAAATGCATTCTGTTCGTAGATTCAAGCTTTGGGATTTTAAAACATACAGGTAAAAGGTTAAAATTTCAATACAAAATAGGTCAAATTCAGGAGGGTCTGCACTTAGCCCTATTGGGTGATTGGTTTCGTTTTGAATTTTAAAATCATCTTCGAGAAGATTCCTTTCGGAAAGGTAGAAAATTATTATATGTTCTGAAATAAAATTTTACTTTTTTTGACAAAAAAAGAAATCATAATTTTTGCAACTTTTCAATTTCAAAATTTTTGAACTTGAAAAAGATATAGACTTAACTTGGTAAATTTACAAAGTCGTATGAAAATATTGAGTTATATATTTAAAAAACTGGATCAAGTTTTTGCAAAATTGGGATAGTTGAAATTTCAAATGCAAATATCTTAAAAATTATTAGAAAACAGCACATGCAAGCATGTTTTTCATACGCCTTATCGAGTGCTTTAAGAACATATAAAAATGTTTGCAATCGGATAAGAAAAAAAAAAAAAAAGAAAATGAAGCCATGACATGATTAATATTGATGTATCAATTTCTAATTTAGTTGTTCGAATAAATAAAATTTTAATAATAAATTTTTAGACCAATTATTTTACTTTATCTTTTTTTGCGTGAGTGGTATAAAGGAATCAGAAGCTCTTTACTATCTGGACATGAGAGAGGAGTGTGATGTTTGTTGTACTGAACAAATTTTTCAAGTGACGAAAGATTCATTCGATATTAATAATCTAACAACCGAGTCAGTCGATGTAGGTGCGCATTTCCGAGTTTGAGGAATTTCAGCGGATGGGAGGAGTTATTAGATACTACACTAATAATATTATTACACTAGTAAGAATAGGACTAATTTGTCAGATTAGACTAAGTTTAATAGGATCGTAGAAGCATAGGCTAAAGAGAACGCCAGCAATCGAATACTCGAATGCAAGACTCGAGCATATGAAATGTAAGGCAATCGCTAACGGTTTTAATGTCTCCTGTCCCATATCTATGTGGAAATTGCCATACCGTCATATAAGCTAAAAGCTTATAAAAAGACAATAAAAATCATAAAAAGAAGCTAATGCAGATACTTCTGCGAATCAATTAGCAATACAAATGAATCTGCAAGACGCAGTTGAATTCTCACTAAAGGACAAACCAATCAATCTACGTTATATAGATTAATGAATTGTGATTGGTATGAGGAACTCCTATCTGTGGAGAGATTCTCATGAGCGATTGATAGTTTCAATCCATACAAATTCATTCATCAATCTCTGGCTTCATAAAAACTTTAAACTATGTCTTTCATGTTCCGCTGAACTGGAGCAGAGTGAAGATAGTGTTCATCCCCAAAATCAAGAAGAGAAGTCACAAGACTACAAAAAACTTTCGCCTGATAAGCTTATCATCTTTAATGCTAAAAGCCTAATCGATCTACATATAAAGCAGCATCTGGAAAGTACTTGACAACTTTCCGGAAGTCATTATGTCTACATAAAGCGTGGCTCTACGAAGTTGTAAAAGTTATAGAACGATAACTTGAATTTAAATAGTACACTATGAAGGCAGGTGCCTTCAACAGTGTTAAGACGACTATGAATAAACAAGAAGTTGAGGAGTATATCCTAAACTGGCTAGTTTCAATGTTAGAGAGAGGAAAAGTCATAAAAAATGTTGGCAACAGTGTGAAGTGAAGGCGTGGAACAACTCAAAGTGCTGTAATATCCCCGTTATTGTGACTTATCATCATTAATACCATCCAGTAAAAGATACTTGCAGAAGTAAATCAGTCAACAATTTCCAGATGTTTAAAAGCACTTAGATTCATCCAAAAGCAAGGAAATTAAATACCATATGAAAGCTGAAGACAAGAGACTATCCAAAGTGCAAAAAAAACGCCACCAAAGCAGAATATCTCTGTCGCCAAGGAAATGATTTGTATTTAGAAGGGTCAGGAGGGTATTATCTATTATAAGCTGACCGAAATGATCATGAGTGACCTTCATCTCACACAATCGATCCGTTTACAGAGAGCATTGAAAACGGCCACAATATGCCACCAGATATGAATCCAAAATTTTTCATTATGATAATGCTTGGCTATATGTTGCACGACTTAATTATAAGATTAAAATTAAGGCTCTGAGAAGTTTTGCCACACCTGCTGTATAGCCCAGACATTGCCTCATATGCACACTGTTTGTGTTCGATTTACAAAAAATACACATATACGAAAGTTTGTTTGTGTGTGTGAATGTGTATTTTGGAAATTACTGAAAAAGAATTTTTTTTGTAAAATTATTTCCTTTTAGTGTGTGTTTTACATGTTAAAAAACATTTTTATAAAAATTGTGCTAAAAAAGTGAGAATTTCTTAAATAAAAAGGACATGTTTACTCTGAGACTGATTGAAAATAATGATATAGGATTTATTATTTAAGATTTAACATAATATAAACAAAATTGTTACCCTTTTCTACCTGCGTTATCTCACATATTATATCAGCATTAATCTCAGTTGTATAAGAAAATTCTGTTTTAACAAAATCAGACATCACATCAACGTTAAATTTATATAATTGTTGTCATTACATATTGTCTATACTAGACAAATTTTTATCAAGACAAACATCAAATCTGTGCGAATCTTGTATAACTCAGTTAAACAGATGATTATTATTTTATTTTATACAGCTGCCAAACTGCATATATAAAAAACATTAGTGAATTCGTCTTATTGTTATTTTTGTGCAACTGTTTCCACCTTTTATAAATTCGGGTTAATTTTGATATTTGTCTTGATAAACAATTTTCTAGTATAGACACTATGTTACAATAAATACACAACTAAACTAATTCAGGCTTAACACTCGAGTCTTAGATTAAATGCAAAGGTGGAGAACGCGACCGCGTTCTATTTTTTCTATGCTCGGTGTTGTAGGAGTTGAGGATAAGACATTAAATTCTTTTGCTCTGAGATTAGGTATCTTGTCTGGCTGAAACAGAGATGAGAATTATGGAGCCAAGTGGGGTGCTCCACAGTGGAACCTAAACGTTTTACCTCCTCAATCTTCGAGTTTTTAAAAGTCCACTATGATTGAAGGAATCTAAAAAATTGTTTAAATAGACTTTGGAAAGAAAATATTTGTTTTTTGATACTTTTTAAATTCTTCAAAAAATACCGAAAAAATAATAGGTGATATTTAGAAACTTGAATTCAATATTTAATTAAGTTCAGAAAATTTATTTAATGAAACAGGACAATAATAAATGAAATTGAACAAATTATGGGCAAAGTTTTTTTTATTATTATTTTTTTTTTTTTATCAGATAACATTGAAAAAAAATCTAAAAAGTTTGAGATTTTTATATTTTATAAAATTCGATAAATACTAATGAAATAACAAATTCACATAACGAATTTAAACAATATTTTCTTATGACTCTCACTTGTTTCCTGGGTTACTTAACATCACTATTAACGACATACACGACATCATCATAGTTGTAGCAAAATATTTCTTCCTATACAGAAAAACAAAAACACATCATGAAAAATACTTGCACATACAACAATAGTAAAAACAACAACAGCAAAAGTAGAATTGAAAAATCTTAACTTTAAAACTCGTTTTACCATTAAACCGTATACTTTTATAGCAAACAAAGGTAGTCCCCCCTTCACAATTTTAATCTGAACGTGTGTGTAAGAATATCTGTGTGTGTGTGTTTTTTTATAAGTATTAGTGTGACTGTATATGAAAAGTTAAAATAAAAAGCAATAAAACTTAACGTACATAGCACAACAAAATACAAAACCAAATGAAAAAAATAAAAACAAAAACTTCATATTGGGGAAAGAACAAGAAAAAGAGAAGACTACAATAAAAGAAACAGCAGCAACAGTGAAGTCGTATAATCTCAATTCCAGCACTACAGTAACAACTACTACTGTCACTATACAGTGGTTCCAAAACGCTTTTTTTGGAAATAATTCTGTAACTTGTGAATCGTTGAAAATATCTCAATAAAATTTCACCTGGCCAGAGACGAGATGTTTGCGAATTGATTTGAAAGGGAACAGATTCAGGGGAGAGACCTCAAAAGTTGGTCGTCTCGGGTATGCAATTTTTTTTTAAATCGCCAAAAATTCATTTATTATTTGACTAAAAAAAATTATACATAGATAGTTCTTGTAAATCCCTACAAAATATACTTTTGCGTAAGTAGGTTATCTCTTTTAGTTTAAGAGATATTTAGGTCGAAAAAATTTTTCTCTCATTTTTTCGCTCGTTTTTTTTTTTTTTCTTTACAAACTTCTTAATAATATTACTGCAAAAATCATATAAATGTATAGATTCGATAAAAGTTTTATTAATCTAAAGTTGGATCTTAAAAAAATCATATTTTTTAGGTTTTTTTTCAAAAAAGATGGCAATATTATAAAATTAGCTTTTTGCTCAAATTTCTTCAAACAATGACCTGAAAAACTTTAAATTAAATTTTAAGTATATTTTTTAGAAATAATGTTAATATTTTTTTTTATTCATTTATTTAAAAAAAATTCATTACACTGTGAGTGCCTCTGCGCCTTTAAAGCATTTTAGAGGCGAGTTGGCAATAATATATTGCATAACTTAAGAAATATCTAGTTAACAATAACTATATATATAATAAAAAAAAAAAATATTTTAACATTCAATATGAATTCTTTAAACTAGTTTTAAATAATGAAATGCTATTTATATTTTTCAAATTTGACGGCAAACCCTTGTCTTCACGCCTACCCATATATTCAATACGTTGCTTCGTTGTTTCCAGTCTACACCATGCTACTTCTAAATCCATATTATTCCTTGTATTGAATGAGTGCTGATAACTCGAAAAATATATGGTATGATGATCAATGTTGTTTAAACACTTAAAAACATACATTAGCAATTGGATTTTGTGAATGCCATAAATAGGTAATACAGTTTTAAAATCGTTGGTATATAATGATAAAGTTGAATATGTGATGGGAAGATTAGCTACCAACTTTAATGCTTTATTTTGCATACGCTGCAACTCTTTTAATTCAGAACTTTTCTTATATCCATATAAAACTGCTAAATAATTAAAATGGCTCTGAACAAGTGCATTATAAATTAATAATTTCGTTTTTTTTTTTTTTTTATCAAATTTGTTCTTAAATTTGTATAGAATACCAACAGCTTGGGCTGTTCTTATCTTAAGATTTTGGATATGTTGACTCCAAGCAAGATTGCTCTGCAGTTGTATACTTAAATACTTAATAGAACTGACTTCTATGATTTTTTTCCCATCTACAAAAACACTAAAGTTGGTATTTTTCGAATATGGCTTAAATCTTATCAATCGAGTTTTGTTAGCATTTAAGAAAAGTTTATTTATTCTCGTAAACTCTGATATTATTGCCGCATCTCGTTCTATATATACTTTGGCTACTGTTTCATGCTAGTAAGGGTAATATTGTAATATTTCAACCTTAATGAAATTTAAATGAGTAGATATATTCAAATGAAATTTTTACACAATATAGATAAACTTACTTTAAAATATCAGCCAGGAAAAATGTTTTAAAAATTTACTTTTTCCATTCCTTATAAGAGGCGTCCGTCAGAAAATACCCTTTGCGTGCGATTTGAGAATTTTACAAACAAATTTTAAAAAAATTTTGGAAAATTTACGAAGTTTGGATAGAGCTTATGTGGAGACCGTTGTCACAAGCTAATTCGGATTTATTTTTAATATTCCTTTTGAAAACATTCAAAAAATAAATTTTATAAATAAAAAATATTGCCACCTTAAAAAAAACAACATGATTTTTTTTTAAAGATTCAACTTCCGATTAATCTAAATTTTTACCAATCTTATATCAAGATATCAATCTTGCAGCAATATTATTTAGAATCCAGCGAATATTAAAAAAATAAAATATGGCTAATATTGAGCTCGCTAAGATAAAACACCTAAAAAACGAGCCGAAAATTTTATTTCGACATAAAGTCACTGTGCACTGGTGACAACAAAAAGTAGCAGCGTAAAAATAAATTTTTAATAATGTTTTTGTTTTCATTTTTTAGTTTTCTTTATTTATGTGAGAAAACGACCAGAAGTATATTGTTGTTTTTGTTATTGTATTGTTGTGGTTGTTAAACAATATGTACTCTACTCTGTTCGACTGCATGCTTTTAGACTTGTTGTATTAACTTGGCTTTATTTATTTATTTTTTACAGTTTGCTTTGTTTTGTTATTTCATATACGAAACAGAATAGCAACAACAATAACGACAACAACAACAGATACCATAAGAATAGTTTTTGAAAAAGCTAAATACGGACATTTGTGGGGTTTTGGTTTGTGTCGGAGAATTTGTTTAAAAAGAGAGAGCTAACGAATGCTCTTTGTTAATAAAATGGGAATAGCAAGATATTTTGTAAATAGTAAGAGTTTAATTTAATGTAATGTTTATAAAAGAGAATAATGGAGAAAGTTAGTATATTAGTAAGAGCAGCGTTGCCAGAAATCTTGGCTCAAAATCATAATTTGAGCAATGAAAAATCATAATTTTGCTGTTTGGCTTAACTCCCCACTATTAGAAAACAACTCTTTATATATTTATGATTATTCTGTATATCGATTCAATGTATAAATTGTACAAGTTCGAGGTATATTTTATGGATTCGAAAAACAAAAGAAAACATTTTCTCGATTTTCAATAATAATCTTTTCTTTGTTTTCAAAGCCCTCTTCGTTCTAAACATTACAAGAGTACACACAGAAAAAAATATTGATTGGAAATTGGTTATATTTATTAAAATAAAATACTTTAAACCAACATTTAATTTAAGTTGTTAAAGTATAATAAACTCGGCAAATTTTCTATAGTTAGGGATATAAAAACATAACTTAAATCGAATCACAGTTCCTATAGCAGTTTAAATAGTGGATGTAATAATTTCGATCTATTATTCAAAAAATTTATTAGATTCGGAAGTAATAACCAATTTTTTTTATGTAATTCGCATTGGCCCCCAAATATTAACGATTACAAGTGAAAAAGTGCATTTTATGAACTAATTTTTAAATAATCCGAAATTTTTAGTAACAATAATCAATAATTTATGGTGAATATGCATGAAATTTAGTTGTGTTTGAAAAAATTGCTTCCGTATGAAAAAAAGTTGCATATTTTAATAAATAATTCGCGTTATCTACATATCAATACACTTATTTTTCAATAACGTGGAATAGGAGTAACTCAGTAGCAATTTTTCGTCAGTGGAAAATAAATAACAACTTAAAAATTCAATTAATCATTTTGCATACTTTACTAATGAATATAGGAGTTTATTATGCATTACCACTATAAACATATTTTATAGCAAATGCTTTTTTATTAGATCCAATATAATTTTTTCCCCTTTAACGTAAATTGCAAGTCTGTTTGGTCTCGCTTTAAGTTATCTAAAATAAATCAACTTTTTTTTTATTTTGTGAAAATCCTTTATTGGCCAAATTTGTCTTAGTCTGTGTAAAAGATGTTCCTAGAGTTAAAATTCAATCTTTCTAAAAATGTGCAATAAAACACAGTTATAAAATAGTTTGTCCAAAACTGCAAAATTATGTGCATTCAAACTAAAAAAAGACTAATATTTTTCTCAAATTTTGTTTTATAAAACTGTTAAAGTAGGTTCTCACCAACAATAAAATTTTATACAGTTTTACTAAATGCTTACAAAACTATAAAACCCTCTATATCTCTAAAATTGCAAATACTGTAAAATATTAAAAAAAAAAAAAAAATATATATATATATATATATATATATATATATATGTAAGAATTAGTCGTGGTTTTAAATAAATATTGTAAAAGTAATAAAATAAGAGAAATAAACCCTTTTTTGATCTCCTGAAAAGTTGTGTTTTAAATATAGGCCCTCGATATATTTTGAAATTATCCCGTTGTATGGATTTTTATAAAAATATTCTAGCAAATCATCGTGAGTCTTTAAAAAACGTTAATAATATTATTAAAAAATCACATTTTGTAAGAAATGTAAAAATTATCAACTCATATTTAGGTTAAAAATCATAAAAAATATGATCATCATTCTGGCAACGCTGAGTTAGAGTATAATTTACTATAATATTATTTTAAGAGTAGCATATTTGAGAATTGCCAATTCAAATTTTATTAAAAAAACCGTTACTTATTTCATATTTGTTTGTTAACTCTAAAAGCTTTTTTCTTTGTCGTATTTATACAGAGAGCAGAAACTCTTTTGTTTACTAAAGTTCGTTATTCTTTCATTTTATTACATTCTTTGACTATAATAGTTCTTTCGCTCTCATTTTATACGTAAATATTTGTTTATGAATCAATTGAAAATGAAGTGAGAATAGGTTATATCCATTTATAATGTATATTATATTATAGGGTCTTGAAAAGCAAATGTTTTTATTTTATTTTTTCATTTAAAATTACTTGCTTCTATTGGGATTTCTTAAAATTAAATTTAAAACATATTTAAGTGAAGGTTGAATAGAGGGAAGTTTATAAAAAAAGAAAGAAAATATTAAACAATTAATAGCAATTATCGTAATATATTTTTATGTACTTTAAAAAATTGCTACTTAGATGCTGTAAAGTAAGCGAATAGGCGTTAAAGAGAATAAGAGAATATTTTGGGCTGTTTTCTGATTAGTTGTTAAAAAATAAATATTTTCTAAAAAATACTATTTTCCCTAGTAGGAAAAAAGGTTAATTTTTATAAAATGTGTAAATTTTTTAAAATTAGATCAATATAAGGAAAATATAGTAAAATTAATAAAATTTCAAGTATTTAGATCCATAATAAAGTATCAATTATTTAATGCACTGAAAAGTTTCAAATGTTTCAAAGCTTCCAACTTTCGAAATTTGCTAATAATATAAGCTTTAAAAAAGTAGGTTAAATTGGGGTAATCTGGAGCATACCTTAATTTCACTATAATCCTTTGAAGCCCAAGCTGCAAAAACGTTATACGTTAAAAAAAATCTATTTATTTTGAAATAAAATTATTTTATTCAGTTTAAACAGTTTTTAAGATTTTATAAAAAAAAAAAAAATTATAAAAAAGTTTAACAATGCATGGCCTATTCTTATCTTTGTGAAGTTTTTTTATATCACTGATGAAAAACGATTTTTATTTTCATAAGTAAGGAAATCTATTTCGAATAGTTATGAAATATTTAAAAAAATATTGTGTTATTTACATGAATATGTTAAGGACTTTTAAGTTTTATTAACTGAAATTCCATAACGTTTTTTTCTTTTAAAAGATACAAAAAAGATTTATATTTGAAAAAATCGGGTTCTATTTCGGCCTTTACGGTTTGGATTTTGACATATCGACGGATTTTCTTTTGTCCAGTGGTCATCTCTGTCGTATGGAATATCTTCTAGAGTTTCAATAGGCGGGTACTATTGTTTTGGAAACATGATCTGTTCTTTCGATGGATTGTAAAGTTTCGCACTCTATGTCAGGAGTAGGAGATGTTTAAGCCCAAACTACATGAACGAGTAGTCAGGTGTCTAAAAAACATGTTGCAGCCGTTATATTTAAATTTAAGCGTAGACAGTGACAATTTATAACCACCACCTTGCTTAATTCTACTTGTGTATTTGGGTCTCCCATTTCTTTGCTCACTCTCTTTGCCACGCTCTCAATCTAAAAGCAGTTCAGTAAATATAGAAACAAGGCTAAATAAAACAGCACTGCAAATTGCTGCTAACCAAATGTAATCAATTCCATAACAAACAGTGCATTCTAAATTATCAGCTGATTGTGGCAGCACACACTGCTACTGACTACGCACTAATATAATTTGGGCTTTAATCATAACCTCTTCAATTTCCATTAAGAAGCTTTAATATTCTTAGATGATTATTGTTGTGAAGAGTTTGCACGGAGCAAGACTTCGACTTTGTAAATTTTCTGGCGGGACAACGGCCAGTAAATGGTGTCATTTATACGTCAGTTGAATAGTATGTAATCAACTATTGTTTGGTTCCTTTATAACATATATGAGGAAGATGAAAAATGGATATATTACATCTGAATATAATATGTTTTATGACTTTTAGACTTTCCAAGGGCTGATGCACCAAAATCTTTTTTCAGTGATATTGTTTTGTCGAATATTTTAGGACAATACTTCTCCGGAACTGAATTATTTATTCTGTATAATTTCGCATTTTAATACAAGATAAATAAGCAACTTTCAGATGACGCACGATTGTTAGTTTTGGAGATATGAAGAAATTTGTTCATGGTATTTTCAATATTTTAAAACATTTCTCAGCTTTTGAAACATATTTTTATCAAAAGTCTACAGAACAATTTTTTTCTACACAAAAAATAATTTTAAAATGGAACGTTGCACTGAATATGATACAAAAATATGCACTTATGGCAACATATGCAAAAACATGTATTTTTAACAAAATTTGCATAAATATGCACTCACAAATCAATGTCGATTTAAAGCAAATTCTACAATTCGCAAAAATATTTAGTTTACTCTGTTCATCATCATCATCTGAGAAAAACTTAATATCAGACACAGCAATCGAATCTAATAATTCTTCACATTTCGTTTCCATTTTTAAAACGCACACTTTTCCAATATAAAATAATGATCACATTTGTGAGTTCATTGAGTGTATTGTTATATGCCCAAAATACACAATTGTGTTACATAACTTTGGTCTAATAATTTTGTAAAACTTTTTATTTATTTTTTTGTTTTGTTTTTGTAAAATAGAATAACACTTCATAAAAAGTCTAAATTGATTTGAAACGAAATAAAAAATGAAACTGATATCAAAATATTGCATTTAAAATATTTAAAAACTTTGCTTTCCTGGTAAGCTAGCAGGTATAATTGGAAACAAAAATAAACTACTTATTTTTTGCCTGAATAACTAGTTATTTTTGTTCGACTTGTCCACAAATTCATGTAGTTCTTTTTTTACTCTAGGGGTACTCAAAAATATGTACCTAACATAGTGTCTACATTAGAGATTTTTTTATCCAGACAGACGTCAAACTTAACGCGAATTTGTGGAAGGTGGCAACAGTTGTACAAAAACAACAATATGGCGTATTCATTATTGTTTTTTACATATGCCGTTTGACAACTGTAACAACCAAAATAATAATCAACTATTTAACTAAGGTTACCTTGTATATATTCACACTGATTTTGACGTTTGTTTTAATATAAATTTGCCTAATGTAGACACTAGGTAAACGAAAACAAAAATAAAAAAAAACAAAAAAAATTTTGCCGTCAGTGAGACTTGAACTTGGACACACACTAACCACTCGTTTTTACTGACTAACGTCTTACTCAGTATACCACCTCGCACATAGCATCCTAAGCGACAAAAACTCTATTTAGTTTAAAATATCTTTTTAGACATTTTGTTATAAAAAACTAACAGCTTCAGAATGGGGTTGAACCAACAACCTTCTGGTTGTTAATCCGGCGCTCTAGCCAACTCATCCACGTGATTACAGTATTACTGCGATATTATATTATTGAGTGCTTATTAATGTAATACAGAGTAGGCAAATAATAATGACGCCTCATTACCAAGAAACTACTTTAATAAGTAGTTGTTATTACCGAAAACCAAAAAGTTTTTGCTGGGTTGTTCAAGTTTTCAAAATGAGGTTGCACTTCTTCTTATATTTCCTTATTTTTCTTTCATAATTATCATTATTTTGATTTACTCTTTATTTAATCAGAAAAATTAATAGTTTAACAAATATTTTCAGTATATACTTTAAAATAAAAACTACAATTATAAAAATATAATTTTTTAATATATAATCGTGTATGCTGGGTCGCAAAGGTATAATAAAATATCAACCAATAATATTTTGAACCCTTCAATGGAACTTTTATATAGAATGGATTATTGTCTAACAGTTTGCATAAAAGTAATAAGATTATTTCATCTTTTGGTATTATTTTAGGCGCAGACCATTTGCATGAGTGTTATCAAACCTTGTGTTTATTTTTACAGCAATCACTATTTCAGCGATTTTTAAATCCAGGTTGTCATCCTATAATAAGCTAATAATCGTGCAAGTTGGTGCTAAGAATTTTTAGTCTTTATTGATTTATTTTCAATTTTGCTATTTTCTATTAACATCTTTGATATATATATATATCGCATTTTACCTCCATATATTTTTACCATAATGCACGATGGTAAATTCTAGCCAAAAATGACAAAAAAGAAAATCAGTTTTTTGAGAATATTGGTTTATTGTCAATTTTCTGGTTTAAAATACTCGCCATAAAATTATCCTTTTGATACATTTATGAACTGTAGAAAAGTTGGTTACTTTTATCATCACAAATATTTTAATTCCAAACTTTAATGGACAACATTTTTTTGCACTAGGATTCAGCGGTTAAATCTTAATCTAGGGGTAGTATATATACTTCTAAGTTTAGTAAGCAGAGGCAGAAAGTTCATGCACTTAAAACATGTACTTTATGTACTTAAAACATGCACAAAAACGTTAAAATATGCCCCAAAAACTAAATAAAATATGCAATTATTTTTTAACGATAAAGTGCTTCCAAAAAAAAGAACATTGCCACCACTTCAAAAGTAGAACTAAGTGTATATTTTGTGCATTTTTTGGAAGTTAATAAGAAAAGTGAAAAAAATATTTTTAGCAAGAAAAAAGATAATAAATTTCTAAGAAAATTAAAATTCCACAAATTTAAAAGTATTTTTAATATCCTTAAATAAGATTAAAACGCAATTTTTATAAAAAAATTTTATAAACATAGTTTTAGGAAAAGTGATTCAAAAGCAATGAACAAGAAGCATAAAAGAAGAACATCATACCAATGACAACCATGGGTTAAAAAAAGAATGATTTTTTCAATTCTTTTTTTTTTTTTTTGCTGGGTATTGATAAATATTTTTATTTACATACATAGATAGAGAGAGTTTGCTCTTTATTTTGAAAGGTAAAACTTATTAATATAATAGATTAATTTTTCTAAAATAATATTAAGTTCTATACAGCTAGTTGTTGTCTCAGACAGAATTTTCTCATTGGTAGCTTCTTTAAAAAATTATTCAAGATTTTATAAAAACAGACGACTTCGGAAACAAATGTTTTATATCCTCTTCAATGTTTAAATTGCAATAAATTTATATCAAAAGCTTAAATAAATAAGAGAAAATGTAATTATTTATTTTGTGAGATTTTTACATTTCAATTTGATAATTTTGATGGCGCATCGCTTACAATAATCAACGTTTTTTTGCGATTATTAGTTTTTGATATATAGCTTACCAAAAATTAACTCCCCTATAGTATTTCTCAATATTTTAAAATTTTTAGAAATAGATTTAAGTCGCTTTTAAATTGTTCTAAATTGCAATTTTCACAAAATATTACAAAAATTATGATTTTATGGCAAAATCTGCAAAAACATGCATTTTCAATAAAATATGCAGAAATATGCATTAACAAATCGATACCATTTTAAAGCAAATTCTCTGATTCGAAAAAATATTTAGTTTTCACAGTTCTAGGAGTAAAGAAAAAAAACACGCATTTGCATGAACTTTCGGTCCTTCGTAATAAGTATCAATAAAATTCAGCTGCTATTACTTGCTATATTTCTTATCACAGCATTTCTAGTAACTAGTTTTTCTAATATTTTTAAAGTTCAACATATTTAAAGTATGAATTATGTAATACTAATAATGACATAATTAATATAGGATCGGCTAAAAAATTTATTATAATTATATTAATACACGAAATACTTTTAATATGAAAATACATAAAGTAAATATTTATTACATGTAATTAACATTTCCTTAAATTTTGTCGTCTAAGTAAGTTGGACAACTCATTTATTTATTTCGCGAAATTTTTGAGGTAAAATTATATAATTTGTTAATTATCTCAATAATTTTAAGTAAAACGTATATTTATGTATATAATAGTAGTGCGGAATAAAGAAGCATACAGGGGTTGGCCGCATTAGAAAGGTTAACACTGGACAACACAAATCTGTCAATTTAAGACGAAATTAAATATATCCTTTAAATTTTTAGATTTATTTTGATAAATTTGTTTGATAAATGTGTTCGAAAATTTCTTAACAATATAAATTATTTCGTTTGAATGCTTTGGATGTATAGAAAATCGGCCATATATCTTCATCTACTTAACCGATTTTATTTATATCTTTGGAAAGCTTATGACCATATACTAAGCCTAAGCTAGTTGAACTACTATGATATTTATCAAAATTTTAATTATTTACATTGAAAAATAACAGAGTTATGCATTTTTGCCCTGAATCTGAAACATCATATTTTTACATTTGAAATATGTGCAAAATAAAGTATTGCATTTTGTATTCAACGATTTAAAAATTATCTTAATTTGCATATCTTCCTTAGAAACTTAAGCACTTAAAAGCCTTTTAAAATATATTTTTATATGTTCATGCTCGAAAACCAATAAAATCAGAGGTTTCATGGATGGAATATAATTTAGAAATGTAGTGCAATAATGGCTAACATACTCAAAAAAAAAAAAAAAAAAAAAAAAAAAAATAAAAAAAAAATAAAATTAAATTTTCTTTATTACCCCAAACGCCACAATACCCCAGTTTCCCTTATAAATACAAAAAATTTATACTTTTATATGTTTTCCACAGAAATACCAATTTTGGAAATAAAATCAGTATCAGCAGAAAATTTCAAAAAAAAAAAAAAAAAAAAATATTCACTCGAGTAATATTTATTTTAAAAAAAGCACACTTAAACACGCAAAATATGATTGAGGTAGCCATAATCGAAGAGTAACATATTGTGATTGGTTTATACGGTTGCTTTAAAAATTTTATTGGTCATAAATAATAAATATGAACATTATAATCATAAAATAATTAAACTTTGATTATAGACTAGACTACAGACTTGATTATAGACTAGACTATAGACTTCGCTATAGACTAGACTATATACTTGACTATAGACTAGGATATAGACATAATTATAGACTAGACTACAGACTTGATTATAGATTAGACTATAGCCTTGATTATAGACTAAACTACAGACTTGATTATAGACTAGACTATAGACTTGATTATAGACTAGGCTATAGACATAATTATAGACTAGACTATATACTTGATTATAGACTAGACTATAGACTTGATTGTAGACTAGACTACAGTCTTGATTATAGACTAGACTATAGACTTGGCTATAGACTAGACTATATACTTGACTATAGACTAGGATATAGACATAATTATAGACTAGACTACAGACTTGATTATAGATTAGACTATAGCCTTGACTATAGACTAAACTACAGACTTGATTATAGACTAGACTATAGACTTGATTATAGACTAGGCTATAGACATAATTATAGACTAGACTATATACTTGATTATAGACTAGACTATAGACTTGATTGTAGACTAGACTACAGTCTTGATTATAGACTAGACTATAGACTTGGCTATAGACTAGACTTTATACTTGACTATAGACTAGGATATAGACATAATTATAGACTAGACTACAGACTTGATTATAGACTAGACTATAGACATGACTCTAGACTAGAATACAGACTTGATTATAGACTAGACTATAGCCTTGATTATAGACTAGACTACAGACTTGATTATAGACTAGACTATAGACTTGATTATAGACTAGGCTATAGACATAATTCTAGACTAGACTATATACTTGATTATAGACTAGACTATAGACTTGATTGTAGACTAGACTACAGACTTGATTATAGACTAGACTATAGACTTGGCTATAGACTAGACTATATACTTGACTATAGACTAGGATATAGACATAATTATAGACTAGACTACAGACTTGATTATAGACTAGACTATAGACATGACTCTAGACTAGAATACAGATTTGATTATAGACTAGACTATAGCCTTGATTATAGACTAGACTACAGACTTGATTATAGACTAGACTATAGACTTGATTATAGACTAGGCTATAGACATAATTATAGACTAGACTATATACTTGATTATAGACTAGACTATAGACTTGATTGTAGACTAGACTACAGACTTGATTATAGACTAGACTATAGACTTGGCTATAGACTAGACTATATACTTGACTATAGACTAGGATATAGACATAATTATAGACTAGACTACAGACTTGATTATAGACTAGACTATAGACATGACTCTAGACTAGAATACAGACTTGATTATAGACTAGACTATAGCCTTGATTATATACTAGACTACAGACTTGATTATAGACTAGACTATAGACTTGATTATAAACTAGGCTATAGACATAATTATAGACTAGACTATATACTTGATTATAGACTAGACTATAGACTAGACTATAGACTTGATTGTAGACTAGACTACAGACTTGATTATAGACTAGACTATAGACTTGGCTATAGACTAGACTATATGCTTGACTATAGACTAGGATATAGACATAATTATAGACTAGACTACAGACTTGATTATAGACTAGACTATAGACATAATTATAGACTAGACTATATACTTGATTATAGACTAGACTATAGACTTGATTGTAGACTAGACTACAGACTTGATTATAGACTAGACTATAGACTTGGCTATAGACTAGACTATATACTTGACTATAGACTAGAATACAGACTTGATTATAGACTAGACTATAGACTAGACTATAGCCTTGATTATAGACTAGACTACAGACTTGATTATAGACTAGACTATAGACTTGATTATAGACTAGGCTATAGACATAATTATAGACTAGGCTATAGACTTGATTATAGACTAGGCTATAGACATAATTATAGACTAGGCTATAGACATGACTATATACTTGACTATAGACTAGGCTATAGACTTGACTATAGACTAGACTATAGACTTGGCTATAGACTAGACTATATACTTGACTATAGACTAGACTATAGACTTGGCTATAGACTAGATTATAGACTTGACTATAGACTAGACTATGGACTTGACTATAGACTAGACTATAGAATAGGCTATAGACTAGACTATAGAATAGACTATAGACTAGACTATAGAATAGACTATAGACTAGACTATAGAATAGACTATAGACTAGACTATAGAATAGACTATAGACTAGACTATAGAATAGACTATAGACTAGACTATAGACTATAGTATAGACTAGACTATAGAATAGACTATAGAATTGACTATAGACTTATTATGATCCGATTTTTTGCATTTCATATTTAAATTTTATCACGTTATAGTGCGGACTTGTTATAATATGATCTGATTTTCTAGTATTTGAACAGATTTTATCTTTTTTTATGGGCATGACTATTATGAAATTATGACTATTATAACATTATTATTTTATGCGATAAATGTTTACCGAGTTAAGGAACAAACTTATTTTTTTCGCCGCCACTAATTTCCAAATAATTCTGAGTTTTATTTATCTAAATTGGACAAATCATTCTTGAGTTATATTAGTGTGACCGCCCATAAAAAATAATCAAGACTAGAGTTAAAAAAAAACACGTCAAATTCCAACTAGTTTACATAGTTTTCTTTAAAGGAGGACAAAAACTGTTTTTTTTTTTTGCCAACCAGTGTAAAACTAGAAGTAAAGTATTTTTAGCCCTTATTCGTATAATTAAGGGATAATATGTACTATAATGGATCTATATATTCTATGTAGTTCCATTAAAACATTGAATAACATTGTTCTTAGCAAACTTAAGAAATCCTCTGAATTTCCACATAACCAAAACGCGCGAAAAACATTTAAAAAAGCGTTAAACTAAACTTAAATAAAAAGAAACAAATTCGTTATATTAAATTCAGTTCTATATGTTCAAGTTCTATATTGGTTACCTTTTAAGATATTTTAATTTCAGCACAAATAATGAATTATATCTGTAACTGTGGGAAATTGGTGCCAATTGTAGTAATGGACCGGTCCCTCAGTACCGGTTGAGTATCAAATGACACTTTTCTCGTCATCAAAGTACCAGTTGAGAACCAGTTGACACTACACACTCCCTAAATATCAGTTGAGAGTGAATTTCTAATATGCTTGAAAAGTGTGCAATAAGCAACTCACGCGCAATTACAATCTGTGGCTGAGTGGTTAGTGTTAGCTTCGGTGTGCCGCCATCGACATTAACGAGAAATTATAAAATAAAAATAAATATAATTCAGTAAAAATAAAAAATAAAAAAATTAATTTTTTTTTTTTTTTTGAAAAGTAAACAATTTTTATAAAATTTTTATTAAATTAATCGACTCTGAACATGGACCAGTCCTCTGGTCTGTCCTATGACCCGTCTAAAGGTGCTAATTAGTCATCTCCAATGAAAACCCCATGCAAAAGAGACAGGTTCTTCCCATATAAAGTTCCGGAACTGGAACCGTTCACTAGCTCTGAGAACCTTTCTCTTTCCTTTAGGGTATATGTAAAAATTAATTTGTGTTTGTTTATTTGTTTATTAGTTGGTTAATTTTTTTGAATCGATTTTTTTTAAATTTTCACAGCATTATTCAGTAATCCCCGAAATTGAAATAGGCTACTTTATTTTTCAGTGGAAGCAGGAGGAAAAATATTAATTATTATAGAGAAAATCTTACGATTTTCTGGAGATATTTTGATTATAAAAATTGAACATTGAGATGAGTATAGGCCAGATAGGTCTAAGGAGAGGGTAGCCCGCATAGAAAGTAAAATTTAATTATTGCATATATATCTTTAGAACTGTAGAGGTGAAAGCTTTAAGATTTTATAGAAATAATTTTCTTATCAAGGTTCACAATTGAGATAAAGACAGGACAGACAAATATAGGGGAAGTGGTAGTCCCCATATAAAGTAAATCTTAATTATCGCATATGTAAAGAACTATTACAGAGATAGTCTTAGAACGTTGTGGAAATAATTTTCTTATCAAGTTCCATAATTAAGATGAAAATAGAGCGGACAAGTCTAGGGGAAATGGTAGCCTCTATACAAAGCAAATATTAATTATCGCATATCTATTTTTCGTTAACCTAAAAATATATGAAAATTATTTCATAAAGAAAATCTATTATATTAGTTCATAAACAAAAAACGACGCCAGGCGTTTGTGGTAAGTAAAGGAGAGATTTAACCTGGCGTCGTAAACGCTGTTATAGATGTGGTGGCAGTATCAGATTCGAAGGACCATAAACTAGTTCGCAATCGAAAATTGACTTGTTGTCTCTGTTTAGCAGTACCAAAGCAGACTTTGTGAACTATAATTAGACACCAGCAGAAGGGAATATTTTCTGTGCCACTACACACTTCATCAGCATTCGTGGTGTCTTATCCATTTTGGTTTCGTTGTAACCTAAACAAATGCATCAGTTAAAAATAACGTTTTTATTGATGTTTACTTTAAAATTTTGTAAGCTGAAGCGAAGGAAAAATGCATTAATTATTGCTTAACATGTTAGTTGAAAAATTAACATTTAAAATAATTGAATAATTGAAGTTCTTCTATTTTGCAATGAAATGTAAGCGATTCGTTTTTTAAATGATATTATATTTATTTATAAGGATTTTTCCTTTAAATTTACCTACATAATTTTTTTATTTTATTAAGTTCCATAAGAGAGATGAAACTATTGCGGGGTAGGGAGGTAGTAGCCTCCAAGAAAATTAAATCGCATCAGTAGGTTAAGCTACTTTCAAATAAAATTAAAAATTTCGAATTGGACTAAATTATTTATTTATTTTTTTTTATTTTTTTAAAGGAAATTGCTACTATCGGACAGATATTTCTGAATTGTAATACAAAATATTTACTTCAATCAGTGAATTTTTTCCAAAAAGGGTAATTTCTAATGAAATAGAAATTGAAAAAGATTTGAGTTAACAACAATTTTTGTTATTTTTTATGAATTAGTTCTATTCGCACAAAAGACTTTTGAATGAAGCTATAGAATCATGTTTTTGGGAATAGTAATATGGAAGGAAAAATTGGTATTACTTAATTTGGAATTAAGATTTAAAGAAATTAAGCTAAGACTTATTTAATTCTTTCGAAGCTCAGGTTACAAATCAACATATTACTAAAAGTAAAACGCGCCAATTTAGTGCCTTTTTTGAAAAAAACGTTAACCGAAAAAATGCGTCTTTTGGTTGTTAAAAAGCGCTGAATCTAATGCGAAAAGCGCTGTATTGGCAACGCTGACTTAAAGCTATTATAACTACTTTTTCTCTCCCTCTCTCTTAATTTAATTCTCATATACTCCCACTTAAATTTTCGTACATAAATGTGAAGAAATTTAATTTAATGTTTATTATGTTTTTTTTTATCAAATATTTTTGTTGTTATCTTTGTATTTATTTGAATAATATTTTTGTGCGTTTGATATATGTATATATGAACATCAGTGTTGCCAGGGTTTGTTTGCTAAAAGTTACAGTTTTTTGTCGAAAAATTTAAAATTTTTGCTAAAAAGTAACGTTTATGAATTTTTAAAAATAAATTGCCAATACATGATTATTTTCGATAAAATATTTCGAAGAATAAAATAATTCGAAAATATGGTTTAAAAGATCCATAGTTTTGAACAATATTTTTCTTTAGTCATCATAAGGACAACCTTCAATATGCAAAATCATATTTTTTCTTGGGCTTCAAATGAACCAAGCTGTTAATTATTTATCTGTTCAGACGTTTTTATAAATTTTAGCATCGATTTGTTATAGTATATTTGTGCATATTTTGGACTTAGCAGCATATTTTGTTATATTTTCTTACAAGATCCTTGTTTAATCGATATTTAATCCTTTTTATATTTACTAATTTTAAAATGAAATGTATTTTATTTGACATTTTCCATCCCTGAATTATTTATTGTGAATTTGGTAATAATGTTTTATTTTCGTTGTTCCTTTCGGAAACTTCGAAACTGTATTATAATTCTTTTCTTTTTCTTTTTTTTATGGTCACTTGGTTTTTAACTATCAAAGATTAAACATCTCCTGTGGCACTTTTGGAATCCCATTTATAAGTATTTTAAATAAAATATGTAAGTTAAAATTCAAAACTACGTGGTCTTATTCCTTTGGAATCCCATTTATAATCGTTCAGGTAACCCCTCCTGCCCTTCATTTTATTTAACATAGATTCCCTTGTGCTCCACAAATACTCCCTTTAATTAATAATATTCAGGAATTCGGATGGATCCTAATTTCCACGTATAACAACAAATATTATTATTGACGATAATAATATTTATTATTTAAACTAATTATCCTCCAAACCAAATTTTAATTTTTAATGTGTATCCTTAAATGCATAATTAAATAAAATATATATTTTAATTTGCAAACTAGATTGCAAAATTAAACAATTCTCATTATAGAGCATATTTTAGTTATGTAATGACATGTTTTTGCATATTTTATTCTTAAGAGTATAATTTTGCATATATATCATTAAAAAATATAATTTTCCATATTTTATACTTAAGAGACAAATCTAGCTTTTTTTTTTACATAATTTATCATTAGTGATTTTTTTTTTACTTTCACATATTTTACATTTTCCAAATCCAATTTTCTAATATCTTTCATCTTATAAATTTAAAGAAATTTTGTTTTGAATGTTCTTAAGTGCAAAAAGCAAATATTTAAAAAAAAAATCAAATCCTTTTTAAATATGAATATTAGATAATTTAAAATTTTGCCAAAAACATATTTTTTATCCTAAGGGTATATTTTTTTTGAGATCATTTTTAATGTGCATGAAACACTTTTCTTAGACCATATTTTTGGTTGCCCTGCTCATCCCCAATTCGTGTTCAAACAATTACGACTTCTTATATTCTTGGATAATGGAACTTCTTTAGCATTCTTCAGATCGAAAACATTTTTGCAATAATCGCTGGCATTTAAATAAATCTTAGTTTTATTGCCTTATTATCAAGGAGTGAATGCTGCGTGAATACAAATAGAAAATTATACTATTAGTCAAATATATTCTTGTGACTAAAATATTGGGCATCTTCAAGGTTAAATACCTTTATAATATAAAAATATTATAGTTAAAAATGTAATCATAAAATCTATAAATTTTTGTAAAATTAATCTGGATATTTTTTTTATATGACGAAAACCTCACGATTTTTTCTATTGCCATACGCAGAGGAAAATCATGGTTACAGCATTCTCACTGCCATTTTTTTTTTTTTTTTCTATGTTTTGTTTAAATGCCAAGTTTTCGTTAAAATTTTGTCATTTACACTCAATAAAATTTTTAGTATGGTTGACTACTTTAAAATATTTTTTATCAGAAACAAAATTTTTTTTAATATGAAAAATATTATAATTTCTACAGTCATTAAAATTTTTGCAGTCTTTCTCCTTGCTCTTAAACCATATTCTGCTTTTAAACTATATTAATATTATTATTTCCATGGCAATAAAATGTTTCAAATAAATATAACACAAATTCATAAGTTGTTTGTTTTTAAAGATATTTTGTTTTAATGTTTGTTTTCCAACTTAATTATAATTCTCATTTAGTTTAAATTTAAATAGACAATAGGTGTGATTCAAGTAATATAAGATATTGATTAACTACCATTAAAGGGTTTAGTTAAAAAACATATTTTGCATTTGAACCACATATGGTGGTACAAAAGAATATAATTAATGAAAAAATAATATGTAAATATATTTTTTTTTTTTGGCTAATGAACACTTTTCTCTATGGTCTTTAATAAAAAATTTATAAAAATAACAATTTCTTTTTATTAATACGTTTTCTTTTAATATATGATAAGGATGGTACGATATGACAAAATAAAATAATAACATGATAAGATTGAAAATGTATTGTCAAAAACAGAACAATTTCATACGCAACGAAGAACAGAAGATTGTTGCGTGCAAGAAAAGAGCATATCTAAATTTTTAAATTTAGTTTTCTTCAAAAGAGTGTTGTTCTAAGACATAAATATTGACTTCTAGATATAATTTTTACACATGGTACTTTATTTTATTGAGGGGATCAAAAGTTACGAAAATAAAATTTAAAAAAAAAAAAAAAAAAAAAAAATACATATGTGGAGCGTTAAAAAGTTACGAAAAAATTTAACAAATGTAACCAAACGGCAACACTGATGTACACATTGTGGTATTAAAATATTTTATCTGCTAACATTAAGTTGACTTTATATCGGATATAAATGTACATATATAACTGCAAAAATATCAATAATAACGTGAGCCAATATAAATAATATTTACAGTAATAAAATTAATATTTAAACCCAACATTTATAGTTAAATTGTGGGTGAAAAAAAAAAAAAAAAAAAAAATAACTTCTCTCCCTTACCTAAAGATTATTAGGTACATATGGGTTAAGCTAAGTTCAGATTACGCAAATATTTGACACGCAATTTTTACAATTAAATACAGAGTTGATTTTTTGTTCACATTAACCGCTATGTTTGTAAAATACGAGAAGGGGAAAATGTTATAAGACTGTTCAGAGTAGATGCAAATTATTTACTCAAAAATTATATGATTAAACACACAACTAACATAAATTTATTTCATATCAATAATTAAATGTTAATTAATTAAAATGCTATTTATTTTAAACACAAATATTTATAAAATTTACAGAGTAAAATATTTAGATAGATTTACATTTACTTTGTAAGATCAAACAAAAATTCACTCAAAATAGTGGCAAATACTTTAAAATTTTTATTCGCACAATGTTCACACTAGCGGCATTTTTAGTTAAGAACAAGTAGTTTTGTTTGTCCAAAATCAGCTGTTATCTTGTTTGAATCGTAAAAATATTTCGTATTCACATTACGCAAAACAAATATTAGCAAAAATCGTTAAATATTAGCGTAGTGTGAACTTTAATTTATTGTGTAACATAAAATAACTAAATATATAAATTATTTATAATATATTCAAACTTATTTACGTATGCAAAGACATACTTCGAAGTTTTAATGTTATACATATGTAAATATATATTTGTAAAATATATTAGTTTACAACTGGGGTAAACACAGTGGGGAATATGATAACAAAAATTTGTTAAGCTATTATTATTACGAATTTATAAATAAGAACTCAAATCAGGAAAAAATTTCCGCAGTTTTTTTGCCTATCATGAAAAAGAACTAGTTTATTAAGTTTGTCATTCCGTATGCAACATTGATGTTATAAAACTCCATATAATATACCAGTCTGAATTCTTATTAAAATCTATTACTAAATATTTAATTTAGTAGACCCTTCATTTTGTCTGACTGTTATTTTCAATAAATCGTATTATTGAATATTGTGAGGTCAAAAATTCCTGGAATTTTGGCTAACATATTAATTTAACAGACTTATGAATTATTTAACCCAGGTTAAGTAGAATAAAGAATCCATTGTCGTTTTATTGGACAAGAGATGAATCACATCCATCCATTTGGGGGTGGATTACATTCGCCTATGTATCACTTTTCGTTTCAGATGATCCGGAGGCCGATGGGGTATACAGGTGGTAAGGTGAAGCATTCCAGTCAGGGGCAGGTGAAGTTTTTGATCTTAACTGGCTATTGTAGTCATTTAAGGCTTAACGAGAAAACAACAGGGAGAAGTTGGCAGCGAGAGAGAGAAGGAGGGAGTAATGCGCAGACGTCAATGGCTACATCGTCACAGCTGAGTAGACGATTAGCAGAACGAAAACGCAAAAGTAGCAGAAGAGTAGGGAAAGTAGCAGAGAGAAACACAGGAGCAGAGAGAAGAAGAAGCAGGGAGAAATACACAGGAGTGTAAGAAGTGTATCGTCGAGTAGAAGAAACTTAACCCAACAAGCAAGCCACCTATACACATACTTACACAAAGATAAAAGATAAGATAAAAAAACCAGCAAATAGGTAACAAAAGAGAGTGGTTCGATGCAATAGCGGCTATCGTTTCGAACCTACAGCCACTGTTGTTAACGATCTGACGATTTTTGCCATAAATTTGACGATTTTATACAGAAGAAATATTCTTCCAAGTGGTAGAATATTTCGTTCAATTATAATTAAGAAAAAAACTAATAAAATCGGTCGGAAATAATAGGATATATATGAAAAAAACTGGACCAAGAACATGCAAAATTATGGTGCTTGAAAATTCAAACGCAAATAACTCGAAAACTATAAGAGATAAATAGGACACGCATGCATGTTCTTTATAGGTCTTATCAGGGCCTACAACAATTTTGAAATCGGACGAGAAACAAAAATTTGGCAAACGATTAAAAATTTTTTATGTCAGAGGTACCTAAATTTGAGCCCCCTTAGCTCCACTCCTGAAGGGTTTGTTGTGCCCCCACTTCCGAACTTAAGATTGTACTCTCCTCTGCTACGTCTGTACCAAATTTCTTGAAAATTCAACCAGCCGATCAGATGTTACAGATTTATTTCCAAAAAATTTTGATTCTGCCCCACTGTGCAATGGGAGAATAACTTACAGATGAGCATATAATCAGACACTGAAAAATAGTAAATATTCATCAATGGGAAATATCACGATGGAGGGGTGTGACAGAATCCCATTAAGATATGTCAGTATAAATTGCATTACCAAAATTTTGCAAAGAGAAGAATGGAATGGAGGAAATTGTGTACAAAACAATCCAGGTACCCACCTATATACAGATGGTTCTAAAACTGATGACCGAACGGGAATAGGCTTCTATAAAATGAGCAGAAATATAATTAAATACCTTCAATTACGGAAGGTGTCAAAAGATTAAATTAATTAGATAACAAAGCTTCTACTGGTATTAATACGGACGATCAAGTGGTTATTAAAACTCTAAGAAATGACAAAGTCATAATCCAAAGTGTCTTACAATTAAAGGATATTCATTCTACCTCGGTTTAAGAACATAATGGCATTGTCGGGAAGTAAAGAGTTGATAAGCTATCCAAATTTGATGCAAGATTGAATACCATTACACTGCAAAACGTAAAACCTTCACGAAAGTTTAAAGCTGAACTAAATGAATACGCATGAACACGTTAGAGATTGACATAATTCAAAAGTCGGTAGAGCGACTGACATCATATGGGGAAATTCAAACATGGAGAAGATATGTTAGATACTTATATTAAATAGGAAGGCTCATCAGCGTAATAATTTTTGGTCGCACGGAGCTAAAAGCTCATCTAGCTCGCATTGTAGTAAAGGATAATACAATCTGTAAAGCGTGCAAGGAGGAGGACGAGACATTGGAACACTATCTTTGTCAATGTCCAGCGTTTGATCGCATTAGGAGTAAAAATTTTAAAAAGGGATAAAGAAGAGAATTTAGCGGATCTTAGCGATATTTATTGGAAATCTATAAGAAACTAAAAATTTGTGTGTACAATTTAGCTGATAAAAATGAAACCAATGTGTCAATCTTTTTGAACTTTTGTTTTTACTAAAGATTGTTGTATTCTGTTTTAAAATTTAAAAGAAAAACTAATTTTGTTTTTATTAAAATTTTTAATACTTTTGGAATATTATCCAAAAGAGCTTTATTGTTTTCTTTTGTTACCATTTTGTTAGAATGGGCCTACGTCTTTTTAAATTCTATTTTATTTTTTACTCAGATTTTGTATTTGCTAAATATTTTTTTATAATGACCTAATACATTGCAAATGAAGTAAATTCTGGTCAGTTTAATGGTATATAACAGTACCATTTGCTTGATACCACTCTATTCCTTTTTTGTTGTAATGAATAGAAGCGAGATTAGGCTGGAAAAATAAAATTCTTTGTGTTTTCTAAAGATAGAAAAATATATATTTTCCTAGGGCACTTAGTTGGTTACATTTTCCTGATTGACAATAATTATGAAATTATGAAATTTCTGACCGGGATATTTTAAGAAGTTTCGCCAATACGTACTTTTTATATAAAATTAATCTCAATAATTTTTGTTCCCTTTGTTCATCCGTATTGTTTCTAGCGTTCCTGTTAGAAACTTTTTTTTTTACTTTGTTGGTCTTCAGGCCATCTTTTTTCCAGTTTTCTGACAAATGATATATAGAAAATTATTGAATGAGTCGTATTCCATCCAGAGATGTAGAAATTCTTTCTTAAAATTCGTATTATTTTGTTTGCGATTCTTTAGTCTGTAAATCAATTTTTTCTTTGGTTATCTGGGTTCCTTTCGGTGAATGTGAATTCTTTATATTTTTTATGACTTAAGAAACTGTATTGCCCGAACCTCTTACATTTTTAGGAATTGTTTTATATGGTCGATATGAGGTTTTGATAATAAATTGAAATTATACGTTTGCATAAATTTCGTTCAATTTACATTTTAAGAAAAAGTAATTATAACAAAATTTTGCGTATTGTTACTGAGAATAGTATCAAATGTAAACTTTTTTAACTTATAATAAAAGTTATAAGCCTTAAAGCAAGCACTTTTTCGTTCGCAGTCCTTATCTGTAATACAAAAAAATATTACGTCTGTGGGTCTGCGAGAAAAGATTATTTTCTAAAAGGGTCCATAAAGTAAAATTTTATGGAAAACACCGCCTTAAAGGTATTGATAAAAAATATTTTTTAAATGTTTCGTTATGCGGCAACTATTGTTTTATCCAGGGACCGTAACGATTAAGAGCAATATAATAAAAATCACAATTTTATTATTAGTTTTCGATTTTTATATTTTGTTTAAAAAATAATGATTATTATTTTTTATTTTTGTTCAAAATGTAACGATTATTGTTTTACTTTTATTTTTCGAATAAAAAATAACGATTATTTTGTATTTTTATTTTTTGGTCAAAATGTAATGATTATTTTTGATTTTTATTTTTCGATTAAAAAATAACGGTTAACTTTTATTTTGTATCAAAAATAATCGTTATATTTTGAGCAAAAAATAAAAATCAACAATAATCGTTGTTTTTTAATCGGAAAATAAAAATAAAAAATAATCATTATAATTTGAGCAAAACAATAAAACTCAGAAATAATTGTTATTTATTGATTTTTTTTGTAAAAATCAAAAAATAAAAGTCTTTTTGTATATTTGGAAAGTGCATTGAAAAAAAAAAAAAAATAATAATAAAAAATAAATAATTTATCATATTGATTTTTTTGTGTCATTATCATTATTTACAGTCCCTGGCTATATCATTTCACAGTATCATCACAATATAAGAATTCTTTATTACTTGTCCCTTTGTAACACTGCTGGCTAATTTACTGTCCTTAAATAAACTAGAGAGTTGGCAATCATCACTACACTATCATATTTTTTATACCCACCATTAAAAAATTATTGGATCATTGACTGGTTATTGGGTCTAAATAATAATCTAAGACCCCATAAAGTATATATATTTTGGATCTGGTAAGATTCTGGGTCGAAAGCAGTGTAGGGTTCGGGGCAAAAATTCTATTGGGACGAAATTTCGCTCAAATATTTGTCTTATATAAGGTTTGTTTGGTATTGAAAATGAGCTAATTCGGTTCATAAATAAAAAAGTTATGGACCAAATACTGGGAAAACAGGGTGTCCACCGTAAATCCAGTTTATACTTTTCAGCCGATGTCTTTTACAAAAAAGCATGCACATCAACAAAATTTTTGCGCTAATAATTCAAAGACCAATGTAAACTCGGAAGCCAAAAATAGGCGTGGTCCACCCACTTTACCTGCCATCTCCCAAATAAGGAGAAATTTTAAAAAGTTACAGATGGTGGGTATATAGATTCGGCCAAGCCGAATATAACATTCTCACTTGTTTTTTATTATTTATAAAGTTGCAAAAAAATTTCTTTTGTAAATATAATTTTGCATATTATTCTGAATGCAAAACTCAAGTCATTAAAATTTAAAATGTTCGCATAAAATTATAATATAGAACATTTTAAATTCGTTTCAGTCTTTTAATTTTTAAATTTTATTTTCAGCTCATTTATTTAATTAATTTATTTTTTTTTTAATAAATAAATAAATATTTATTAAATTTGTTTCTATTAAAGTTGTGATTATTGTGATATTTATTACGAAAAAAAAAACGTTCTTTTTTCTAGATTTTATTCCCACTTTTTAGGAAAACCCAGAAAAAAAAGAAAGAAATGTGCTTAATTTAATGATAATGAGGATATTCTGTGATGGAGACAACAATGTATCTGTGGTTACTTTTTTATAAATTGTTCATTCCATGAGAGAACGCCAAAAAATTTTCCTTAGGTCTTCGGATTTTGTTAATATTCGGCATACGCATAACCTGTGGAGCCATTTTAATACCTCCATTTTTATTTTTTTTAATTTTGAAAAATTCGCGATTTTAATCTTTTGAAAAATAGAAAAATCGAAAAGTTGTGTAACTTTAAACACTAATATTTCTATAAACTGTAAACGGATTTTAATGCCATATATAATATATCGGAAATCCTTTCGAGAATATTGCTATTAAAAATTGTGAAGGGAAGCCTCCCGATAACATAGATATTTAATATATATACTTCAAAAAAAAAAAAAAAAAAAAATAATAATATATATATATATAAAGATCAATCTTTATATATTATCTTATCTTTTCCAAAAGTTTTTTGAAACTTGGAAAAAAACCGTTTGAAAATAGCGGAGATATTAAAAAAAAAAAAAACGGTTTTTGAGACCGGTTTATGATTTTCTCTCTCTATATAAGTTTTAGCAAAACAAAATCAGAAATTTTTTTTTAAATTTTTCTGCTGAATAAATGAACTTAGTCAGTCCATTAGTTACAGAGATATCGGCCAATATGCATTTTTGACCGATAACCAAGTCCTACTTGGTTTTTGTATAGATCGATCGCTAATATTTTTCTTTAATTTCGGTTTTATGAATCAAACAAATCCGTTAATAAAAACCGCCTTTTTGGTAAATCTGTGATTTTATTTATTTAATATCTGCTTTCCTTATAATTGTTGTTTTCATGGGCAGTGTAAAACAAAAGCAACAATAAACTAAGTCATATTTGCTTTTTTTTTAACTTTTTGAAGCATTTAATGTAAGCTGTAGACTTCGTTATTTCGCAGAAAATGTTTTTTAAGAATTTTTGTGTTGAAAAAATGAATTAAATAGATCCAGTGTTAACCGACTTATAGGCCAAAAGGCGTTATTAGCTTTTTTGAAGCTCATATATAAGCTATGGGCCTTATTCTTGCATAAATCTATCACAAATATTTTTTTTAATTTCGGTTTTTTAAATCATTCAAATCGGTCCACAAATTCTTCTCCATACCCGCTTCGCTACCCTCTTTGATACGATAACTAATGTTTACTTTATATGGGAGCTACTACTCCACCTGGACTTATTTACCCTATTCGAAGTTTGATATGAAAAATTTTTTTTAAGATTTTCACCGTAATAGTCCTTTAGATGAGAAAATTCATATTTTCTTTGTATGGGGGCTATCTCTCCCCCTGGGCCTGGTAAGATTCTAAGTCGAAATCAGTATAGAGTTCGAGGCAAACATTCTAGGGGACGAAATTTTGGCTCAAATATTTGTCCGATATAAGGTTTGTTTGGTATTGAAAATGAGCTAATTCGGTTCATAAACAAAAAAGTTGTGGACCAAATACTAGGAAAACAGGGTTTAAACTTTTCGGCCGATGTCTTTTATAAAGAAGCATGCACATCAACAAAATTTTGCTCAAATAGTTCAAAGACCAATGTAAACTCGGAAGCCAAAAATAAGCGTGGTCCACCAACTTTACCGCCCACCTCCCATATAAGGTAAAACATCGACGGAATTTTGAACAAATAGTGGACCGTGGTCCACCCACTTTATCGTCCTATTATTATTTAATCAATGCGATATGATAAGGCAAGAGTTCCTTAGATATGCCATAATGAATATTATTTGCCTTATATGGGGGGTATTACACCCCCTGCTTCGATCTGTTTTAAGCTAATCGGTTCATCCCTTTGAGAGTTTAAAAAAGTGGGCGTAAATATGGTAGTGGCAAGATCCAACATAACCTATAACATTCTATAATGCAGGCACTATCTGTGCGGCATTTTTTTAATAGATTTTTTTTAAAGGCAACGTCCAATCGATATCAAAACGCCTTTTGCACTGCTACTATCTCTGTATCAAATTTCGTGATATAATACCTTTTTGTCCCAGAATAAGTGCTAATCAATATTAGTTAAAAATATTTAAAATAAAAAGAGTAGAAATTTCTTAAAAACGCCCGAAAATTGCATTCTTGTTGTGAGTGCATCTTTAGCAAAAACATTATTTTTGAATTATACAACATCATTTACAATATTTGTTGTAATGGATTTTATAATGATTTTTAAATCAATAATATCCGATTTAATTTTTTTTCGGTTACTCTGATTCAGTAATATGTAACTTTAAGTGTTCATAACTCCTTAACTATAGAGTTATGAACACTTAAAGTTACATATTACTGAATCAGAGTAACCGAAAAAAAATTAAAAATAGGAAATTATGAAAGAATTTAAATTATTTATGAAAAAACTGGTGGTCATTTTTCTAAGAAAATTTGTCCCCGAATAATTATTATTGTATTTTTTAGTAAAAATATTGCATTTAAACATATTAAATGAAAATTAAAATCGAATTATTAGAAATTTGTAAAAAATGTATTGTAATACTGCAACTGCATTGCGAGTGCATTTTTAAATAAACAATTTACCTTTGCATTATTGCTTTTAAAGAGGTTTCAGTTGGCCTTGATTAGAGTCTTGAATCATTAAAATCTATCTATTATTACATTTATGCCCATGAAAACTTTGCTTTATAAAAAGTGATTTAATATTATGTTATATATTAATATTAATAACTCACGAAAACTAATCGTGATTAATGAAACTAATTGCAAATAATGCGTACGGCGTTGCCACTTCCTTTTACTTTTATAGAATTTTCTAACAATAGTTGTATTTCTTCCATCTGGTACAGCCAGAAGGAAAATATATTACTTTGTATAATTTGAGTATAAACAGTGTGTTATTTATTTGCAAATTATTTTTGTTTGCAATAATCGTGTATATAAACGTATTATATATAGAAAAGAGTATTAACATTTAAAGTTACGTACTTTGTTGAATAAAAATTTGTATCCTGAATAAATTCGTGATTTTTCTGAAATTGAAAAAAAAAAAAAATAATGTGGACAACTAAATGGCTCCATAGGTAATATGCGTACCAAATATGAACAAAATCTGATGATCCTTTTTTGTCTTTTTTTAAATAGACATTTTTTTATAAATCTCTCGTGGAATGAATGATATGTATTTTGTTGCAGATACTATTGAAATTCTCATTTAATGTTAAATCTTTGTGTGGCTTTGTTAATAATTAAATTCTAGTTATGTGATTTGGTTTATGTGTTTTTGTGTCCATTTTTCTTCTTTTTTATGTTTTTGCCCATGTTTTATGTATAAAAGCCTTTAAGTGATTTTATTTATTTATATTATCTTAACCTTAATGAATACTACAACTAAGTTTTTTCTTAATAGAAACCCATAATTTCCATGTATGTATGTATTCTAAGTATATAATCAAATTATATGTAGGTAGCTTCATGTACATAAATAGAAAAAAGTTAGAAGATAAATTGAGACTTAACGCCTCCCTAACTTTAGAAAATTATATAAATATTATGTTTGGTTTTGCTTGTTTTATTAAAAAATATTTTTTGTTGATGTTTCATTTTTAAATAATGAGATGATTTCTGTTTTTGTTTGTTTAGCAAAAGATTAAAAGTCATTGTGTGGTTATATTTTCATTTTTAATATATTTTCCCAGCAAAAACTTTTTGGTTTTCGGTAATAACAACTACTTATTAAAGTAGTTTTTTGGTAATGAGGCGTCATTATTATTTGCCTACTCTGTATTACATTAATAAGTACTCATTAGTATAATAGCACAGTGATACTGCAATCACTTGGATGAGTTGGCTAGAGCGCCGGATTAACAACCAGAAGGTTGTTGGTTCAACCCCATTCTGAAGCTTTTAGTTTTTTATAACAAGATGTCTAAGAAGATATTTTAAACTAAATAGAGTTTTTGTCGTTTAGAATGCTATGTGCGAGATGGTGTACTGAGTAAGACGTTAGTCATTAAAAACGAATGGTTAGTTTGTGTCCAAGTTCGAGTCTCACTGACGGCAAAATTTTTTTGTTTTTTTTTATTTTTGTTTTCGTTTAGGTACATATTTTTGAGTACCCCTGGAGTCAAAAAAGAACTACATGAATTTGTGGACAAGTCGAACAAAAATAACTAGTTATTCAGGTAAAAAATAAGTAGTTTATTTTTATTTCAATTTATACCTGCTAGCTTACCAGGAAAGCAAAGTTTTTGCTGGGTTGTTATAAAAATCGATTTCTAATGATTATAAATTAAGCTTCTTATGGCTTAAAGCATCTTTGTGGGGATTTTAGGGTTTTATTAAGGTTTTTTAATTGTTTGTCTATGGATAAATATTAGATTTTTAAAAGTAAATAAATTGTTGAAATCAATGATATAAAAATAATGATGATAATTATAATAAGTTTTGTATCTTGCTATATGTATAAGATTCAGTTTTTTATCTTGACATAATAAAGGCAATTTTAGTCTAAATATCGTTTATAAGATTAATAAAAATACATAGAAGTTATGCATTTAAACTTAAAATAAAAATAGGATTAAACTAGTACACGCAATTAATGATTATTGGCATTTGGTCACGAGGAGGCTAAATTTACACGTGACCAGTGTTACCATTTCAGCATTTTTGCAGCTAAATTTAACATATTTTATTCAGATTTAGCCGCAAAATTTTTATTTATCATTTAGCACATTTTTTTTAGTATTTCTTTATAATTAATTTAACATTTTCTAGCATTTTTCATAATAAGGATAAATTCTATAATAAATTACTTAAATATAGACATTAACGAATGTAACTCTAAATATCGGCACCAGTAAAAAGTAAATAAATTAAAAAAAGGTAAAGAATACTAAATAATTGGTTGGGTCAATATATTAATAAGTTCGTTTATTGAATTTAATAAAAACAATAATTAGGAACGGTATAGTATTAAATATAATGAATTTAATTCTTAATATTAGATGTGCTTCTAAAATATTAAAAATAATATTAAATAGCTAAATGTTTTCGAAGTTTTGAAACTGATTTCTTTGAAATACATGAACTTATTAAAAGAATTGATCTGTTCTACTATTCTGATTGTATGTTGTCTAGGGTTTTGTATCCCGGTGTAGAAATGATAATGCTAGGCGGAAACATAAGAAGTTTAAGTATTATAATGGTTATTATCATGGGAAACTGAACAGATGTAGATTAAGGGGATGGGACAACGGTGCACTGAATCTTTGTAGGTAATGTGAGGATGTTGAGGAACCGTAAGCGGTAGAATACATAATTAATCTTTGCCCATGGATACAACACCAATGATTTAGAACTGGATGATGGATACTACACATATAGCTGCAAACTTGAGAATATTCTGCGATTTATCATGCGAATTGAATGACTTGATGACAGCAGATGGAGCTGTTGGGAAATCTATAGCTGCTTAAGACTCTCTACTAATTCTTCTGTATATTGCCTTCTCTTTCTTTGTCTCTTTTATAATCTGTTCTTTTTCAATTAAAATAACATAAGAACAAAATTATATAAAATTAACACGAAATACAAATACACCACTGAGAAAGTAACTTATTAATTTTATAGCATTTTAAGACAACTTTTTTTCATATTTTAGCTTTATATTAATCACGATTTAGCTGAACATTTTTTTCTCATCTGGTCACACTGCACGTGACATAAGAGTAGCTGGAAACCCTCGGGGTTTTAAATCCATTCCGGGTATACACGTATACCTGCGTAGGTATATTGTGAGCTCTTAAGGAAAAAAGTTTCTCCTAATAATAGACTTCGTTTTCTCGGTATATAAATCTCAAAGATTTTCAGTTTATGTCTCTGAGATGTTCCAGATTCGTTATTTTATCCCGTTCAAAATTTTCACTTCTTATGAGATCTAATGCTTGACATTGACATAAGTAATGTTGCAATGTCTCTTCTTCACATGTCCTGCAGGTTGTATCATTCGTTATTTCAATTCGAGCTAGGTGAGCTTTTAACTTCGAGCACAGTGTTTTGTACCGTACACAAAAATCAAAATGAGAATGAAATTTTAAAATGGATTGAAATAAACTTTTTTGGACAGATAACAGTCTAGCTTACAAAATTATTATAGAATTTTTCAGCTGTGACTTTTCTTACGCCCACGAGAGGGCGCTAAAGTTGGAGCATTTTGGCATAAATATATATAAAAAAAATTGGTTTTTAACTGTTTCAGAAAAAAAAAAAAATTATCAAAAATTCATTTTTTTTTATAAAATGGTTCGAAGTTTTGGGTTTTCAATACTCCAGTATATTTTTCAATTAATACATATATTTTTTTATTTTTTTAAATATTTTTTGTTTTTACTTAAAATTTGATGTTTCTTTGTTATGAATGTAAAAATTACTTAAGTTTGATGAAAATAAATATATATATATATATATATATATAAAATTATACAATTTTTTCTTGAATTTTTAACTATATAATTTAACTACATAACTGATAGACTAAAAAAAACTAAAAACTAAAAAAGAGTTGTAGAACTTTAAAAAAAAAGTTATTTTAAAATGACGAGATAAAATTTTTCCTTAAATGCTAGATTAATAGAATTTGAATAAAAAATTATTCATTTATACTGAAAAATAGAAAAAGTTATCTAACACTAACCTTAAATTATACCAATCGATTCAGAATCACTTTCTAAATGGATCTAACGATGTCCGTCTGTCCGTCTGCCTTGCTGTTCATGTAAACCTTGTGCACAAAGTAAGGGTGGCCATTTTAAATATAATTCAATGAAATTTAGCACGTGGGGCTTTTATGATACAAGGACGAAGCCTTTTGAAATTGGTTGTGATCGGTCTATTATTTCACTTAGCCCCCATACAAATGTCCCCCGGAATAGAGTTTAAACACTCAAAAATGCCTTAAAATAAGAATATTTCAATGAAATTCGGTGCAGAAAGTTTTATACAAGTATCAATCTTTGTACCAAATTTTATTAAGATTGGTCCACAATTGACCATAGCTCCACCATAGCATTTAAACTTACTTACAGAAATCGCCCTAAAGTGCATAAAATCATCTAGACGTTAGTATCAACGCATTGTTCTGTATTTGTATATTTTACTTTAAATTTAGTAATGTTGTCCACAGATATAATATCCCCTTCCCGAATTTTTATGCTAGTACACAATGGTGTAGGATATCATATAGTCGGTCTTGACCGACTATATCTTTCTCGTTTTTTTTTTTGAAAAATTCGAAATTTTGTTAAATCTTTGATTTAACAAATGCCTTAAAATGGCAAAATTGTAAGGAAAATCTGTTAAAAAGTAATGTTTAGAAATTTGAATAATTTCACTCGCATTCTTCAGGACATCTTTTTGATAAAAAGCTCTTCTGTATGTAGCTTAAAATCATTAAAAACTTAAAATTTTCAGAATTTTTTAAATTGAAAATATAAATGAAAATTTAAACAATTTTTTCAGTCTTCTTGACTTTTGATTCATTTGAAAAAATATAAGAAAAGTTTTAATGCTTAAAATCAATGAAAGTAAAGTTTTATATTTGTGTACAAACTTTTTTCTGTGTACTTGGGGCAAAAATAAAAACGTTTAAAAGGTTTAAGTAAATTATAATATAATAAATATAAGTTCTAAAATTTTTGTTCAATTTAAAAGAAAATAAATCTTTTTATAAGGGTTTAAAGAGTCTACGCTAAACCTGAAAGGAGAGATAATATATTTTAGTTGCAGTTCTTCAAATGTTATCGCCATTTTTTGCCTTTGACCTCATTTACAAATCTGCTGTGATTAGATTTCAGTTGGGCGATCATTGTGCCATTAAGTTTGGTTGCTTCGGCTGAAAAGTGCGAATGAACTGATATTCGTCCAGCTGAAATGAAGCGAAATGCTGCAACGGTGAACGTTTCGCGGAACTTCTAAATGGATTCATGTTTGTTCGAGCCGTAGGAAAATCATTGAATTCCAAAGCCTTTGAAGCATGCTTTTTTCTGATTTCTTTACATGCGGTGTTTAGGAACATTAAAATCGTTGGTTCTGTCCAATAAAACAAATATGATTGATTGTTTAAATTTTGGCTATATTACTGCTTGCAGAGTAGGTTGTTGAACAAACCAAGACCCACTATGATGATATAAAATGTCTTGGTGTTGAGCTATCGCCATTCAGAAGATTGATTTAATCATTTGTTCTGTCAACGTTAAAATATTGGATATATGTATTAGTTCCTATATCATCATTCATCGGAAACTACGATTTTTTCCTATCTTTCTGACTTTTTATGGATTCCATTCCAAATAATAATCTGCTCTCTTTAAGTCGATCAACCGTATTCGGTACATACTTCCTGTGATTGGTTTATCACAGAGCATTACCTTTGCACTTCTCATCGTCCGTAATAGTTCGGTACTAAAATGATTTCGTTTTGTGGCGCTGAAGCAGCATTCGAGTCATGTTAAATCGCCTTTCGATGTCTTTTATATGTCTAATATTGTATCCATAGACTGAAACTAATAAATAAATAAATAAAGCTTTTTCGGCTGGCCGAAATGCTCCTTCGAAATCGCTAGTTTTAAATCTTTTAAACCACGGGTTCCCAAATAAGAATCCGCGGTCATTTAGTGGTCCGTAGTAACGATTTAGATGGTCCGCGAATATGTTGGGATATGAGGGAGAATAAGAGATCGAATTGAGGTATTAAAATATATCATTAAATTACTAAGCCTTATAAATAGTGTCTATTACTCATCTATTCTCGAGGAATAGAAGCATAATTCAAAAGTTTTACTTTATTTATTATTTTGTTGCGATTTCAATGTATCAAAAAGGTTTGAATATGAGGAATTGGAAGCTTCGTTCGATCATGTTTATCCCAAAAGCTTACAAAGTAATTGGAAGTAGATCAAGTTAGAATTTTCAAGTTTTAAAAGTACTTGAATTTATCCAAAAGCATTGAATTGTGATGAAATGGGAAACTACTATGATAATCGAAAGTCTGGCCAACCAGGAAAGTCGTTACTAAAGTCAAATAACCATGGCACCCAAGTTGTGCTCTGTATTTAAGTTGATCTATTATGCACTGCTAAAATAGGGTGAAACGATCACGAGAGACCTGTGCTGAACACAATTGATCAGATTGAAAAGATCTTTGCACGAAAAAGTCTTAGAATGTATGACTAGAAATGAGTCCACGACTTTACATCGTGACCATGTTGGGCTTCATGTTGCACTGCTAGTTAAAAAGTTGTTGAAAAGTGTTTTTTTTTATTAAAAAACGATCGGAATTAATACATATATTAATATATTTTCTTGGGGACCCTACAAACATTTTTTATTCATTTTGCATTTGTGTTATTAAAGAATTTAAATATGTCAGGGGGACCGCGGGAAAATGAAAAATTCCTGAAAGGGTCCGTGAGGTTAATTATTGTGGAAAACCCTGGTTTAAACATAATCCTAATCTCCGTAAACATCCACCAAAATACGATGGCTTTCCGCAGCGCTTGTGATGTTGTGTAAAACGATGAGAATTAATGCATAATGCATCTTGCAACCAATCGCATAGCACCATTCAAAATGGTCATGATGTCCAGAAGGTATCATATAGAACAGCTTGTTACTAGCGGAACGTAGACATTAGATAAATTAAATTCGATGTCTCCATATGAGTAGGCAATATCTTGAACTTTTAATTTAAGGGTCTTTCTTTTATAGATTGAGAGACAGAGAGAGTGAGGCAGCCTTATATTGCATAGCTTTCTTTTTTGGTGTAATATGTTTTGAATATTGTGACGGTTTATTATTATTATTAATGTTGTTATTATATGCCGAATTTTTTATACATTTCAACATCTTACCGATAAATAATAAAATTTACGCCTTAAAATATGCTTTCATATTTTCACATTTATGCTTACAAAAATAATTAAAATTTTTTTTCCTAACTATAAAAATATAAACCCAAAATTAAATTATCATAGCAAACATTGCTTCCTTAAAAAAAACATTGAGACCTTCTGATGACTACCAAATTTATATAAGTAAGTTTGTATGTGGATACATGCTTATACAAAATAACAACACAGAGTCATTCCAATGCTTCTATTTCCAACTAAAAAACGTGCAAACATATTTAAAAAATTATTGTGTGTATGTATGTATATACAATAAACAACTACTGCTTGCTTATACAAAAAAACAACAACACTGTTTATATATGTGCTTGTGTGTGTATAGTTTTAATAATTTTTTTCTGATTTTTGTCAATAACTCGACTGCTTATAAACCTATACGGTTAATTCAAAAAACCAAAATTTTAGAAAATTATTTACAACCGATTTGTACAAAAACGAATTCCGAAGATTATATAAAAGCTTTACAAAGTCCAAAAATGCATTTTTTCAGTTACTGATGAAACAATTTTTTTCATTTCCGCAAAACATTCCAAAAAAAAAAAGAAAATTTCTGTGTAAAAACTAAGTCTCTAGCTTATATAGGAGCTTAAAAAAGTTAAAAACAAATACTTTTTTAGATGCATTTTTGGTTTTTTGGGATTTGGGATATGTCGGCCACTAATGAACAGATTTTGTTGATTTTAATTAGCGTCATTCTAAAGAATACTCTCTAAAATTTAATAAATAGAACATGTCTATCCGATAACTGGGGCTTTCTAAAAAGTCATTTCAACAGACAGATGGACATCGTTACATCGACTTCTCTATCAAAAAGAATCTAGAAAATATATACTTTTTGGGTTCTTAGATGAATATTGTATAAATTACAAACGGTATGACAAACTTTTATATACCCTTTACATCTGTGGTGAAGGGTATAAAAAGGTGTCACGACTACTATGAAAATTTTAAATTTTAGGATATTTAAACTGAATAATTAATGTTTCTCAACACTCAAAAGATACTTCCTTATCTCAGCTTTCCACAAATTTTCTTATAATATTCTTATGGCTCCTTTCTATAATAACCAATAGGTAGACACCCTGAAACCTTTATACTTCAATAGTTTTCGCTTTTTGCCAATAAATTTTAATATGTTTCTTTTTTTTTCGTTAAAATTCAACAAGATAAAATAAAGGTACAAAAATTCCTTAATATTTGTGGTTTCTTTATTTGTTTAAACAATCCCCCCAACTAGTTGCGTATTTTCCTTACAAACCACCATTTTTGGGTAACTGGAAATTTGACACCTGTCACCTTCGCCTACTTGCCAATTTAAAGTACCTAAAGTATCTGAAGTCCCTTGTAAAAATTTCTAACTAAAAAAAACGAATACCCCAAAAATAAATAATAATTGTCAAATTACAACTCGCTTTAAATTTCCCCATAGATGTTGTAACATTAAGAAAAAAAACATATGTATGTATGTATATTCAACATAAAAGTTTGCTAATAAAATTGTAAACGATCCTTATTTGTACATAAATACACATACACACCAAAGCACAATAAAGATGTAAAATGCGAAACGAAAAAGAAACTTAATGACAAAGGACATGTCAATAAAACCATTTTCCATTTCGGTCTAAATAAGCAAGACCCACACTGACTGACACTTTTAGCCCACATTTCTCTAGCTCTTAACTTTGGTGTAATAGAATTTTTCTTTATATAATAATTTTATGAATCCACATATGGAGGTATTCCCATATGTTTGTATGTAAGAATGTTTGTAGAATTATTTAGGTTTTTTTTTAATATATATATATATATATATATATACATTATTTTCGTAACAACATTTTCTTTTTATCCAATATACTTGTGTTCATCGCAAAAGTCAATGTCACCAACACAACTACGTCTTGGGTCTTTGATGATGAATTTATGTAAATGCGCAAAATGCTTTTTCATTAAAAAAAAGTTGCTTTCATTTTTATACATATTGTTTTCGAATTTTAATGGTTATTACTGCTACTGCTGTTGTTTGTTGTAGTTTTTCGATATTTATGTGACATTATGTCGGCACAATGTCTGAAATGGTCCCATCATATGCCTAGACATTTGATTAAAGCCCATCAATAAATATTTGAATCTCACTCAATTACAAATTATTCTGGTATAGAGTTTAACTTTTTAATTTTATTATTATTTGGGGAAAACATTGAAGTTTAGTTGTTATGATTGATGGTTGAGCAGGATGTTGTAAATGAAATATATGAAATTGTTTGGAATAAGATTTAATCTTTTTGAAATGTTTTTAATAGGAAATACTTGTTTTGAATAGAAAGGACAATTGGGAAATATCAAAGCAACGAATTGTGGGATTTTGGGGGCATATATAAAGAATTTATGATATCCCAGCAAAAACTTTTTGGTTTTCGGTAATAACAACTACTTATTAAAGTAGTTTCTTGGTAATGAGGCGTCATTATTATTCGCCTACTCTGTATTACATAAATAAGTACTCAATGGTATAATAGCACAGTGATACTGCAATCACTTGGATAATTGGCTAGAGCGCCGGATTAACAACCAGAAGGTTGTTGGTTCAACCCCATTCTGAAGCTGTTAGTTTTTTATAACAAAATGTCTGAAAAAATATTTTAAACTAAATAGAGTTTTTGTCGCTTAGGCTGCTATGTGCGAGATGGTGTACTGAGTAAGACGGTAGTCTTTAAAAACGAATGGTTAATTTGTGTCCAAGTTCAAATCTCACTGACGGCAAATTTTTTTTGTTTTTTTTTATCCCTAGAGTCTAAAAATAACTATATGAATTTGTGGACAACTCGAACAAAAATAACTAGTTATTCAGACAAAAAATAAGTAGTTTATTTTTGTTTCTAATTATACCTGCTAGCTTACCAGGAAAGCAAAGTTTTTGCTGGGATGCTACATTATATAAGTGATTTAATTCCTGGTTGGTTTACAAAAAAATACATGTGGAGAAGTCTCAGGTAATCAGGTTCTCTTCATTCTTTAAAGAAGAGTCGTATATACTATGTAGCTCAAAATGCGTTAACTTATCGGAACTTAACTTATACAAATAGCGGCAACTTTCAGTTTTGATAATATTAATAAAAAGCTATAAACTCCAAGAAGAGTATTTATGAATACGATGCAATGGATAAATTTCATTAGAAGTTTGTAACATGCGACCCCAGCAAAAACTTTGCTTTACTGGTAAGCTAGCATGGAATAATTGGAAAGAAAAATAAACTACTTATTTTTTTCCTGAATAACTAGTTATTTTTGTTCGAGTTGTCCACAAATTAATGTAGTTATTTTTAGACTCTAGGTATATTCAAAAATATGTACCTAAACGAAAATAAAAATATAAAAAAAAAACAAAAAAATTTTGCCGTCAGTGAGATTTGAACTTGGACACAAATTAACCGTTCGTTTTTAAAGACTACCGTCTTACTCAGTACACCATCTCGCACTTAATTTTCTTAATTTGAGTGACAAAAACTTTTTTATTATAAAATATCTTTTTAGACATGTTGTTATAAAAAAACTAACAGAATCAGAATGGGGTTAAACCAACAACCTTCTGGTTGCTAATCCAGCGCTCTAGCCAACTTATCCACGTGATTGCAATATTACCGTGCTATTATGCTATTGAGTACTTATTTAAGTAATATAGAGTAGGCAAATAATAATGAAACCTCATTACTGAGAAACTACTTTAATAAGTAGTTGCCATTACCGAAAACCAAAAAGTTTTTGCTGGGACCCATTTTTTCTGAACGAATTTGGTGAGTGATACAGAACACACATTGTTCCAACAGAACGAAGGAGTAAATGATGTATTATTCCTCCGTTCAATGTCGCTTTTTGCTAATTTGCTGTTTGTGAAGTCACAGACTCCGGAAATTCTAAAAGAAAATATATATCAAGAACAAGAGCCCAAAAAGCATTGGTCCACTTGATATGAGCAATTTGAAAGATAATTTAGCCCAATATCTCTCCACGTTTACTGGCTTTGATCCATTATGGGCCTATAAAATCCATATGAAAAATGGCTATTATTATAAATTAGGAGTACACTAACGTTACCGAAAACGAGATGACTGGTATAATTTTCCTTACAATTTTACCATATCGTTTTGAAATATAGCGGATATTAAATAACTTTAAATGTAATATAAAATGCGCAATAACTATTTAAAGATGGAGTTTTTAACAGTATTTCTTTTAACAATTTTGCACAACATTCTTCCTTATTTCATCTTTAAACCCACTTCCTAACCAATTTCTTTTTATTTTCTTCTTATATTTTTTATTGCACCTGTTCTAAAAAAAAAGGCTATCTAAATTGCACCATATCATTAAACCAAAAAATGTTTATCCTCTTTGTTTATTATATTTTTAGTAATAATAAATTTATTGTTTTCTACAGTTTGACGAACTAATTTTTTGCCTATTTGACTATATTTAATGTCTGTTTGAACAAACAAAAATGGGAAAATAAATATGCGTAATATGACCAAAAAATAAACTACGTATTAATTTGAACAAATTTTATGTATGTTCGGGCAAACAAAGGAGTACATCAGCGTAATTGAAGTATAATTACGTTTTTCATTCATAAAAATTAAACCAAATATGTAAACGCCATTTTAAAAAATTATAATGTAAAATTTTAATAATTTAGTATTTATAATTTGTGTTTGGAGGAGATAAAGAAAATAAATTTACCATTTTATATTAAATTTTTCGTATCGTAGTGTCTACACGAGAGTTTTTTCTAGCATAACAAACGTCAAATTCCTATCATGATAAGAATTTAACACGTGTGGACCAAATTTATTTATATTATTTCAGCGTTATAATATAGTTATTAGAGTTCAAGCGAAGATAAATTTGTTTTGCTATCAAAAGTTATTTTATTTTTTTTTGTAAAGAAACAGCGCAATTCATCATGGCAATCTATATTAATTAATTATTTTGAGAAAAACAACACAAAATCCAATAAAATTTAAAACAAAAGAAAATTTTGCTATTAAATTTTGACAACATACCTCAACGAAAAATTAATTTATTATAATAAATTTTTTTTTTACATGTTGCCATATATGTTGATATAAATAAAAAAATTGTAGTAGCTCTGCCGACGTTTTGTTATATGTTATGATAGAAAAATCTCTCGTGTAGACCTTACCTAGTGTCTACATTAAGCAAATTTATATCAAAACAAACATCAAAATCAGTGCGAATATATACAAAGTTAGTTAAACAGTTGATTATTATTTTGGTTGTTACAGTTGTCAAACTGCATATAAAAAAAACAATAATGAATACGCTATATTGTTGTTTTTGTGCAACTGTTGCCACCTTCCTCAAATTCGCGTTAAGTTTGACGTTTGTCTGGATAAAAAAATCTCTAATGTAGACACTATGTTACGTAAGAAACAAATTCGAAGATTTTTAACTTGATTTGAAAAAACACATTTGTTGTGTTTTGTTGCTACCTTTGACTGCTAACGTTGGTAGTTAGCAAAATAACGGAGCTCACCCGGCTTAGTATCGCTTAATATTCAAACAAAAGTTGCACAAATAAATCTTTATATTTTATTAAAAAAAAAAAAACTGTTAATATAAATTTGTTTTCATTCTATTTTTTTATATTTTTATATTTTTTTCATTTATTGACATTCAAGTATCCATAATTTTATTTTTGTTCATAAATTTGGCAGCACTTATCTATTTTAAAGTTAAGATATATAATTCACCACCATAACCCCAGGTCTACAATTGAGATTAATGCTGATATAATATGTGAGATAACGCCGGCAGAAGAGAGTAAAAATTTTGTTTATATTATGTTAAATCTTAAATAATAAATTCTATATCATTATTTTCAATCGGTCACAGAGTAAACATGTCTTTTTTATTTAAGAAAATCGCACTTTTTTGCACTATTTTTATAAGAATATTTTTCCAAATGTAAAACTATCATTAAAAAGAAACAATTTTACAAAAAAAAAAAAAAAACTTTTTTAGTAATTTCTAAGATACACATGCACACACATAAAACTAACTTTCGTATTGGTGTATTTTTTTGACACTTCATCTTATAACATAGTGTCTACATTAGAGATTTTTTTATCAAGACAAACGTCAAACTTAACGCGAATTTGTGGAAGGTGGCAACAGTTGCACAAAAATAACAATATGGCGTATTCATTATTGTTTTTTACATATGCAGTTTGACAACTGTAACAACCAAAATAGTAATCAGATGTTTAATTAAGTTTACTTTGTATATATTCGCACTGATTTTGACATTTGTTTTGATAAAAATTTGCCTAATGTAGACACTAGATTAGCGACAAAAGAAAGCTATTGTTGTTCGACGAATGATAGTCCAGTCGATAGTTGTAAGTATGGAGTTGATGTATCAATACATAGAGTCTCAGCCTGGTTTAGTGGATATAATGATGATGGCTTGGATGAAATTTTTGATATAGAAGGGATTTGGACTTAAAATTGAGTTAAACAATAAACTCATCAGATTTTTATTTATTAGTTTTATGGATAATAATATTTGAACATTTACTAGTTTAGGGGATACAACTACTCAGGTTTTCATATTAATCAGTTAATAATTAATCAGTAAATAATTATTCGAGGTTAAAAGTTGATCGGTTAATATCCCATTATTGGCAAATTATTCGATTAACCGAATAACTTTAGTAATACACGTAAAATATATAAATAACACGAATTATAGTATTTAAGCTATTGAAATAGTTAGAACAGAAACATAATGTAGATCAAATTCTTTCAAAAGGGGTTCATCTTATCAGTTCTTTCGCTCATTTGTATAAAAAAAAACAGAAATTTTAGACAACATATTTTTCTTATTCAGGTTTACTTAATAAATCAGTCATTTAATTGTTTTCTGTGTAAGAATGATTTTTTTTCCATAAAAGTCAAAGGTATTTTTGGTATTTTTTTGCGTACATTTTTATTATTTTGAATTTACTTTACTCAAACCTATGTTTTTAGAATTTCTTTTATCACAAGTTCAAGTACTTGTGAAGCATGTTTATTAAACATTCTATCCAAACACCCAATGAAGTCAGTACGAAATCCAATTTGTGATCCATAAGCAGTGCAAATTCGGATCATTTCCTATGAATTTAACAATGATCAAACTCCTAATGAAATAAATTCCATGAAAGAAGTTCTAACAAAGAAGGACATAAAAAAAACGAATTAACTGCAAAATATTTTTAATGAAATAAATCCTATAAAAAACGAAATTATTTCAAATATAAAATAAATCTCAAATTTTTAATTTTATTTCATAATGATATAATTCATCCAAGAAAATCAAATAAATTCAAATGAAATAATTTCAAAAAGTAATCAAATATGTCCCAAATTATATAAATATATAAAAAAAAATAAATAAATCACCTGACAGTTTAATACAGTTTAATATCAATGCTTTTTTTATAAAAAGAAAATCTTGTTCTCTATTACAAGTTTAAAAAAATGAATTATTGATATTTAATTAAAAATTTCTAATTCAAGTTATTTATTAGAAATTAAAAAGAAAAATTAAAAACGTTTTCTTGTTTTTTTTTTTTGTTAAAATTTTTCAAAAACTCAACTGAAAATAGTCATATCTTTTAATATATGACCCATATATGCCAACAATATATTGGCATATATTGGTTTATATATGAAAGTGTGTGGATTCATCAAGGAATAGTTTGCAATATATGGATACATATATGATAAAATATATGAACTTGTAGTGACACTACAATTAGAATTGCACTTTATAATTTGAAATTTAAAAATAATTTTTATCAAATATGCTTTGATTTTATAATTTATAATTTGAATTTTTTAATAAATTAATTTTTTAGTATCGCTGAATTTTTATAAATAAATGTGTTTCAATAACTACATTTAATTGGTGACCCCGACGTGATTTGAACACGCAACCTTCTGATCGTGAATTTTCAGTTTATACGGACCATAAACCGCTGATTTTTGCTTTTTCTCAAAAGCCTGAAAAAGCAAGTCCTCGTCAACTTCGACAACTAAATTTTATTGGTCAATTTAAAACTAATTTTATACACATCAAAGGATCTGACAACGTTATAGCTGATGCTTTTTTCGCGAATAGAATCAATATCTCTTCTTGATTATGATGAACTTGCAAAATTACAGAAGATGGATATTTAGCTACAAGATCTTTTAAAAACTGAAACGTCTCTCAACTTACAACTAATTTTTATTCCTGGTACTAAAACAAAAATATATTGTGATATCTCAAAAAACATTCCTATATCGTATATTCCAAAAGATCTGACGAAGTCTGTTTTATTGGATTACACAACTTATCTCATATTGGTAGTAAGGCCTCAACCAAGCTTGTCTCTGAACGATATGTTTGGCCATTTATGAAACTAGATTGCACTTACTGGACGAAAATTTGTCAAGCTTGCCAAAAATCAAAAGTCTCTCGTTATAATAAAAGTACTATAGGACATTTTCCTTTAGTTTCACGTCGTTTTGCCGAAATTCATACAGATTTAGTTGGTCCTCTTCCACCATCAAACGGTCAACGTTATTTATTGACTTGTGACGATCGTTTTTCAGCTTTCCCAATGGCAAATTGTTCATCGGATACAATCTGTGAAACTTTCATGAATGGATGGGTTTCAAGATTTGGTTCGCCTGATGTAATTCATACTGACAGAGGTCGTCAATTTACATCAAATAATTTTCTTTACTTAACTCAATTTTTGGGAACAAAAATCAAATTCACAACATCCTACAATCCTAAATGTAATGGATTGGTAGAGCGTTTTCACAGAACATTAAAAGCATCGATTTCTTGTCATGAAGAATCGCAATGGACTAAAGATTTACCATTAATTTTGTTGGATTTACGATCATCAATAAAATATTCTATAAATTATTCTCCAGCAGAAATAGTCTATGGTGAAACTTTACATCTGTCTGGATAATTTTTCGACGATTCGACAAATCTTGTGAATACCAATGACTTTGTAATACATTTGCAAACAATAATGTCAAGAATTAAATCAATATCTTGTTCAAATAATTCCAAACCATCGGTTTTTGTAAACAAGAATTTGCATCAAACTAGTCATGTGTGGATAAGAAATGATCACGTTTTGAAACCACTTCAACAAAAATTCCATGGTCCTTATAATGTTATTAAAAGATTTGATAAATATTTTACCCTCAAAATTGGAAACAAAACAGACAATATTTCGATTGATCGTTTAAAGCCTGCCTTTATAGAAATTCATGCAACAGATGCTGAAGAGATTGTGGATACTATTCCTAAACGGGAATCCAAATCTGTATCGTCTTCACTAGGAGGGGAGTAATGTGGTGACACTACAATTAGAATTGCACTTTATAATTTGAAATTTAAAAATAATTTTTATCAAATATGCTTTGATTTTATAATTTATAATTTGAATTTTTTAATAAATTAATTTTTTAGTATCGTTAAACCACAAACTATTTTATCATATATGGAAATATACCTGTAAAATTTTTTATCATATATGGTTTCATATATAAAACCATATATCAAATATTAAATCAAACATAAAATGCAATATAACTCTTAAATCAATAAAGATACATAAAAATGTACTACAGGAAATTTGTAGAAAATGTTATTGTCTATAAATGTTGTATTAACATTAAAACACGTAGGGTGCTGTTTTATTGAGATATACACAAAAAAACTTTTATTTTTCATGTAAAATTACTAGCCCAGGTAAAATCGTTCATATATTTGTATATATGGTCCATGTGCGAAAATATTTGGATATATATGATTCCATATATGAAAAAGTATGCAGTAATATATGGTAATATTTGCAATATATAGATACATATATTAAGCCATATATGAAAAATATAACAATATATGAAACTATTTATTAGTATTTTTCTTTATATATAGTGTCATATATGAAATAATTTTTCATATATGAATATATATATGACCTAGACCAAAAACACTCACTCGATACCGGTCTTAAAAAGGAAACATCATTTATTTATATCCTTTTTCTTTAACATGTTTATTATAAATACTGCTGCTGCTAGAAATGCACGAAATAATAAGTAATCCTTTTTACTATGGTTCATCAAATGACTTTCGAATAATCGAACTTTTGTTAAAAAAAGTCGAAATCGACTAATACATATCAATAATTACTTAGAATATTTACTTCATGGGATATAAGATAAATGTTGTAGAAATTAAAAAGGGAATAAACTTAAACCTACCCAGCAAAAACTTTGCTTTCCTGATAAGCTAGCAGATATAATTTGAAATAAAAATAAACTACTTATTTTTTGCTAGAATAACTAGTTATTTTTGTTCGAGTTGTCCACAAATTCATGTAGTTATTTTTAGGCTCTAGGAATACTGAAAAATATGTACCGAAACGAAAAAAAAAACAAAAAAAATTTTGTCAGTGAGATTTGAACTTGGACACAAATTAACTATTCATTTTTAATGACTAACGTCTTACTCAGTACACCATCTCGCATTTAATTTTCTAAATGGCAAAAACTTTTTTTTAGTATAAATATACGTTTTTAGATATTTTGTTATAAAAAAACTAACAGCATCAGAATGGGGTTGAACCAACAACCTTCTGGTTGTTAATCCCGCGCTCTAGCCAACTCATCCACGTGATTGCAGTATTACTGTGCTATTACACTATTGAGTACTAATTTATGTAATACAGAGTAGGCAAATTATATTGATGCCTAATTACCGAGAAACTACTTTAATAAGTAGTTGCCATTACCGAAAACCAAAAAGTTTTTGCTGGTTAGGTATGTCCATTTCAGTGTATGTTGAAGAATATAAAAAAGCTTATAATACAACTGAATGTAAATCATTTAAATTTACTTTTACTTATGATTTTTTACTATTTTTGAAGAAAATTTTAAACATTAAAAAAATCCTTCATTTTCAGAAAAATCCCTATTTCCATTTACTTAAAATTTTCTATAAAAACTCTCTAAAAAAGAGAAAATTCAGTCCATCTGACATCACTGAGTTCAACATTTAAGAATCGATTTGTACAGCGAGAAATTAAATTCAGTAGTTAATAACATCTCTCACCTTATCCAACTTCATTAGCAGGCAATAGGGTGGTTCAATATTGTATGAAAATAAAACCAAAGTGTATTGCACATTTTAACGCTTTTAAAATTATGAAAGGGCCCATCATTTCAAACAAATTTTATGTTGATGATCCCAGAGGAAATCTTCGGAAAAAAAGAAGATTCTCACCAATATTAGTGATATATATATGTACCTCAAACGATAAGTAAAAAACATAAATATACCCATAGTACCCGTAAACGAAAAAAGGACATTTTATTTAAAATTGGTTAATAATTTTATTTATTTCTATATAATTTTTTTTATTAAAAATAACAGTTTTATCCTTCCTATTTGGCCAAAAGATTTTATTTGAACTATGACCTCCTTCGTAATTTTAGGTACATTTAAGTGTAGGTCGAAAAAAGGATTTTTGGACCACCTTAATAAAAAATCTTGCTAATGAAGTATTAATGGATAGACCTTGACCTTAATATAAAACCACAAGAAATTACAATTAAACCATAACATTCACAGATTAAATAATAAATTATAATAAAGATATTACACATAGTGTATTTTTATAGCGTTTAATTCATCCAGCAATTAAATTTTTTTCTGTGGTAAAGTTGGCTAAAGTGTTTTTTTCTAAACGAAATTATAATGCGTCAATTATGAATTAAATGGAACTACGTAAATATATTTAAAATTATTGAAATTTAGTATTTTTTATTTATAGTTCTTTAATGTTCAAACGAATGTTTGGTAAGCACTTTTATTCTGTTAATAGGACGATTATGTACTATAAGCTCTTAATTTGGTTGCTGAAAATTTTTTAAAACAAAAAATTTAAAGCTAAATATTTTTTGTAAGTGTTAATAATTTGAACACGCAGAGAAAAAAATATAGTTGTAGTGACCATAATCTTGGAATATATGATCACAGCCTAAAATATAAATGATTATAATTAATAATTATTATGATTCCATGTGTCCGATTTTATGGTTTGTTTTTTCTTGCTTTGATTCTAGTTTTACATATAATTGAACAATCTTACAGCATCATTATCCCTTACTATCAGGTAATGATTTCATGTTATTATATTATTATTCTATCCTATTATATTATGATACCATATTGTTATATTATTATTCCATTTTAACATTATATTATCCCATGTTATCATATAATTATCCAATCTTATCAAATTATCAAATTTCATTTTGTCATACTATTATTTCATCTTTATCATATATTAACATAAGACGTAATATTAAAAATTGTTTTTATAAATATTTTATTGAAAATAATAGAGAAAAAATGTAAAAAAAATAATCTCTTATTATTTGTTCACCATATTCAAATGCAAGATATGCTTTTTTAACTAAACCATTTAATGGTAGTTAATCAATATCTTATATAGCTTGAATCACACCAAGTATAACCAAACCTTGTCTATTTATATAAACTTGTCTATAAATATAAACTAAATGAGAAATACAATGAAGTTGGAAAACAAACACTAATAATAAAATATATTTAAAAACAAAAAAGTTATGAATTTTTCCATTAAGTATGTGAAAAGGATAAGTATTATATTTATTTGAAACATTTTATTCTTGTGGGAATAATAATATTAATATGGTTTAAAAACAGAATATGGTTTAAGAAAAAGGAAAAAGTCTGCAAATATTTAATGGTTGTAGAATTAATGATATTTTTCATATTAATCAAATTTTGTTTCTGATGAAAATATTTAAAAAAGTGAAATTTTTGCAATCAGTGAAATCAGTGAAATCAGTGAAATTTTTGCAATAAACAATTAATGAATTTAAACAAAATAATTGCTATCATGAACACAGAGTTATTAAAATTCAAAAAAAGTTAAACATGAGAAGATAATATTGTTGTTGTGATAATGCTGTAGTCATGTTTTTTTCTCTGCGTGAGGAATTAGTAGATCAAGTGCCAATTCCATATATTTAAAAGCACTTTAATTGGAAATTGGATGCAACACGAACATTGATCCAAGAGGCACCTAAAATCGATTTTGCATGTCTAAAATCAAGTAACACAAGCAATGTTGTTTCTATGAAAGGATCCATTATGATAATGTTCTCCATCCAGGAAAATTCATACCAAAGAAGTCTGCGGTCTGTAAAAATAAAATTGCCTTAAAGGACTTTATAATCTTAAGACGAAATAATCCTTTTAATACCAATATCGATAAAATTTTTTGGATTTATTTCAAAAAGTATTAAAATATAGTTCATGTGTTCCTGTTTGAAATCATCAAATTTTCAAAATACCTTTGTTGAAATATAGCAAAGTTTATCTGCTTGTTGGTTCCGAAGCCTTAAAACTTTTAGAGCAATTTTTTATCAACATGCAATTTTAGTGAAACTATCTTTTTCACTAAACATAGAATCACAAAACAAAGAATCGATCATTTGTGGATGCAGAGAATGATATTGATGATGCATTATGCGAAAAAGTCTCTTCATATTAAAGATCTCTTGAAGCAAAAACAATTTTACAATTATTAATATTATTTTCAAATTTATCTTTATCTTTACAAAACAATTTATCTAATTATTAAGATAGTCAAGGCTGCAGTGAATGGCGCTTCCTTTGCAATATCTAAAGGGGGTCGCGAAGCAAGATCTTGTAGGAACCCCTGAAAATGATAGAAAAAAATCTATTTTAATAGTTACAAACCTGAGATAACGTTCTAGTTGTATTATATGCATTAAACTCTTGCAAGTTCCCTGTTTAGAGTAAAGTCAGTCTTTCATTGATATAGGCTGTTAAAAATAGCAAAATGTTTGCTGTAGAATTTTAAAACTACGAGAATATTTAATTTCCCGTTTTCCCGAGAAAACTTAAAAGAAAGAAATCCCGAGAATTCCCTGACTCCAAACCCTTGTTGTACTACATAATCGATCTATAAACTTGTCATTTTTATTTTAGTTTTTTTTTTTTTTTGTTAACTTTTATTTTAATTTTGCCTTCTAAACAAGTTAGATTAGACCAGCAGAAATTTGTTGGCTTTTGGTAATGACTAATATTTATTAGACATATTACCTGGAATAACTAGTTACCAGTATATAACAAGTTTATTTGCTTCTGCAATAGCTCAGTTCGCAGAAGCAAATGAATGGTTCAATCCCAAACTAAACCAGTATTTTTGTTTTTTTTTTAGCAAATTACTTAACTTTCTATTTATATGTGAAAACTATTAGCGACACCCACAAATTTAACGTGGACATGGCTTAGTAAGTAAGACAGTTATCTTTGAAACATATACAAAACTTTTTGCCTATGTTCAAATATCAGTTGGGGCAATTTTTAATTTTATTTTTTATACCCACCATCAAAAAGATTTAAAATGTAATTAAATACTATTATTTGCAATTACACGTAATTGTAATTGAACATTTTCAATTACAATTATTTTAATAGTAATTGAAAAAATAGCAATTACAATTAAATGAACAGTAATTTAATTGAAAATGTAATAATTACCTCCAAGAAGGAAAACTACTAAAAATGTGGAAAATTATAGGTCTAGTAATGTTTTCCCCAAAAAGAATTTCAGGTGTTTTTTTCAAAATAAGGTCCTAAAAAATTCGTAACTTTAAGATTGATACGGAAAAATTCTGTTTAAATTACTTTATTTGGATCACAGCATAACAACTTTTCAATATTTTACTCATAAAAGGAACATCCGCTCTATACATTTTCAAAAAAAGAAAAACGAGAAAGAAAGATATAGACACTCTAGACCGACTATATGATACTCTACACCATTGAGTACGAGCATAAAAATTCGGGAAGGGGCCTGTGGCCCCTTGTCTAAATGTCTAGATGATTTTTATGCACTTTAGGGCAATTCCTGGAAGTGGGTTTATATGGGAGCTATGGTAAATTATGAACCGATTCTCATAAAATTTGTCAATGTTGTTTCAACTTATATAAAACTTAAACTGATTTTTGGAAGATGGGTTTATATGGGAGCTATGGTCAATTGTGGACCGATCTTTATAAAATTTGGTACAAAGATTTATACTTATACAGAACTGCTTTGCACCGAATTTCATTAAAACATTCTTATTTTTAAGGAATTTTGTGTGCTTAAGCTCTATTCCGGGAGGAGATTTGTAAGGGGCTAGGTGGAATAATGGACCGATCATAACCGAGTTCAATAGGCTATGTCCCTGTATTATAAAAGTCCCACGTGCCAAATTTCATTGAATTATATTTAAAATTGCGACCCATACTTTGCGCAAAAGGTTTACAGGGACAGTCAGATAGTCGATTGGTTGGATAAATTTGTCTATGCGTTACAAACATTAGCACAAACGCATAATACCCCAACTACCTGTGGTGGTGTAGGGTATAAAAAAATATTAATATTTACCAATTTTTTTAGTACTTTTTTGAGATAAAACTAAAAACTTTTTTTTTTTTTTTTGATAAAATGTATGTGATTTTCAATCGCTGGTAGGGAACTGAAGATCTATTTTAAAATTTTTTCTGTATTATTATAATTATGTTTGCAACGGGGCACTACATAGTGGTTTCAAAACGTTTTGTTTTTTTGTAAATAATTCTGCAGCTTGTCAATTGTTGGATATATCTGAATAACGTTTCACTTGGACAAAGCTGAGGTGTTTTATAGTTGATTTGGGGGAGCACAGGTCCCTAAGTGATCAGGGGATAGTTGGTAGACCTCCAGAGTTGGCCAGTTATTGGATTTATGAAAAGTTTTAAAAATGTTTGTTAAGAAAAATCGTTAAAAATTTAAAATGATAAAATATGCTGTTTTTTCAGATTAGGCATACAGCCGGATATGTTATAAACAGGGCAACCAAAAATATGCAATTTCATTTTTTCCTGGGCATTACATGAAGTTTTATTTTTCTGTTCTCTACAGTTGTAAGAATTTTGGAATCGATTTGTTATTGTATACCTTTGCATATTTTTGTATTTAAAATATTTTTGCATATTTTTTTAAATTGCATATTTTGTACTTAAGGCAACAATTTTGCATATGATACCCTGAAGAGCATAATTTTGCATATTTTGCACATAATTTGCCATTAGTGAAATTTTCTTTTTACTATCACATGCGATTTTAAATCCGATTTCCTAATAATATTAATCTTATAAATTGCTATAAATTTTTAGTTTCCTGATACATTACATTAACTTTGCATATTTTTAAGGGCAAAATGAAAATGTTTTCTAGCAATTGCTAATAAGAATCAAGTTATTTTTAGCATTTATACTAGATAATTGCAAATTTACTAAGAAAAAATAATATGTCAAGAATTTTTTTTTAATTTTAAGAGCATATTTACCGATTTTAATAGCTTTTTTTATGTGCATAAAACAATTTTTTTATAGCATATTTTTTTTGCCCCGGTTATAAATAAAACTATTTATATTTCATTAAAATCGATGCATAAAATTCGGCTTTATTCACAATTAAGTGAGATAACTTCGCTTACACTATACAACAGGGAGAATTATATTACCACTTTTTATTACATATCTAAAATTTTCGGCGGCGACGGCGGCGTTGCGCTTTATAGTCGGCGGTGGCAGCGCATAATAAAATAAATTATTAAAACGATAACAACAATATTCAACAGCAACAGCATTCAGTACTTTTTCCATTGAATTTTAATAAAAATTTAAAAATTTCGGCGGCTGATTTTAAGCCGGTGAGAGTCGACCAAATCGAAGGCGGCTGAAAAGTAGAGCTAGTCGTCTTGTTTCTTTGGTCTAATATTTGAAACCGTTGTGACATACATATGTATTTATTTTTTTATTTATTTATTTACTTATTTATTAAGTATATAAACAAAATCCTTAAAGAAAGAAAATACAAAATTGTTACAATAATTAAAATTAAATTACGTTTAATAAAATTTACATTGAGAGACATATCAATAACATTATAAAGTTCATTAATGTTTAAACATAATCTACAGAAGGGATCAGAGTTAGCACGAAAATTATATTTAACATTGTTCTTCGACTTTTGAGACTTGGTAATTTCATTTGCAATAATCTGGTATGTATAATAGCAAATTGTATATCAAATCCGGATAAGAATTTCTTAATATGAAAAGTACGAACTATTCAATACGGTCAATATGAATGTTATAAAAGAGGTCCCAGACAACAGAACAGTATTCCAGAATTTGTCTAATTAAAGAAGTATATAACTTTCTTGTTATAATAACATAATTAAATTCTTTAGCCGATCGTTTAATAAATCCAATGACGCCACGTGCCATATTTGTACACACATTAATGTGTTTATTAAATATAAGCTTTGGATCGAATAGTACGCCAAGATCCAGGAATTCATTTACGGACTCCAATTCGTATTCCCCAAGATGGAAACATCCATAAGAACTAGGTTTTCTCGAGTGCATATGTTTGCATTTTTTGATATTAAGGTCCATTAAGTTCTCTTTACACCATATAAAAAGGCTATCTAAATCCGTATGTAAAAATGATTGATTAAGTGGACTACTTGAGCTTAAAAAAATTTTAACGTCGTCTGCATACATTAGTAAGTTTGAAAGTTTCACAATTAATGGGAGGTCGTTTATGAATAATAAAAAAAAAAAAAAATCGACCCAAGATGGCTGGCACCGGATTTAATATATGTGATTTTAGATAGGGCATTATTAAAACGAATGCGTTGATGTTGACTTCTAAAATATGATTTAATCCAATTTAAGGTTCTGTTTGTAAATCCCATTAAGAACAATTTTGTTAATAGTAGGTCCTGATTAACTGAAGTCAGTGTATATAACATCAGTGAAACCAAGTTGTAATAAATTGGTTGCTGTTGAGAGTGCTTTTCGAAACCCATATTGGTAGGAAGGTTTAGTTAGACATTGCTCAAAGAGTTTCGGGATAGCACTTAATTTAGCTATACCTCTATAATTACATATGTTTGATTTGTTCCCTGATTTAAATAATGGTATGATAAATGAATCTTTCCATATTTTGGGAAAGCAGCTAATTTCGTTTGAGGCATTGAAAAGTATAGTAAGTGGGAAGGATAAAGCTTGAACACAGTTTATTAAAATGCAATTAGTCCCACAGGATGAAAATGTTTTGAGTTTTTTGATGTTGCAAATAATACCAGATGACACTAAAGAAAATGCAATTGTGTTCATGAACGGGTACAGCTTAGAAGTATGGAATTTAGAGCCAGAGTAGTAAGTCAGTAAGTATTTCTATAACATTTTACATATTCTCAAATTCCAAGGTGGTAATTTCCGCTTAAATTTTGTATTTAAGATAGATTTTTTTAAATAAACATGCTAAATAACGTTCTCCAGACTTTGAAACTGAATAATTGACTTAAACTAAAATGGTAAAATCTAGTCTTAGACCTCATATAGTATCTTATTTTTGATAATATTTGAGGTCTTCGTTCCTATTCAAATCTCCATCCCTGCTATGCAATAAATATTGACAAGTATTATTTAGTTGTTGCTTGATTCGCTGTTGCATTGTTTATTTTCTTGAACAGTAAAAATTTATATTTTCCATGTGCATGGGTAAGAGGTATGCAGATGTGGGAGTGTGTATATTTTATTAGCTTTTCTACTTCCCTCCCACTTCTCTCTCTATAATATGTAAATATGGAAAATATTTATGTACGTAAGTTTTACGCTATGCATATGGACATCTATACATATACACTTGCACATGAAAACACTTTAAACGTGTTCCCTCCCTGCAAGCATTTAGTGAATTCTTTTTCGAAATAGCTCACTTCTTCGCTACTCTTAGAAGTGCAATAGAAGATTTCTCTCAATTTTCCAACAACAAAATATATTAGTATGCGAATTGAATCTTCTAAACGTAACTTCTTTAATCACTATTAGAAGTTGTTTGGATAACAGTTACAGTTATTCAACAACAAAAACACTACTTTTCAACAACTTTGTTAGCATTTGGAAGATTGTCTTTTATCAATCCACATAATCTGTCTAATTTGGCACTCTAAGATGATTAATAGTAGAATGTGCAAAACTTTACAAAAACAACACACATTAGGTTCGAAATTTTATCATAAAATCATGATTTTGACGATTGTTTACATTTCATAATGAGAAAAAGAACAAGCAGAAACAATATAATTTTGCTTAGTAAAAATATAAATTTTGAAGTGATTAGAGTGAAAAAATATTGACATTTAACTAGAATTATTTATGTAAGCTGATAGTGAAACAAAAAATTCATAAGTTTTACTTACGAGTATAAAAAGGAAATTAAAAAAATAATGTAAGCGTTTGTCAAATTTAAAAAGAAATTATTAATATTTCAACTAGTTCTGGGCAAGCGAATAAATTTAGGAAAACATTTTCTATAAAATTAAAATATGTTATTAACAATTTGAGGGCCAGAACATGTACAGAAAATTCTATTTTATATAAAATTCTTGATAACTTAAAAAACATTTTTTTAGAAGTGTGTGAGTTTGACTTATGTATGACATGCCCGCAGCAAAAGTCACTAATTTTCAGAATAATTTTCTATAGAACAAAAAATTACGAATATATTAAAAATTCAATTTTACAAGTCTATTCTGTGAAAGATTAAAATACATATGTATATATATAGCAATCAAAATTTTGAGAATGCATTACATTAGAGTATCAGAGAAATATTTTAGCAGAGCTGAATTTTTTCACTTTAAATTTTAATTTTCAAAATTTTAAATTAAATTTTTTTAAAAGTTTGAAAAAAATTCAAACATTGTTCTTGTTATTAAATATTTTGAAGAAATTGTTTTATTGTTGTAATGCTTGAAATGTGTAGAGAAGATTGTGGTAATTTTTGGTTAAGTTAAGCGGTATTTATTTCTAAGTTTCAAAAATCTGAAATATTGACAAAAATGATTGAAAAAACTTTCAGGGCCAAGATAAAATTTAAATAATGATTTAAAATGGTACATCACCATTAAAATTGGTAATAGAGGAACTACCGCTTAGTGGCACAGTTCTTCCCGAACGGTGTTACTAAGTAGATTAGAATTCGATAGTAAAAGCGACGCATATCAACTTCCTGGTGTGTCGATATAGTTACGCTTTCGATAGAAAATGTTTGCAGGGTTTAAACGTGCTTTTTTATATAATTAAGAAAATATGTATGTAAGTAAGTGAGTATAATGGTGTTGTGAGCATAAAAACAAACTAGAAGTCAAACTTGCTAAAAAAAAATGTAACTCAGCTGTCAAAAAACCGAACTCTGTGTTGTGTTAGTAGAATTTCCTTCAGAACTAATTTATACGTGTGAAGAGATTATGATTTTTCTGAGCGAATTAAATGAGTTGGACTTCTAGTTTTTTTCTATGGTTGTGAGCTGGGCTGTCAAATGTGAAGATTTTTCGCCAAACGTGGCGATATTTAATTACTTTTGGTGACTGAATTTTCCGTTTGGCAACAATGGCGAATTTTTTGGCGATTTATAAACGATTTATAATTTTTTAAGTTTTTGTGGAGAAAAACTATAAAATTTTGTTATCGACTATATATAATGAAGAGCTTTAATTTATAAATAGCTTCAAACTAGTTTATGAAAATTTATCCCCAAAAAATATATTTCCATCATCTTTCAAATATATTAAGGATAATAATGATTTCGGTCATAATAAAATAAAAACATTCATGTATAAATTAATTCTTTAAAACAAGTTTAATGGGACCAATGTTGGTATATAATGTTATTTTTTTAAAAAATATAATAAAATTCAATATATTTTAAAAATTTGTTGACCTAAAATCGAGCAGTATGTAAGAAAAGTGTATTTTAAGTTGTACTTCTTTTTATTTAATTAATATTAGCTACTGCAATTATTTTTGGCTTTGTTAAAGCTGAATTAAAATTTATAAATTATGCGAAATTTTAAATACTAAATATTGTACGACGCTTTTAACATTTTAGTTAATTTTTTATTATTTCTTTACATAGTGTTTAAATCAGAAAATTTTTTATCAAGACAAACTTCAATATCAACGCGAATTGAATCAAGTTGGAAGCAGTTGCACAAAAAATAATAAAGCGAATTCATTAGTGTTTTGTATACATCCAGTTTGACAGCTGTAACAAACAAAAATATTAATCAGCTGTTTAACTGAGATTACCTTATATAAATTCACACTGGTTTCGACGTTTGTCTTGATAAATATTTTTTTTAGAATAGCACACGTTAAAAAACCATATAAAATGTAAATGTGGCGATTTTTGATTTACAATTTGGCGACGGAAGCTCAAAAAAATCTGACCACCCTGGTTGTGAGGGGGTTGTTGTTTTTTTTTTTTTTTTTTTGTATTATGTGGTTTTTGTTTTATGGTGTTTATTATTTTTGTTGCTTTTTTCTCATGCTTTTGTTATACCAATTTAATAGATTATGAGTACATATTTTTAGTACTTTTTTTTCTAATAAATTTTGGTTTTGTTATTGTTGCTCTTTACATATTTACACACCATATTATTTGTTTACCCTTGTTGGCAATTTGGTTACTGTTGCTCTTTTAGTTATTTACAATTTATTACTTATTCTTTAATTTTTTGTAAAAAAAAATAAAAATTAAAATTTTGTATAAATTTTATTAAAGTGTAAAAAACAAAAAAAAAAAAAAAGTGTTAATGGTCCTAAAAGTTTTAGATTTTTTTTTTTTTTGGGAAAATATTGTTTTTGTTTGTTTAAGTACAGCAGATATTTGCATATTTTTCGTCATATGAAACCAGGTGGAAAAGATGTTTGATTTTGTATAGATGTTTTATTACACTTTTCGTTTTTATCAATCAAAAACTTATAAAAAAAAAAAATAAAGCAAATGTTGACGCTTATTTTATCTTTGTGAAAATTCCTTTTCTACCAGACTGGTAAATTATTTTATTAAGACAAGCGGTAGATTTCTATCTGAATTTCAGGCAATTTGTTATCTTTATGAATTATAGGGGAGACGCACAATGCCTTGTTCCCATGTAAAGAATCGACAACATTAGATTAATTATTGTAGAAGCAAAAAAATTGGTACAGAAATCTCCTGTGGCAAAATTAAGAAACATGAACTGAATTTTAAAAATGATATTTTTCCTACGAGTACAATTGTAATCAGTTTGCGACCAAAATTGGTACATTGTCATACATTTGGGATATCTACATACATATGTACCGAATTTTAGCCAAATCGGTCAAGGACACGCTCACCTCCCATACACACAGAATTTTCAAAAATTATATTTTATCTGCAATTATGATCAGACTGCAAACAAATTCGACACTTTAACATGTATTTATTCTATCTTCATTTATGCAACATTTTAACTAATTCGGTTCAAGGACACGCCCACTTCTTATGTGAACTATGTGCACAAAGATCTGTACTTTTTTAAATTTATTTTGATGAAAATTTAAACCAAATTTTATGAAATTTAGCACATATGATTATTTTGATACAACAACCAAATTGGTTATGAAGATCAATAAGTCTTTAAACAAGTCCTTTAAAAAGTCCAAATATCTTCGAGTATAAATTGAAGCCAACCCTTAAAAAGTTAATTTTAATTCGAATGGTTATCAAAAGTTTTTATTTATTTAATGGTTTTTCTTGAAGTAACGACTGTCCGTCAGTCTTTCTTTTCAAATTAACTTGAAACACTAAAAAAATTTAATACTTTCCCCAGGAGGAACCAATTAAAAAAAAAAAAAAAAGATTTACTTTTTAAAAAGTACTAATTTTTATAAAGACAATAAGTGAAAAATATATATGGGTTATTATCAAAAAATTTTGATTTTAAGCCTTCAATTCAATTGAGAAAAACCTAATTCATGCAACACCAAAAAACATGTAGTCACATATATTTTGTGTTGGTATTTTGAAAAAAAAAAAAAAAAATTAGTAGTTTTTCTTTTTTTTTAATTTAGTTTGGAGTGCTTCTCACATAAACTTCTAGTTATATTCTATGCATATTTGTGTCAATATCAGGGTGTACAGTCGGTTTTTTTCAAAATGTTCGTTTTTCGAATGTCGAATAAACCGGCTTTTTTAAAAATAAAAACCGGTTTTAAAAATAACATTTTATTTAGAAAAAACATATGTGCTAAATACTAATATTTGAATGGAAATTTACGAAATATTTATTAACGGATTATATTTTATTAATATAATTTAAGGTTAAATTAAAAATAATTTTATAAGTTTAAGGAAACATTAAAGTAATAATTATCTTGGATGAAATTCGAATTCTTACAAACAATTTAAATATTTTATGATTTTAATTTTTTTCAATATTTGCAATAATAATTACTTCACTTTTTAAAGCAGTAGTATTTGGAAGAGGTCTATCTGCAAAATCGATTTTGAAAAAATTGAGACACCATTTTTCCATATTAAGCCTTAGAACAGTGTGAGAATTTTCAAAATTAGCTGGCCAAAATTATAATTTTTACTTTAATGAGTTAGAATTTGCTTTAATTAATATATGCTTTTTATGGAGGGTACAAAAAAAAAAAAAAAAAAAAAAAAAAAAATACAGATAATCGTTTCAAAAACCTAACACAAATTGATTGAATTTCAAAAAAAAAAAAAAAAAAAAAATGTAGGAAAGAAATCTACAAACAATGTATATATTTATAGTTTGAGTAATTTATTAAAATTAACCTTTTTGTATTTATAGCTAAAAGGGACACAAAAAAAAAAAAAAAAAAAGAAATAATAATTTTAACCCATAAATGTTTGAATTTTTAAAAAGTTTAATATTTTTTAGTATTGTAGTTCTATATTTATTTGTGTAAGATTTAAATAATAATAAAAATGGTACCAAAAATGTACTAAAGTACAATTTTTACCTGTTTACATTTAGAGGCGTAAAGTTGGTATTCACACATAGGAATTTTTCTTGCTCCTGTTCTGACTTCGTGGGCGAGAGAGTTAAAGAGAATGTAAAAGCTTATAATTTCCTTCTTTTCTTTTTCCCACGAACTAAAAATTGCAGCAAGAAAATTGATGTGTGTGAAACGCGACATAGATGAAACAAAAATTTACCAATTTTACTAGTTTTTACCCTTCAGTCAGCCACTTTGATATATATTATCAAAAAATTACCAACTTCTAAAAAGTACGAATGTGAAAAATATAAACTTTTCGGAAAGTTCCATTAAAAAAGGAATTCTAAACATGATTCATTTTTAACCCTTTAAGGGTCGGAGCAAAAATATATAAAATCAATTTACTGATTAAAAATATAAGAAAAGTTAAAATTTAAAAACAGAACCTATTTTTTAAATTTAATAATTTCGGTACTTAAAGCGATAAAAAACAATGTGTTTAAGAAAATCATCTTAAAAGAAGTAAACATTTTTTGATAATTTTCCGAAAAGGTTTCATTTTCACAAAAAAATTTAACATCATAAAAAAGGCACCAATTCTCAAAATTTAATTGGCTTTATAAAAAAACGTATCGTAAATGAAAAAAGTATAGAGAAAAATAAAACATAAAAATAGTTCTACATTTTAAGAAAAAGTTCCAATTTTTTCCAATTTTTTTTTGGGTTTTCAAAAAGTTAAAAATTTCCAAAAAGAAATGAAAAAAATCTAAAAATTTTTAGGAAAAATTCCAATTTTTTCAGAAATAAGAACTAATTTTTCAAAAAGTACTGACAAAAAAGCTATTTCTAAAAAGAGTACTAATTTTCAAAAAGAAAATAAAGATATAATCGGTAAAACCCGACCATATGATACTCTACAGAATTCGGGGAGAGGTCTTATATGGGAACTGTGGCCAATTGTTGAACCATACTTATTATGTTCAAAGTGCTCTTTATATGCTACTTATGCAACCTTCTATGGGAGTTACAGTCAATTATAAACCGATCCTCATAGAATTTGGTACGGTGGTTACTACTTATATAAAATTTATTTGTGTTAAATATTATCTTGATGCTATAATTTTTATGGGATTTATGTACATTAAAGTGATTTTCGGAAGAGGGGTTTATATGGGAGCTATAGTCAATTACGGACCGATATTAATGAAATTTGGCAAAATACTTCATTGAAATATTTTTTATAATTTTAAGCCATTTATGATCGTTAAACCCCAATTCTGGGAGGCTAGGTGAAATAATGGACCGATCATAACTAATTCGAATAGGTTTCGTCCTTGTACCAAAATAATTATTCGTACCAAATTTTATCAAAATATCTTCAAAATTGTGACCTGTAGTTTGATTACAAGGATTACATGGACGTACGGACGGACATCGTAAAGTCGACTTAGAAAATAATTCTAAGCCTATTGTTACACATTAAGGTATGTCTTAGATCAATAATTTTGGGTGTTACAAATATTAGCACAAACACATAATACCGTCCCCACATATGGTGGCATAGGGTATGGATACTAATTTCTACATAAAAATGTACCAATTTTCGGAAAAGTAAAGAAAAGTACCAACCAAAAAAAAAAAAAATAAAAAAAAACAGTAAAAAATGAGTAAATTACAAATTAAAAAAAAAATAGTAATTTTGCATTACAGAAGTAGGAATTTTTGTAACGATTTTAACTTTTAGAAACAAATATTTCTGAGTACTAATTAAAAAAAATTGCAATTTTAAACAAAAATAAGCTACTTATTCTTTGCATGAATAACTACTTATTTTTGTTCTAAACGAAAATAAAAATAATAAAAACAAAAAAAAAAAAAAATTTTGCCGTCATTGAGATTTGAACTCGGACACAAATTAACCATTCGTTTTAAATGATTAACGTCTTATTCAGTACACCATCTCGCACTTAATATTCTAAGTGACAAAAACTGTTTAGTATAAAATATCTTTTTAGACATTTTGTTATAAAAAACTAACAGCATCAGAATGGGGTTGAACCAAAAACCCTCAGGCTGCTAAACCAGCGCTCTAGACAACTCATCCACGTGATTGCATTATTACTGTGCTATTTATTATGCTATTGAGTACTTTTTTATGTAATATAAAGTAGGCAAATAATAATGACGCCTCATTATCGAGAAACTACTTTAATAAGTAGTTGCCATTACTAAAAATCAAAAAGTTTTTGCTGGAAATTAAGTTTTTGGTTGATCATTAAATCGAGGGCTATGAACGGCCTTAAATAGCTAAATTTGGAGAGAATAAATTTAAAATTCCAAATAAAATATGCGTGGTAAAAATTTTTGGAAAGCTTAAATCCAGTAACTGATTGATAAATATTGAAACTAATCGATAAAACATGTTTGGTATCAAGATTAACTCCAAATTACCATGTTAGGATAATTCGTTAACAAAATGGTTTATAATTATGTCAAAATCGCTAAAAAAAAAAATATTCTACAAATTATTAAAGTATACACATGAGGCTAATTTTTCAATTCGGTATGAAATTTTATTTAAGCCTGCATATAAATTAGTTTATTTATTTCTTTTTTTCAATTTGTGTTTAAATAAAATTCAAATAATTATTAATTGAAAATGAATTGTTTGTTTTCATTTGGAAATATTTAGTTTCACTTAAAACCCAATTTTTTATTAATTGTTTTTAAATCAAAAAAACTACTAACTAAACTAAATAAATAAAACCTTAATTAAAACCTTAAAACGTTTTTATAAAAAATCGTTTTTCTCTTTCTTTTAAAGTCACTTATTTAATCATATCACATTATTAGTACTCATCCCATCTTTATCACTTTTCACGTGGTTTGTTTTCAATTCTTTGTTGTTGTTTTGCTGAAAATTTTATTCATTTTCGAAATTTATTTAGTAAATTGTTTTAAAACAATTTGCACTTTATCAACATAATTTGTTTGTTTTCGTTTAATTTAATCTCCAAGCTTTAGTTTTAATCTAATTAAATAATCTTAATATTAATTTAATTTCATTTAACAAATTGGTAATTTAACATATTTTCTTTTTGTTATATTAAATAAAACTATCACTTAAACTCACTTTTTTGTATAATTTTTTTTCTTTTTTTTTGCAAATGAATTTTCCTGGTTTTTCCTTTTTTTGCATTACCCATTTATACTCTAATAACTACCATTTGCAAAAAAAATTGTTTTTTTTTTCTTTTTCATATGTACTTATGTATGTTTTCTTCATATGCATATACACTTTTCTGTTTTCACTTATTATTCTTTTTTTTTTTTTTTTTTTGAAACGAAAGAAAAAACTTTTTTGCTGCTTCAAAATTAAGACCAGATTTTGCGGTTTGTTTTTGTTGGTTGGTCTTTTATAACGTGACAATTTTTTCCGTAATTGAAAACAAACGTTTGCTCAATTTCCCGTTTACCGCAATACTGATTTGGAGCTTAGAGCTGTGTGAAATGTACGTATAACTGTAAAATAATTCAACTAGAAGAAAAAAGTTTTGTTTATTTAGTAAATTTCCCATCCCTTGTTAATGTTCTTTACTGTAAATTTGCTCTAAATGTAGTTGAAATAATTTTGGTTTATGCTCTTTTTCTGCATGCGTGTGTTTGTATGTATGTTTTTTGCTGCTAATTTTTACTCTCTTATCAGTCTCTTAAATTTTGTGTAAAATCTTCTGTGAAAAGCTTTAATACTTTTAAAGCTTTTTGTTTGATTCCTGTAAGCTTTTTGGCTTTTAGAATCCTTATTGGCAATTCGAAAAATTTTCAAAATTTAACGGGTTTTTCTTAATAGCATATAGAGTTGTCAGATTGTAAGAATAATTACAGTACTGGCAGATAAATTAGAAAAGAGTGATGGTATTTTTTGTTTTCATTTAGAAACTTGTGTAGCAGTGTACAGTGGAGCAGAATCGAAATCTTTTGGAAATAAATCTGTAACTTCGAATCGGCTGGTTGAGTACAAATTTAGCATAGGCGTAGCAGATAAATTTTAAGTGTGAAAGGGAGACCCTATAGACCTCGCAGAGCAGATCTATTAGCGGTCAAAAATAGGATACCTTTGACCTAGAACATTTATAACAAAATTTTTGTTTCTTATCTAATTTCAAAAACCGGCGAAAATCAGAAAAATTGAATTTTTTGGAATTTTGGGGTTTTAGTACATAAAAAATAAAAACAGTATAAAATAAAAATTAATCTTCAATTCCCTGCCAGTGATTGAAAATAAGAGGTCTAGTATATTATGCCCAAATAAAAGTTTCGACTTTTGTCTTGAGTTTGTTATGAAAAAAACATTAAAATAATTTTTAAAAAAATTTCGATCTATAAGCTTTTATTACAGTATTTTTTTTCATAACGAGCTTAAAATTATGAATTTTTCGATAGAAATTTCGAGAAAAAAAATTAAAGTTTTCTTTTGTCCCTATATAAATGAGACCCACGATTTTTCCAACTGAAGACCTATTTTTCAATTTTTTTTTTGCATTTTTTCTACATTCAGATAATCAATATGCATCGTTTGGGAAATACATTTTAGAATCAGATATGAAATTATTTTCAAATTGTTGTTAAACGTTTGATATTACTTTATAATTATTTGATTTAAAATAATTCTAAATTTTAAAAATGCCTATTAAAGATCTTAAAATTGGGAGGAGTATTTTATGAAAAATTGTAATTTAGAATTTTTTACTCAAATTAAGAGGATGATAGTAAAACTCAAGCACAAACGAAAACTTAAACAATCTGGAAAACTCTATAATAATTGAGTAATTTCTGTATATAATTCTCAGTAATTTTTATTCATAATTTTAAGACATTCTACAAGTACGAAGAAATAAATTCTTTAATTAAATGCTTTAAATCTTATGTTCAAACAAAAGATCTTCGCGACCCCCTGCAATTTTCGCACGGACCCCCATTTGAGAATCGTTGCGTAGTGGGCCAGTGAGGCCAAATGTAGAGAAAAGTTGTAGAGGAGGACCTAAGCTTTTGGAAAAATCATCTTGTAGTCACCCTGTGATAATACGCGATAAGATATAGGATGTCGAAATTAACATAAGAAATAATAGTGAAAACTTTATGCTAATATGTTTTTTATGCAATTTAAAAAATTGTCTCTTTTCATAGAATTTGCACTCCTGCATTCGTTTTTGTCCAGGCGGAAAGCAATTTAATGTTAAGTCGATCTAACTCAAAAAAATTAAAAAAAATCTTGTGTGACATTTTATTAATCGATAAAAATGAAAAGTTTTTCTAAAATTCAACTTTTTCGACCAATGCTGGATGTAGGGTAAAAATCTAAATCAATTTTAAAATTCTTTATTAACCATTTATAAAGCCTTGTCTTTTGAAATATGTAAGGAAGACATTTTTTTTAAACTGAGAAAAAAGTGTAAAAATGGCGATTTTTCATAGTAATTTCAGTGTTGACTTTCAACATTTTTACGGCTGGACAAATTGAAATAAGCAAAAAAAAAACACACTTGCGTATTATTTTGAAATGTATTAGAAATTGATGAATATATAAAAAAAAAATAAATTAAAAAGAATTACCTCAGGACTTATTCCCGTAAAAACGAAATAAAGTCAGGGCAAAAAATCACAAATTCAAAATTCAAGCGTAAATATCTTTTTAACTATAACAGATAATGTAAGTGAGTAACCTTATTTTTTCTTTATCTTGTCAAGTACTTTATAGAAATATAAAAATTTCTGAAATCGAGCTTAATTTTTGTAGAAGTTACAATTTTTTGAATCTTTTACATACTCGAGGTAGTCAATTTTGACATCCTGTAGCTTATCTCGTCTTATCACAGGGTGACTACAAGATGGTTTTTTGCAAAGCTTAGATCCTCCTATACAACTCTTCTCTACATATCAATTCGATTCGACCAGTAGTTTAGGAGATACAGATTTATTACCAAAAATTTTGCTTTTGGCTCCACTGTGCGTTACTCAACAGTCACAGTTCCAATTTGTTAATTTGGAGTTTGTTGCTGTTGTTTTCGTTTGCTGTATACATACTGAGGAAGCCATATTGGCTTGTTGCTGTTGTCAAATATGCCTGCTGCTAAAACTTTTACGTGTGATATATGTAATGATTCCATTGGAATGAGTCAAAGTAGCATAAAGAGTCGCGGCTCCATCTTACGTGTGCTAATGTGTAGGAGAAGCAGCTTACTTTGTTTAGAGAGAAGCAGACATCGTATAAGAATTCCTTAATAGAAATTCTCGCCGACTTTAAAAAAGAAGTATCTTCTTGCATTAATCAAATAAAGCCTGATATTACTAATTGCAGCAAATTGATTAACAGTGTTGATTCCTCAACTACGGCTAAAATAAATGCTTTGGAGGTGAAAAATAACATCCCACACCAAAGGCTAAATCGTGGGTATATAGTTATTAGAGGGTTGCCCTTTGGTTTTAATGACCTTACATCGACAATAATATCCTTATGCTCCTTTTATGATATTGGTATTTCTGACCGTGACTTTGGTCAGGTTTTTTATATGAGTGGCAAGAGACTAATTTTAGTTAAATTTAATAATGTGTCAATACGAGACAAAATTATGAAATCTTAATTAAAAACAAGAAGTCTATTTTGGATGGAGACGTTGATAGTCGGATGTATCTTAATGACCACTACTGCCCTGCTGCTTTGAATTTGAGTGCTCTGTGCCGGAGGTTGGTGCGTCAGAAAGCTATTTTGAAGTTCCGAGTTCTGAATACTGATAGAGTTAAGGCTAAGCTGACTTTAGTGATGGCAAGGAGGTTACTTGTGACTCAAGTGAATGTGCTGCGTTGCTTGATGGACACAATACTGCTCCTAATTAATTTTAATCTTTCATTTTTTTCTTTCTATTAATATTATTTTCTTTAAATTGGTTTAATGACTGTTTTTAAATTGCTGGAAACTTTTTTCTAGTTTCGTTTTTTTCTTTATTTTGCCATTAAGCCATTTTATAGGATAATACTTTTTATTTAGTATCTATTTTTTCTTCTTTTTTATATATTAGTTTCGATCTCAGTATTACTATTGATCTCTTTATTTAAATTTTGATAGCTGAGCTTGAATTATGATTTATATGTACATTGTTATTTGTATTTATTGTTCATTGAGTAATGAGAATATTGGTCCCATTATAAGTGGTTGTGTTCTCTTTAAGTTATCCTTACGAAAGCACTGTCAAAGTGTTAGGCCTTCTAAATATTCTACGAAATTTGATGAATTCAGCAATATTGTAAAAGATAACTTTGATTTAATAGGACTTTCTGAGACCTAGTTAATACCATATATATCGTCTGTCAATATTCCTGGTTACTCCTTAGTAAGAAATGATAGGCTAAATACACGTGGCGGTGGAGTTGACATTCATATTTCCATTACTCGTTATCCAAGAAGCGTGATAATGCTCGAAAATAAACAACCTACATTTACTGGTACACTTACCCTATGCATTAACAAAAATCCTCAATATCTCGGTAAATACTGAGTTTTTAGAAAATAAGCAAAATCTGTGATCACCTATGTTTCATACTAAAGATCGATTTTCATATGAAAATTTCCATCAAAACTAAAATCCTCAATATCTCGGTAAATACTGCCTTTTTTGAGAAAATAAGCAAAATCTGTGATTATCTCTGTTTCATACCAAAAATCGATTTTCATATGAAAATTTCCATCAAAACTAATATCTTCAACATCTCGGTAAATACTGCGTTTTTTGAGAAAATAAGCAAAATCTGTGATCACCTATGTTTCATACTAAAAATCGATTTTTATATCAAAATTTGCATCAAAATTAAAATCCTCAATATCTCGGTAAATACTACGTTTTCTGAGAAAATGAGCAAAATCTGTGATCACCTATGTTTCATACTAAAAATCGATACTCTTTGGTGTTAATCTTGGTTCCTTTAAGAGTATGCATTCGGATTTGTTATTGAAGTATTCTAGGATCGTTGTTGTGGGGGACTTTAACTGTAATCTTTTTAATACAGCCATGGCGTTTTTAGTGATAGTTCAATGTTTATCTTTTCAGATCAAATGCAATGTCCTTCAATATCAAATCATGCCTTAATTTCATTCTACTTGAAACTCTCAAATAGTCTTTCAAAGAATATCTTACAGTTGTTTTGAGAGATCTTTTCTGGTTATAGGAATTATTTACCTGTTAAACTCCGAATATTTTCACATTCGAATAGTGCATTTCGTTTGAAATTGTTTGCACATTTCTCCACATCTATTACTGATGCCTAATGATTTTTTATTAGTTTCGATATTTATGAGGTTCACTGATTTATTTGTGTTTATATAGCCACGAGTTGTTGGAAATATTTGGTTTTAATTTGATATTTGAACTTTTTTTGTAAAACATTTTTGCTTTCTATTTTCATAGGTAATAGTTTTTCATTGAAACGGTATTTTTTTTTTTTTTAGTTGAAGAAAACAATACTTCAATATTGGCAGCAGTTATTTGTTTGTGTGCTTGCTTTAGGATAAATGTTCTTGATTTTTTTAATATATATAGATATTTTATTTAATATATATAGATAGATATAACTGGCTCTTTTTTATGCTACTGCTTTGGGACATGTTTTTGTTTACTTTCGCTTTTTACTCGGCTGGGGAGCTAAATTGCAATGATTATTTTTATAATATTATTTGCAAATTTAATATTATTTTCTTATTATATATTTATATATAAATTTTTGATATTTTTAAGATGTTTTAATATTCAGGATATTGCTTTTGTAATATATACTTATTGGCCTTGAAAGGCTTCTTTATATTACTTGATTTAATAAATAAATAAATAAATAAAAAATAAATATAATAATTATTATATATAGGTTATAAGGTGTTTGTGTGTAATGATTTGTGTGAGTAATTAACATAAATATTCTTAACATTTCTTTTAAAAGCTTTTTTCTGGTACGAAGAAGTACAAATTCAACATATAAATGAAAATAAAAGCGATGTTAAAATTGTTTGTAAACCAGCTAAAATACACACAGTGGCGCTAGTTCACATACATATGTAAAAGATTATAATATGCACAGTGGTTCGAAGGACTGCAAAAATTGTTTAGTAATATTTTTGTTAAATTAGACCAAAAAATATATGGTTATTACCTTGCTTTTGATTTAGATTGGCTTCTATTTTCGAAAGCCTAAATTCATTTCTATTGGCTTGAAATATATTTTCTTCAAATGAGTATTAAACACATTATAAACCAGCAGCATTGTATAAAACGTTCATAAAGAATTCGATATTTGAGATATTTAAACAGTTTGACTAGATGATTTTTTCTATCCCATATCATAAAAAGAAAATAAATAATAAAAACATTTACTCAAACAGAAAACTTTTCTTCAAGCAATTTTAGTTGAGCTTAAAAAAGCACAACAATAACAAAACATAAAAACAAAAGAAAAAGTAATAAAGTTGAAGGTAAAAATGCAATTCCAACTCGACCTATTTTAATGTTTTTGCTTGAATCTCATGTTCTCCTTTTACAACTGGCATTAAATTTCCATATGTGTTGGTTTATATCCTAGGAAGTGTTTATGTGTGTTAGTGCATATACAAACGCACATACACAATAAACATGTATAAGTATTTTAACAGAAGTTCATAAAAGACCAGTAGTAGTTACCAGGGTAAGGAGTATCAAAAAAAAAAAAGAGGAAAAGAAATACAGAAAATTATCGAAAAAACCACGTGAATATTTTCTGTGAGTTTCGTTTCCTTTTGCATTTTAAATGGAAATGGATAAAAAAAAAACGTTCATATGCTTACACGGAGTTATATAAACATATATAAGTATATGTGTGTGAGTATGGAAATGTTTATGTCATTGTATTTTTTATAGCAAAAATATGTCATAATAAAAAAGCTTATATATGGGGAATTTTCTTCTTAAGTTTGCCTTAAACCTGAAATATTTTTTTTAATTCTAATTTTTTAAAACAACTTTTGATGCAAATAAATTCTAGATCTGAAGTGATTCCAAGTGGTACCGGCAAGCACTTCAATTTAAAAAATCCAAAAAAATTGAAAATGTAAAGTTTTTTTTTTCTTCTTTATTATGTTTGCTGTAATTACGGATTTTAGCGTAAGTGTCTGATTCCTCTAATGTAAACTACAAAGGCTTGTAGAAATAGGCCAACTTGTGTTGAATCAGTCTGTCGTTTGACCAGTATTGTGGACAAGTTATGAAACCAAAATTTTCAAAATTTGTATTTTTTGTAGTTTTTTTGTTCAGAAAATTTACGCCGTTTTGAGTATTGTAAAATAAAGAATGGAGGTCTATTGCTCTTATAATTATGAATCGTTTAAGATACATCTGGTTAATGTGCCCCCTAAAGCAGTGCTATATGGGGTGCCCAAACTTAGGAAGAAAAAACTTGAATGGTTCTAATAGGAGCCTTTTTCACGTGCAACACTCACAGAGCAATTTCAATGAAATTTTCCTTATTAAATTTTAAAAACATTGTGGCGCAATAAAATATTAATTTGCAAAAATGTAATAACTCTTTAAAATCAATCTAAAATTTGGCGTATTTTATAGTACGATTTTTTCACATTTTATGTGAAATTATATACATTATATATATATGTATGTATATATTTAGTTAATCGAAAAATGGTTTTCAAAGTGTAACTTTTATAAAAAGCAGAGACATTTAAAAACCCGGTTTTTCAAAGGGTTTTCGATTTTCTCAAGCCCTTACATAGCTACTGATTTAGATTTTGTAAAACAAAACTGGAATATTTTTTCTGAATTTTTTTACTGCAGAAATGAACTCAGTCGGTCAAAACGAATTTTTGACCGTTATATAAGTCCTAAATATAGATCGATCATAAATATTTTTCTTGAATTTCGGTTTTTTAAATCAACCAAATCGGTTCAGAAATAATTTTTTTTTTATTTTTTTAATGTCTGCTTCCTTTATAGTTGTTGTTTTCATGGGTACTGAAAAACAGCAACAACAATAAACTAAGGTATATTTGGTCTTTTCTACTTTTTGAAGCACCTATGTAAGCTAAAAATTTTGTTTTTTTCAGAGAAAAATTGGAAATTTTTTTAAGAATTTTTATGTTGGAAAAAATGAGGTAAGTAGATCCAGTAAATGCAGAGTTATAGGCCAAAACACGTTATTGAAGCTACTATATAAACTATGGGCTTCATTTTTGCATAAATCTTTTGGAATTTCGGTTTTTAAATCAGACAAATAGGTCCATAAATTTTCCATCATACCCATTTTTAATTTAATATTATCTTACATTTATAAAATATTTGTTCTGCACCGAAATAAATATGTACGAACTTTTGTAAAATTCCGAAGTGTTAAATTTGTTATTTACTAGCGTTTACCGGTTCGCTTCGTTACCGTATTTGATGCGATAACTAATATTTACTCTATATGGGAGCTACTACTCCTCCAGGATCTATTCACGCTATTCAAAACTTGGTATGAAAATTATTTTAATTTTTTTTAAGACTTTCACTGTAATAGTCCTTTAGATAAGAAAATTTATATTTTCTATGTATGGGGGCTACTTTTCCCTTGGACCTATTCGTCATATTTTCACTTTATCATTGCAATATTATAGGATAAAGGTTTCCACGAAATTTTAGGGCTTCTCACTGTATATTAGATATGACATAATTAATATTTTCCCTATATAGGGGGTACTACACCACCTCACAGTGGGGTCAAATGCAAATTTTTTGGTAATAAATCTGGATCTCCTAAACTACTGGTCGGATCAAATTGAAATGTATGGAAGAGTTGTAGAGGAGGACCTAAGCTTTCAGAAAAATCATCTTGTAGTCACCCTGTGATAACACGAGATAAGCTATAGGGTGTCAAAGTTGACTACCTCGAGTATGTAAAAGTTAAAAAAAATCTTAACTTGTACAAATGAAGTCCGATTTTAAAGATTTTTATATTTCTGGAAAGTGCTTGGCAAGATAAAGAAAAAATAAGCTTACTCATCTAAGTTATCTCTTACAGTTAAAAAGATATTTATGCTTGAATTTTGAATTTTTGATTTTTTGGCTCGACTTTCTTTCGTTTTTCGGGAATAAGTCCGGAGATATATGAGGTAAAAATTTTTTAAAATATTCTGTAATTTGCTACATATTTCAAAATAATATGCTGAAAGAATTTTTGGATTATCTCAATTCGTCTAGACGTGAAAAATATTCAAAGTCAGCACTCTGAAATTGGCATGAAAAATGGCTATTTTTTTACAAAAATATAGTACAATTCATTCACTTTTTTCTCAAAGTTCCGTTAATAAAAAAAATTTTTCCTTATTAATTTCAAAAGATAAGGCTTCATAAATGGTTAATAAAGAAATTTTGAATTGATTTAAGTTTGCACCCTACATCCAGCATTGACCGAAAATTGTCAATTTTAAAAAATAGTTTCATTTTTATCGATTAATAAAAAAAATGTCACGCGAGCTTTTTTAAATTTGGTACCCATATTTTTTATGGAAATAGATTTAGAATGATCTAACACTAAACTGCTTCCCGCCCGGCCAAAAACGAATGCAGGAGTGGAGATTTTATGTTAAAAGTCAGTTTTTTTAACGACTATTTTTAAAAGCATATTAGCATAATATTTTTATTATTATTTCTTATGTAGTGTATAAAACACAAATCAAGCTTTCATTCCTAGAAAAATCAATAAAATAGCTCCAATAACCTATTTTTGGTCATTTTTCAAAAATAAATTTTTTTTTTAAAAATAGCTGAAAACCCAAAAAAATTTAATTTTTTTAATACAACTCCACTGATTTTACAAATACTTTAAAAATGTTAAAAGAATATAAAAATAGACTTATTTACCAATTCAACGATATATAAAGTGTTGATATAGGTCATTTAATAATAGTAATATAATGGCCTCAAAACTACCAAGTCACGTCAAAAGTTGCAAAATTCACTATTTTGTTCCGTATTTCCATATGTGTGTATACGTAACATTTTAGTTTTCTAATGTATTATATAGGTATATATTTGTTATTATAAAGTAGTAAATTCTTTATTTGAGTAATGTTTATTTAATTTGTTCTACATATTTACATACTTATTATACATATATCCCGTATATTTATTTTATTAAGAATATATTATCGAAGATATTATTAGAGATTTTCTTGAAAATAATCAGAAACATCAAACGTTAACAAATTTTTAACTTCCTTAGCTTCGGAATCCTCTTTTTCTATTGCAAGAGTGATTTTTGGTAGCCATCGTGTTCTTATAGAATATATAACTGGATCTGATGATATTAATAGATATTCTATTAAGTCCATATTTTGCGCTATTTTCGAACATTTTCGGGTATTGAAGAGTCGGAAATGTTTAACATCTTTATTTCGGGCTTCCTGTGCTTCCTCTGTTAGCTCTCCCAGTGGCAAAATACTATTTTCTATTATTTCTTTACCATGAGCCAATACTTTGTGAAATGTTGGAGTCATTGATTTCCAGGGGTATGTAATGTTAAGTAGTTCTTTAGTTTCATAAGCAAAAATTTTAAATTTATCCGCATTAATTTGTTTTTTGCTATTAATGGCTGCCAATATAATCTTAAAACGCTTCAAAATATTTAAGTCAATGCCTGTGATTGAAGATGTGAGTTCCGGATTTTCAAAGAAACGTCTTGCTGTATTTCCATCATTTGAGCTTCCATAGCCATGTAGAGGTTTATCAATTATTAATCCGAGTTGTTCTTTGAATTCTAATTGAATTCTTTTCTTCTCCTCTTTTCGTAATTCGTGAAGTTCCAAATTGTTTTTTACTGTAGCATTTTCCTGCCCGGGAATATTTCTGTACTTCATATCATATGCAAGATGTAAGCAGAACTCCAAAAATCTTATCCTTGCGTGGAGTGGTGATATTCCAAATTTTAAAGAATTTTTATTAATAAGGACTTCAGAATTATCCTGAAATTGTGAACTTATTTTTCCACATATATCACATTTCCATGTAGATGTTGTATCTGTTATAGCGTTTGCAACTTTTCCATCAATCATCGTTAATTGTTGTTGAAATGTAACTTTAATAGTTCTGTTTGATACTTTTACATATATTGGGGGCAATGCTTTCATTTCTTCTCCCAACTGGTTGACAATGCTGTTTATTGTAACCGTGGTTTCTTTTGTGTAATCAAAAAGGATTGGACGGCACAAAAATTTGGAACCTGGAGTTAAATTTATCCATATATCATCAAAAAGCGAGTCATTTCTTGTCGATGTGGAAGGCTTATTTAAGCGCATTCGAAGTGGTACCAGAGACGCTATAAACAGCGAGGAATAATTACTTTCATCCAGTTGTTTGTATTCCGAAAATCCTGATGTTCCATCGCAGCCCCATTTGAATATTAAAATAAGTTCAGAGTCTTTGCATTTTTCAATGTTATCATTGCTGAAGGTGGATATAATTCTAGAAGCAGTATTTTCAAGTAATTGCAATATATTAACTTTAGCACTTTTAACAGAAGCATTAACCGGGTGCTCCATAGGCTGTAAAATATTACTTTTCGCTTCTCTAACTGATTTGCTACTGGGAAAGATATCATATCCTTTTTCGCTAACAGATTTCCTCAAAATCTCGTATTGGTTTCTTGATAATCCTAAATTTAATATTAGAGCTAAAGCATCTTCAGAGGTAAAGGACGATGTTGATTTCGGTGTCACTATGCTTTGGATTATCCGATGTAATCGATTGGGAGAAGCTGTTGGTAACACATCTATAACTTTTTCTACTTTCTTTGGTTGCGTACGTGTTACTAAAGCTTTAAATGTATCTTTTATTTCGGCATTCGTATGTAAATTTAGAATAGATTCCTGTTTGGTCCTCTTTGTTCTTAGCTGAACTTCATCGTAACTTTTTTTTGGTCGACCCTTTTTCTGCTTTCCGATGAAAATTGGTATTTCTCCCTCCAACCACTCTTCATTTTTCTTCTTGAACTTTGGTATTGACCAATCTGAAGCTTGCATCCTTTTTTCGTACGATTTATAAAAATTTTCGAGCTTTAAACTGTCTTCTGCAGTAAGAGTTAAACCAAAAGATACTACTGTATCAATGAGTTTTCTTATTTTTTCTGGACGATTTGTAATATCAGATAGATTATCCCAGATTACTTTGCAAATAGAAAAGTGTTTTAATGTAATCTCCATAATGGCAAATTCACTAATAAATCTGCATATTTATAAGGATACTTATATATAGAAAAAGAATATTTATATCAGGTAAATGGTGACAGGCAAAAATGAATTAAAAAATTTAAATTTTTGCTCAAAACCCCCAATTTCATTCAGTTTATTTTTATGACCTGTAGTGTTAAACAGGTACGTCAAAAAATGTACCTATGCGATTGTAAAAAAATCATTTTTGTTATAATACATTAATTAAGTAGCTAGGTAAATTATTTAAAAACTTAAAAAAATGTAATAAAAAACGAAGGAAAATATACTTATTTATGTACTTAGGTAATTTTAAAAACCTTTTCAATAGAAAAAAATTATGAACACTTTAAATATATTCATTAATAAATATTATTATTTCGTAACAAAAATAAGCAATGCAGTTGAGTGTTACGTATACACACATATGGAAATACGAACAAAATAGTGAATTTTGCAACTTTTGACGTGACTTGGTAGTTTTGAGACCATTATATTACAATTATTAAATGACCTATATCAACATTTTATATATCGTTGAATTGGTAGATAAGTCTATTTTTATATTCTTTTAACATTTTTAAAGTATTTGCAAAATTAGTGGAGTTGTATTAAAAAAATTAAATTTTTTTGGGTTTTCAGCTATTTTTTAAAAAAAATTTATTTTTGAAAAATGACCAAAAATAGGTTATTGGAGCTATTTTATTGATTTTTCTAGGAATGAAAGCTTGATTTATGTTTTATACACTACATAAGAAATAATAATAAAAATATTATGCTAATATGCTTTTAATATGCTTTTAAAAATAGTCGTTAAAAGAACTGACTTTTAACATAAAATCTCCACTCCTGCATTCGTTTTTGGCCGGGCGGGAAGCAGTTTAGTGTTAAATCATTCTAAATCTATTTCTATAAAAAATATGGGTACCAAATTTAAAAAAGCTCGCGTGACATTTTTTTTATTAATCGATAAAAATGAAACTATTTTTTAAAATTGACAATTTTCGGCCAATGCTGGATGTAGGGTGCAAACTTAAATCAATTCAAAATTTCTTTATTAACCATTTATGAAGCCTTATCTTTTGAAATTAATAAGGAAAAAATTTTTTTATTAACGGAACTTTGAGAAAAAAGTGAATGAATTGTACTATATTTTTGTAAAAAAATAGCCATTTTTCATGCCAATTTCAGAGTGCTGACTTTGAATATTTTTCACGTCTAGACGAATTGAGATAATCCAAAAATTCTTTCAGCATATTATTTTGAAATATGTAGCAAATTACAGAATATTTTTAAAAAATTTTTACCTCATATATCTCTGGACTTATTCCCGAAAAACGAAAGAAAGTCGAGCCAAAAAATCAAAAATTCAAAATTCAAGCATAAATATCTTTTTAACTGTAAGAGATAACTTAGATGAGTAAGCTTATTTTTTCTTTATCTTGCCAAGCACTTTCCAGAAATATAAAAATCTTTAAAATCGGACTTCATTTGTACAAGTTAAGATTTTTTTTAACTTTTACATACTCGAGGTAGTCAACTTTGACACTCTGTAGCTTATCTCGTGTTATCACAGGGTGACTACAAGATGATTTTTCTGAAAGCTTAGGTCCTCCTCTACAACTCTTCCATACATTTCAATTTGATCCGACCAGTAGTTTAGGAGATCCAGATTTATTACCAAAAAATTTGCATTTGACCCCACTGTGCACCTGCTCAGATCTATTTGAAGTTAAACGGTTCATCCTTTTAAGAATTTTAAAAAAGTGAGCATAAATATGGACATGTCATCCTGTTAAGATCCAACATAACATACTCGTAATATTCTACAGTGTAAATACAGCTGTGCGTCACATTTTATAAAAAAATAGCTTTATTAATAACGTGTAAAATTGAAAAAAATAACATTTTTTTTTTTTTTAAGTAGGCATAAAATGTGAATGGGACGTCCAATCGAAATCTAACAAAGCCTATAATAACTTTCATCACTAGTGCTATCTGTGAGTGTCAAATTTCATGAAAATCGCTTCAGCCATGTGGACGTGATTGATACACAAACACAGTGTGATCAGATTAGGAGATTTATCCCCAAATTCGAATTTCTTTTGGGAAATGGGGATAAAAACTTCAGTTTTGGGATTAAGGGATTTATTTGTTGGAGATTTTTGGAATTTTTTTGCGTTTTTTTTTTTATTTTATTTCCATAATTTTTCTTTTTAACTTAGAAAATATTAAATAAATATAATATTCCTCCCGATATTAATTTTTAGTAAGACATGCCTACAGTGCAATGAATTTACTAAAAAATGTCTATTATACTAAATATTATACCATTAAGTTAAAAAATTAGTTCCAATCTCTGCTACAAGATGATTATTTATAGATTGGCTGAGAGAGTATTGTTTGATCAATTGATACTCTACTATTGTTACTCAAAAATAATCAATTATATAGTGGAACTATTATTAGCCAAAATGTCACTATTTTTCGCAGTTTTATTTTTTTCAATGAAAGTGGAAGTTTTAACTGGACAAAGCTGTATTTTACTTTTCCTTCAGTTTCTATTTTTTTTTTTTATTAATTTTTAGAATTCCATGCAACGCAGGGGCGTTTTTAATGTTCGATACATTTTATTAAACTTTTAAATAACTTATTATAATATACTAGCTGAACATATTGTAATTAGTTATTTAAAAGTTTAATAAAATGTAACAAAAATACTTGAATTGAATTGAATTGAATAATTAGAACTTAATTTACCATGCTTTAACTATAAAAATGACGCAAATTATTTACTTAAAAAGTTTTTTGATACAAATGTTAAAACGATTCATAGAAAAAAGTTTATACATAAATATAAAAATTTACTTTCATTGATTTCAGTTCATAATAGGTTTGTTTCCGTACTTTTTGGGTAAAGTGCGGTAAAATGAGAAAAAGCTCATTTTTCTCCCACAAAAATACAACAACGTACAAAAGTACGGTAATACAAAAATCCAAATTGTTTATCCAGAAATAAACTGTTTTAAAAATTCGTATGTGAATGTAATTTTATTTTCAGCATATTTGAATGTTTTTAAATAAAAATTTCCTGTCAAAACAAATAATTTTTTTTATTAATTTTCGTTTAAATTTTTTATTGTGTATTCTGGGCTGTTTCATGCAAGAAGAAGAAGAACATTATTCTCTCAAAATATATCTCATTTGACCAATTTTCAACGCTTTTCGTTAATATTGGGATTCCACTATTATAAAACTGTAAGTTTAAAGCAATTTCATTTAACAAAATTTAAAACATACTGAAGATAAAATAGTTTTAAAAATATTTTTTGTAGGACAAATATTTATTTCTTACTTCATTTCATAACTTCTACAACTTTTAGCCAAAGTTTTGGGATAATCACAAATAAATTATATTTTTTATATAAAAGATTTTTTTTATATATAAAATTTTACTATTTCAAAAATTTTTTTAAGTGAAGTAGATTTAAGCTTACACAGTTTTTTGGACCTTTGTAATTTTATTATTAATGCATAAAATTAAATACTTTAAAAACTAAAAATAGTAGGTTTACAAAAGGCTTTCATTACATATGAAAATAATTGGACATTAGGGGGGATGTATCCGAGATAACAGAAGTGACATCGAGAATTTGATATCAGGTTCAAAAATCACCAAAGATAAATTTTAAGTAGTTTTTAAACCATCAACAACGATATATCACATTCAACAATTGGATTTAAAATGGCGACGTTATACAAAAGAAACAAAAAGGGCGGTATTTTGGGGAGTGGCAAAAAAATTATTTTTGCGTTTTTGGAAACCTCATGAACCATTCTTTCATTCTAGGGAATGACTGACATAATTTATTTATTTTTTTATTTATTTATTTTTTTTGTAATATACATATAATTTTGAACATTTTTAATAATTTTCTCAATGTAACTGCATATGAAAAAAGTAAACAAAAAACACGGATTTTTTTAAATTTGTACGGTAGCACTATTTCAGAGAATAAAATTAGTGTTGGCTTAAACGTCAGATGGTTATCATGGCAACAAAATGAGAGAGCGGCGTTACTTTGCTATTTTTATATCATGGTTTTTAATGTATACATAGATATAGTATAGGTAAATATATTTGTAATTACATCCAATATTACGTATTTCATTTTCATAAAACATATTTCAACACGGGTGAAGGGTATATAAGATTCGGCACAGCTTAATATAGCATTCTAATTAGTTATTTATTAACATCATTTTAATTTTTTTTTTGTGCTTAGATGTAAAAAATACATCATTTAATTAAATGAAATTAATACCGAAAATATCAAAAATCTATGTGCACTTTATTTTTTACACGATATTCTAAAATTAGGTTAAGTCAGAATTATGGTTCCGATTTTGTTCACTATTAAAAAATTTACCGATTCTTCTTTAATTTGTATTTTGTATACCTTTGTGTAAGTTGCATATACTCGTATGCATATCTTTTTGGTATCGGACTTAAAATAGAATTTTTACAATTTTTTAAAATTTTTGATTTTTAACTACCACAACGGAAAGGGTCACTACTTGTCTAGTAATGTTATTTTGATATTTGGTTTTTTGGTTGCCAGATATAAAATATAGATCTACAAATGTTATAGAACGAAAAAGAGATCTATGCATGCTTTATTGATTACAATTTTTTTTAATAATATTTTAAAAAAAATCACTATCACGCTACTATCTTCGTTGACGTCAACCATATCGTAAATGTCACTTTTAATTTGTATTTTAGACATAATGATGTAGATAATACATATGTGGTAATTTTGTATATGTTGTTGAAAATAGATCTTCTGCATTTTTTTAACGTTTCGTTTTAAACCTCCATAATAAAGGAATTAACAACTGCTTAAAATTTATCTTTGGTGATTTTTGAACCTGACATCAAATTCTCGATGTCACTTCTGTTATCTCGGATACATCCCCCCTAATGTCCAATTATTTTAAACCTCCATAATAAAGGAATTCACGTGAACAGATATGTGTTTCATTAAAGCTAGTTAACGTTGATGTGCCATTAAAAAAATGTCAAATTTTTTGAACCCCAAAAGTAAACGAATATGAAGAAATCCCCATATACATATATTTCTAATACTCAACAAAGAAGAAAATTAAAAGGCCAACTTAATTTTAGAAAACAGCTGCAAAAGTACATGGCTAGTATATTTACAAAAGTTATAACTCTTAAAAAAAATTTAATTAAAATTAAATGATTTAGTTGGAAATATTTAGTTTAAAATTATTTGAAATATAAGAGACGGAAACCACAGAAATCAACTAGAAGTCCAACTTGCTCTAAAAAATGTAACTAAGCATGTAAATGTAAAATGTAACATTGCTTCTGTTTTGCAATGAACGGTATAAAAACAAAACACCTTCCAAACGCAACTTAATTTTCCAAAAATGACAAAAAAAGCGCAGAACGGCGATTTTTATGTTTTACCTTATATATATATATATATATATATATATAAACAAAACAACTTTCAAACGCAACTTAAATTATATATATATATATATATATATATATATATAGATATATATATATTGTCAAAACGACAAAAAAAAGCGCAGAATGGCGATTTTTATGTTTTACCTTTTTCCATTTTGGTGAAATCGTAAAACGGAAATGCAAAAAAAAAAACGGCGAAACGAAAAAAACCAAAACAGGGAAAAACATCAATGCGAAAAAAATCGCCAAGACGGAAAAAATCACCAATACGAAAAAAACTTCAAAATGGAAAAAACGCCAAAACGGATAAAATCGTCAAAGTGAAGAAATAACCAATAACGAGAAAATCCGCTAATACGAAAAAAACGCCAAAACGAAAACACCAAAGCGGAAAAAATCACAAAAATGCAAAAAAGAAACTAAAGCGAAAAAATCTAAAACGCAAAATGTAAAAAACGCTAAAATGCAGAAAATAACAAAAAATCCCCAAAACACCAAAAAATTTGGCGATTTATTTTATTTTGGCAATTAACTTTTCCATTTTGGCGAAATCGTAAAACTCCAATATGAAAAAAAAAAATCGCCAAAACGAAAAAAAAAAGAAATATTCCAAAACGGATAAAATCACCAAAATGAAGAAGATAACTAAAACGACAAAACTGACAATACCATAATTGTCGTCGAACATAATTGAACATAATTTCCTTTGTGAAGTGTGGTCTCCTTATACTTATGTCTTGATGCTAAATTTACTTAACTCTCTTAATGCATTTTGTTATTATATTAACAATTTAGCAAAGTTTACTTTATTTCAGTTCTTTTTGAAAAAAAAAAAACAAATACAAAACATTATTCGTTTTAATTAATATACATAATAAGATTATTTAAAAAAATTTAGCTTTCTGTTTCCAAATCAAATGAAAGCAGGTTGAAAAAAATTAAATCTTAAGAAAACAAACAAATAAAATGACTGCAGAAAATCTCCAAAGAAAATTGTAATGAAATGGAAAAAAAATTTACTTTTTTCGATGTAATTGAGTCAATATTGAATGTGCATTTTATTGCAAAAAAACATCATTTTTGAGAACAGCATTGATGGCATCATCAAGCCAATCAACAGATTGTAACATGAGAAAACATAAAATCACAAAAAAAAATACTTGTTTTCAAATAAAACTTCTTAGAATGTTACAAGTATTTACTAACGTACCGAGAACATATAAGACAGTAACGAATTTAAGAAGCCTTTCATGGGTTAAAATGTCTATAGTACAGATCTTGATAAAAATGGTAGTTGAGTAATTCCAAAAAATGTCGACTCAAAATTACAGTTTTAAAAATTTTACATCTTCGATTTTTTTTTTTTTTTTGATTTGGGATACAGATTAAACTAGTTATTGTGCATTTTGTGGCGTATGACTCAGTTCCATACCATTTAGGCTTCAAGTTTTATGGGCCTATATAGTGGTACACATCGGGAATTTTTGTCCAAAATTAAAAAAAAAATTAAGGTTAAATAATTTGTATGTTCATTATCCGATTTTAACAAAATTGTTGTCAATGTAAATTAATGATATTTTCCTTTATTATAAAATCATAAAAGTTACGTATATTCCCGGCTGAAGGATTTCTAAAATGAGAAAAATATCCTTTATCCTAGCATATCCTGGAAAAAGTCCCTTAATTTTCACTATTTTTTTCATGATGTTTACAATGTTGGTCAGAACCGATCATATAATACCTTACATGTTTCTCTATGGACACTCAAATTATTACCGGAAAAGGTCCTTATATGACTCAATTGTAAAACGATCGTTATGAAATTTATTACAATAATGTATGCGTATATGAAAATTATTTATATAAAATTTTTTTTTTCGATATTTATGTGAGATTTGTGCACGTTTAAGTATTTTTGGAAAAAGTGATTTATATGGGAGACATTGTCAATTAATCAATGATCATTATGAAATTTTATGGAGCGATCTATACTTGTACAAAACTTAGTTGTGTTGAATTTTATCTCAATATTAATATTTATGTAAGATTTATGCAAGTTGAATTGATTTTCAGGAATGGGGATTATATGAGTACCATGTTCAATTATTGACCAATTATTGTGAAATTTTGTAGGTTAAAGGTCTGTTAATGTGTTCCTGAAACTTCTACAATAATATATATATGCGATTTATTTTTATAAATAATGATATATTATAGTAAAATTTGATTAAGTATGTCAGTATGCCTAAAACCACTTAATATCTAACAGAAAATATATTAATAAATAAAGAAAAATTGTTGTAACTTCTGATACCATTGAGATTTCATTTTGAAATTTTTACACTAGGTTGTTAACATTGTGCAAAAAATAATGAAAATTGAAAGACCGTTTTTCAGGATATACAAGGATAAAAGATATTTTTTAATTTTAGTGGTCCTTGCGCCAGGAAGGTATTAGCTGTTATGAATTTATATTCAAGAACAACCTCAGATCTTTTCAAAGATACTAAGTTTGTTGAAATCTGATAATGCATATGAAAGTTACACAAGCTCTATAATTGGAAATGTTGGATCTGCTTCCGGATTTACACAAATTTCAGGAAAATAACCACTAAATATTGATATGTTGAATAATTAGATTACTGGAGATATAAGGTCTTTACCATCGATTTATATAATGTTGGATAAATTATTAGGGCTACATAAGGAATTATATATGGATAATTGAAAAGTTGATGTAATTCTTTATTAGAATAGACAGATGAGAAGAAAGCAGCAAACATACCGCAAATATCTGCATCGTTTGGAGACTCTTTATCTCCAAATTTTATCAAAGACTCGCTACTTAGAATTTACAAACTGGTAAAGATATTTTGGATCTTTTCACCTTAAAAAGATATTTACTGTAACATTGGATATTTTCTGAATTGTAAACTAATCTTGATAAGGGATATCTCACATAATCAATATATAAACTGGACTTTTTGTATTTGCTATAATGTTTGTTTCTCAAATTTTTCAAGCTATTGAGCTACTTTGCACTCCAAGGCGATCCATGTACAATTCTTCTTTTCGTCATTGGAATTGATTTCTTAAAACATTTTTTAATTTATTCAAAATGATGTCAATATTACGAGGGCATACTTTATTGCAAGGAATATATTCAAACCAATTTTGAGAACAAATTAGATGGTTTAATTTGGAGTAATAAGCTTTGCTAAAAATCAAAAATAATCTTATCATTTCTCATATTGGATCAACAAATACAAGATCAAGTTATTTGCCAAGCTTGTTTATCTAAATCAGAAATAGCATTCAGTAATTCAATAGATGTTTCCGATCTTATTGATGGGATTAAAAAGCATGAATCAGGAGTTTCGCACCATTTAATACGAGTATTTGGAATATTAAAATCAACAAGAATAATGATGGAGTCACCAGACTTAGATTTTGTTGCTCATGAATTTTAATGTTTGACGCTGGAGGAATATATGAGCAAGTTATGAAAATAGTTCTAAATTTGGCTTTAATATATACGGCGATAAATTCAATATTTTGATCATTGTTAAGAATTATTTCTTGCGAAGGAAAAAGAGTTGAGACATCAAAACTCCTCCACCTTCTTTACCCACACTATCATCTCTATAAATTTGAAATTTACTGTACATTATTTCACCGTTATGAATTTCTTTATCAGATTTATTTCGGAGCCACAATTCAGTGAGTACTATGATATTATGCTCAATATCAAAGCTCTCTAAATAAAGGAATTTTATCTTTGTGTTCATCAGTGTTGCCACTGAAAACATTTTCATCCTAACAAAATTTTTCAAAGAATCTACCAAAACCGATAGAAACTTACCAATACTTAATATTAAAGAAAAAATTCTAGGAAATCCACTTCAATAATTGATGACTTGAAATAATTAAAGAAAATTGAAATTCGTTCTTTGTCCACTACCAGTGATAGAAAATTACAGCCCTAGTAGATTTTTCCTAGCAGCAGAATAATATGATAACGAAAATATGTTAAATACAAAGCTGCTTATATAGCATTTATCGATCGAAACATTTATAAATGGTTATAATTTATCCCAAAATATATCAATAAATAAAACGGTTAAAAGGTAGATATAGATTTGATAAACTTGAGAAAATATTGGCAAATATTCCAAAAAAAAACTAACTTTTTTAGGAAATACTTTCTCATTTTGAGTCAAAATTTAAATTTTTTTGATTAAGAAATATAATTTAATATTTCAGTAATTAGCTTCAATAATTTCTTCCTAATTCAGTTTATTCAAAACCGTTCTGTGTTTATCATAATGTTTGAATCATCAATGTGACTATATTTATACTAAAATCTACTTCGGTATTATTCTTATTTAAAACATTTAATTATTTTTAATAAATATATGCCAAATGTACCCCTTACGATTTTAGCACAATGATATTATTTATTAGGGCCTAATATTCATAGTAAAGGAATAAAAGAATAAAAAGTAACACTTAACTTTTTTGGGAAATATTTTTCCAACGATCTATGGCTTGCATATCATTTACTCTATAAAAACAAAATATGAAATACAGTTGCAAGCCATCCCATTGGCAGACATTAGGTTTTATCGAGTATTTTTGAAATTCTTTTAGTTAAGATAATTCTTTCACAATTAGAGAAACCTTTTTTCTGAATATATACAAATTTCTACTAAAATTTAATATATTTTTTTTTTTGTTATTATTAACTAATTTTTTTAATTTAAAAAAATCAAGCACTTTCATAAAATCTACCAAAATTCGATTCAACCTACTTTGCTACCAAAGGAAAAAAATCCTACCAAATTTGGTAGAAAAATCCCAAAACGGCAACACTGGTGTTCATACCTCTAACATCATTATCATTTTTGGCTAAATATTAATATTTAATGGATTATTTAATTCAATTAGTTTTTTGGATTTGGATCAGAAGCCCTTGGAGGAATTACATTATCATCGCTATAAATAAATTATCGAACAATTGTATCTTTAACAATTTATCTAAATTGTGTTTTAACAAGACGATCAAAAATACTCTGTGCGGCAATTATCTTAAATGAAACTCTATTGCACGCATTTATCTTGTATATTTGGACATTATTATAAGCTTCAATGCCAAGGTTCGTTTTAATATAGAATTCGACATCATTTATTGTTATATCTACTGAAAAGCGGCTAGGAAATATGGTTTTCCTTGGAGCTATAATTTTGAGGGGCTTCGGAGTTACTGTTGTAAACAGATTTATAAGTGGGTTATTAAGGACATCTAAATTAGTTGGGTTGCTTGAAGATGAGGGAGTTAGTAAAATGAGTTCTGGAGCCTTACTAGTATTAGGATTTGGAATCATGGGCTAGTTTGTTGAATTAGATACCGTAGCAGTAACTAAAAATGACTCTGACGGAATTACATTACAATTGGAAGCATTTGCAGCATGATGAAGCGGAATAATATTATTTGAATTTGGAGTTACAACAGGAGCATGACTACTACTTGGATTTGCGGTTGTTAACGGGATAGAATCATTAGGAGTAATAACCCCTGTAATTTTAGGAGTTTTTAAAAGTTCACCGTATTTAGTAGGTTTCCTTGTGGAAAAGAAAAGTTTTTTTTTTTTTTTTTTAATTCCATCGAACTCAGATTTATAACTTTTGAAGAAATTGTAAAATTAAGTTGCAATTACTCTGAAATTTGGACAAGCCCACAGCAAGCTTTGGCAATGTTGGATAATGCATCATCTTCACGAGCTTTGAGGCCACTACATTTTAAGAGGTAATTTCCCAAACACAACCAACAGGAAACCATACGTTCTTAACTGGAAATACTACAGTTTTTATTCATACAGTCCATTTCAAACTAATATTAATAATACACACCAAAGCCAATTATTATCGAGGATTAGAACCAGCAATATGTAATTGAATGGCAACACTACGGATAATTATCAAGGACACTAATTATAATATTGATCTTAATAATGGAAAACGGAGTAGTAATATTAAGAAAAATATAAAACGGAGTTGTTTTATCGGACAAGTTTACAAATTTGATAAATAAAATTATAGCAAATGTATGACAATGAACATACAAATACAGTTTCATGCAAGAATAAATCTTATAGGGCATTCAGACCGACGCAAAATTACGTACTTTCGTGATTTCGGCGGAAATCAAGTTGAAATTACGTAATTTCCCATACATTTTGACACTTGCGAAATTACATAATTTTGTGTAATTTCGGCGAAATTACATTGAAATTACGATGCTCATTTCCGTGCAACTCTGACATGGTTGGAAAAAATACTTTTTTTTTTCAACTATGTACTGCATGTTTCAACCGTGAGAAGAAAAAAAAAAACAATTGAAAGCTGATCTTAAATTTAAACACAAATCTTAAAATTAATTATTTAAGTGATTTTGCAAAATGAAACGTATCCTTTTTACCTTTGCATGTCTAAAAATTCAAATTTAGTAAGTAATTGTTTCTTATTTGTTTCCATTTCAAAATACTTTATTTACCCCTATAACAATTTAAAATGTAAACAATAAGTATCAGCTGTTCACGAAATGACATCAAATGTCATCTAGCCAGTATGAACACTCCAGATTTCATTCGTAATTTCGGCATGAAATTTCGTAATTTCGCGCCGGTTTGAACAAGGCTTTAAAGTATATATTTTATTATTGTTGTTGTTGTTGAAAACAATAAAAAGAAAACAAATTTAATTAAGACTTAATTGTAAATCCAATTCAATGAACTTCAGCATTCACTAAATAAGATATATGTATATGTTGAATACTTATCTTAAATAAAATGATCAGAAAAGACAATTATTGATGGCGTTTTAAATTAAAAAAGTTTTATAAAATCGCAACACAAGAATTTTCAATGCCGAACTTTACAAGGTTATCAGACTATAAATAAACCAACAATTTTAAAAAAATTGAAATAACTTGAAAAATGTAAAGATATCTTAAGTTTATGGGTTGTAAAATTAAAAAAATATCAATTTAATTTATATTTATAAAATTTAAAATAATTTTATTAGATTTTGTATTTTTTATCTATTTTTTTTTATTTTCAATAAATATTTTTTAAGACGTCAAACAATTTTCATACTTAGGGAAAACTTAAGGAATAAATCAATAGACTATAGTGAAAAATATTGCTTGCAATATATCGTTATTTTTATAACAATATTAAAATATATATTTATATTTTTTTAAATTTCTTTCCTTTTGTAAAATATATGTATTTTGCGTTAATAAAAGATATATGTATATTACTATTATATACATGGTCTATAAACTGTAAAATTCAAATTTTTATTTAGCAGATTTTAACATATTATTTTTAGGAATTTAGCAGATGATATTGAGAATTTTCTGACAATACTGCTTGAGGTGTCAAAATTTAGAGATTCATAGAATATGAACCGTTAGCTACATGGTGCTGGTTAATACGTGATATGAAGTATGTTCTGAATTTTATCAAAATCGGAGATGGTCATAATCTGAGCTGGGTAGAAATTTTTTGGAATTACCCAGTTATTACATACATAATTTTATTACAAAAAAAAAAAAAAAAAAAAAAAAAATTAATAACTTGATTTCAGCTCTCCTTTAGATAATTTAACTACATATTTTACTTCTATTAATTCTCTTTTTGGTGCAAATTTGCTCAGATAATTGATTTGATTTATGACTGTTATTTTTATTCATAACAAGTAAAAAAGGCGAATAAGTGTTTTTTTTTTAGCACAAATTCTGTGTGCAACAAAGCACATCTTCAATTTTGTGTAGTATCTCAAACGCGGATGGCAAACATGGTATAATTGTACTTTTTTTGGTACATTTTTATATCTATTGGTACCGTGATATTGCCACGGCTCATTTGGTACAATTTCATATGATATTATTTTCATATTTTTAGTAACAAAATATTTCGTAAACACTTGCCAAATAAGAGAAAAAATGCGTTTATAAATATTTAATATAGAGCAATAGATATTGCACAGTGTTACATTTGGCACTTTTAGAAGATCAAAAATCCAGTTTTGGAGATATTATACTGAAATGTTATATTCTGTTAGTAGACAAGGGCGAGAGCAGTTCTATTAAAAATGGATGGGTAGCATCGCTCAATCGGGCAGTAGAATATACAGTATCGAGCATAAAAAATTCAACGCTAGGCTATATGATTTTTGATCGCATTGATTAGGGCTATAACGTTATTAAATTCTTTGTGGTCGTAACCAATTATTGTATGTTATTTTATTCCAAATTGTTATACATAGGAATAGTTATTATAAAATTTATTCCAAAAAAGTCAATAGAATTTTTTAAATTTTGATAAAAATAATGTTTAAAAAATGCTGAAAATTATAATTTGATTGCATTACCATCAATTACTATCAATATGCATAAATTTAAGGTCATTTTAACTACAAAGGATATTCATGATATTAAAAAAACACTCTTTCTCCATTTAAGAATTTAATAATATTTTAGAATAACATTATGATGATGCTATTGAAATCATATTAATATGTAGTTCTAATATGAGGATTCTTAAAAATTATTTTAGATACACAATATTGAAGCGATCATTCATGAAAAAATTGAAAAAAGCCATAGAACAGAAGATATTTCAAATTACTAGAATGAACACATGTGGCCATTTAAAGCTACTACGGCCACCAATTATTGATTTAATGATATTAATATGATAACAAGAAATCCTTCTAATATACTACATACTATTTACTAAAATCAAACTAGCAACTTTACTTTTGGAAGCAGGTCATTTATTATTTTAACAAGTAGTGTTTAATGGAAATGAGATCTTATTACAACAATTTGAATTAATTTTACTCTAAACGCATATATTTTGGATTTAAACTGTCTAGAAAGATATATTTTCTTAAATATTAATTTCCAATAGTAGAAAAGTGCAACAGTCCTATAACCACAAAGGATGACATTTTAATTATTTGATATAGGAAAAGTATCAAAACAGGTATAATTCCTAATTATCTTAACCTGTATTAGAATTTGTTTCAATACCAAAATCAAGGGATATTTGAATATTATTGCGTTATCAGGCATTAAACAATATCGTCTCATTGCGAAAAAAATTATATTTTGCTGTTGATTCCATCGCAATAATGATCAAAACTGGTCGCGTTATTTCGGTTCAAAACTCTTATAAAATTATATGTTATCAAATTAAACCAAACTATCATGAATATTTGATCGCTTTTTCATAGAGAATTTTTGTAAGATTTCAAACCATTAAAAAAATAAATAATATTTCCAAAAATATCAATATCTATGGAAAATTCACCAAAATAGTTAAGAAAAATAGCTAAATTTAACAGAAAGTGGGATTTTTTGCTAATATTTATATTATTTTTAGATTCCATATATTTTAGTCTATATGAAAGAATAGCAAATCATGGTACTTCACAATATTATAGTTTCCAAACTTTTCCAATAACGATTTTCTATATATATATATATATATATAGTTATATATTTCTTTCTTTAAATATAAAAATGGCTTCAGTATTGAGTTATTATTTGAATAAAATATAATGGATACATTTATTATTTCTACACCAAAAAATCATATCAATATCTGTTGTATTTAGTGAAATATATGCAGTTAAATTTCATTTACATCAACACAAAATAAATTTTTTTTAAACTGGAAACTTTGAGAATACATAATTCGTGCTATAGACATTTTTTCCATAATATACCAGCAAAAACTTTTTGGTTTTAGCTAATAACAACTACTTATTAAAGTAGTTTCTTGGTAATGAGGCGTCATTATTATTTGCCTACTCTTTATTACATTAATAAGTACTCAATAGTATAATACTGCAATCACGTGGATGAGTTGGCTAGAGTGCCGGATTAACAATCAGAAGGTTGTTGGTTCAACCCCATTCTGAAGCTGTTAGTTTTTTATAACAAAATGTTTAAAAATATATTTTAAACTAGTTAGTTTGTGTCCAAGTTCGAGTCTCACTGGCGGCAAAATTTTTTTGTTTTTTTTTTTTTTTTTTGTTTTCGTTTGGGTACATATTTTTTAGTACATCTATAGTCAAAAAATAACTACATGAATTTGTGGACAACTCGAACAAAAAAAAAACTAGTTATTCAGACAAAAAATAAGTAGTTTAGTTTTGTTTCCAATTATACCTTCTAGCTTACCAGGAAAGCAAAGTTTTTGCTGGGATATGATATCTTTACCAGTAAACGCGAAAAAATAGCTTCAATTAGTAAACTTTTATTTTCGTATTTTTGTACTTCTATTTACTATTTCCGGTCAAAGTGCCCGCGTATGAAATAAGTGATCACTTAATTTTTTGTTTCCACACATATCGGAGAGTTATTTTCAGTCTATTCCACATTCGTAAGCGAAAGCTTCCTACTAAAATATTATTGTAACAAACGAAATAATTATAATTAATTTACCTACTGTGTCGAGTTGAACTCAACAAATTTGCTGCTTCAATTTTAAAATTTCAGGTAACATTTTGACTAAAATTATTTAATAAAAATATGTTTAGAATCTACTATATAATATATAAATATATCGATAAAAATGGTACAATTATGGTTAAAAAAGTACATTTTATATTTATACTTGTTACAATATAAAGTAAGCCATTTTCCATCCCTGATTTCAACTTGTAGGAATAAATCGAAGAAATAAATAGTAGTAAAATCTGTTTACATCATGCACTTGTTCTTTTGATTTGTTCAATTATTTTGCTCATCATCATCATCATCATCATCAGGCACACATCATGCAAGTACAGTCAGTCAATAAATATGAGTAGAATTCATAGATACTTAAACACACACACATGTAGTTTATACGTGTACTAATGTAAAAATCAATCATACTAATAGTACAAATTTTATATTATGTTTCTCCTTCATGAATCTATTTGTTTATTTTGGCAATTTGTTTTCGAATTTTAAATAGCTTTGAAATCGTTTGCTGTAATAAAATGTTGAAATGTTGAGTCTAAGTTCTTTTGTGGTTGCAGTTTCATATCTATAAGATAAATGCATTACATATTTGTAATTAGTTTTTGGACGTTAAAATGTTATTCTGAGATTGCTGCAATTTTTAACAAAGCTTACAAAACGAACTTTTTGCCTTTTCTAATCTAATTAAATAATCTTGTTAGGATCATTTTTTTCCACAAGAAAATGTAGTCATAAAACATTGGTATATAAGAAAACATTTTCTTTTGTTCAAAACGTGCTTTTTTCATAATAATTATCACAACATATTGTTAAAATAGCGATTTTGGATATTTTCTAGTTTGTAGCTCAGGGGGTAGTATGGATTTTTTTTTTAAATCGCCAAAAATTCATTTATGATTTGATAGAAAAAAAAAAAAAAAAATTATATAAAACCCCTACAAATTTGAATTTTGCCCATAAAGTCCACATTTGTTGCAGGTTTGGAAAAAGTCGTTGGCAAACTCTTTAGAACACCTAAGAGTTTTGGAGATTGCATTCGATGTGCAAAACTAGCCTTTGGGATTTTTGAACATATAGGCTAAATTAAAAATTGTTATATAAAATAGGTGAAATTCCGGAGGGTCTGTACTTAGTCCTGTTAAGTGTTGGCTTTGTTTTTAATTCTGGAATCATCTCTGTGAAAGTACTTTGCGAGGACCAAAATTCTTGGGAATTTTGACGCTCATAATTATTAAGAATAACTTTTTGAAATGTAAACATTGTATAAGCAAATAAATAATTCATTGGCGTTTTACTGATCGGGAGATGGATTACATCCATCTAGACTGGGGGGGCGAATTATATTCTCTAACTCTTTTCATTTCAGATGTTTCGGAGGTCGATGGGGTAAAGGATGGAACAAAGTGTTCCGGAGGTCGATGGGGTATACAGTAGGAAAAAATGCTACATGTTAGACAGATGTAGCAGTAGAAAGCAGTAGGGAGAAAAGCCGAGTGAAGATGTCAGCTGAGTAAGCGAGTATCAGAACTGACGAATCACGGAGTTAGAAGTGAGAAACATAACAGCGGAGAGAAGAAGCAGAAGGGAAATATACGTAGGAGTGTAAGAGTATCAGCGAAGTAGAGGAAAAATTCAAACACAGAAATTTAGAAAGAGACAAAATAATCAAACAAAAATCATACACAGACACTCACATACAGATCAACGAAACTGTTACAGCAACGAACATAAAGGAGACAACAGAAAGGTAGGTTCGATGCAACGACTACTATCGGTTCGAACAAAGTGCAGGAAAACTACAATAATATTATTTTTAAGAAATGTATATAAGCCGGTATGAAGTGACAATCGATCTCTTTTCTCTCTTTTATGCTGGACAGTGAACAAGACAGACGTGGTGATTAACCGGTTAATAAAAAATAAAAGAGCTAACAGAGCAGTGATAGGAAAAATAATAAAGTTAGTTGAATTCAACGTAGGGTATACTGATTTACAATCCGTAAGATTGAAAGTTTCAGCAAGATTTACAATCTGGTTGAAGTGGTAGGAGGTCAACACTGCTCAGGTCCAAGTAATAGAATATTTTCTTGGAAGTTTACACTCAGAAAACACAGGGACTACAGAAATCTCGGATTACATCCAAAATTAATGAATCAATAGGAGATACTAGTTAGGAGGTGTAGAAAAGGCAAGGCACAGCATTGTTTTCAACAAAGAAGCCTTGAATTTGCAAGTGACACAGTAAATAAAGTTTGTGAAAAAGAAAATATATAAAGTGAAAACAAATAAGAATTAAAGAAACAAGAGTAGAATATTAAAATAAGAACAGTGTTAGTTATTTATGTAAGAACCCTGGACACGACTGAGTTTACCTCAGCAGCAAACCCGGGTAACCGGAGGTTCCTTACAACCTTTCAGAAAAGTACAAAATTATTATATGTTCTTGAAGAAAATTTTATTTTAGAGAAAAGGAGACTACATCGGAAAAAATCATTGTTTTCCAATTTTCAATTTCAAAATCGGACTCGTAAGTGATATCGACTAAAGGATTTTTTCTTATTTGATAGACAATTTTATTCTTGAACTAATTGGGTGAAAATTTTCGAAAATCGGACAAAAATAATGGTCTATATATTGAAAAACAACTGGACCAAGATTTGGCGAAATTGAGATAGTTGAAATTTCAAATGTATATAATTTGATAACTATGAAAGATAAATAGCACAAGATGTTTTTCATAGGACTTATCGAGGGTTTTAAGAAGATGTAAAAGTATCGGATAAGGAACAAAAATTTGGCAAGTGGTTAGAAATTTTATATATAACAGAAGTACCCTATTTTGAATCCCAAAAGCTCCGCTTTTGGTAGGTATCTATTTCAAATTTTATGTAAATCAAATCAGCAAATTAGAATTTATAGATCTATTTTCAAAAATTTCAATTCTGCTCTAATGTGAATTCTTTAGGTCTTTGTTTGTGCTTGAGTTTTACTAATATCATTCTGTTAATTTGAATAGAAAATTATAATATTTCATCAAATGCTCTTTCCAATTTCAATATCTTTAATAGAAAATTTTCAAATCTTTTATAATACGAAGGATTTATCTACAACTTATAATTATTTGAAATCAAATGTTTTCGGTAATGTCAAATGTTTGACAATGATTTGAAAATAATTGAAGAATAAAGGCTTTCTCAAATTAACTAAGGCATTTATTATCAATTTATTTCATACCTCATCATTAAGAGTATTTCAAAATTCTTTTTTGCATAGAAAACTTATTCAATAAAAATATTTTAGTAATTTGTTACTTAAATTTTACTAGAAATTTAATTATATTGTTAATTCATATAATTAATATTTTTAAATTATTTTTGGAAAATTGGCTGAAATTAAAAAATTCATAAAAAAATAAATAAATAAAATAAAGTCAGGTTAATTATTAATTAATTATTTGCATTTGCAGTATGATATCCGTAGATCTTAAGAGTGCCAGGCTATAGAAGTTTTATTAACTATTCGGTAAGTATATAAATTTGATTATTTCTTTAATTGTATTAATAAATATTTTAATGCATCTTAAGCGAAATTCCAATTATGAATGTAATTTTTATGATTAAAAAATTAATTTAAATTTATACAAAATATCACTTAATTTCTCTTAATTAATATTATCATATTGATGATTGGATAATTTAAATCCATTTTTAATTTTTTTCTGTGTAAAATATTTAAAAATATTTAACGCTGATATTTCTTATTAGAATTTTAATAAATCTTGAACGAAATAAATCCTTTTTTATCATCCCAGCAAAAACTTTTTGGTCGGTAATAACAACTACTTATTAAAGTAGTTTCTTGGTAATGAGGCGTCATTATTATTTGCCTACTCTGTATTACATTAATAAGTACTCAATAGTATAATAGTGCAGTAATACTGCAATCACGTGAATGAGTTGGCTAGAGCGCCGGATTAACAACCAGAAGGTTGTTGGTTCAACCCAATTCTGAAGCTGTTAGTTTTTTATAACAAAATGTCTAAAAAGATATTTTAAACTAAATATAGTTTTTGTCGCTTAGGATGCCATGTGCGAGATGGTGTACTGAGTAAGACGTTAGTCAGTAAAAACGAATAATAGTGTGTGTCCAAGTTCGAGTCTCACTGACGGCGAAATTTTTTGTTTTTTTTTTATTTTTGTTTTCGTTTAGGTACATATTTTTGAGTACCGCTGGAGTCAAAAAATAACTACATGAGTTTGTGGACAAGTCGAACGAAAATAACTAGTTATTCAGGCAAAAAATAAATAGTGTTTCAAATTATATCTGCTTGCTTACCAGGAAAGCAAAGTTTTTGCTGGGATGTTACTAAAAATTTAGTATGATTATATGAAATATTATAATATTCATTTTTCTTTTGAGTATGAATTTCCTTTTAGATTTAAGAATTATTTACACAGCAAAAATTATTCCAAATAATTTTTGAATAAAATATTTAATTAATTTTACATTCAAATTTATTTATATTTTTAATTAATGTAATGAACTTTGGGCTCAACTATTCGGGCTCAATATATCGTTAAAAAATAGCAACACGAAATATTTACATGATTTACTCAATCTTCGGTAATGTGTTTAATGTAAATGATGATATAGTAAATTTTTCCGCCATTGGTACCGGAGGTTATATGTATACAATTTCAAGATCCCAGTTTGTATATAAGGACAGTTCGTATTCATTGTTTTTGTCAATTTGTTGTAACATCTGTTATATTGTTAATAGAATCTCGTTCTAGATCACAAGGGCACTCAGAGAGGATAATATCGTCTTTATTGGAACGTCCCGCAGAGATGAAAGTTTTTATAATAGGTTTTTGGGAGTTAAATATAAGTGTAAACTTTACATACTTTAATTGTATTATTAAGAGTAGAAATTCATTATAGTGAATTATATTACATAAATTTTTACATTATACTCACACTACATACATTATTTTAAAACCTAGTTTAAATAATTGTATAACCAAAATTTAATGAAGTGAAACGAAACTTGAGATATTGTCATGGAAATTATAAGAGATACTCGAGGTCAAAGGCTACAAAAATCTGATTTATATGTGATTATCTGTGATTTTAACAGGATGTATATGATGCCAAGATGGAGCTATATGTGTATCAAGATTATTTTCCCTCAATCAAATTTGGAATTTTAATATTTTTTCGTTAAATTTAATTTGTGTTGGATTATTTAATTTATTTCTAATAATTTAATAAATAATTACATTTAAATCCGTGCGTTTTTATTGAAGGAAGGATTTAATTAATTATAGAATTGAATCAATAAAATTTTTAATTAATTTTAGGCAAATATTCATTAATAATTCGAATTAATTTGATTAAAAAAATTATTTAAAATTTAAACCGAAATCAATTATTTTATTAATTTATTTATTTATTAATTTATTATTTATGAATTTTAATTAATATTATCAATTTGGTGATTGGAACAAAATCAAATAAAAATTTAATTAATATAAGCAATTTCGTAATTGAAGTCCATTTTTATTTTTTCTGTATAAGAATAATTATAATCTAAATTAGAATTTTTGAACATAATCAACAAAATCAATAAAATTTTTAGTTAATTTTAGGCAAATATTCAATAATAATTCTAATTAATTTGATTCAAAAAATATTTGAAATTTAAGCCGAAATCAATTATTCTAGTTAATTAATATTATCAATTTGGTGATTGCAGCAAAATCAAACAAAAATTTAATTAATATAAGCAATTTCGTAATTGAAGTCCATTATTATTTTTTCTGTGTAAAAATAATTATAATCTAAATTAGAATTTTTTAATAAAAACTTGAAATTATATAATTAGCACAATATTAAAATTAAAAATATTTTCTTTTTTCCAGCTAAATCACTTTGAATGTACTTAGACTATGTTTGAATTTGTTTCTTCAAAATTGCGATGGGTCGTTCTCAAGTTGTAACGTCTCATATGAATCATGAAGCAAGAGCTTGTGAGAACCCCTGGTGTAGGGTATCATATGGATTGTTTAACCAACCATAACCTTCTCACTTGTTTTGTTCTTAAGATAATTTTGTGTGCAATGGCTGCGTACAGGTAATATTTGTGTATTAAATTAATCATAATCATTGTATACACATAAATACATATTTGTCCAGCAGAACAAGAGCCTTAAAAGCAATAAATTTAAAAGAGTGTATTCATTGATTTGGTATTTGTTTCTATGTATGTATTTTTTCGGAAGTCAATATAATTTAATAGGACGTATGTGGAATAATGTTGCAATAAAAGATAAATTATCTTGAAAAAATATTTGTAATTTTTTTATATTATTTTTATATATAGATCACCACAAAATGATTAAAATAACTCAGATGATAACGAGAGTCAAATAATTTTTTTTCGTAATTATAAACCTATTGATAAGAAAAAAAAAAAAAAAAATAGAAAAATGATAGTCAAAAGTTTTTTGAAGAAAAAAATTTGTATGGGTCAAAGTAAATTTTAGGCGAGTCAAAGTCAATTTTGGAACCATTGTAAAATCTAATTTGACTTTCACTTTTTTAATAACAGTATACTTATGATAAATACATTTTATCATTCACCTTGAAAAATTGTGTTTTTTGGACTATTTTTATATTTACTTCATATAAAATGATCTATATTTAAACTTAGAAGAGAATGAGTGTCAAAGAAATTAATTTTTTCGATATAAATCCATTAATAGAAAAAAGTAAAAAAAATTCAAAGCCAAACATTTTTCGAAGAAAAAAATGTTTATGGATGAAAATAAATTTATGACGACGAATTTTTAACTTTTCAAATTTTGGTTTGATTCGATTTCTTGATTAATATATGTTTAAGCAGAGTTGACGGATTTCATAAAAAGAAATATCGAGGAATAGTATTTAATAAAAATATGTCTTGTAATAAAGATATATCTTGTAAAAATTTACTTCAATTACGAAATTGCTTATATTAATTAAAATATTGTATGATTTTGCTCCAATGAACAAAATGATAATATTAATTAAGAGAAATTTATTGAGTTTTTATAAATTTTAATTAATATTTTTACTTATATCTATAAATTTTATGATTCAAATTTTACTTAGAATTAACCACTATATTAATTGTTGCAATTCAAAATTTAACTCAATCTATACCATTCCACGGAAAATAAAATACAACAGGAACTTAGGACTTTCAAATAAGATATTCATTGCAAATGAACAACCCAACAAGTAGGGTTACGTTCCCGTGTAACCTTTAGGATTTACATAACAAAAAGAGGTATAAAGCGACATATATATGAAAAATGTTTAAATAATTTCTTAAGAGTAATCACATAGCATTTACCTTTTATTCTCCAAAAGAATAGCCGTATAAATTATGCTGTTTGATGTAATCTTCCTGCTATAACAAGGAAAATATCTGCAATGGAAAAAATTATTAACATATGTATCAAACATTAAAAGTTTGTACACATCGAATAATACCAAAAAAAATCACATTTCTAAAACGTTTCAAATCGTCCTTTGAGGTTTACGTTAAACCTGGATTCTTTAAAGAAATAACACAAAAGTCCAAAAGTTCGCAACATATCTTATAGGGCATTCAGACCGACGCGAAATTACGTACTTTCGTGATTTCGGCCGAAATCAATTTGAAATTACATAATTTCCCATACATTTTGACACTTACGAAATTACTTAATTTTGTGTAATTTCGGCGAAATTACATTGAAATTACGATGCCCATTTCCGTGCAACTTTGTACATGGTTGGAAAAAATACTTTTTTTCAACTATGTACTGCATGTTTCAACCGTGAGAAGAAAAAAAAAAACAATTGACAGCTGATCTTAAATTTATACGCAAATCTTAAAATTAATTATTAAAGTGATTTTGCAAAATGAAACGTATCCTTTTTATCTTTGCATGTCTAAAAATTCTTAATTGTTGAAATAACAATTTCTTATTAGCAAGTTTTTCATTACTAATTTCCAATTTAGTAAGTAATTATTTCTTATTTGTTTCCATTTCAAAATACTTTATTTACTCCTATAACAATTTAAATTGTAAACAATAAGTATCAGCTGTTCACGAAATTACATCAAATGTCATTTTGACAGCATGAACAATCTAGATTTCATTCGTAATTTCGGCATGAAATTTCGTAATTTCGTGTCGGTCTGAACAAGGCTTTATACATATTTAATTTATTGTTTGTTACATATAAAAATTGGATAAATTTAAAAATATATTTTTCTTTTTTTTATGTCCCGATTATGTATTTATATCGATTTTTGTCATTTTCCGACTGAAATTCTATTGAGTTTTTATTTTCGTATTCTCTATGTCCCTTGCGACTATTTAGATTTTTGTCTTTGATAATGAAAATTTATTACATTATTTTATTTAATATTGTATATTCTGCATGTCGATAGTAGTCGATTGAAATGTCAAAACAGTCACTTATGATTTTCTTACCGTTTGGATTGTGGAAAAGTAATAAAACGTGTATTTTTAATGATTTTTTTCTTAATATGCTAAATTATTCTTTAGTAAAAATAAATTCTTAACTTTTGTAGAGATGTTCTCGGGACTATGTCATTTTGTCCTAGAAGTACACTGAATAAAAGCCGAATTTCAAATAAGTGCTTTGATAAGACCGTAAAAGTTACAAAACTAATTTACAGTTGGTCTGGGCAAATCATTGTATGTATGTAATGGGTGATTCAAGTAGAGATACTTTTTTCAATAGCCTTTTTTTTGACAGATCACGTGTGAGTCGTGTAATGCTGTCATGATATTTTTGTTTAGTATTGTTTGGCATTTCATAATGGAAAGACTTACGCCTGAACAACGTTTACAAATCGTTAAACTTTATTACGAAAATTCACGTTCTATGAGGAATGTGTTTCGTCACTTCGCTCAACTTATGGTCAACATAATTGGCCTACTGAGCGTACTATTCACAACACCATCACCCATTTTGAGACCCAGTATTCATTATTGGATAATATTCGACCGAATGGACCACGTCCAGCACGCTGTGAAGAAAATATAGCGGCCGTAACTGAGAGTGTACACGAAGACCGTGTGGAGACGATTCGGCGTCGTTCGCAGCAACTCGGACTGACGTATGGAATGACTTGGCGCATTTTACGTCGAGATCTTAAATTGAAAGCATACAAAATACAGCTTGTGCAACAACTGAAGCCGCTCGACCTTCCCAACCGACATCGCTTCGCTCTATGGGGTCGTGAAAAGTTCCAAGAAGATCCGAAGTTTTCGAGGCAAATTTTGTTCAGCGATGAGGATCATTTCTGGCTCAATGGGTATGTAAACAAACAAAATTGCCGCATTTGCGACGAAGAGCAACCAGAAGAGATTCAAGAACTGCCACTTCATCTAGAAAAAAACAACGTTTTGGTGTGGTTTGCGTGCCGGTGGAATCATCGGTCCATATTTCTTTAAAAATGATGCCGGTGCGAACGTAACCGTCAACGGCGACCGTTATCGTGCCATTATAACCGACTATTTGATGCCTGAAATTGAAGTTCGTGCTCTAGGCTACATTTGGTTTCAGCAAGACGGCGCCACTTCCCACACATCGCATCAATCAATGGTTTTATTGAGAGAACACTTCGGTGAGCACATAATTTCACATTTTGGGCCGGTCGATTGGCCACCAAGATCGTGTTATATCACACCGTTAGACTTTTTGCTGTAGGGATATTAAAGTCTAAAGTTTATGCGGACAAACCCGCTTCGATTCAGGCCTTGGATGAAAACATCACGCGTGTCATTTGCAAGTTACCAGTCGAAATGCTCGAATGAGTCATCGAAAATTGGACTCAACGGATGGACCATCTGCGACGTAGCAATGGCCTACATTTGATAGATATAATCTTCAAAAAATAAATGCCAAAGAATGTTTTTTAAATTGATAATAAACATTCCCCATTAAATTTGAATTTTCTGTGTTTTTTTTCTTTAAAAACTTAGGGAACCTCGAAATGGATCACGCTTTACGAACCGAAGAAATTTTTGAGGAGGATTTTATATGAAAATTGTGAATAAATTAACATAACATTTATATGGGATTTACGCAGTTTGATGTTCAAAAGTAGGTCTTATATGGAAATCAGGTCAATTTTGGACCGATCCTAATAACATTTGATACTGTGCTCTGCACTTGTGTATCTATGATATATGGGATCGTTCGATCCCAAAGAAATGCATAAGAAATGTGCTTGCAAATGACGGTTGCTAGCAGTTTAGGTGATGAGTCCAAAACTTCATCAGACGACAAAATGGTAAAGCTATTCTCCACAGTATAGCGATCGCAGAGTTAACCAGTCTTCAGCAGATTTCGATGAAGAATATAAATTGTCCCCGCAAATAGAAGTAGAACAAAATTTCTACTTATTATTTAATTGGTCAGAAGATACAGTAATTTGAATAATAATCGCACTTTTTATGCACATTTTAAAAACAAAATTGCAAAACATATTGAATCATACAAAAATTTTATTAGAATTATTTTTAATTTCATTTATTTTTGAATTGTCACTTTCATTGTAATCAGTATTAACATACATATTATTAAAAAGTAAAATTGTGGAAAAAAATCAATTAAATTTTTTTTATATCATCAAACATCTCATTTGAAAGCAATGCACATTATATACCTAAATCACGTAACCCAGACGAAATAATTATTTCGGCTTAGAGAATACTATTTGTGAATGTTTTCCAACTACAAACGGAAAATAGGGACATTAATTTTTTGAAGAAATGTTAATTTTGTTGTAAAATAATATTTATAATTAAAATTAAATTCTTATAATTCTTATTCATTATTATCAGCGACAGGACATTCATGCACTTAAAAAGTGTGTTTTAGGCGCTTAAAATATGCACTAAAAATGTTAAAATATGCCCCAATAAACAAATAAAACATGCACTTATTTTTAAACTTTTATTAAGTTAAGTGAAAGAAGTGTATATTTTGTGCTTTTTTGTAAGTTTTTAATAATTTCTTCTAAAAAAGTGAAAAAGACAATGTTTTTTTTAGCGAGAAAAAAAGTTTATAATTTCTAAGTAAACTAAAATTTCACAAATATCAAAAGTATTTTTAATATATTTAAATAAGGTTGAAACAGAATTTTTATTAAAAAAATTTTATTAACAACATTTTAAGAAAATTACTTCTAAAGCAATGAATAAGAAGCATAAAAGAAGAATATGCTATCAATGACAATCATGGGTTAAGAAAAGAATCTCTGCTGCTCTTTTTCAGCACTGAATACTTCCCTCCAATGAAAAAACACAATATTAAAATCATGACTTTTTGAGCTCTTTTTCAGTTCTTTTTGTGCTGGGTATTAATAAATATTTTTATTTACATACATAGATAGAGAGAGTTTGCTCTTTATTTTGAAATATAAAATTTAACCTATGCATTTTTAAATAATATTGACTACATTGCAACTGTTTTGGCAACAAACTTATTTCGATTATTTCATTGATAGCTTCTTTAAAAAATTAACCAAGGCATGGTTTTATAAAAATAGACGTCCTCGGCAACTAATGTTTAATGAGCCTATATGAACGTATTTGAGATTTTCATTAAAAATAAATATGATCTTAATTGACAATTATATGTATATTACTTTCAATATTAAAACTGTAATAAATTTATACCAAAAGTTTTAAAAAATAAGAAAACACGTAATTATTTATTTTGTGGAATTTTGACATCTTAACTCGATGAATTTGGTGGAGCATCGCTTACAATAATCCACGTCCTTCTGTGATTGTTAGTTTCCGATATATAGTTTACCAAAGTTAACTGTTCTATAGCATTTTTTCAATATTTTAAAATTTTGAAAAATAAATTTAAGTCGCTTTATCAAAAATTCACAGAATTATTTTTTTCTTTTTTGTTTTAGGCAAAATATGTAAAAGCATGCATTTTTAATAAAATATGGAGAAATATGTATTAACGAATCGATGCCAGTTTAAAGCAAATTTTTTTATTAGGAAAGATATTTAGTTTTCACTGGTCACTGGAATAAAGGCAAAATATATACATTTGCATGAACTTCCGGTCCTTGATTATCATAATTAAATTTTATTATATAATGTAATACCAGATTAATTGAAAAAAAAAAAAATGTTATTCTTTTTTTTGTGAACGATAGGATTATTTTGAGGGGTAAAGAAATCTCTAAATTATATTAAAGTGTTAGCATTAAAAATCTGCAAATAATTTTAAATTAAAATCGATTAATAAGTTTTGGACCAATTTAAACAAAATCTGTAGAATCCCTTCGACAAATTTCCAAGGTAAACTAGGTTGGAATAACAGGTTCGGAAAGTTCCAACATCGAGTTTTTGAACTCATGATAAAAAAGTTCTTCAGAAAATCTCCAAAAGTGCACAAAAGGGATATAAATATAAAAGTAACATAATAAGTTATCTTTTGAAAAAATAATACAAGATTTACGCAAATTTTTTGTAGAAGATAATTTAAGTGAAATTATATTTAGAAAATGATATTTTTAGCATAATTATTAGTAAATTCTTTCAATAAAGAATTAGGATATTAAAGTAATATTTTAAGAAAGCTTTTATCCATAGAATACAGCTAGAAGTTTATGTGAGAGACAAAAACCTAATTCATTTGTCAAAAACTAAATTTATGCTACAATAAAATACATGTAGCCACATATATGTTTTGTTTTTGTGTTTTGAAAAAAATGAATAAATTTTTTGAGAATTTAATTTGAATTGCCTTTCACATAAACTTCTAGTTGTATTCTATGCTTCTAGCCCTTTTGATAATATTATTTATTTTTTATTTTATTTATTTCATAGCACTCTGTTATTTGTTCTTTAGTTTTTTATAAAAATGTTAATTTCTTTCTACATCGAATCAGCATTTTCGCAGTAACTTAATTAAAACCATAGAAAACAAATAGAAGTCCAACTTGCTTTAAAAAAAATTACTCAGCTGTCAGTAACACCTAACTCTTTGAATGCCTTAGTAGAATTTTCTTCAGAACTAATTTATACATGTGAAGAGAGTATTTTTTTGCTGAACGAATTAATAGTGTTGGACTTCTAGTTATTTTCTATGATTAAAACTACGTAGATTATAAATAACAAATAATGCTATGAATTATTTATTATTTTCATAAAATGATTATATATAAAAACTGTTTATAAAATCTTTAAAAACGATTAAATTAATTATTCAAAAAGTTTTATTTTTTAGTTGCTTTATAGTATGTCTGGCCAATGCCAACAATTCAAACTCAACAAACAGTCAGTTACTCAATGAGAAATATTCTCCTCCTTCCACTCTATCCAGCTGTTTTATTGTAATTTATTTTTAATGGTAACATCCGCTTGTAAAGCCTCCACCTCATCATCCTGAGTGTCTGTTGTATAGCCATCTTCCTCCTCTGCTTGATTTTCCTTCAAAGCTTCTCTATCAATTTCCAATTTTGTAACTTTTTTCAATACTTGTATGGTTTGTATGTATAATTTCTTGGCCAATTCTTTGTCTTGGGCCAAATCTGAAGAGGCAGCAATTTCGCAATCACTTAAAAGAAAAAGAAAACACATACATATACACAAGTTTAATAAGAAATTTGGTTGGGGGTGGTTATGAAATAAAAAAAAAGGAGTAAACGACAATAATGAATAATAGTCAATAGAATAAAAAGAAAATTATGAATTTTGGCCAACAACTATGAGTCTCTAAGTGTAAGTACAAATACTTAAGTTTGTTGAAAAATATTTGTAACAAAATGTGGCTGCTTAAAGTTATTCAAGCCACTTTATTTTCTTACTCTTTCACTGGTGCCTCACAAAAGAGTCAAGAATTAAGAACAAATAGAAAGTAAAACAAAAATAAAAAACTGCAAAATTAATAAATCAAAAAATAAAGCAAAAAACTTACTTGAAATATTCGCCGGTTACATGTTTCAATTGAGGATCCGTTGCCAAGCGTATGGCACATTGTGCACCCTCATAAGGATTTTTCATGAACAGCCACATCCATGGATAAGTCATCAATATAACACAAATGGCCGACATAAGTGGTGAACTATTGTTATTGTAGATGTTTTTTTGTTATACGGAAGGACGAAGGAAGAATCATCATCGAACAACCATAAACCAAATAGGAGTTTTATATATATGTGTGCGTAGAGAGAGAAACATGAAAAGATAAAACAAAAATTTTTCGGTTTTTAGTTTAAATACTAGTATATTGACAGTAGCATGTAGCAGCAATAGTTGTACTCCTAAAGCAAAATGTATTATAAATGTTTAAACGGAAATGAAGGAAAATTTTTAGGTTAAATAAGGAAATGCGGTATTTGTTATTGTTGTTTTCGGTACTTTTAAGCCAACAGTTATACTGCCAGTCATTCACTCAGCAAGAGTAACAACGTTGAGCATAATCCATGGGACATTGTAATTTTATTAAGAGTTGGGCATAATACGGCACGACAAAATTAAATAAAACAGGAAAGATCTTTAAAAGAAATATATACTTTAAAAATGTTTGAAATAAAAGTTTTTTTTTTTTAATATCGAAATGATTACTTATTGTACCCCTTACCAAAGGTCACTAGACTACACACAGGAGTGAGCTAAGATTCCTTTTGTAATTTATATAATATTTATTGAAACTTCATAAAGTTTATATGCATATCTGTCCCTGTAGGCGTGGAAGTCGCAATATATAAGAAAAATTAAAAAAAGTTCTAAAATTCAAAAAAGTTAAAATTTTCCAAAGATCAATTACAAATTTTCCTAAAAAAAGTTTAATTAATAAAAAAGTACTAAGTTAGAAAAACAACTAATTTTAAAAATAGTACCATACTCCAAAACAAGTACTAGCTTTCCAAATCAAAAAAAAAAAAAAAAAAGTTAAAATTTCAAAAAAGTACCGATTTTCCAAAATAAAAAGGTTAATATTCCGCAAAAAAAGTATCAATTTTCTATAAGTACATCAATTTTTAAAAACGGCACCATTTTGGCAAAATAGTTATAATTTAAAAAAAATAAGGGACATTTTTTAAGATAATTTACCATTATTTTGAAAATGGCAGCACAATTTAAGAGAAAAAAGGCTCCCAAGCTGTTTTTCCAAAAAGGGAACATTTATAACAAACTTATCAATATATATATATATATATATATATATATATATATATATAATATATATATATATATATATATATATATATATATATATATATAAAATTGAAAATTAAAAAAAAACAATATTCTATCAAAAAAGTACCAATCAATCAATTACTATAAAATGTACCAATTTTGTAAAAAATTATAAATTTTCAAAGAATTATCAATATTAAAAAATATTATATATAAAAAACACCAATTTTTTAATTAAAACCGAATTTTTAATTATGAAAAAAAAATGTATCTAATTTAAAAGGACAAAAAATTTTTTTGAAAAATTAAAAATTAAATTAATTAAATTAATATTAAAAAAAAGTACCAATTCTGAATATTGGTACCTTTTTTAAATACTGAATTTCCAAAATTAACAAATTGTACCATTTAAATAAAAATCTAGAAAAATTTTTTTTCAAAAAAGTACCAAACCAATAAAGTTGGTACATTTTATCGAAGAATTATATAAAAACTATGATGGTATGAAAGCACCAGTTTTAAAAAAGGTAAATACTACATTTTTAGAAAAAAGTTATGAAAGGAAAGTATATCAGTTTTCCTAGAAAAGTGGCAATCTTAAAAAAGAGTATAAAAAAGTGAACATTTTCGAAAAAATTACATCTTTTAAAAAAGTATCAATTAAAAACAAAATTAAAAAAATACCGGATATGAAAAATTATTAGATAAAAAAAAACAAATATATGTATATATACATAAAAAATATGAAGCATTACTAGTTGTCAAGAAAATTACTGACATTTTGAAAAAGTTCCAATTTGTAAAAAAGTACCAGTTTCGAAAAACTTTACTAAATTTTGGGAATAAATTACCATTCAAAAATTCTTAAAAAAAGTATTGATGTTTCCATGTATAATAAAATATATTTCATTTTGAGCTACCGAATCTAAAAATTTCCTTCCCGTCATTGTCCTTTTACGGGATTTTAACATATTTTTCTTATTTCTCTCAAAAGAAAGTATATGAAAATTTTTTTATCATATTTAAGCTCTTTGAAAAGTGCATAACAAAAATTAAAATTCTTAAACTTTTGACATAAAAATTATTTAAAGAAATGTGCATAACATTGCACAAACATTTTCGAACACCAGACGAACCTCACCATCTCAGATTTCGATGAAATTTGGCAAACACATTCATTACGTCAATACAAAATTTAGTTTTTCAAAAATTACAAATTCGTAATAGTTTAGTTTTTATCGCAGTTCAAAGTTCACCTTTTTCAGACACTTTTTTTAAAATACATAAAATCAAAATCCATATACCTTTTGACCTATTTGCCATAATAATTTGATGCATAATAAATCTAGTAAAAAACTCATTTATTTCAATAACTATTTGATATTTTTTTATGTATTTTTATTTTGTGTATGAATATATGTGAATAGATTTTTCTAAAATCAATATCACACATAATAAATGAGTGTGTCCCAAAAAGTTTGGAATTCCATTGTAATGAAAAAAATTACATATTTTTTTAAAAATGTTAAAAAAAACATATATTTTAAATGGTTTGTTTAAAGAAAATTGCATCAAAAAAATGCAATTGCATTAAAATGTATTTCCTCAGAATTTGAATAATTTTCTAAATAGTTAAGTTGAAGATGACAATGATACAACTTAAACGCAGTTGGAGTTGCCATTTTTGTCAACGACTCCTGGGACAACCTGGTATATGACGAGGATGGCAACGCGGGAGTGTGCACTAGCATGGTGGCAAGACCTCTCTGAGCCAGTAGAAAAGGCGTAAGGTCCACCATCCTGCCATCCACGAGTCGCTGATCCTTTTCTTTCCAAAAAAGACGTTTTTCCAAAGTTTAAATAAATCTTCAAATTTTGAAAAACTTTTTTGTATTGACGTAATGAGAGTTTGGTATACACTCTTATCAAAATCGAAAGTGATGAAATCAAAAATTGCGTTTTTTTGTGTTTGGAAATTTTTGTTTTCTTTCTATATCGAAATAGTTTTTGAGTTTTTGGAAATTTGTGATACTTTGAATTTAGTACTTATATTCAATTTTTTCGAAACCTATTTTTTACCATTATTCACCAAATTGATATTTTTAAAAAATCCAAATAAGCCCAAAAGTGGTATCAAAATATTCGTGTTTTTAAGCTTTTCAAAGGTGTATAATACTTCATACCAGTGTTGCCAAACCCTAAGCGGGAAAAAGTGCTCGAATTTACGAAGAAAAATGCTAGAAAGTGCTAAAAAAATGCTAAGAACAAAAACTGTTTGTATTTGTAAAAAAATAGATATATTATTTTATTTTGAGGGCTAAAGCTAAAAGAACATTAAAAAATAATAAAAACACATTCTACAATTGATTCTTTAGCAATGAAACAAAATTTATAAGTGAATTTTTCAAAATTCGAATTTTTATAAGGTATCCAAGTATATATTATCTGAATTATACTGTTATACGTATTCCAAAGAGCATTTTGACGAACTAAAATTTTCTTTTTAAAATTAACTGAATATGAAGAAATTCAACTGAAATTAACTCTTAGATAATAATTATACAATTTCTTATTGTATTTGACAAGTTATGCTAAAAGGTCTTTTTATTATTTAATCCGGATTATAGAGTTATGGAGTGGAAACTTAGGAAATGCCGTCCGGATTATATTATATTCATGAAATTACTTAACAAATTTCCTCTTTAATTGAACCAAATCAAATTAAAATTCGAATTTTTAACTAAAGGTACGTACGGTCAGATTAGACAAATGTTTGTTTCGAATTTGTTTGCCCAAACGTATATAAAATTTTTTCAAAATAATACGTAGTTTATTTGTTGGTCACATTAAGCACATTTATTTTACCATTTATATTTGTTCAAACAGGCATTAAATATAGTCTAATTGTCAAAAAGGAGAATATGTTTTCTTATCGGTTAAGCTATGTTCCCATTTGGAAAATATTTGATCAAAATTGCGTGACTACTAGTTTTACATAAAAATTGTTTGCCGTTGTTTGATCTTGCAAATGTCAGCTGTGATTTAAGATAAGTGAAAAACATTTTCCAAATTGAAAGAAAGTTATTTTATTTAGTGGTTACGTCTTTTTTGTCAAATATTTGACTGAACATAGCTTTACATTTGAACAATTATTTTTCTTCAAAAATTATTTTATCAAACTGTTGAAAACAATAAATTTATATTTACAAAAAATATAAAAAATAGCATCAAAATATATATAAAGAACTGATTTTATCACCTTTTACCGCGAATAACTTAAGCAGTAAACACTAGATTATTGTTGACTTTTAGCAGTATGTATAAGACATCCAGAAGATGGCATATTCAACAATACCGATGTTAAGCCATTTTTTTGTATAATTTTCCTGGACTATTATTATTATTATTATTATTATTATTATTCAATATAAATACACTATTGCTTCAAACTTCATATTAAAAACTTTTTTGTTTGCTATGACACAATTTTATTTGTTCAAAATTAGCTGATTTGTTGTTTGCCATACAAAAATATTTTATGATCACTTTACGGCAAAAAAGTATTTTTCAGTTTCTATCAAATATTTCATTAGTCTGACCGTACCTTAAGTAAATTATGTTTAAATAATATTAAAAAATAACGTTAACTAAATAAACAGATTTTTACCCAAAAACCAATATTTAGCAAAAAATTAAATTCGCAAAAAAGTTTGTCTTAAAAAAATGACATAAATGTAACAAACATAGTCACAATAACCCAGCAAAAATAAATAGAGGTAAAATTTAAGGAAGTACTTTTTCATTACTTCCAAAGTTTTAGTTATTCAAAGATGTAATTTAAAAGCGATTCAGATAAATTTTTCTGATATAAATCATTGAGAATTTACAAATACTTGTTACTTAAAAATAACCCTACACCACCATAAGTGGTTGGGGTATTATAAGTTTGTGCTGATGTTTGTAACGCATAGAAAAAGTTATCCAACAACCACCTTAAAGTGTACCAATCGACTCAGAATCACTTTTTAGTCGATATAACAATGTCCGTTCGTCCGCCTGGCTGACTGTCCATGTAAACCTTGTGCACAAAATACAGGTCGCAATTTTGAATATAATTCAATGACATATGGCAGGTAGGATTTTCATGATACAAGGACGAAACCTATTGAAATTGGTTATGATCGGTCCATTATTTCATCTAGCCCTCATACAAATGTAGAGTAGGGTTTTAACGATCATAAATGCCTTAAATATAGCAATACTTTAATGAATTTCGGTGTAAGAAAGTTTTGTATAGTAAAGTTTTGTTTGTAAAGTTTTTGAACATAGCTCCCGTATAAACCCCTCTTCCGAAAATCACTTTAACTTGCATAAATCCCATACGAATGTTAATATCAAGTTAATATTCAACACAAATAAGTTTTATGGAAGTAGAAACAACATTGCCAAATTTTATGAGAATCAGTTCATAATTTACCAGAGCTCTCATATAAACCAACTTCCAGAAATCGCCCAAAAGTGCATAAAATTATCCAAATATTGGTATCAACGCATTCTGTATTTATATATTTTATTTTACATTTAGTAAGGTTGGCCACATGTGTTATATAAGTCCCCTTCCCGAATTTTTATGCTCGTTCAAAATGGTATAGGGTATCATATAGTCGGCCTTGACTGACTATATCTTACTTTCTCGATTTTTAGTAAAAAATATTTGGTTTATGTAAAAATTAAAAGTAATTTCCTTAAATTGATAAAAAAAAATACATAACAAATCAATTTTACATGACATCGTGAACATGAATTCCTACTCAGTGAAAGGGTATCAAAAAGGAGAACATCTTCCAATTACAAGGCTATGTTAAATTCATTGGAAATGATCCGAATTTGCACTACTTCTGGAACACAAGTTTAGGATCTTAATGAATTTTTTGGATGTTTTTTTTGTTGTGAATGTTTCAAAAAATAAATTAAACCATATTATCATATTTTAAGCAAATGTTAAGGCTTAGCCGTATGTAATGGTTGATTTAAGTAGACATACTTTTTTCAATAGCCTATTTTTGACAGATCACGTGTGAGTCGTGTCATGCTGTCATGTTATTTTTGTTTAGTATTGTTTGGCATTTCATAATGGGAAGACTTACGCCTGAACAACGTTTACAAATCGTTCAACTTTATTATGAAAATTCACTTTCTGTGAGGAATGTGTTTCGTGCACTTCGCTCGACTTATGGTAAACATAATCGGCCTACTGAGCATACTATTTGCAACACCATCACCCATTTTGAGACCCAGCATTCATTACTGGATAATATTCGACCGAATAGACCACGTCCAGCACGCTGTAAAGAAAATATAGCGGCCGTAGCTGAGAGTGTACACGAAGACCGTGGAGAGTCGATTCGGCGCCGTTCACAGCAACGACGACCGTTATCCTGCCATGATAACCGAGTATTTGATGCGTGAAATTAAAGCTCGTGATCTCGGCGGCATTTGGTTTCAGGAAGACGATGCCACTTCCCACACATCGCATCAATCAATGGATTTATTGAGAGAACACTTCGGTGAGCACATAATTTCACGTTTTGGGCCGGTCGATTGGCCACCAAGATCGTGTGATATCATATCGTTAGACTTTTTCCTGTGGGGATATTAAAGTCTAAAGTTTATGCGGACAAACCCGCTTCGATTCAGGCCTTGGATGAAAACATCACGCGTGTCATTTGCAAGTTACCAGTCGAAATGCTCGAATGAGTCATCGAAAATTGGACTCAACGGATGGACCATCTGCGACGTAGCAATGGCCTACATTTGATAGATATAATCTTCAAAAAATAAATGCCAAAGAATGTTCTTTAAATTGATAATAAACATTCCCCATTAAATTTGAATTTTCTGTGTTTTTTTTTTTTTCTTTAAAAAATTAGGGAACCTCGAAATGGATCACACTTTAAAATTACATTCTTTTTACACAAACTTGTCTACAATTAGGCTTTAACTTTGGGTTAAAATTTAATAATATTTTAAAGTTAGTAAAAAGTTGTTTAATTACGTATAGATATCTCTATTTTCAAGAAGATTAATTAAAATTTTGTTCTATTTTAATTTACGATATCAATTCAGTTACGTTAATAACAAAATTGCAAACTGTATTTAAAAATTAACAAGTTATTTTTATATAATTATTTCTTATAACAAAGGAATGATAGTTTACTTAGTTGAAAAAAATTTATTTGATAGGTTATTGTTTGTAATTGTATTGGTTTTTACAACGTTTATTTTACTAATCACACTCTTTAAAGATCTCATTAGTTACGATAGTATTTTTTAAATTTTAGTTGAAGATTTAATTTATAGAAAAAAAAAAACTGAATGTTTTCATAAGCTATAAAGTGCTAAAAAAAATGCCAAAAATAATTCGAAAAGAACTAGAAAAAGTGTCAGGTGCTATTAGATTCATTTTTTTATGCTAAATGAGTTTAAAGAGTGTTAGATCTAGGCCTAAAAGTACAAATGGCAACACTGCTTCACACTTTCATTGCGAAACAAAGCAAAAGTATACGGTTCTGCCGGTTATAAGTAGTTAGCACTCTAACATGTTTGGACTCTTTTTTGGTTAATAAAATTTGTTTTTTGTCAAATAACTTTATGATTTTTTTTATCTTTCCTGCACTCCAGTTTGTTCTTACCAGCTCAAATACATACACGTCTGCATCAACTACAACTCATATAGTAGAGTCAGTCGTATTTGATGCTACAAATATTTTCTCGTTTCAGTTACTTAACACAATATAAATTGTAAAGTAGATTGCGCTACAACAAATTCAACAACGACATGAAAATAAAAATGCACATACACAATTGAGGTCAGGGTAAAATTATTGAAATGAATGCTGCTGCTAAGATTCCTTTATAAACTCATACTCGTACTAAACAAGAAACTTTCTTCTTTCATTAAGCCAGAGAAAAAAAAAACACAGAGTTTAATAGTGCGAGTGCATGACTGGTCTTTTAGGGAATTCTCATACTTAAGAGTAGGAGCTAACTGAGTGTTTTTTCGTAAAAAGAAACAAGTGACCGAGTGTAATATTAAAGTTTGGCAATTAAGAATTTTTACTGGTTTGGCAACTAATTAAATTGGTATAATCTCTTAACATCACAAAAGCAAAGACACTGACACTAACAAATAAAACAAATTGTATATACAGTGACACTAGTAATGAGTCTCTAATTGCTGTTTGTTGATATTTCTGAATCAGGGATGGAAAATGAAAATACTTGTGGGTATCAAGATAAATATCAAATAGTACTTTTTTATAGTCATCGGGGTTCTCAGATTTTTTTGAGCCCTATTCCCAAATAGCAAAAGCTCATCCCCAAAAATCCTCAAACAATTGCTTATATTTATTATCCCCAAAAATTCCCACTAAAGTAATACCTCTAATTTAGATAATAGTATAATATAAACTAAATAATATAAAGAATAGCATAAAACTAAAATTTTTATTTCTTGTAATTTATGAAAGCATGATAAATTACGTTCCACTGATTCAATTATTTTTGATAAATTTTATTGAAATTTTAAATAACTAATTATAATATATTAGCTGCATTGCATGGAATCCTAAAGTTATTAAAAAACAAATTGAAGAAAACATAAAATAAAACTTAAAACTTCCACTTTCATCGAAATAATAATAATAATAAAAATAATAAAATTACGAAAAATAGCGATATTTTGGCCAATAGCCTTTTATACACATTTAAAATTATAAAAATTCGTGAGTATTTGAAAGAGATATGAATATTTTAAATTGCATACTTTCACTATTTTGTGAACAAATTTAAATGTTTTTTTTTTTCGAAGAATATAAAAAAACGCTATTTTTATATAAAAAATGTGGAACATGTTTTTTTTTTTTTGAAAAGTTTTATTATACGTAGTAGATTTGCGCGTTCCAAAAATTTGAGTTTTGTATTTTAATGTAAAGATTCCATATTTTCCAAATATGTTAAAAAATCAAAAATTTTAAATAGCATATTTAACAAAAATGCATTTGAAAAATGCAATTTCATTAAAATTAATTTTTAAATAAATCCGACATGAGCTAAATTCAAATGCGGTTTAAATCTTTAAAACTCACAAAGCTTTTCCAAAGATATTGCTATTTAAAATTACATACTTTTGAAATTTTTCTTGGTTCTTGATAAAATAAAAAAGCGAAATAAAATCGCGAGTTTTCTGCAATTTCGTGAAACTGAAACTGATAAATGGCTTAAAGAAGTTTATTTTTTTTAGAAATTAAAATACATCAGGTAAGAAAATTTCATTTCCAAGTTCCACTAAAAACTTTTTGAACTTCTATATAAAAGTAAAAATGCCCGTTTTTAGAGCAATCAGAAAAAAATATTAAAAATGTTTCTACAACATTAACTTTAAGAAGAAATATGTAAAAATGTTTCTAAATACCTCCTATGCTTAAAAAAGTCCATTGTAAAAAATATTTTTATAATATAAAACACAAAAATATGAATTGGAAAATTTTAAATTTTCAGTTTTTTGGTAGTGCACTATATGGAGAATGAAAAAAAAAATATTTTTTTTAACAGATAATGATGCTTCATTTTATATATTTTTACATAGAAATATTAATTTTCAATTAATCGTCATATTTCTTAATTTTATCCCTCTGTGTGTCATTATAAGAGCCGTCCGTCAGAAAATACCTTCTGTGTGTATAATAGACTGTTCCAAAAAACCGAGTTTCCACCTACGTTTTTTCTTTTTTATGTAAAAATATAGTGCGCAAATTTCTAAAGCAATCGGATGTCGCTAATCGTGCCGCATCGACTCTGAAGTTTGTAGGTTGCATTTATATGGGAAAATTTTGACTTCTTCACAGAGTTTTTTTAATTTTCAATTATCAACGATTTTTTGCAATTTAATGTAAGGCAATCGCAATCTAGACATAATTATTTATCTAGCAAGATAAAAAAGGTTAAAATCGGTTAGAAAATGTTTAAGTTATTAGAAATACCCCAGACCATTAATATGTTTTCAAACACTTCTGAAAGCAACGAACAGGCAAATTTTTAATTTTATTAGAAAAATAAAATGCATTTTAAGTCAAATTTGAACTATAATTATTGAAAAAAAAATTGTGAATCCTGTATGTTAATATAATCCTCTTTCAAATTAACAATTTAAATTTTTTCAAAATTTTTTTAAACAAATTTCAAAAAAGTTTGGAATAAAACTATGTTATTTTATAGACAACACCATAGAAAGTAAAAATAAAAAGGAATTAGGTCGATATCTCTTATAAATTCGCCGTAACTTAGATTTGACAAAAAGTGTTTCAAATCTTAATTTTACGGCTCATGGTCTGAAAAAAATCTCATCGAATTTAATAAACTGTTTGGCGTTTCCTATGATGCCAGATACTTTCATACAATGTTTATATTTTTGTTTAAAAATTAACTAAAGCTTTGCCTTCTTATGCAATTTTTAACACTTTTCTCATGTATAATATTGCAGTAATGCAATTAACTTCTGCTGTTTCCTTTACATTACACGGCTACCTGCATTTTTCATACAGAAATATGAAAAAGTGCTACAGAACGAAAGGTTTGTTGTTATATTAAAGTTCAAATATAAGCTTTATATATAAGTATTTGGTATCCATGAACTCGCAAGAGTATGGAGAATTATGATAACGAAAACGAAATTAAATTCGGAAAAAATTTCTTCAGACCATGACCCGAAAAACGGAAAATTAAGATTTGAAGCGCTTTTTTTGAAAAATAATGTTAATGTTTAAATTGAAATGAAATTTAAACGAACAAAGATATGCTATTGAAACTTCGACGTAGTATAAACTATAAACCAACTTGTCGTAAAATTAAAGAATTAAAAAACTCTCACTTTTTGGTACCAAAATGCCCAAAATATCAATCTGGGAAAAACGTCTTTTAAAAATTTACTTCTTTCATTTAAATCGTCAGCCTGACGTTGCAAGAGGCGCCTGTCAGAAAATTTTTTTTGGGTATTTATCTTACATATGTAGGTATATAACTAAGAATATTTCATGGTGATCCCAGCTTCGCAATTTGAGAATTTATCAAAAAGATTTTTTTAAATTTTGCAAAATTAACAAAATTTGGATAGGGCTTGTGGGGGGACCTTTGCCCAAAGTTTCTTCGGATTTACTTTGCACGCATTTACGTTAAGATTTATTTTCAAAACATTAAAAAAATTCTATTGCCCAGAATAAAAAACAAATTTTACAAGTAACAAAATGTTACCACATTTTTGGAAAAAAAAAATCTAAAAATGTGATTTTTTTTTAAACTTCAACTTCAGACTAATATAACTTTTTATCGGATCCATATATTTATATGATTCTTGCAGCAATATTCTTTTCGAATTTTATAGGGATATTTTGAAAGAATTTTGGAACCCAAATTAAGCCCGTCAAGTTTAAAAGAATATAGGGAGAGAAAAACTTATTTCGACCAAAATATGTTTCAAACGTAAAAACCTGCACATGTAAGGACTATCTATGTTTAAAATTTCTTTACAAAAAAGAAAAAAAAATCGTAAAAGAATTTTAGCGATTTAAAAAAAAAAATGACATATGCGAGGTTACCAATCTTGAAGGTCCACCCACTACATCCTTGGTCCGCTAGGGTACTGTGCTCCCTCAAATCAGCTAGAAAATACTGCAGCTCTGACTACGTCGTCAAATTTTATTCAGATATTTTTAACGAATCACAAGTTACATTAAATTGTTATTTTGTAAGCGTATGAGTAATATAAGTCTATGAACTAAGTAGTTTTTAGTGAAGAAATTTATATTTCTATAACTTTTTAGAATGAAATAAAGGTACAATGAACTTTCTCTGAATTCAAAAAGTTTCAAAGTGTAAAAGAAATAAAATTTATTTTATTTTATATTTGCTGTAAAAGGCTATTAAACGTTCCTTATTAGTACCAAAATAAATGGCTAGTTTAACTTAATATGCCCTTCAATTATTTGTTCCTCTACAAACAAAGACGACAATAGCATCATGCAGGGATAATTAAATTCATTAACTTTGTCTTTTGTCCCTTACATTGTGTTTATTTTTTGTTGTTTGTTTTCAAGTGAATACATCTTTCTCCACTGCTGTTATCCTTATTTTCCTTCAAGAAATATACAATTGAATACATTGTTCATTGAAGCTTTAATTTTGTCATAGTATTGCTGGTGCTCTTGTGTTCTTTGTTGTTGTTTGCACTTTTTTGTTACTGTAAACTTCCGAAAAAGAAAAAAAATGACAACAACTCAGCGCCAGATTTTCATTAGATAAACAAATTTTTGCGTATTCCAACAGTGATCCTCTGCTTTTATTGTTATTATTTCCTCTGTACGAACAGCGTTTGTTCTTTCATTTCATGTTATGATGAAAGATAGCAGAGGAGGGGGCCAGGAAAGGTTTGGTTTTTAAAGTTGTTAAGTACCAACGGAACAACTTTGAAATAAATTCTCAAATAAAAAAAAAACAAATGAACGTAATTAGGGGTTTATTGCTTCTTAAAAGTTACCACTCATTTATCATTATCTATGTATTTTTATGTATCTGTGGGTAAAACTGTTTGGTAGATGTATCTGTGTGTGTGTGTGCTTATTGTCTAGCATAATGGTATTTGTGTGTGCATTAAAGCATTTTGTGTTGCTTTCAAATGGTTTATAGCTATTGAAGTGAATGTGTTTGTAAGTGAGTGTGTTTGGAATGAAGTGTCTATATCTTTGTGTAAATCTCTTTATTAAATACCGTTTGAAAATATTTAGGTTTATGGAGCAAATTTTTAAGGATTTATATTTTTTTCTTTTTGCTATTTAGTGAAAATTGGTTGTTGGCTTTAAGGCGGCAGCGGCCAGTCGATGTCTTTATTAACTTAAATCTGTTTCTTTTCAATTTATGAGGTTAGTATGAGAAGAAAATTGAAAAGAATAGTACTATCCCTTTTATTTTTAAATAACTTTTTTCATAGCCCTCATATCTTTAGCAAAGAATTTCTGTGTATGAATTCATCTTAAAACTTTTCTTCTGTTTTTGGCAAAGTATGTTTAATAATAAATTAAAGAAAATTCTTCTATGCTGGGTTGGTAGCTTAAATTGATTTTTCTTTCTTATATCTTAAAATTATTTTTTTTCTGTTTTCGCTTTTTAATCCTTATTCATTAATCTTATACAGCTTAAAATGAAACGTTTACAAAGAAACAAAAAACTTTATTTTTTGTGTTCCAAAAAAAAAAAAAAAAAAAGATTTAAAGTTGTTTGTTTACGTACTTTTTTCATATATACAAAAGATATTCAATTTTCTTCATTATGCACAAAAAAGAAAGTTTTTAAATAAATTAGTTTTTGTTATTAAATTAAAATTGTGCAGTAAATTTTGCTTTTAATATATTAAAATATTTAAAAGAAAGAGGTATTATTTAATTAGCATTTTACCAGAAAAAAATAATTAATTAAAAGCGTTTATTAAAAATTAGGCAAGATATTGTAAATTTTTTATAGTTAAATTAAATTAAGAGTTAGTTAGTTAAATTAAGAGAAATTATTTAGCAGTTTCTCTAAAGATAAATAAATAAAACATATTGACAATGAAAACTTCATATATGATTTCGATAGAAACTATGAATCCTTTATAACTTCTTAAGAAAATTATTATCAAAAACCGAAACCGAAAACCAGTTAATCAGTTTTTACTGTTTAAAAGATCGACCGGTTTCGAATAATTTTTATTTTCGAATAATTTGACAGGCCGGATTTTTCTGTTGGTTATCCGGTTTTTTATGAAATGTTCCTTCTTTATTTTTTTTACTAAATTAACCTATACTTCCCATTTTTTTTATATTTGCTAATTGAACCTTATTTATGACCTAATGTATTAAAAGTATCAAATTGTATAAAAATTAAATTTTGAAAACTAAAATTTTTTTCAGTAGTTTTCATACAAATTTGATCTTTCAACATTTCTCTTGTTTTACTGAATCAGGCCCATAATTATTTCAAGGTATTTTTGATTTTCATTATGAACAAAGCTTTAAGTCTAGTTTTTTTTAGTTTCTAATTTGAGATTTGTATATTTTTTTTAAAAGCTTTAAGCTAAAAAAATGTAAGAAGTCAATTTTAGTTTTATCGTTTGTCACAAGAATAAGGTGAATTTCAATAAATAGGCATATAGGTAGAATTGGATCGAAAAAAGCATTATCAGAATTCAATTCAAAAAATATCAAATTTGAGCATTATCTTTTAGCTACAGAAGAGCGATATGACTTTTTATTTTTATATTACTTATCGTTACAAATAACATGTATTATAAGCAGTGTTGCTAGATTGGCCTTTGTAAGGTTAAATCTAACCTTTTTATTTTGCTTTTGGCTTCAAAATTTTCGTCTTAGCTTGAAACTAAATTAAATAATTTTTTATTTGCCATTACCAACTTTATTTTTACATAATATAAAAATATTCGAGAATTTATATTTATATTTATATTTATATTTATATTTATATTTATATTTATATTTATATTTATATTTATATTTATATTTATATTTATATTTATATTTATATTTATATTTATATTTATATTTATATTTATATTTATATTTATATTTATATTTATATTTATATTTTTATTTATATTTATATTTAATAAAAGATTTCGACTGCGGCGTTTCATTCTCCAAATTAAAAGTGCCTTAACTCTTTTCAATATACTTTATCAACCATTTTTATGAAAAGAATTAAAAAAAATATATTATTAATAGCAAAAAATCACTCAAAAATATAGAAATGTTTAATCAAAAAGAAATTATAATTAAAAAATGATGCAAAATCACTTCAAAACATTTAGTTACTTTAATTTTTCATATGAAGTATAACGTAAATTTGTATGGAAATTTTTTGGACGATTTTTCATTAAGTCGTTTTGCTGGATGTTATTTATAAATTTACTACAAGGTTAGGTTAGGTTGGAAAGGGCGGCGCATTCACGCCTACACCCAGAGGCCAAACGGCCCATTGTGATCCCTTTATGAAAAGAAGAAAAAGAAAAAGAGAAAAGTGGAACCTATACCCAATCAATCAGTTATGATTGTTCCTAAGCCATTTTATCCCCATAACAAACCCTATGAGGTTGATAAGTCCTTTGCCATTAACCTCACCTAGTTCATGTAGTGTATGGCTTCCAAACCACTTCAACCTATTACGCTGAAGCCCTACGCAGTGACAGAGTATGTGCTCCACTGTCTCTAGCTCCTCAACATCATCGCACGTTCTATAGAAGTCTGATGTGCCAATGTCCCACTTACTCATCATATTCCCTATTGAGAAATTACCCGTAACCATACCTACTATGACTCTAAGACTACCACGACTCATACCTAGAAGATGCTTGGAATCTGCCAGTTTTAAGCTAGGCCATAATGCCCTAGAAACATTGCAGTCCGATCTGTCATTCCAGGCTCGATTCGTGTTGTCCAGAGTCCACTCCCCTATGGCCCTAAAAAAGGACCCAATTGGAATCTTAACAGATGACTCTATGAAAGACCTATCTAGCTCCGAGCCACTGCGAGCTAGCTCATCGGCTATTTCGTTGCCAAGAATGTCACAATGACCAGGAACCCAACATAGTCTTATCATATAGGAACCCATTAACCTTCTCAATTCCCTTCTGCACTCAAGTACCAATCTGGACCTAACAAAATGACTAGTCAGAGCCAATAACGCCGCCTGACTATCAACATAGATAGTAATCTCAGACCCCCGTTCAACATTCCCTTCAATCAAGCCGAGAGACTTATAAATGCCAAGAATCTCTGCTTGAAAGACACTACAACTGTCAGACAATTTGTAGGATCGTCTGATATCAGTTCCCATAAAGTATACACCCGCACAATTTCTTTAGAAAAATATCAAAAGCTAATGAGAACGAAAAAAAAAAAATAAATTTCTATATTTTTTAAAAAAAGGAACTTTTTATGGCTTTATTTTTTAGGCATTTAGCCTTTTTGACTTTTTTAAACTTAGTTTCTTGTCATTTATCTCAAAGTCTTAAAAAGTCGCCATTTAGTTACATTTTAAAAATGCGGCAAAAAAGTGGCCAGGTGAATGAAAAATGTACAATTGGCAAATAAAGTTGCCAAACGGTAACACTGATCGCTTTACACAAATAACACGCGCTAGTATAATTGTGTGTTACGCATATGCAAACGTATTTTAATGGTATGTAGTTACGGATGTAGTTACTTTTCAATAACAACAACATACCGTATGCTTTACATAGGAGTAGTTTCGTAACTAGTTATTTATAATGCAATATGGCAAAGTTTGCGTATGAATTAATTTGTAATCTAAATTATTTATTTTCTTTCTATTAAAGATTACATGATTTTTTTGACCATTTTCATACCCTAATACAAATTTTAATTATAATGTACCATTTTAAATCTTCATTTAAATTTCGTTTTGGCTCTAGAAGTTTTTTTTTTTATCAAATTTGCCAATATTTTTGTATTTTTGCGACTTATTAAAGTTGAGTTTGTAATACAAGATTTCATATTATCTTAAAGACAAGATCTTTTTTACCATAATTGACAATTTTTAACCGAAAATAATTGATTTTTGAAGATTTTTGAGATATCATATGTTATTAAATATGTTTCTTCTTTATCTTATCAAATTCTTTACAACGGTTTTACATCTTTGCAAAGGGTTTTTATATCTTCGGAAAGCTTAGATCATTCCCTATAACTCTCCTATATATTTCAATTCGATCCGTCCAATAGCTTATGAGATACAAATTTATTTCCAAAATTTTTGCGATCGGTCCCAGTTTGAAGTGTCATGAAATTTTTTGTGGTCCTTATTTATCTTGTATAAAAAATTATTAAGGATGAAGATGAATGTCAGACGAATTAAAATAACTTTGATTCTTTGGCCCATATACATGTACATCATCTAAAATACTTTAATTTAATGGCCGGATGGATGATTTTGAAAGTAAACTATTTAAACAAATCATCAAAATCAATTCAATCAATTTAAATAAAGGAGAGTTTGTAGACTAAATTTCAGGGGAATCTAAATCAATCAATTAAAAGAATTCTTAAAACTTAATGACCAGTAAATCACTTTAATAAACCCACAAACATTACTTGCGGTAATCGTTCCTTCACAGATCTGCTAAACATTTCATGATCCATAAATTGTCGAGTTATAGGTGATAACCATAAAAAAGGCGCTAGCTATATTGATATTGTCTTGAACTGTTTTAAGACTTTATAAATTTGAAAAGGAAACTAAATCAAACGGCGGCGCCCTTAGCACTCCGGAGCCGAGTGTATTCGCCATTTTCACATACACAACACGAAGGCTAAAGAAGCAAAATAATTGAAAGCGAATAATAAATAATGAATTATATAGTTTTTTTCTAGCTTTCAATAAGGTAGGTTCATATCACAAGGTTAAGCAAAAACAAAATGCGTAACAAAGAGCGTAAGAAAATATTTTTTATTTTTTTTTTTTGTATATTAGATATAACAAACACATTCGCAACAAAGAGCGTAAACAAATCAAATACACTAACATATTCAAATTTTTACATTCTCTCTTTGTGTTGCTCCAAATCGAGTTTTTACTGCCATATTCAAAGAATTTAATTTGAGGGAATTTGGTTTTGAGAAATTTCTGTTTCATATACATATGTATGCTTTTAGAAAATATAAAACAAGGTTATTTTCATCTTATTTTGTTTCCTATTTTTAAACATTTTTCCAACTTTACAAATCTGTGCAAAAATAAATATCGAAATACCTATCTATACCGGAAATAAAACCTATCTGTGTTATTTCTTATGATTTTCTACTTGAACACTTTATTTTCCTTGACTTGCTATACCTTTTTTTTTTGTTGCCCTTTTTCTCAAAATTTCTTTGTTGTTTAATTCACATACTTATCATTTAATATTTTGCCATAAATTCTAACATTCTGCCCAGGGTTCGCACAAAAATGAGGAAAATAAAACCTTTATAATTGTCATTTTCATAAGTAATTGAAGCATGAATGTGTATAAGGGCGTATAAACGATAAATTTTAAAGAGACGATAAAAACTTCATAAAATCATAAAACTTAAACATTTATCTTATCAAACATTTATCTGTATGCAAATGTCGCTAAAAAATTCCTATTAGAATATGCAAAATCTTGCGGCTGAAAATAGCTTAAAATGTAATAAGAGCTTATATCCATATATTTTTGTAAAACAATAGTAGTAATGAATGTTTATAAATGCTTTATATTAATCATGATTTAATTAAAATTCGGACCAAGTGAGCCAGTTCAAGGCAATGTCAATGAACAAAATTATTATTTCAAATTTATTTTACAAAATGTATAAATGTTTTTAACATTGTAATTTTTTTTGTTACATTTTGTTTTATGTATATTTTGTTAATGGGTTTTACCAAAAAAAAAAAAAAAAAAAATATTATGATTGTAATTATGAAAGTACAACAAAACCTATACATACCCTTTAATCTACCTTTGAATGTATTTATAGTCACCAAGGCTTCAGAGTGATGTTTATAATCACGTACTACAAGAATATGACAAAGCTTTGGAGCCTAAATCTAGTAGTATCCGTCTATTTAATACATTCGGCAGAGTAGATCGTAGAAAAGTTAGAGAAAGGGAATACTAAAATTATGTTGTAGTATAATTGAATCCAGGCAGAGAAAAATTAAATATATGTAGTGATCACAATCTAAGAGCAACATAACTGGTCAACAATTGACCGTAGGTCCCATGAAAGACCTCTACACAAATATTAAAAACGCAGGGTGTATGGTATCAAATTATCGGATCTGACTTGTAACATGGTTTTTACTTGTTCTTTTTTTTAATAAATTTGCTGAAATTATTAACAGAATCACATCAAAAGATCATCTTCTTATATTATTTAAATTAAGGACATACACCCTTTTACTTGTTCTTACTTTGATGCATTAAAACTCACAAGATATTAAATTTGTTTGCAATATGAGTAAACATGACATAAATCTTAAGTGTCCTCTTCATATTCAAAAGTTTATGTATCAGGCTAATACTGGATTGTATTCCAAAACAATTTAATGCAGAGAAAAAAGTCACAAATTTCTAAATATATTAGTAAATTATTTATTCAATTAAAAACTTTTTTTAAATTTGCACTTCTCACCAAAATGATTATACTAAAACTGTAAAAGAAAATTCCAATTAAAAACTTGATCAAATCAAACAGTTAGATGATTGAATGAATTAAAAGTTTAAGTGAGAAATTAAATTTTACTTAAATTTTATTTATATTTTATCTTTACTTGAATATATCTATTAAATTTAGGTGTAAAATGACGCAGCTGTGTTAATTGAAAAGTATACGGTAACAATTTTTTCTGTGTATGAAAAAATAAAAATTCAATAAAATCGTGTCTTTAAAGTAATTTTTTCGGTTAAGTTGAAGATTTTTGTATCAATAGATATTTGCAAAAAAAAAAAAAAAAAAAAAAAAAAATACATTTTAAAAAAGTAAGTTTACACCCCCTTATACGCGTCCTTTCTTCAATTTTTATAACTTTTATTCATTTATCTTAACGTTTTTTTTTTCAAATCAATTTTAAAATACAACTATTTTTGTCAAGCAAAAATTTATTTTGCTTTTTTTTAAATAGTCAGTTTATATTTTTATAATAAATTTAATATTTTAAACAACAATATTTTAAAACAAAAAACACGTTTGTGTTTTTTATTAAAGCAGCAGCTGAAAGGATTTTCCATTTAATTACCATTTTTGTAAAATTGTGTTGTGTTGTCTACTGCTCTTGCTTTTATTGTTTTTTTTTTGCCTGGGTGATGGTTTTAATTTAAATTCATTAATTTAAGAACAAAACAAAAAAGATAAAAAAAATTATGTGTCTGTTTTTAATTTGGGGCGAAATTTTTAGGGGTTCACATGAAAAAATTATCTGTAGCTATGTTTTTTTTTCACATATAATCCAGCACAACAATTTCCATCAGCCATTTTGTTGGCTATTTGCCCGCCAACTGGTCCCTCTTGTTTCCTCTTGTTATACACATTTAAAGTCTGACATCCGTCAGTTTTTTTTTTTTTTTTTTTTTTTTTTTGATTAGAGAATTTTGGTTTCAAATTTTGCTGTTATATTAGATGTACTGCACATACATATCTCCCAGCGAGAAAAAGTGTGTGAAAGTTTAACAATAATAATATGGGTACATGTTCAATCAACCATAACCTACTTCTCACTAAGCTGAATGTATTAGAGTTTACTAGCAACGCTTTGTGCTGGTTATGGTCGTATCTAACTTGCAGGACACAGTGTGTTCTTTTTGATCTCCAAAGAAATTTTTGTTAGATCCGGCGTCCCCCAAGGAAGTCACCTAGGCCCTTTGCAATTTTCGCTTTTCATGATTTTCCACTTGTAATGAAGCATTGTAATGCTTTAATATACGCTGATGATGTTAAGATGTTTCTCAGCTACAAATTATCTTCAGATGGGGCGTATTTGCAGCAGGATTTAAATAGCTTTTACGCATGGTGTAAATATAACCAAATGGAGCTAAACTTAAAAAAATGCAAGCACATGCGATTTTCTAGAAATTGCACTTCAATGCTACACTATTTCCTGGACGGGTATCAACTAGAGTTAGTTGGAGAATTTCTGGATCTTGGTATTCTACTTGATCCTAAATTACATTTTTGCAAGCATATAACAATGACGATAAATAAAGCTCGTGATGTGCTTGCTTGTATTAAACGATGGTCTAAAGAGTTTACAGATCCCAATGTTACGAAACAACTATACACATCTCTAGTAAGGCCAATTTTGGAGTTTGGGTCTATTGTCTGGGATCCTCAAATTAATATGCACATAAACCGATTAGAATCTGTTCAAAAGCAGTTTCTCTTATTCTGCCTGAGGAGCTCATTTGGTCGTTATTCTGGGAATCTTCCTTTGTATACTGCGAGGTTATCATTAATTAAACTACTTACCTTAAAAAGCCGAAGGACTATGATAAATGTGACATTTTTAATTAATTTGATTAATGGTGATGACTTCCTTCTTCGTAACATAAGTTTTAATATTCCACGACGTTTTACCCGACACCTAATACCTCTGCACCTTCCTGTTGTTCAAACAAATTATGCCGATGCTGATCCTTTGAGGAGAATGTGCAAAAATTTCAATAAATTTTATAGCTTAATCGATTTTTCTATTAATGTAAATGTAATGAAACGCAATGTTATCGTGTTTTTAAATACTTAATATGTCTTAACAAAAAATTTTTTCCTTTTTGCGTTAATAATGCCTTTATATAAAAACTTGTAATATATAGTAGTCTGTAAGGATTCATATCCATAGATTTAATCAAATAAAAAATAAAAAATAAAAAAAAAAATGTTTCTACAGCGAGATACTGGTTCACAGACCTACGGATATCATAAACTCAATTACCAGAAAACTTCTTTTAAGTCGAATTGAAATAAACTAAATTAAAATAATACTTACTCTTTGGAAGTCGAAAATTTTGCTGGGATATATACGTGAATATTGGTATGTCTCACTGTGTGTAACTAACATATTAAATGGCTCATTGAGCAATGTAAGCGGATATTTGGGTTGTGATAACTCAAATCATTATGTATGTATTTATGTATATATGTATGTATGTATATGATTGTGTCCATGTGTGTGTTAGGGTATTACAGGAGTATAAGGTGTGCATTTAAATAAAAAAAATCATGTTTTTTTTTGTAATAAAAGATGAATGGAATAAGTTCGGATTAAAACAAAATCAACTACTTGTATCATTTATTCTCCAAATTGTTTTGATATATTTTATATAAAAATTAATAGCTAACTAGATTATATTACATATGGCTTCTTAAAAAGAAAAAAAATAAAAGTACTTTTACGACTTTTTTTACGGTATCTCTCTACAAGAATCTAAAATTAATAATCCCAATTGAGCACTTCTAGGCCCTTCACAAATTTGCTTCAAACTTGGATCTAGTTTCTATACAGTTGCGAAAATTATGGGTAGTTTAAAAACTAATACTATGTGAGACTAAAATAATATTCCCAATTTTGGGTGTTTCTATTGCAAGGAAAAAATTTCAGATCTGGCCAGAAAATGTTGAAAACGCTGTTGCATGTCACGAGTGTGATAAATATTTTTTTATGACATTCTTTGTTACGATTATTCGAGTTTATTCAACTAAAGAAGAAAACAATCACATATCTTGTGCGATTTTGGGTCATTTGAGTCATTTGACAAATTGTTTTGTATATTTTTATTGTTTTAAGTTGGATACTATTCAGTACCATTTTCTCGATTATTAGGTATACAAAACTTGTACCTTGGAACATGATAAAAGTAGGCAACAACGTGTGTTTTTGGGGACTAATACAAAATATTGAAAATATTTGTATTTTTTATTATTGAGGAGCTTTGATCTTTTTTTGGCTCAGAGTTCTTCTCAGTTTTGTTATTTAAATTTTTTTAGCTTTGATTGATTAAAGCTTGGCCATAGCTTTATCATGAAGGAGTGAACACATGGTTTCATTACGCTGCCGAACATGTTTGGCATAAGTCGTAGGAGTTTCTCTACTTTTAGGGCTTGAAATTTAATCTTATGAGTTCTTCTTTTTCTGAACCTAATTTCATCTCATTCTTTATGTCCTCATTGTTTGTTACCCTGAAATATAATATTTTTTCCAAATATACATTTTCTAGTAAGTTCAACAAAAAGTAAAAAAAAAATGTTATATTAGGCTCTGCCGAATCTTTTACACCCTGTACCACCTTACCAACAAATAATAAAATTTACGCCTTAAAGTATGCTTTGGTGAACAAATAACATGTAATGTGTTATAATAATATAATAAAATAGAATAATAATATAATATTATCAAATCATAATCTGATAGAATGGGATAATAAGTAGCAACTTTTTTATATAACCTTAAAATCGGGCACAATATGACAAAATGGAATCATAATAATTATTACTTATAATCATTTCTATTTTTCGCTATAATCATATATTCCAATCATAATATGTGGCTCTTAGATTATGGTCACAACAATTTTTTTTTGCATCCAGATTTTCGTAACAACTATTAAAATTTATGTATCTTTCAGTTGATTCAAAAACAAGTGACGAGAAATATTTTTTATCTCATAAAATAACTATACGTAAGTAATATTTATTTTTATTATCTCCGAACCATATTATGTAGTAAGTTAATTTTAGAAATGTTCACCCTTATAGATAGCTGCAAGAGAAGTTTTTCATTTTATGCTCTCTTCAAACGATAAACATATTCCGCGATCGTTTCATTAACTATTTTTTGCGCTTTGAATTATCATAATGGACCCACTTTTTATTGCTCGTATCAATTCGATGCAAAAACGATTTAGTTTTATGGCACATTTCAGATATGCCTTACAACGTCTCTTGGCTTCTGCTCCCGTGGCATCTAATTTCATTGTTTTTGGATGAATCGAGTGCTTTTGCACGCCTGGAAATTATTGCTTGATTTACACGCAGCAATTCTGCAAGCACTTCTTGCAGACTTGGAGACTTTGAGCCAATATCCTTCATTTTCAATCATTTTTGACTGGAAGGCTCTTTATCATACACATCGAAAACACCACTTTTATATATAAAAACCATATCTAAGACAGCAAAAGTAGTTTTCAATTGGAACTAATGCTAAATTTTAATAACGATGGGATTGCTTTTTTAGATCGATTTGGTAATTAATATAACGCGAAAGAAGCGTCAAAGGATCAGCATTTTCTTATTAATTTGCTTTTTTATTTATATTTATGTTAAAACGCACTCTCATTTCTGTATTAGTTTTACTAACGTCGTAAAATACCTACATTAAACTTCATACACACGTATTCTTTCATGAATCCTATAGCGAATACACACAAACATTATTAGATTATTATTTTTTTTTGCAATTTTTATTAAAAATTTTATTGATTCAACAATAAATGTTGTTTGAATATCTAAAACTAAGTATTATTTTTATTGTTTCACTTCACTTTTCAAATATTAAAATTTATAAATAGTAAAAATATTTTAATAAAAAAAAAATTAATTTTTTTTCAATAAAACTTTTACAAGTTTGGATATTTAATTTTACTAATTCAGTAATAGGTCCGATTTCTGAAAAAAACATAATTGATTTCATAAATTTAGTATTAGAATATGAAATTTTGTTTTTTCTGTGTATATTTTTTTCCAAACTATAAAAATGTAAACTCAAAACAGCAAGTGTTGCTTCCTTAAAAAAACGAGAAAGAAAGATATAGTCGGTAGAAAACGACTATATGATACCCTACACTATTGTGTACGAGCATAAAAATTCGGGAAGGAGACTTATACAACATCTGAGGCAAATTTTAATAAATATAAATTAAAATATACAAATGCAGAATAATGCGTGGGCACTAACATCTAGATGATTTTATTTAATTTAGGGCAATTCCTGAAAGTGGGTTTATATGGGAGCTATGGTAAATTATGTACCGATTCTCATAAAATTTAGCAATGTTGATTCTACTGACATAAACATAATTGTGTCAAATATTAACTTCATACTAACATTCGTATGGGATTTATACACTTTAAAGTGATTTTCGGAAGAGGGATTTATATGGGAGCTATGGTAATTATCGATCTTCATAAAATTTAACACAAAGATTGATACTTATACAAAGCTTCCTTACAACGAAAGTCACATATGCCAAATTTCATTGAATTACTTTGTGCAAAAGGTTTAGATGGACAGCCAGCCGTCCAGCCAGCCAGACGGACATCGTTGGATCGACTCAGAAAGTGATTCTGAGTCGATTGGTATACTTTAAGGTGGGTGTTAGATAATTTTTTCTGTGCGTTACAAACATCGGAATAAAAGCATAATACTCCAACCACCTACGGTGGTGTAGGTTATAAAAAAAAAAAAAAAAAACATTGATAGATTCTGATGACTACTAAATTTATATACATAAGTTTGTATGATACACTGAGTCATTGAAATGCTTCTATTTCCGACTGAAAAACATACAAAAATATAATAACTACTGCTTGCTTATAAAAAAACAACAACACTGAAGTTAATTGCATTGCTTTTTATATACGTTTGTGTGTGAATATTTTTAATAATTTTTTAAGATTTTTGCCTATAACTCGGTTGTTTATGGACCGTTATGGATAATTCAAAAAACCGAAATTGACTTCTCTATTAATAAGAATTGAGAAAGTATATTCTTTTCGGGGTCTTAGATGAATATGAATATTATAGAAGGTACCAACGGAATGACAAAGTTATATATATGCACTTTACACCTGTGGGGAAAAGTATAATAAAATTCAAAATTCATTTTGTACTTTTTTGACTGCTATCTGCACTCGATCTGCTTTTAAATTTGACAAGTTTCTGCAAGGTATTGTAATCAAAAAATATTTAAAACTAATCGCAATTTAAACCAGGGCAACCAAAAATATGCAAAATCATATTTTTTCCTGAACTTAAAATGAACTGTCAGTCATTTATCCATTTCAGACAATTTCAAGAATGTTTTCAATGATTTGTTGCAGCATAATTTTGCATATTTTAGACTTAGCAGCATATTTTGTCATATTTTCATTGAATATCATTATTTTTGAGCATATTTTGGTATTTAAAATTTTATAAATACATAAACAAATATTTTTGCATATTTTATACCTAAGGGCATAATTTTGCATATATTACACTAAAGAACATAATTTTGCATATTTTACACTTAAGAGAACCATTTTGCATATTTTTCACCCAGTAGAAATTTTTACATAATTTATATTTAGTGACATTTTTTTTATTATCACACACGTTTCTCAAATCAGAATGCCTAATAATTTTCATCTTATAAATTGATAGATATTCTTTAATTTCCTGTTGCAATGTATAAGCTTTGGATATTTTTAAGTACAAGAAGATATTGTTTAGCAATTGCTAATAAAAATCAATTTATTTTGGGCATAAATAATAGATAATTTAAAATTTTGCTGGAAAAATAATATTTTTAGAACATATTTTTTTTTTTTTAATTTTAAGTGCATATTTCCAGATTTTAAGTACATTTTTTATTCGCACAAAACAATTTTTTGGATCATAATTTTGTTTACCCTGGTTATTACGAAAATTTTGTGTTACGTTTTACCATTAGTGGAGAGAGAAATCGGTATTAATAAATCCTAAAATTACGACTTAAAATATTATATTTGAAGTCCATTTCAAGTTCCTTTCTAATTCAGTTCCATTTCAGTTCTAGCTTAGTTTTAGTTTAGTTCTAGTTCAGTTCTAGTTCAGTTCAAGTTCAGTTTTAGTTTAGTTCTAATTCAGTTTTCGTTCAGTTCTAGCTCAGTTATAGTTCACTTCTATTTGAGTTCTAGTTTAGTTCTATTTCAGTTTTTGTTCAGTTCTAGTTCAGTTATAGTTCAGTTATAGTTCAGTTATTATTTAGTTCCAATTCAGTTCTAGTCTAGTTCTAGTTCAGTTCTAATTCAGTTCTAGTTTAGTTCTAGTTCAATTCTAGTTAAGCTCTGGTTCATTTATATATCAGTTCAAGCTCAATTCTAGTTCAGTTCCATTTAAGTTCTACTTCATTTCTATTTCTGTTCTAGTTCTAGTTTAGTTCTAGTTAAGTTCTAATTCAGTACTAGTTCAGTTCTAGTTCACTTCTTGCTCAGTTCTGGTTGAGTTGAGTTCTATTTGATTAAACATTTTTTCTACTTTTTTTCCAATTCAGTTGTAGTTAAGTTCAGTTATAGTTCAATTCTAGTTCATTTATAGTTCAATTTTTGATCAGTTATACCACAGTTCCACATCAGTTTTTCTACAGTTCTATTTCACACCCAGTTTAGTTCTCGGATTGAACCTTATTCAGTTTACTACATTTGTTCCATAGCTAAAACAATTCTTTAAAATGATTTCTATATTCCTTAATATTTGTCACGCTGTTTATATATTAGTACTACTTAAATTTTCCACTCATATTTGCAACTACGCCCAAGGATAAATACCGAGAATTAGAAAACAAAATGAAAAAAAAACAAAATGTCGAAAATAGTAAAAAGGAAAATAAATTTGTTGGCTAACCTTTGAAGAGCATTTAAACATAAATACACAGAAACTGACTTGACACTTTGTATTTACTGGGAGTACAATTATTATTACCATGTTCTTACACAGTGATGACTAATTTGTGGTGGTCAAACGTATAGTGGAAACTGAAATTGTAATCAATATAATTTTGTAAGAGGGCATTGTACTGATAAGTCTTTAGACTAAAATTAAAACAAATGTTTCCACTCACATCGATGATATTATGTTAAATATTTAAAATAATATTAGAACATAATTTTTATTCAGTAGCTTTGCTAAAAAAAAAATAGAGTTTATTAGATCCTTATGCTGCAGTATTCTTGTTGAGTCTTTTAATGTTTAAATTACAAAAATAAATCAAGAAACAGTGAAGAAAAAAAAAATTAAATAATGTATACTAAAAGTTCACTGACTTTTTACCCTTAGAAATGGACTATAAATTAATAATTAATACAACTTAATGAAGCAGCTTAGACATATAAATGTGTGCGTTTTGAGTTGAATAAGTGTTAATTTGTGGATGATGGCGATTTGGTGTGCTGGTGTTTGCAAATGTGTCTTGTATGTTGAAAGTGTTGGCTAATATTTACTTCTGCTGTAGTTACTTGTTGGTGAAGTAAAGTTTAGTGCTAATGGCACACATCTGACACTTGCTATTAACTTTTTAAGAAGAGTAATTTTTCTTTTAATTTTTGCTATCTTATTTAATAAACCTTAAGTTTGGATGATTTAGTTTACTTTAGGAAAAAATTTTGCTTTTTTCATTTTCGGGGAATTATAATTAATGCTGAAAAATATTAAGGTAAAATGAGATAAATATAAGTCACAAAGGTCAATGAAAATAAATTAGCAACTAATATTACTAAAGATTAAGTGATAATACAGATGAGAAAAATATCATCAGCAGTTGTGTCTAATAGGATGGCTTTTATTTCAATTTTGTTCTTGTTTGTTTACTGTCTGTACCCTTTGTAGTTTTTTTACTATGTTTATGGTAATGAGTTTGTTATTTCGTTTGTTATTCATAGTTGTAAATTTTAGTTTTCTTTTTTATTATATAAATAATCGGTTTGTCAATTAATTCTCATCAGTTTAGACTAAAGTGCTTTAATAGCATTTTTCCAAGCGGTTGAATTTTATAAAAATTTCTCACAAAAGTACTGTCAACCAAAAAATATGCTAAAAAAGTGGGCATAAAAATATGCCCTTAAAATGAAAAAAAAATATGGTTTTGAAATATTATTTTGTCTAGCTAAAGTTAAAATTATCTACTATTCATGCTAAAAATAATTTTTCTTTTGCATTTAAAAACATTCAAATCTAAAATATTGTATCATGAAAATTTCATTACAAAATTTCTATCAATTTATGGAATAAAAAGTATTAGGCAATCATATTTGAAATACGTATGTGACAATAAAAGGAAAATTTTCACTAATAACAAATTATGTAAGAAAATTCTGTGTAGATATGCAAATATTTTTCATAGGTGTAAAATATGCAAAATTTTGTATTTCATTCAGAGAGCGTATTTACGCGGATTAATTTATTTTTATTTTATGTTTTTGGTTTCAAAAAATTTTAATTTAATATTTTAAGCATTATTGTGCTATCAAATTGTAACGGCTTTAAAACTTTTAACTTCGATTAGGGAGAGGATTTCCTGGCATTGGCAGACTTATACTGCAGTACAAAAATAAAAGATTAGAACTGAAGTAAATTTGTTCGTATTTACTGGCAGACATATTCTATGGTATGGAAAAAATACTTGGAACATTGGAGAGTATCTATAGCGCCAATCGTGTATTTCAAAGTTGCTACTTTAAAAAAAAAAAAAAAAAATAACTTTTATATAAAATTTTTGCGAATTAATATATAAATATACTCTAATTTGTCCCGAAGCTATATTTCTTTATTTAAAGGAATTCGTAATATATATAAATAAATATATATATATATATATATATATATATATATATATATATATATATATATATATATATATATATATATAAGTATATATATATGTATATATATATATATATATATTTATATAATATATATTTATATATGTATATACATATATATATTTTGTCATTCTAATTTGACAAAATGTGACACTGTAGTATGTTCTTTCATTATCTTTCTTAGTTTGTTCAGAATTTCCAAAAATCCCTCATAATAATTCTTTAAAAATACTCCAAATCTTTCATGGTGAAATATGAGGACAGATTACGAATGTTGAGTCAATATCCTTTTGAACGATGTATGTCCTATCCCATAATCTTTCTGAGTTTTTCCTCAATTTTTAAAAAACCCAAATTTCCAAATTTCATTGAAATATTTTCAAAATTGCTATACAGAAAAAAATGATTACGTTATATTTGTCAAATTAATTAATATATTTAAGCAAAAATAAAATAAAGGAACACAGAAAAACTTATGGCTAAAAGTTTTCTAAATAAATCATTATTTGGATTTGAATTAAATTTATCAATAAAAGATATTTCCTTTTAATATTCTATTTTATTGCTTGTAAATATATTCAAACTCAATATAAAGGACAAAAACAATTTTCTGTACTTTGACAAGTTCAGTAAGAATAAGAATAACAAAATTATTAAAATTCTGAAAATTAGAATTCATTTATGTAGATAAATCCAATATTTGCAGAAGTCTAGAGGTAAATTATATTTATTTAAGTAAAGATTTCTATTAATATATTAAATGTGGATCTGACAACAAGTAAAAATTTATCATATAATGAACGTAAGTAGTGTTGTTTTATCATACTGTACACCAACATGATCTTCTCGGATTTACTTCCCTTTCCCTTTTACTTTTTATTTTTAAATACATATTAGCTTATAACATTTATTCTCACACGTGAAAAAGTCGTTATAAGGGTACATACCCAGTATGTCTCCAGGATGTCAAATTTCCTCTCAAAAGGACTTCATTGTTTGGAATTCACAATTATTAAGAATATTATAAAATATTTACGAATATTATATCAACTTAATATGGATATCAAATGAAAGCTACGAATCTCTGCAATGTAACCAACGTTTATTTACTTTATAACTTTTCTCGCCACAACTCCCCGAACAATTATCTTGTAGTTCGAAATCACTAGAACTTTGATGATGAAATTATCTTTGTCGGTGTTTGGACTTTTTTTTTATAAAATATGGTCATAGATATAGGTCCAAGTAATAATTGATAACATATTAAAGATCTTTATAAGAACTTTAATTATTGGTACTGAAATCAGGTCCTGAAGCACATAACGAAATATTGTACCTAATTTTAATGTATTTTACTTTCCCAAATATGATTCTCGAAGTCTTAAATACATTTTGTTACAAAATTTTAGCTTCTATGTTTTTTATTTAAATAAAATTAAGAATTTTTTTTCAAATTTTCGCAACTAATTCCAAATGAAAGATTTTTGAGATATATTGCGACGACTACGTGTAGGCTACATAGGGCATGAAAGGGATAGAGGAAATTTTTATATTAGTTTTTCCATAACATCTCCAAATTAGGAACTTTTTGAGACATATTTCAATATAAATATCTAAATAATTCTTTCTAGCTGTTTGGCTAGAGATCCATTAATTATGTAATTATTTTTGTACACCTAACACGATTTAATTGTTTTGCCAAAAAATGTTCTTCAGAGCTTATAATTGTTTATAGCCTACAACAACAACGGTTCCCAAATGGGGTATCCGCAAAGAATTTTATTTAGTTGGTGGTGATAGAATCACTCGCCAGGAATCAGAATGCTTGATAAAAGCTAGAAAATGTCTAATTGTTTTTAGGACTGAATACAGAAGACGAATGAATGTCTCTTATTTTTTAAACTCTTTGTAGCTTCTAAAGTGACTTTGAAAGGGAGGATAATTTTGTTAGTATGTTTATTCACCGAAAAAATTTATGAAAGGGTCCTTGAAGTACAATTTTGTGGGAACTACTGCCCTACATCATTATACATGGTTGGGGTATTGTGTCTAAAAGAATACCACAACTATGTATAAATATATCTACTTGGAATAGGGTTTAAACGCTTTAATTATAAATTACATTAAACTCATTCTATAGTGACCATACCTCCATACCCAAAATTTACTTATTCGCACTTATAGGTAAACGCTTGGTAGATGCGGTATTCATAGCTAAAAGCAGTCATATTATCATTTAAGACATGCCTGACATGTTTATAGTAAGCAATATTTAGTAAGAACTAATTAAATTTTATTTGAACATTAGTGTAACGTGAAAGACGGTTAGAAGAAATAAAGTTTTTTTTAACATTTAATTAACTCTTAAAATATAATATTATTATTTCATGTTCAATATAACGTTTACGATTTTGAATGTTTGATTTTACTAATTCAGTAATAGGTCCGATTTCAGTCAAAAATATAATTGTTTTTATAAATATAGTAATAGAATATGAAATTTTATGTTTTCTGTGAAATAGTAAAAATAAAATTCAAGTAAGATTCTTTTTCTGATTTAAGTCATTCCAAGCCGATTTGGTATACATTAGAGCAATATTTTTATAATATTTACTATAGGGTATAAAAAACTCCTTACTGCTGACTATAACCTTCTAAATTGCTTTAATTAAAAACAAAGAAAAAGAAAATATGACAACACCGTTACCACTCCCCTTAACGACTATAATAATTTCATTTTCGTTGTTCACATTTGTCTCCTGTGCTGTTCATTTCAATGAAGGAATACATTCATTCATTCTTTTATTCAATTCTTTTTTATTTTTTCATTTACGTTTACAAGTGTTGATTTGCTTAAAACAAAGTTCACGTACCTTTTGCCATTTTTATTTATACTATATTTTGCTCGTTTTGTTTACTTTCTTCATTTTCCTTTTAGTTTCATATATCAATCTGTGTGTGTGTGTTTCATATATATTTTTTTAATATTCTGTTCTTTTCCTTAAATGACTTCCATACAAAAATCATGTTTTTCCCTTTTATTTTTCTTATAGAAAGAACCATCTAATACTTATATTCAAACTTGGCAAAAAAGCACCAATACATTAAAGTATATACACACTATGTTATAAATGATAGAATGATAGAAGTTAGGAAAAAGTATAAAGCAAAAACAAAAACGATATGATAATGAATAGATGAGGTTGACAGCTGTGAAAGTGCAATAGACAATACAGACATACAAATACATATAAATAGCAGCACAAATATTGTGTATGAATATAACGAATATAAAATACTCTAGAAATGGAGTGTAATAACATGACGATAATGTGGTTACTAATAACAAAAAATTAGTTGGCATGAACAGATGAGCAACGACCTTTCTGGAATCATTTTTACATAAGTCACTGGTGATTGTTTCTTTTACAAATAACTTGCTGTAATATTTTGGAAACAATTGTTCTATTATACTTCTAATTTTTCTAATTATATTTTCTTCAGTATTTTTTGTAAAAAATTATTAAATACAATTCATTTGTGATAATCAGGCCAAATCTAGCCCTTTTATTTTGCTTTTAACCTCAAAATTTTCGTTTTAGCTTATAGCTTTTTTCTAACCTTTTTCGGTTTTCAAAATTGCTATAAAAATGCTAAATTTTTTTTTACTTCAACAACGAAGAAAATGGTTTGTTATTCGAAATTACTAATTTTATCTTTATAGAATCTATTTAAAGTTTCTTGCGTAATTATAATCATCATTTTTTTGTAATTAACAAAGATTTTCGCCTGAGGCGCTTCAATTCTATAAATGAAACATAACTAAACTAATTTCAGGCATTTACTAAATCTTCTTCACGCTTGTAAAAACTAAAAAATATTAAAGCGAAAAATCACACAAAAACTTGGAAATGCTTAATCAAAAGCGAATTGTAAAAATCATTTCAATATGTGTTTTATTTATAATTGTATTACAATAACTATAGAAGATATCTGGCTTTATTTTTTAGTGCATTTAGCCTTTTCTGATCTTTTTAAAGATCAATTTAGATTTTTTTGTATACAGATCCGGGCAACACTGGTGATAATCTTATTTCTCTTCTTAATATTCTTTTCATTCAGTTTATTTTCTTACTAAGACCAGTTATATTAATCACATGACAAAATGATTAAATAATGAAAATAAGAAATCCATATTTTGACTTATTTGTCTAAAAAATAATTAAAAAATCAATGACTCTGTATTCAATATATCTTTCTTAACCTGTAGGGTATTAAATAATATACACCAAACCTACCATTTAACTAGAAGAATATATTCCAGAATTCTATGCATCAATGTGTATAATGACTCACATACATAGAAACTTAACACAAGAATAAAAAAAATCCATAAATAAATAAAAATATTTTTCCAAATATACATATACTTCTGCAAAATTAAAAAGATGTTGGTAAACAGGGACGTAGTCTATAAAAGGGCCAAAGGTGATAAGATCAAATTGTGATTAAAAAAAAGTGTTTTAATATTTTGTACTATAGCCATTTAAATTATATATTATAAATTATCTATATGTATATGATTTTCTAAGACTGTTCTACAAATCTTAACGGAGACAGATTTTAAAATTTCTTTTAGGAAGCAGAGATATCTATATATACCCAGCTAAAACTTTTTGATTGTCGGTAATATCAACTGCTTATTAAAGTAGTTTCGTAGTAATGAGGCATCATTATTATTTGCCTATTCTATATTATATAAATAAGTACTCAATAGTATAATAGCGCAGTAATACTGCAATCACGTGGATTAGTTGACTAGAGTGCTTTTAACAACCAGAAGATTGTTGGTTCAAACTCATTCTGATGCTGTTTTTTTTTTTTTTTACAAATTGTATAAAAAGATACTTTTACTAAAAAAAAGTTTTAGTCACTTAGAAATGAGAGAGAAAAGCGAGATGGTATACTGAGTAAGAGATTAGTCATTAAAAACGAATGTTGAATTTGTGCCCAAGTTCAAATCTCACTGACGGCAAATTTGATTTTTTTACTTTCGTTTAGGTACATATTTTTGAGTAGCCCTAGGGTCGAGGATAACTTGAACAAAAATAACTAGTTATTCAGGCAAAAAATAAGTAGTTACCAGGAAAGCAAAGTTTTTGTTGTGCAAACCCAATGAAAATTTTTTGAAGTAGTACAAAGGGGTCTAGTATTTTATTGATTTCTTTAGAGTTTATCTATTCAAATGCATTCTTAATTTCATTCCTAAACCTAATAAATTTATTATTTATGAACTTATAAAAAACAATGTTTAATTCATGCATTCAACTCTAGTTTTTAAATTTTAACTTTAAGTCGATTATACTTGTAAATTATTTAAGAATATGGATTTTTTAATTAAAATTTTTTAATTAAATTAAAAATAAACTTTAAAAATCAGTACTATTTATTTGTTTATAAAATCTTCAGTTCAGGTTATGTCCGAAATATTCTTTTGCTATTTAAACAGTGTTGCCGTTTTGGTTATTTTTAACCAATATTTCCTATTTAGTAGAGATGATGACTTTTTTCCATTTTGGTTATTTTTTTTTTTTGTTAAATCAAAATTATTTTTTTTTTTACTAGTTTTAAAATGCTATTTACTTTGTTAAACTTGCTAATAATAAAAAGGGAGTGTGCTAAAAATACATCACAAATTTAAAAACTAAAGTTTCCTATAACTTCTCATGATAATTTTAATTGACAAATAAAGAAAACAAATTTATTCAACAGAAACTATAAAAATTTTATAATATTTAACCAAAAAGTGAAATAGATTTTGAGATTTTTATGAGAAAGTTCTAACGATATAACAAGCAACCTAAATTCTTATAATTACAAAATAAATTACTATTAAATAAGAAATGTACATTCGGTGAAGAACGACTATATGATGTCCCACACTATTGTGTATGTGCCTTACAGTAATATATATTTGAGAGAGAGCATTATATGACTGCTATCTTATTTCAGCCAAATTTATTTAATATACTAACATTTATGTGGAATTTACGTATTTTTAACTGATTATCGAAAGAGGACCCTATATAGAAGCTACATTTAATTTTAAAACGATCCTTTTGAAACTGAATGCCAAATTTTGTGTAGGTACTGTGGGACTCAGAAATAATTTTAATTTTTGTACTTTGATAATTTTAATAAAAAATATGTTGCAACTTTTGATTTTCTTTTTAAATAATTTTTCAATAAAAATTTCATATGATTGTTTTACTTAATTTTGTAAACAGCTCCACAGTACATAAAAATTTTTTCGTAGAATATTTTAGGATTTAAAACGTTTTATTTATGCAGATTTCTGTAGAAATATGCTCATATATATTTAAGATATTTGAGCTTCAAAATATTACTCCAAAAGAACATTTATTTTGGGACTAGATAAATTAATGAACCAACTTCGATCAGCTAAGGAGATTCTGAGTCGATTGGTATATTTTAGGGAGCTCACCAATTTCGTGCTGTAGGGAATAAAACAAGGTACATTGTTTAGTTATTAAAACTGTGTAAGACAACATAATAAAATAATAAAAATTTAAAAGGGGCACCACATTATTTATTTATAAATAAAAGTATTTTATCAATCTCTATGTATTTTCAATTGAACCACAATTTTGTACACAATTTTTAAATTAGCTTATTAAAATTTAATATATGTGAGTTCCTTGCTGCATGAACAATTGATTTTGAATCTTTTTATATTTTATACTTTAAATCTTTGGCTTTTGAAATTCATATTACTAAGTAATGAGATAAAAATAACTCTTATTTGCATTCTTTTTCCATGAATACATAATTGTAAAAGTCTAACTTATTTTCTATTACTGCTCGACTCATCTATTTTGCAATTCTAAATTTATTACAATCTAGTTTTCTTTCGATATCATATTGTAAGAACGTGAGAATAATTAAATTTTTATTGTTAAACTTTATATCCCGACCCCCTACAAAATTGGATCAGAGGCCTCATTTTGATAAAAATTATTCTAAGCAGTTAAATTTTAAATACCTTTTTTTCCTAAACACCAACTAAAGTTTATGATTACTATGCAAAGTATTTAAAACCTGAATACATATACACTGCCTGCCACTTGAATAAGGAATCATATTTTTTTAACTTTAATTAAGTATATTTCCTAAACTGAAGTTCAGAAAAAAATATTTTTTTGCTCAACCAAATTTCAAAGTGTTGGCTTTAGTTTCCTGAAGAAATAAAAAATATACATATTTTGGTATACTAAAATTAGGAATTTATTTAAAGACATGTATTTCTGTGGTACTTTTTCGTGTGTCACTTGAATAAACGTAACTATCGACACACCGGAAAGTTGAAATGCATCGTTTTTACTACCGAATTCTGATTTACTTAGTAACACCGTTCGGGAAGAATTGTGCCACTAAGCGATAGTTCCTTTTGAGTAACCCTTTAGTCAGTATTGAATGCCACGTAAAACGTGTCTTAATGGCACATTTCTTCTCGAACGGTGTTACTAAGTAGATCAGAATTCGTAACGCTTTAATGAATTTTGTACGTCAATATTAAGATCTACTATAACGTAGTAAAAAGTGTCTAATAAAAAATCCTAATTCGAATCTTCCAATCCCCACTAAAGCTCTACTGAAAAGATGCTATCTCTAACTATATCAGAATTCGATAGTAAAAGCGAAACATATCAACTTCATGGTGTGCCGACGTATTTACACTTTCGATAGAAAATATTTGCAGAATTTTTGAAGCTATTTTGCATAACATTTTTAAAATAATAATGTTAGTAATACTTACATTTTAAAATGAAGGATTAGGAATGAACAAAATTATCAAAAGTAAAAATATTAAAATTTTTTAAATCACCAAATTAACTCTTTCTGATATTTATTATGTAAAGTAATGAAATTAATTGCACTACAATATTTTCGGTTTAAATTAACATTAAAAAAATTTAATTAGAAAAGAATACTAAGAAATATTTTAAGTACAAAATTAGAAATGAATATTTGTTTCTTTCAAATTTAATAAAGAAGGTATATGTAATAAAATAAGAATAATTATTGAATCTAACTTATTTTTTAAATAACAAAAATAACTCTTCCTTGCATTTATGACAGAAAACAATGAAATTAATTGCACAAAAAGATCTTGAATTCGAAGAACATTTAACATTTATTAGAATATTTGCAAAATTTTCTGCAATTATTACTACGTTCGGCAAGAATGTATGATTTTTAGAAAGGTTATGATGTTCGCATTATAAAAAGTGTAATTCAATATTTCCAAAATGTTTTTCAGTAATATAATGTACGATTTCTACATATTACAAGACTTCATTATTATTTATTTTAATTTTGTATTGAATTTTCTATGTAATTAAAATAAATAAAATTTTTTTAGTTAATATTTTTCTAAAATCGCCAGTTTTGCTACAGAAAAACAATTAAAGAACAAATGTATTACACTTTTTACAAGGCGAACACCATGTACTTTCTTAAAATCACACTTTCTCACTGAACAAATAGTTGACTACTAAGAAGTTTGGAAATATTTGAAACAATATTTATAACAATTTTCTCTAATTTCTCTTTCAAATGTTTCCATTTTTATAAAGGGGATTCCCTTTATTAAATTAACATGTCATGGTCTTTTAACCATTTCCATACTCTATTACAAATTTTAATGATAATGTACCATTTTAAATCATTATTTAAATCTCATCTTGGCTCTGAAAGTTTTATCAATCATTTTTGTCAATATTTAAGATTTTTGAAACTTAGAAATAAATACCGCTACTTAATCAAAAATTACCACAATCTACTCTATACATTTTAAGCATTACAACAACAAAACAATTTCTTCAAAATATTTAATAACAAGAACAATGTTTGATTTCTTTTCAAAATTTAAAAAAAAAATTATTTAAAATGTTGAAAATTATAAATTCCTTTACAATTTTTAAATGTAAAAACTCAGCTCTCCTAAAATATTTTTCGGCTACTCTTATGCGATGCATTCTCAAAATTTTGATTGATGTATATACAAATTTTAACCTTCCACAGACTAGACTTGTAAAATCTAATTTTTAATATATTCTTATTTTTTGTTCTATAGAAAATTATTCTGAAAATTAGCTACTTTTGCTTTAATTTTTTAGTTAATCACTTCAAAATTTATATTTTTACTAAGCAAAATTATATTTTTCCTGCTTGTTCTTTTCCCTATTATGAAATGTAAACAATCGCCAAAATTATGATTTTATGATAAAATTTCGAACCTAATGTGTCTTGTTTTTTTAAAGTTTTTCACGTTCTACTATTAATCATCTTAGAGTGACAAATTCGATAGATTATGTGGATTGATAAAAGACAATCTTCCAAATGCTAGCAAATGTGTTGAAAAGTAGTGTTTTCGTTTTTGGATAACTGTAACTGTTATCCAAACAACTTCTAATAGTGATTAAAGAAGTTACGTTTAGAAGATTTAATTTGTATACTAATATATTTTATTGTTGGAAAATTGAGAGAAATCTTCTATTGCACTTCTAAGAGTGTCAAAGAAGTGAGCTATTTCGAATAAGACTTCACTAAATGATTGCAGGGTCATGACTTCTAAAAAACTGAACTGATTTTAATAGAATATGTATATTCACACATACACACACAACTGTGAGAAATAATCTTTGTAATGGTACAGTTTTTTTTAAAATCGGATGTATATTGTGAGCGTAAAAGGCATTACAAAGTATGTGTTTATATATTATATAAATTATAAATTATAGAATTATGGAATATAAAATATAAATCAAAAAGCTGGGTTTGGCTCTTTAAAAATGTGAATAAAGTCTACATTTGTTGATCAGTTTTAGTGAAAGTACAAACATACATATAAGATATAATATAAAGATAAATGTTTACAAACATATTCATAAACTTTTTTTATATTACTCTTTATTATTAAACTGTTAAAATATTTCAGTTTCTTTCATAGATTATTCTTAATAAATGAAATTTTTTTTCTCATTTCCCTCTAAACATGGGTCTCCATTTGAAATACTTAATAATTCATTTGCAAAGGAATTACATTTAATATATTTATATTCTAACAAGAACTCCGTTTATACTTTATAACTTTTTCCATTTTTTTTTTTTTTTTTTTTTGTTGTTAGAAATATTTCTTCATCATTAACTCAAAAATCTCGTATTTGATTTATGTTGTTCTTGAAACAAATGAGCGATATGTGTTTGCTGAAAGTGTGAGTGTGCTTTGTGTGTAAGTGTTGTCAAGCATGCTGACCCTGGTTTATTTCTATAAACCACCAGTTTGCTTCTTTTTTTTCCTAAATAAAATTAATAGTTTCTCTATTTCATCATTCTGATAACGAGTGCTTTAATATTAATATAGATTTTTTTTTTTGCATTTTATAAGCATTAAGTATCATTATTTTCTTTAAGAATTTAAAAATTGATGCCAATTGGAGATTGAAATAAATTTTTACTTTGTTAATGTTTTATTAATGATAAAAGTTTCCCATTTTATTTATTATTCCTTTCTTTCTTAAATATTTGAAAACAAAGGAAAAATAAAATAGTAATTTCCTTTGCGGTAATTGTTTGTAATATAAAAGGACAATAAAGCTTTTAAATCTTAATGCTATGCGAGGGTTATAGCGATATGTGTTAGTTAAACGGGAATTGTATGAATTTAAAATAAACTATTTTTTATTTTTATTCAAGAGAATCATGCTATAGATACTGAATATATTGCCAAAATAACATCTTTTTTCATAATATCGACTTTTTGTAGCCCATATTACAAAAAGCGGAAAAAGTTTTCCAAACGAAAAAAGCGAAACCAAAGCAAAACGGATAAAATACCAAAATGAAAAAGAAGTTGGCAAAAAACAAATCGCTAAAAGATACTAATATTGACAAATTAAAAAGTCGATAAAACAAAAAGTCTCCAAAATGAAGAAAAATCCAAAATTAAGAAAAATATTACTAAAATGAAAAAGTCATCAAAATGAAAGAAATCTCTAATTGGAAGAAATTATTATTAAAAGTGAAAAAATCGCGAAAACGAAAATAATCACAAAAAAAAAAAAAATTAAACAAAAACAAAAAATATCGCTAACGCCAGAAATAATCTTTAAAAAAATCGATAAAAATAAAAATCGTATCGTATAACAGTTTTGCGAAATTGACAAAAAAAGAAGATGACAAACTGACAAAACTGCAAGACAGAAGATATTGCCAAAATGAAGAAAAGTTCTTCAAAATGAAAAAAAAAATCCAAAATAAAAGAAATTTTTTACAAAATTAAAAAGTTGCCAAAATCGCCGGATTGAAAAAAAGTAAAATTGTCAAGGTGGAATCGCCAAATTCGAAAATAATGCGACCAAATAAAACAAAAATCGAAAAAAATCAAAAAGCCGCCAAAATGGAAAAAGCCGAAGATGAAATAATTTCGCCAAAATAAAACAAGTGAGAAAGATATAGTTGGATAAGCTCGACCATATGAAACCCCACACCATTGTGTATGTACATCAATATACGTGGAGGCGTTTTACATAAGACATGTGGACAATTGTGGACTGATACATTTACTAAATGTAAAATAAAATATATGAATACCGAATATTACGTTAATAATAACATTTATATGAATTTATGCAATTTAGGGTGATTCCCAAAAGTGGGCTTATATGGCAGCTATGGCAAATTATGGAGCGATCGTTATAAAATTTGTCACTGTGATTTCTACTTATATAAAACTTATTTGTGTCGAATATAAACTTGATACTAACATTTGTATGTGATTTATGCACGTTAAAGTGATTTTCTTCATGAAATTTGGCACAAAGATTGATACTTGTACAAAACTTTCTCACACCAAAATTCATTAAAATATTGCTATATTTAAGGCATTTATGATCGTTAAACCAAACATTTGTATGGGGACTAAGTGAAACAATGGACCGATCATAACAAATTTAAACATGCTTCGTCCTTATCTTATGGAATTTCCACGTGCCAAATTTCATTGAACTATCTTCAAAATTGCGACCTGTACTTTGCGCACAAGGCTTGTAAGGACTGCCAGCCATCCGGACGGACATCGTTAGATCGAATCAAAAAGTGATTCTGAGTCGATTGGTATATTTTAAGGTGGGTGTTGGATGATTTTTTCTGTGCGTTACAAACATCAGCACATACGCGTAATACCCCAACCACCTATGGTGGTGTAGGTTTTATACCCTACGAGAGAGAAATTGTAATAATTAAAAAAGAAAACAGAGAAAAAAATCGTCAGAAGGAAAAAATCGCGAATATAAAGAAGTAAAAATAAAAAATAAATAAAAAAAAACAAAATCAGAAATTGGCAAAATTTAAACCAAGAATAACAAAAATCAGAATGAAATGGTCGCCAAAATGAAAAATTCATCAAAGAGAAAAAATCGAAAAAATACAGAAATTTACCAAAACGACAAAAAAGCCAAAATAGGAAATTTCAAAATTAAAAGAAAAAACAAAAACGCTAAAATGAATTAATCATCGAAACAAAGAAATATAAAAAAAAAACAATAAAATGTTTCCAACATTAAAATAAACGCCAAAATAAGAAAATTGTTGAAATGGACAAAACCGGCTAAAGTGAAATAAGAGTGATAACTTGAAAAAAAAAATCACCAAAACTAAGAAATATCTATAAAAATTAAACGAAACATCAAAATAAAGTCTTTAAAATTAAAAAAAGTGAAGTGAAAATAATTTACCAAAATGTAAAAAGCTGAAACAAAACTAAGAAACATTTTCAAAAAATAAAAAAAAAAAAAAAAATGAAAAAATATCAAAAGCGTCAAAATGAAAAAAAAAAACAAAAAAATATTGTCAAAAGTAAAAAAGAGTGCCAAAATCACCAAAGTATATAAAGCTAAAAACTCGCCAAAAACTAAGAAATATCTCTAAAAATTAAAAACAAAAATCGCTAAAACGTATATATATATTTGCAATTGTTTCGTTTTAGCGATTTTCTTAAATTTTTATAGATATTTCTTCGTTTGGGCGATCTTTTATATATATATATATATATATATATATATATATATATATTGACAAAAGGAAATACGAGTGCCAAAATCACCAAAGCATATAAAGGTAAAAGATCGCCAAAACTAAGAGATATCTCTAAAAATTTTAAAAAATCGCTAAAAGGAAAACAGTTGCAAATATATATATATATATATATATATATATATACGTTTTAGTAACTTTTCATTAGTTCCAAAGTTTCGTGTACGGTTCCTATATAAACATCATCCAAAAGTATTATTAAAAAGGCGATTCTGATGAATTTTTTTAATATAAAATGTTGAGAATTTACAAATACCTGTTATTTAATAATAACTGTTTTAGTCAAATAGAAAATTTTATTATGCATATATTTTTTAGTAAAAAGTATTTGGTTTATATAAAAATTAAAAACAATTTCCCTAAGTTGATAAAAAGTACATAAAAAGTACATTTTACATGATATCGTAAACTTGAATTCCTACTTATATCATAGGTATCAAAAAAGAAAAAATCGTGCAATGAGAAGATGTTAAATTCATTGGAAGTGATACGTATTTGCATTTCTTCTGGATCAAAAGTTCAGGATCTTATTGACTTCTTTGGATGTTTTTTTACTGGGTATATATATATATATATATATATATATATATTACTATCTATACATTTAATTTCCGAAGCATGTTTTCTCCTTAATTATAATTAAATATAAAACCATTCGCCTTACAAATTCTAACGGACACAGATTTAGAAATTTCTCTTAGCGAGAAAAATACGAGTATTTATAAAAAAAATTCTATTTTTTAAAAAGTGTCATCAGATTTTGTTCATATTTGGTACGCATTTAATCTATGGAGCTATTTAGGCTTTCCAATTATTTTTCAATTGAAATGAAAGCTAAAAAATTCGAAAAGTGTGTAACATTAAATGCTAATATCTACCTACGATGTAGATAGATTTTAGTAATTCAAGGCTCTTATGAAGGCCAACTTTAAAGGCAATTATGCAAAGGTAAATTGTTTATTTATATATACTCGTAATTCAATTGCAGTTTTGCAATGTATATTCGAGAAATTTCAACCTCTTTGATTTTAATTTTCATTAATATGTTTAAAAGCAATATCTTCACTACAAAATGCGATAATAATTGTGCTGAGAGCAGTTGATCTAGTAGTAATAATATTTTTTTTTTTTTTTAGAAAACTGACCACCAGTTTTTTCATACAAGAATTCAGTATTTTCATAAAAATTTTATTTTTTATTATTTTTTTGATTATTTTCATTCATTAGTGTGTAATTTTAAGTGCTCATGACTCTTTAACAATATTACAATTTATTAAATAAATATTGTAAAAAGTATTGTATAATTCAAAAATAATATTTTTGCACAATAAGAATGCAATTTTCAGATGCATTTTTAAGAAATTTCTACACTTTTTTTTAAGCATTTTTAATTAATATTGAATGTAAATAAGTTTAGTACACAATGCATTAGCAATTATTATAGAACAAAAAGGTATTATACCACAAATAACAAATTATGAAATGCTACGAATAAAATTGATTTTAAAATAAACTAACAAAAAAATGTTTTTATTTTTATTTTTAATATTAAACCCTTTTATCCTAGTAAACATTATAATTTTCATAATATTAGAAGTAGACAACAATCTAAATAAATTTTAATTTATTAAAAGTGGATATTTTTCAAAAATGCATCTTAAAATTGCATTTGCAATGCATTATTAATGCACTTTTAAGTGATAATATTATTTCTAAATAAATATGTTTAAAGAGGACATATTCATCTTCTATATGTAATTTAAATCATTAAAATCAGTTTATAATTTAAAAAGATATTGCTGTTTGAAATAATACACTTTTTAGATTTTTTTTACTTTTCAAAAACTTGAAATCGTGAATAAATTCAGTTTTTCAAAATTCAAGAAAGAAAGAATAAAATAAAATAAAAGTTGAGACATTAAAATGGCTCCATAAGATATGCACATGCCGAATATTAACAAAATCCGAAGACCTAAGGAAATTTTTTGGGCGTTCTTTCTCTTCCATAGCTTTCTGAAAAATCCCAGGTGTCAGGGAAAATTAAAATTCTGGTTACTTATAAAAATATTCATCCCAAAAATCCTAACGGAGCCAGATTTTGAAATTCCTACCAGGGAGCGAAAACACGCGGATTTTACTTATAATTTCCTAAGCCTGTTTTCTCTTGCTAGAGCTTTTGAAGCTTCCGGACGCAGAAATTTAAAATTATGCTTACTTATAAAACTATTCGTTATACAAATTCTAACGGAGAAAGATTTTGAAATTTCCATCAGGGAGTGGAAATACTCAGAGTTATTATTTTTATTTTCTGTAATATTTCTTAAAGTCTGTTTTGGTTTTAAGAACTTTAAACTAATTTTGTAATTCCATCAGCAAGTTCATGTACACGGATCAGTTTTTATTTATTTATTTAATTATTTATTTATCGGTTTTAAAAAGTTTGCTAATTTAATATTCTAAGCATTATTATCCAATCAAATTCTAGTGGCTTCAAACCTTTAACTTCGATTAGGGAGAGGAAAAGGGTCGAAATGTTATTCGTATACTTTTTGAAAAGTTTTTCGTATTTGTTTGTGCATATTTTTATTATTATAATATTTTTCCTGATATTGGCAGACTCATACGCTAGTTTTACTATAAAATATAATACATATTTTTTTATTTTAATACTACTTTAGTACTTAAACAGAATTTAAAACAATTTAGTTTTAAAAATATATTTAAAAATTTTTATAAATAAAATATTAGGTACATTGTTTTTGTTCAGGTTCTATTTAATCGTTTTGACCTTTAAAAAAAAAAAAAAAAAAAAAAACACAAAAATGTTTAATTTTATTTTATTGTTTTTTGCATTAAATATTTTTAGAATTGTTATTATTTTATAAACTTCTTTTCTTTCTCTTAAATAGTTTATTGTGTGTGCGTTAAAGTTCATTAAACCTAATGACCCGTTTGACAAAATTGATTTTCTTGTGGCATAAAAAACAAACTGACCAACAAAGTTTTGATAATAGAAGAGGAGGTATAGAATAAGCAAGGAAGCTACTAAAAAAAAAAATAAATAGCAAAAACTTAGTTTTTAAATCTATATACATTAAGGCGACTCACTGGAGGAAGTGTGTTTGTTACCCCTTCCTCTCAGAAAATTAATCATGGTATGTTTTATGATATTTCCGAAAATATTTCGGGTCTACTGATGACCGTTCGTAAGCTGGACCATTATTAAAAAAAAAAGATATATTTTTACTTTTTTGAAAATGTTTGTATTTATTCCCAAAGCAATGTTTAGGTGTACATGAGTTCAACAAAGAATATTAATAGCGATTGTAATCATGGATCAGAAAAAAAACAAGAAATTAACTCTCAAAAGATCTAACCATAACAGCTCTGATCTAAACTTTATATGAACTTTTTCCTTGTTTATATTTTATCAAAATCATACATATTTTTAACTTGGTTAAAACTGACTTTAATACTTAATAAGTTTTATGTTAATAATATTTTAAGCAAATGGGTTATAGATCTGAAGATCTCACAAGACTTGAAACTAATAGAGTACACAATATTACCACAACAGGTTTCATTTTATAGTCATGATTGTTGTTCAAATGCCAAAAAAAAAAAAAAAAAAAGAGAAAGAGCTTAAAATTACTTAACTTTTTCCCACTCGTTTATACTTTTTGACCTCATTCGATCTTATATAAGCTAATCGGACTTTGTGGATAAAGTCTATATCTCCTTTGTTATTGTTCAGATTTTGTTCAGACAGTTAAGTACAATGTAGAGGAATTTTGATGACAACATTTTTTAATTTTTAAAATTTTTAGATTTTTTGGGGAGGTTCTATGCGCTCCTTTACGGAAAACAAATTTTGCAACAGGGATTGATGTTTGTTGTAATTATGCGTATTTTGCGCTACATCTCGTTGATGTCACCTAAATAAATAGTCAACTTTCGTTTTTTCGCGAGACACATTCACGGTTTCTAATGAAATATCATGCGTTACTGAGTAAACTTAGTTTTTTTGTTATTTTACAAAATAAAATCAAAGAAGCATTAAAAGTAAATTCAATAAAAAAATTTAATATAAGAACGGCGATCAAAATAATTGATCGGAACCATAATTTTAGGTCAAATATAGTTGATAGTTGAAAACGGGACACTTTTGTCAAAACAGATTTTGTTAAGGCACATCGCATGGTCAGCACTAAATTGACTATAATTGGTAGGTCTTTATAATGCTTAACGCAAATGTAGAGGCGCTTCAAAAAATTTTGAAAATTAAAACTTTTATGGACCAAAAAAAAAAAAAAATGCTTTTAACACAAGTGTAAAAATATTTTTTTTTTTCTTTGTAATAAACTCTAATAAAATATATTTTCGTATAATATATGGAAAAATAATTTAAATTTGATCTGAATTTTTCTCAAAATTTTTAGATTGAATTTTTTTTTTAAATTTTGCTCGAAAACCCTAAAATATGCCTTATCAATACCATCAGGCATTGAAAGTATTATAAATTGTATTTGAATATCTAAGTAGGTTTTGATATTGCGCATAATTTTTATAATAAACAAAGCGTGGATGCATATCGGACCATGTAAATAATAACGAAAATTTTACCAGAGACGGTAAAAACTTCATAAAATCATAAAACTTAATGGTTGTCTCACCATTTTTCAACATATAATAAGATTTATTAAACATTAAAAAATTCTGAAAATAGCTTAAAATGGAATAAGGACTTATATTCGTATATTTTTGTAGAACAGTAATAGTAATTAAAATTCGAAGTGAGCTGTATCTATATTCATAAATCAGTGTGCTAAATTTCATGAAAATAGGTAGAAAACTGACCATGGTTTTCATCTAAGCCTATGTTTCTAAAACTACTTTAAAGTGCATAAGATCAATATAATTGCTAGCATAACAATAATATTTGATGCGAATAAGTTTTATATGGGTAGAAAACCTAGTGCAAAGTTTTATAACAGTCGGTTCATAATTGATCATAGCTCCCACACAAAACTTGCCTTTGGGAATCAGGCTCATAATAAATGTAATTTATATGATAATATTACGATATTATTATATATACATATATTTTACAAAAATATAATTTACAGAATAAAATCTTATAATAACTGGTCGATAATTGACCATAGGTCTCATGAAAGACTCTCTCCACAAATATTAAAAATGCATGGTGTAGTGTATCAAATGATCGTATTTGACCGCCAACAGGTTTTTTACTTAAATAATAAATTTGCTGAAATTATTAAAAATATGACGTCAAAATATCATCGTATTATATTATTTAAATTTGGATATACTCCCTTTTACTTGTTCTTACTTTAATGCATTGAAACTTACAAGATAATAAACTTATTTGCAAAATGAATAAATATGAAATACATTTTAAGTGTCTTTTTTATATTCTCAAGTATTAGTTTAATATTGAATTGTACTCTATTTATTCAAAAACATCTAAACATCCAAGAAAAGAATTAGCATGACAAGATAAAAATTCCATAAAACCGTGTAAGATGTAAGTTTGGTTACTAAAGCAATATTATGCAAAAAAAATATTTTGCAAAAGTAGATTTATAGATTTTAGAAACTAAATTTGTCTCCTCTTAAAAGGCTAAGTTTAATATTATTACCTAAATATTACTTCCACCAATACTTAAGAATTAGTTTTAGCATTTGAGAAGTTTTACTTAAATAGAAAATAATCTTTCAGAAGTTTAAAACACATTTACTTTTTATTAGGTACATATATACATACATTAATGTATCTTTAACTACTTAACAAATTAATCTTATAATATCCAAAGCCTCAAAATACATTTACACGTATGCCTGTTGGTTTTTCTTTATATTTTCTTTTACTATTGCTACCTTGGTCACGTGCCTTTTTTGCTCTCTTTCTTTAGATTTTCCTTTAACTTTTTTTCTTTTGATGGGTTGGTTTTGTGTTTTGGTTTTATTGTGAAAGGAATTGCTAGCATTTAAATACAAAAGTTAGAGTTTGTAATTTTGATGAAGTGCTGAGCATAAAGTTCTTAATATATGTTCTTTTTCGTTTTGACTGTTCAATTTTGGTACTCTGCTTTAAGAAATGGATATATTAAATTTATTATAGGATTTGCAGGAAATCTTATTTTGATTTCACCTTCTAGTGTACAAAAATTAATAGAATAGAAATATATGTTTCGTTTATGTTTTCACCAAATATGTATATATAATGTTTAGACCTAGTTTTGTCACCCTAGGGCACTTTTATTTTGTTAAAGATTTTTACGAGCACACAGACAGATTGAGATACCTTTTCTCCTGAGGGAGCCCAGCAAAAACTTTGCTTTCTTGATAAGCTAGCAGGTATAATTGGAAACAAAAATAAACTACTTATTTTTTGCCTGAATAACTAGTTATTTTTGTTCGACTTGTCCACAAATTCATGCAGTTATTTTTTGACACTAGGGGTACTCAAAAATAAGTACCTAAACGAAAACAAAAATAAAAACAAAAAAAATTTGGCCGTCTGTGAGACTCGAACTCGGACACACACTAACCATTCGTTTTTACTGACTAACGTCTTACTCAGTACACCATCTCGCACATAGCATCATAAGCGACAAAAACTCTATTTAGTTTAAAATATCTTTTTAGACATTTTGTTATAAAAAAAAAGCTTCAGAATGGGGTTGAACCAACAACCTTCTGGTTGTTAATCCGACGCTCTAGCCAACTCATCCACGTGATTGCAGTATTATACTATTGAGTACTTATTAATGTAATACAGAGCAGGCAAATAATAATGACGCCTCATTACCAAGAAACTACTTTAAAAAGTAGTTGTTATTACCGAAAACCAAAAAGTTTTTGCTGGGAGGTTTCGATTATTGCCGCAATAATATTTTTGATCCAGGTAATAATAATTTGTATTTTCATTCTATTATTATTTCCGAGAATTTTCCATAATAAAAAATAAAATAAATTAATTTTTGCATTATGCCGAGTGCCTAATAAAACTTTTACAATATATTCTTCCACAATTATTCAGTGAATTTGAGCCCGAATCCCAAAATTCTAAAAAAAACTCTATAAAAAGATATATAAAAAAAAAAAATACAAATTAATTAACCTTCACACTGGGCTCGGAATATACTTGTTATTTGACCCCCCTGCTAGGTTTTCTAAAAATAGGAACAAACAGAAGGGACAAAACAAATAAAAACAACATCGTTTGATTGCCACTTAATAAGTGCTAATTAAGCCATTAGTCTAACTTAATAACATATAGGGAAAAGAAGCCACAAATTCCATATCCCGAAAAATTGTGAGTTAAGTAGATGATGTTTATAAAGAACACCACTGTTTGATGCTGAAGAGTGCCGATGCCGGTCGTGGCTGACTAGGAAATGCATGTCATACTGCAGAGTGTCCAAAAAAACTTCTCAGATGTATTTTTCTACAATTACTTAATGAATTTGAGGCCGAATGTAAAAATTCTAAAAACTCTATAAAAAGTTTAAAAAAATAAAATAATTATAAACTAACAACTTAATTTTTTGAAATTTTTTACCCAAAACCACTATAGGTGGTTGGAGTATAATGCGTTTGTGCTGATGTTTGTAACGCATAGAAAAAGTTATCTTACACCCACCTCAAAGTATACTAATCGACTCAGAATCACTTTTTAAATCGATTTAACGATGTTCGTCCCTCCGTCTGGCTGGCTGGACGTCTGTCCATGTAAACCTTGTGCACAAGTATGGGTCGCTATTTTAAAGACAATTAAATGAAATTTGACATAGGGACTTCAATGATACAAGGACGAAGTCTATTGAAATTGATTGTGATCGGTCTATTATTTCACCTAACCCCCAAACAAATATCCCAACGGAATAGAGTTTAAACACTCAAAAATGCCTTAAATATGAGAATATTTCAATGAAATTTGTTGCAAAGATGTTCCTTACAAGTATCAAACTTTGCACCAAATTTTATGAAGATCGCTCCACAATTGTTCATAGCTCCCATATAAACCCCTCTTCCGAAAATTATTTTAACATGCATAAAGTCCATATGAATGTTTGATACTAACAATTAATGTTCGTCACAAATAAGTTTTATGTAAGTAGAAACAAATTTTATGAGAATCGGTCTAGGATTTACCATGGCTCCCTTATAAACCTACTTCCAGGAATTGCCCTAAAGTGCATAAAATCATCTAGATGTTAGTATCAACGCATTATTCTGTATTTGTATAATTAATTTTACATTTAGTAAATTTGGCCACAGGTGTAATATAAGTCTTCTTCCTGAAATCTTTTGCTCATACACAATGGTGTATGGTATCATATAGACGGCTTCAACCGACTATATCTTTTTTCTCGTTTTATTATTATTATTTTTTTAAAAACATTAAAATGTTTGAATTTCGTTCCTTTTTATCTTTTTGGTTTACAAAAATGGAAAAAAGTAATTTAAATTACATATGTATTTTGAACATATGCAAAATTTTCAAATACATTCTTTTCATGAAAGGATATATGATATATGTGTAAAGAAGAATCTCTAAAATACTGTAATAAAGCGGTTGTCAGGGGTTTGTTTATTGTGTGTTATTACATTAGTTCCTTGTTTTATGTTAACAGAATTAGAAGTTAAATTTAATAATATATATATATATATATATATATATATATATATATATATATATATATTTATATATTTATATTCTATATATATAAAATTCTTGTGCCACTGTGTTTGACTAATTTTGTGACTGTGACTTGACTAATTTTTATGAAATTGTGAATGTGTATTTGTTAGGGATGAGAACAGATCGTAAATTATATTTCATGTCGCTAAAGGGCGTACAATAGGCCACAAAGAGTAAAACTGGTTTTCTTAAAATTTGGGATGCAGGCGCTGTAACACGTGAAATAAACTTAAAGTTATACATTTATATAAATAGGCCAAAACGGTTAGAAACTCCCCCTAGCCATGTCTTCTTAATTAATTATCGGATGATAGTTTCAAGTCTTGAAGGAACTAAAGGCTAGAAATTTTCACATTTAGGGCGTAAAATAATATATATATATATATATATATATATATATATATATATATATATATATATATATATATATATATATATATATATATATATTAATACTGTTATTGTTACTAAAAGTATTTTCCTTGAACTGACAAAAAAGTACACAATCAATTTTACCTCAATTTTACCTCACATCGTGAACATCTTCCAATTCGTTGGAAATGATCCGAATTTGCTCTTTTCTGCTGAAATCATATATATAAATTTTGTTTCTCTTCTGGGTGGGTTCTTGACAAAATCGTCTTTTTATCTTCCAAACATATTTTTAGCGATATCTTCTAATTTTCTTCTAAACGGTTAACTGGCGATATTGCTTGATTATCATCTAGAACAGTCGCCTTCTCATTGTTTAGGAGAATTGCTGTTGAGACACGTATTCCAAACTGTGTATATATTCTGAGTTCATTAAGATCAGTTTTTAGAAAGTCCCAGATATCCCACATATCGGACATATATGTTTTTTACATCAATTTACTGAGAATTTCCTTTAAAAGAGCGCTAATGAAAATGAGCAAAATCTGTATATAAATTGCTGAAATATCGCTAGAGAAACCGAAGATACCTCCAAAAGTTAAGTTTTTGTCTTCGACATTTCGTTAAAGCGCAGAAAATTTGATACCTTTTTTGGATTTTTTTTTTTGCGGAAAGAATGAACTAAATCGGTATATTAGTATCCGAAATATCGGTAGAAGCGCATTTTTGCTTTTTGAAGCTTCTATGTATGCTACGGGCTTCATTCTTAAATGGATCGGTTATAAATATTTTTCTAAAATTTCGGTTTTTTGAATCAGCCAAATCGGTCCTTAAACAGCCGAGTTATTTGTAAATATTTTTCTATTTTTTTTTAGTGGCTGCTTTGCACATAGTTGTTGTTTTTATAAGCTCTGAAGAACAACAACCACAACAACAATAAGCTATATCCCAGCCAAAATAAATAGAAGTCATTTTTATGGAAGTACTTTTTCATTACATCAAAAGTTTCAGTAAGTTTACGGTTTCTTATGCTTAAGAAGTTATATAAACATCATCCAAAAATTTTATTAAAAAGAGATTCATATAAATTTTTCTGATACAGAATGTTGATAATTTACAAATACTTTTTACTTAATAGTAACTTTTTTAGTCAAACTTGAACTGATAAAACTGATAAAAAAGTTCATAAAAAATAAATTTTACATGACATCGTGAACATCACTTCCTACTCAGTGAATAAGTGAATCAAAAAAGAGAACATCTTCCAATTCGTTGAAAATGATCCGAATTTTCTCTATTTCTGTATAACAATTTAAGCACCTTATTGACTTCTTTAGATATTATTTTTCTGCTGGAATCATATTTGGTTTTTTCATAGAAAATTCATATTTTTTTTTTCAGAATTTTTATGCTGAAGAAATGAATTGTTCCATTAGTATCCTAGATATCGGTAGAAACGCATTTTTTGATTTTTTTAAAGCTCCTATATAAGCTACGGATTTCGTTCTTATATAGAATGGTTTCAAATATCTTGCTAAAATTCCGGTTTTTTAATAAATTTAATCGGTCCATAAATTTTTCACCACACAATTTTTTCATTTAATATCGTCTGAGGTTTATAAAATATTTGTTATGCACCGAAGTAATTATATCTTCCTTAAATATGTGCGAACTTTTGTAAAATTCCAAAGTATTAAATATGTTATTTACTAGCTTCGCTTCCTCTTTGATGCGATAACTATTTACTTTACTACTCCCTCTGGACCTATTCACCTCATTCGAAATTTGATAGGAAAATATCTTTTAGATTCACTAAATTAATGTTGTCGTTATTTGGTATTGTTTTAGTTTAATTAACACTGAAAAACAACAACAATAAAGCTATATCATATTTGATTTTTTTTCCTGAACCCTTCTACAGAAAATTCGGATTTTTTTTCAAAATATTTGTGCTTAAGAAATTAACTCAGTTAGTTCATTAGTATCCGAGATATCGGCTAAAATGCGTTTTTGGACTTTTGATGTCCTTTTATAAGCTGCGGACTTCGTTCTCGCGTAGATGCGTCACAAATAGTTTTCGAATTTCGAATTTTTAAGTTTTTTAATTAATGTTGTCATTTGATATTGTTGTTGTTTCATTCACTATAAAATATAAAAGTTTTTCAAATCACATCTCAAGATTCGGCATAGCAGAAGATATATATATATATATATATATACAAGTTATCGTAAAGTATATTTCATGTCGCTAAAGGGCGTACAATTATATATATATATGTGCTAGGTTAAAAAAAATTGTTTTATTTTCACAAAAATAGATCTTGTGATAAAATTTACCGGTAGTTTATTTTATTATTATAACTGATAGATCCAATCTTTCAGAAATTTTATAAAAAGATTAAACTTTTTAAACAAATGTTTTAAAAAATGGTAAATAATTTTTTTTTTTTCATTATTATTTTTTTCTTTTCAATATCTTAAATCAAATATCTTTTAAAACAAAATAGAAAACGTATTTCGTATTAACACTCCAAGTGGTCACTTTCAGCCCATTGTAGCGCTGTCTGTGCTTCATATACTCTATTGATGTTCCGAATTTCATCGAGATTGTACTCACTAGTTTAAAAGATTCAAATTTATTTATTATCATTTATTTTGTAAGCCTCCCCACTGAGCATTGGTACTAAAATCATGAACTTGTCCGCTGTAGAAAATGTATTGAAATTGAGTGAAATCTTCTGAAGTAAAACGTAACAAATTAACCCACTGTACCTGATTTAGTACAATTTAATTATGCAGTTATTTAAATAAGTTTCAAATAATGATTAAAAAAATAAAAATAAAAGAAAAAATAACACTTTGGGTGATATACCAATGATAAAAATTAGAAATTAAATAGCGGTTAAAGCAAAAATTAACTAATTTCTTAAGGTTTTGTTTTCTCAATGTTTGTTTCAAATTTGGATATTGGATATTATTTTGGGTTATGGTTGACTTGTAAAATTATCACTATGGCAAAATTTTGAGGATGGTAATTTTTATTCGTTTTTACTGTCTTCTCAAATTATTTCTGTAGTTGTTTCCCCATTTAAGAGTTCAAATGTTGACGTGCTTTTCATACAAATCATTCATTTAACAGTTGTTACTGGTATGTTGGTATTTGGTACAGCTTTTATTTTTGTTTCTTTGAAGGGAATAATAAATTTATATCTTAAAGATGGTAAATATAATATAAACTAAGTATTTATTTAGAAGAAATAAAATGAAACAAAAAAAAAAAAAAAAAAATAACATAAATGTGACACTTAATCATTTTGAATACTATTGAAACATCAGTGCTATTTAGTACCAATATTAACTGACTTTAATGAAACACAAACCTGTTCGCGTGAATGACTTCCCGAGAACGCTAAAAAAAATTGCCAAAATTCTACTTTAAACAATATATAAAAATTATCACATGTATATTACCTACATCAATATGTCTAAAATATAAATTAATAGTGATGCAATATGATTGATGTCACCGAAGATAATAGCGATCATATTGATATGTTAAAATTTCATATGGTCAAGCCCGACCATATGATACCCCACACCATTGTGTATGTTCATTAACATTCGTGGAGGGGTTTTATATTAGACATATGGACAATTGTGGACCGATACTTTTACTAAGTGTAAAATGTACGAATACAGAATATTACGTTAATGCTAATATTTATATGAATTTATGCGCTTTAGTTTGATTCCCGAAAGTGGGCTTATATGGGAGCTATGGTAAATTATGAAGCGATCCACATAAAATCTGTTACTGTGATTTCTACTTATATAAAACTTATTTGTGTCGAATATAAACTTTATACTAATATGTGTATGTGACTTATGCACGTTAAAGTGATTTTCCAAAGACCAATCCTCATAAAATTTGATACAAAGATTGATACATATACAAAACTTTCTTGCACCGAATTTCACTGCAGTATTTAAGGCATTTATGATCGTTAAACCCCTATCTCGGGAGGACATTTATATAGGGACTAGGTGAAATAATGTTGCGATCATAACCAATTTCAATTTCGTCCTTGCGTCATGAAAGTCCTACATGCCAAATTTTACTGAATTATCTTCAAAATTGCGACATGTACTTTGTGCACAAAGCCAGACGGACGGACGGACATCGTTAGATCAAAACGTGATTCTGAGTCGATCAGTATACTTTAGGTAGGTATTGGATGATTTTTTCTGTGCATTACAAATATTAGCACAAACGCATAATACCCCAATTATCTATGGTATTGTGGGATATAAAATAATAATAAACAAATCAATAAATATATAAACAAATACATGAATAAATGAATAAATAAGTGTAAACATGTTAACGTCTTGAGTGTGTGTCTGCCGAATATTAACAAAATATGAAAATCTTTCAGCGTTTTTTGTTGGAATGAATTATGTAGGGTAAATGGGAACCAAACGCCACTTTTTTAAATGCACTCTCCTCATAACCATAAACGATATTGTTAAACTTTCTTTTGTCGTAGAGACTTAACTACGTAGACTTTAACTTAAGTCCTTTTGATCCAGTCTATGTTTCCTTTTTGTTAATTCTTTTTTTTTAGGAATTTCTAAAGTGATCAAAAATAGCAATACTATCCTCATGGGTAAAGTTAAAACTAAATGATATATTTGTCTAAATATTTGCCCAGAGAAGACTGTTTACTTGTGGCAACCAGTTTTTTTCCAACCGAATTTTCTTATTGGTTTCTATCTTTATATTTCAGTTGTAGTTACTGTATAATTTTTGTGAAAGCAACTGATTTCATGACAAGATTATTCGTTTGTCACAACTGAATATAGAAGTAAAAAAAAGTTTTTTTATTTATAATAAAATTTTCTCATTATATTTGGTTTTTATGTTATTTGAATAAATCTATATTTGAATAAATGTTAAAAATTCCATTTTCCTTTATTCTGATTCTATATATTCTGCATATCAGAGGTAGCTTTTTATGCAGGAATAAATAAAAAAAATTCCTGGTTTTTCAAAGTAATTTAAAATAGCTTAAAAGATGTTTTTGACACTGATTGCGTAAACTAAATTATATTCTAAGTAAGACATATTACTGTTTCCAATGGACCTTTGTTTAGTTAAACAAACCTGGGCTGATAATTGATCATTGGCGTATACCAGGAATTGAATATACAATTTACAAACTCGTTTTTACATTGTTCCCATTGGACATACATTCTATGTAAGTGACTGATGTTTGCGTGTATCAACAATAGAGTTTGACTAATCTAAAAAATAAGATTATATTAGAAATGGAAAATGTGCGGAAAATAAATACACATTAATAAATTAATCTTACCCTCTTGTACTATGTTTTCACTGAGTTTAAAATCACATGTTATTCGGACATTTTGCTACAATAAATATATCGTCAATTATTGAATAACATTTGTTAACATTTATTTCAATTCATATTTTTCTTTATTTTTAATATAGTGTTTACTCCAATTATTTCTTGTTTGTTTTAAAATAAAATAATGTATAAATAATGTTAATGTTATTTTTTTCGATACAAAATGTTCAGAATATATATAGTCACGAAAGTGATAACACCTTAAATAAATACGTCTTGATTTGACTTATACATAAGTACATTTTTACTAATTAATTTAATATTAATTTAATATTAATTTAATATTAATTTAATATGTGGTTTTAAAATCCTATAGCAAAAATATTACTTTTTTACTTTACATTAATGTACATACATTGTAATGTACATTATAGGTATTTTTAGATGGTAATACTGAATATTAAGATTTGTCGCAAATTCGATACAAAAAGTGCATAATAAACGATAGCAAACTATGTAGGAAAGTAATTTTTTGACAGTTTTGAGGTGAATAAAATTTCATTAACCCATAGGGATACATAAATTATTGACAAATAAGAAAAAAAAAAAAAAAATATTGACAATTTTCTGAAATAAATAAAATAATTAAAATCGTTGTCCAATTTAATGTTTATTTTATAATTTATTTTTTTTCATAAAAACCAATAATTATTAAAGATATATTATGTGTATGTAAGAAAATACATATAAAATGTCTTATAAATGTAGTACTTATAGTACGTCTACGAAATGATTTTCATTAAAATTTTACATCTTATAGTTACGTTCTTTAACAGAACCAATTTATTTACATCTTTTTTGGTAAATTTTGGAATATTTTTTGAAATAACGTCTTTTAGTTGAAAATATCTACTTATTACCATACACTCTTCCTTTTAATCAAAACATTTCGTTTGCACACTTTATGTTTAGAGTAAAAATACATTGTAAAAATACAATAATGAAGATTTATTTAAAACCTTTAATGAGGGTAAATATATTTAAATTTTCAAAAAGTAAACGGAAATATGTTAGAATAACAAAATAACATTTGTAGGACATGTAGGATTTTCGGTTTTGAAAAATTCAATATATATATATTAGGGCTATAACTTTTTCACACTTTTTGCGAATATAAAAACGGCATAGTGTAGTCGTGTAGAACATTAAAAGTTATTAATAAAAAATATGATAATTTTTTCAGATCGTTAAAAAGTTCACGCAGGGATCGGGTTGAAGTTTGAAAACTACCATTTTTATCTCACGGAAATTAAAAAAAAATATACACCTGATATTTGTATATATTCCTATACGTATCACTTAAATGCTATTTTGGAATTTATCCACTGCTTTAGATTTAAAAATTTTCCTACGGTTTACAATTCATCATGGTTCAAAATTCGTTTTATGTAAAAACCTGAGTAAAATACCTTATGCTTAAAGCGATATAAAATGATCCGAATTTCATAGATTGTACCATCGCTAAATGCCTAGCTTATTATCTCCTAAAGGAGTTTTCAAAAATACACCATTTCCAATCAAAATTCATGCAAAATTAAAAAAATCACAAAATAAACGAAAAAGTTGTAAAACTTTTTATTTTAAAAAATTTTATTTAATTTAGAAAGCATGGAAATTGTTGCGTATTTATATATTATTAAATTTTGTTGCTTGTTTGAATTAATAAAAGATGTCTTTCAAGAAAAGTGGTTTAAATGTCCAAAAAAAATTCTAAAGTCTGGTCAAGGTCTTTGAACAAATTTCAAGATAGCGTTAAAATTCAGAGAAATATTCCCGATGTCGACAAACCATTATATCAATTTGGCAAAATACCAAGCGAAAAAATTGTAATTAGAACATTCCATGATCTGGCTATTTCAAAGAAATCAGAAAAAAAGATATGCTATAATTTGTAATGAACTCAACACTTTGCGGGATAAATTGAATATTGAAAAATTAAGCGAAAGGTCAGTAGTGGGAAAAGTGGAAGATCTGATAAAATTGTATGAAGACTGCCTTAAGTATTATGACAATACCATTTTTAGAAGAAGATTCACTAAACTAAAGAAAATATAGAGCATTAGTTAAACCTAGGTAGTGATAAGGACGATATATCTGATGCAGATTCAGTTATGACATGCAAGAATGAGGAGGACTATTCATCCGAGGACTCTGAATACCAACCTCCGAAAAGAATAAAATTAAATAGATTGACAACAAAGTCCGCGGTTAAGTTAGTTAATAACGCTAAGCTTAGCACCAGAAAAGCGGAAAAAATATGTAAAGAATTAGCAGAGGCGGTAGTTAACATTTCAACGCCATCACAAGCAGCTGTAATTAAGTCGTCTGAACAAAAAGAAGAGTTTCAGAAAGCTACTTTAAAAAGTGAAAACTGGTGCCTACATTTTGATGGCAAAAAATTGATAAAAAAAAGAACTCCCAGTTGTAGTATTAAAAAATGAAGTAAGAGAAGTAAATTTGGCAGTACTTGTTTTGGATAACGGAACTGAAGGAAGTCCTAACAAAATTTCATTTATGGCAAAATATTAAAATGGTTATCTGCGACACTATAAGTGTTAATACAGTAAGCAAAAATGGTGTTGTTGCCCATTTCAAGAATTATTATAATTCAACATGTCTTCCTCCTCCATAATATATTGGTTGTCAGCACTACATATTGGACTTAATATTAAGACATGTTATGGACGAGTTGATAATTGAAAAAACTTCATGACTTTGTTGAGGAATTAATAAATAACTATGAAGAACTACAAACAAATTTTAGGCAAACTAATAAAAAACTTGAAGTAAAGACAATTAAGTGGCGTGATGATATGAAGTTCTTATATGAACTCGGAACCGTATTCAGGTACTTCCAAAACAATAACAAATTTGCCAAAAAAAAGTTTAAAAGCATACAGCCACTTAGCAATGCTCGATGGAATTCAAGGGCAATTCTTGCTATATTATAAGATATTTGGTTTTCCGATCAGTGCTTCAATGAAGAAAACTACAAAGGCTTAGAACAATGATTGACTCAATTTCAAAAAGCAAAGGCGTGTTTTGTAAGACACTGGGTAAAAGAACCTTTAGCAATTCCTTTGCAACAAAGGAGTAATATATGTGCAGAGAGAACAATAAAAGTTGTACAAAATATTTATCCACTGTGTAAATCATCGCGAACATTAAACTTAAAGTTTATTTCATCCAATAGTATATAAATTTAAAAGTGCAATGTAAACATAGAATAAATTAATACGTGAATATTGTATAAATACAAAAAAAAAAAAAAAAAAAATAAAATAATAAATAATAAAAAATTTCTTGGAAGGTTTTAGAAATTTGCTTCCCTGCGTGAGGTTTTTTTCGCAAAACGACTGCAGACAGGTGTTTTCATTACTGAAACATTCTTGGCCACTCTTGGTACTATACCTTTATACCTTTAGTATGACTTATCAATTTATATACAACTTTGTAAATTTTTACCTATTTTGCACTTTTAAAAAGCTATATTTTACGTACCACTTGATAAAATTATCTGAAATTTTGTATCAGTCATACTTTTGATGAGTATAATGATTGTAACGAATATTTGTAAATTCCGAGAGGTAACGACGAAATTTGTAATTTTTTGTGTTACTTTTAAATGAAGTTACTCAAACATGGGATTTGTTCAGTTAGTTTTGGCCGACACTGTACATAAGTATAAAGAAAAAAAAAATAAAAAAACCTACATTCATACATACATTTATACATTAGCATATATATTTATGTATGAGAAGTCAATAATATATGAATATATTAATAATAATTTAATCATAGTTTTCCCTTTGTACATACATGTATAAATTTCTATAAATGAGAATAATGATAAACGACTGTAAATGTTATGCATATAAAACTTATTTCAAGAATTTTAGCATCTAGTGCGAATGATTAATACATATATTTGAATTGCAGCAAAATATTACTCATACGCTTGATGAACTTTTAAGCAGAAAATTAAAAAAGAAAATTCTCATACATTTTTCATAATTTTTTAATGCATCATTGATGAAATGCAATTAATTTAAAAGAGATAAATTTTATGGACTTTAATTTTTAAAATACGTTTTAATGCTCAAACTAGGGTTGTTAAATATTCGATATTGAAATTGATCGAATAAAATTTCATAATTTTTTTAATTATTCGTGTGATGGAATAAAGTTTGAATTTTCTTCGATTTGAACGATTAAGTCAATTAATTACAAATTAAAATATAATGCAAGAACTAGTATTTTTAAATCAATTTTTAATTTTATAAACATGAAACAAACCTGGGAAGAACAATTCATTAACACAGAACACAAAAATATCAAAAAATTGAGACCAAATTCAAATTAGAGACAAATTTTATAATGAAATTAAATTTCTTTTAAAATAATCATTCGTAAAGAACATAATTAAGCATTTTGGCTTTAACCCGATTATTGTTTTTTTTTTTTTTTTTTTTTTTTGAAAATAGATGTGTGGAAAAAATCCTCTCTCTTACTATTGTTTTTGGAAATACATAGCATTAAAAGCAAATCTAGTTTTTCGGTTCTTTTTAGATTTTTTCTAAATAAAGTCAATGCTCATTATTATTTATAATTTTTATTTTTTTCTTTAATTTTTGATATTATTTATTGATTGTTTGAGTTTAGTTAACAAATCAACGTTATACATTTCATAATCTTCAGTTATTTTCACATCACTTGAACCACTGAAATGATTTTTAAGATAAATAATAAATGAAAATTTAGGCATTTGCATATACTTTTGTTTCACTTTTCGTTAAATATTTAAAAAAATAATAAGCGCTGGAAAATTTCCAAAATTTAATAATAACTTATACATCTCCCGTATATTCTAACTTTAAGATGTTTGATTGAATCTTTAGAAAAGCTATTCTACTTTCCGAATTCAGTGCCAGGGAAAGGCTTTAATCCGAAGTTTATTAAAATCCGGTTTATACTTTTATATGTCCCATCGAAATTTTCAATAGATTTTTCCAACAAAATAAAATTTTTAAAGTCTTAATTTCAAAAATGCATAATAATTATAATAATATCTTGATTAATCGTTAGAAATTTAACCAATAATTTTTTATTCTAAATTTAAAATTTTTAAAGAAAATTTGTTTATTTTGTGTTGTTTTTCTCTCATAAGTGTGTTGATTTCAAACAAAACTTGTATGTGAGGAGAGAGATATATGTTGCTGTATGAAACTGTGATAGTTTCTTTTCTTTGTAAGAAAATAAAAATCTTTGTAAATAGTTGAAAAATATTGTTGAAATCAAAGATACATGCAAAGATTTTATTTCAATTAGTGTAACTATAATTTTTTACATCGCAGTTATTCATAATTTTTAAATATAAACAGCCTAAGTTTGCGATACTAAATAGTCGGCCAAACTTATAAGTGTTGGGCAAATTAATTTCCATATAATTTTTGACAGTATATTTTCGAGTGTGTAAAGTTGCACACATTGCATAATTTGCGATTTGTTCATATTCATGACGATCCTTATTAAATTTTCTAAAAGTTTGTGCAGTTTAATTAAAAAAAATGTCTAAATTTAACATGGGAAAAAGTTTTAATTTGGCGCAGCAAAAATGTAAAATTTATTCACAATAAATTTTCCATCGTTTGGCACACGCTCAAAGTGATATTTTAAATTATTTAAGAACATTTGATTTTCACATGTATCAGTAATACATTTTTTTCTACATTTTCAAAAATAATATTATAAAAAAATTTTCTAAAAAAAAAAAAAAAAATAGAAAAGAAAAATAAAAATAAATTAAATATATTACCCTCTGAAGACGTCCCTATCGAATTTTTTGACATACTGATAAATAGCGTTGTCAACTATTTGTAACCAATTTGTAGATAAAATACGCAAAATTAATAAAATATACTTTTTTCGATGCGTGAGGTAGGGTTAAAAATGATTTCTCACTTACAGTGACCGTCGTCAACTGCCTCGAGTGGTGTTTCCACTAAAACAATCCCTCCTAGTTTTCTGGGGAAGTGCCTTCCCGGAACTGCTATCCGCATTACTTCGGGAAGGCTCAGAAACTTCGTCCTGAGACTACTCTATTTACCCACGTCTGGGTCCATCATGTTCATAGCTAGTGTGAACCTGCCTCTCATCTTCTGTCCGTTGGGACTCGCGTATCAATCAAGTATCAATCTCTTTTTTCTTCTTGCGCAAAAAACATTTACGACGTAGTGTCCCACTGCTTTCCATTTGTCTCCGCATTCTAGCATTTTTTCAACTATATTATCAGGATTAAACTCGCCGATTTGCTCCCTCAGTGTGTTCCGCATCATCGTTCGCATCGCCGCAATAGATATAAGCGGGGTCACCTGTCTTGCCCATGCGATACAAATACTTTTGAAAGTATCCATGACCTGAAAGAAACTGTTTTAGATAGTAGTTAACCTCCCCAAATTCCCTTTGCGTCCACCTCTCTATATTGGGAATGAGCCTTGCCGTCCATCTGCCTAAGATATCAACCGGTATTTCCCCACTTATAACAAATACTGTCCCCAGCACTTTGCGTTTAGTCTTCGCCCTCATCGCTTCTCCCCAGTTTTCGCTACCATATAGTAGTATCGAATTGGTGGTTGCCATAATCAGTTTCCTCTTGCTCTGTGTTGGTCCGCCGATATTTGCCATTAGCCGGCTTAGCATGCCTGTAACCTTTGCCGCTTTGGTGGCCACGTGTTGAATTTGAGCCCAATAAGTGAGCCTGCAGTCAAATTTGATGCCCAAATGTTTTACCACCTTTTTCGTGACCAAGGGAGTATCATCAATATGCATGCTAATTTCAAGTGGCATGTGTCCTCGCGTCATCATTATGACCTCGGTCTTATTTTTAGCAAGCTCCAGCCCATGGTTCCCTAGCCATATTTGAGTCCTTATCATGACTTGGTTCAGCTTTTTTTGTTTGAGTACATACATTTGTTGAAGTATGAGATAAGACTCCGACATCCATAATTTTCGTGTGCGCTGTATTACTTCGGACCATGTCCGAGGGCGACGCGCACCTTGTACGTGACAATCTAGCATCATACTGCTCCTCTTAAAGGCCACTTTCGGATCTATATTGCACTCATTGCGCTTCTCTGTACTTCCTTCCTCCGTGTTCTTCTCTGTAATTTGTTTTGAGTTTCTAATCAGTTCTGTTGGGTCCCCGCTCCAAACCGCTATCCTTTCATGTTTGTACAGTCGCCTCAAACAATACCCGTGGGTCCCTTTGCAAGTAGTGAGATCCACGCGAGGGTTGACAGAGGATCTTATAAGTACCTGCGTTCAGAGCCAGGATCTCGGTGTAAAAAGCAGGAGTCATTCTCAACTGTACTGTACAGCCACTTCAGTGGCGACGTGTGTGGAACGTCTTCAGAGACTAGCCACAGTTTTAGCGGGACGATGGCAGCTGCAGCATTAACCCACCAGCCGTTTCAGCCAATGTTACTCCTGCCTATTAAGGTGATGGAATACTGGAAGTCGTCAGCTCGAATTATTATTATTATTATTATTAATTTAATTTTTGGCATGAAAAATTAATTAACCTGAAAATTTATATCTTACAATTGGTACTTATTTTATTTGTATGAAAAATTTAAAGTTATTTAAATCCTGAAGGATGCATCATACTTTAACATTATTTTATTTTTTGTTAAATAATTACGATTTAAAATGTTTTTTAATATTTTTTATAAGAAATCAGAGTTTTTTCTTATAATTTAAGTTTTTAAATATGAAAAATTCAATTTAAATTTTTATTCCCGTTCCCCGGGAAAAGAAATATTACGGGAAACCCCAAACTCTATATGACCTACAAGTGTTATTTTGATATTCTAACATATTTCCGTTTGCTGTTTGAAAATTTTAAATTATTTACCCTCATTAAAGGGTTTAAATAAATCTTTATTATTGTTTTTTTAATGTACTTTTATACACAAAAAGAAAAAAGAAAAAAAAAACAAAAGTACAAATTTCGAAACATAAAGTGTGCAAACGAAATATTTTTATTAAAAGAAACCATATATAGTAATAAGTAGATATTTTCAATTAAGACCAATTATTTCAAAAAACTTTCGAAGATTTAACACAGAAGATGTAAATATATTGACTATATTATCAAATGTAAATTTAAGGTATAAAATTCAAACTACAATTATTGTTTTAATGAAAATCATTTCGTATGCATACGATAAGTATTATATGTATTTTTTTACATATACACATAATTTAGCTTGTATGTACATTAGGATGACTCTGTTTATATAAAGGTATCAAAATAATACTCTTTGAAATAAAATTTCTCAAAATACTCGCTGCTAGTTCGAAAAGTTCGAATACATTCTGATTTGTCCATAGACTTTGTGTCCGCAAAACAAAATTTCGAATTGGAATGTATGAGAATGTTATAGAGGAGGGCCTAGGCTTTCAGAAAAATTAACTCTCGTAGTCAGCCTGTTATAATACTGAAAAAGCTACAGGGTATCAAAGATGACCACCTCGAGCTTGAAAAAATACTAAAGAGTTCGTAACTTCTACAAATTAAATACATAAAAATAATAAGACCGATCCGAAAATTTCCATACAAATTTGTATAAATTATAAATTTGTTTATGTTATAAATTTGTTTATGCATTAAACCCGATTTCGATTATTTTTAAATTTGTGTAAAGTACTGACGAGATAAAGAAAAATTAATAAAATTAAAATAATTCACCTCTTACAATTAAAAATATAGTTAGGAGCATTCACCATAGGGCCCATTATATGCTATTACCAATTATCTTGTAAATGAAGTAATAATTTGTGTGGCACTAAATGATTTTCTTTTCCTTTATCACATATCTTTCATTTATTAAACTTCTACAGTTTGAATTTACATTTGATCGGGTTTAAATAAATCTTTATTAAATAATAAATTATCACAGAAATATTTTCGCTGTAGGTATTTTCTATGATAATTTTCCTAGTTTTTGGGATTTAAAAAAGATTTCTTTCAGTGCTATAAACTTGAGAGTAATGAATTAGAATTAATAACAACTGTTTTAATGAATTTATCTAAATGCTCTTAAGTGCACTCGCCAGATTTCTGGTAGGTATCTTTCAGGAACGATCAGTGTACGATGCATAAAATTAAATGGAAATAATTAAAACATTACGGAACGGCTAGTCCGATTTAAAAGAAATTTCACGTGGTAGTAGTAGAAGTATCTTCGAATTTAAATTTTGTCCTTGGACCACATACACCAACCGAGAGCGTTTCCAAAGAGTCCGAAAGTTTGACATCTCAGGCGTGAACATTTTTTAAAACGATTCTGATTCGTTATACCTGAATCGATTTGAATGCATACCTTATTTATTTTATTTTACGAGATGTTTTAACGTATTTTGGTAAAGTTTCGAAATTTCATCCGGTTTATTTTAATATTTTTTATTTTATTAACAACAAATAACAAAATCGTACATAGAAAGAATTTTGGAAACTCTTTACAGAATCAAAAGTTATACGCACTTGAATTTGAACTTTCAAAAAAAGTCGATTTCACCAAAAAAGTAGTCACATTCTTTTTTAGATATACGGAAATTTCTTTAAGTAACATATATGGTATTTATTTTTTGTTAAAAGATAACTTAATACAAAATAGTGCAAAGCAAAAAACATTTTTAAAAATTTATGCCAGCGAAGACCGGGAATTAGACCTATTTTTTCCATAAATATTTAATTTTCGCTCAAATCGTAAAGCCTGAATAAAAAAGATTTAATATTTCTTATAAGATCTAGTATGTCTTTAATTTTTTGGTAATAGAAATTTTTGCTCCCCAATATCGATTGGGATGATATTGCAAACAAGAAAAAATCAAATTTTTGAAAAATTTTCGAGATTTACGGGATTTCTGTTGATAAATCTACTAAAAATAACTTTAGTTTTGAATTAAGCGTCAAAAAGTCTATACAGCTTTAAAATTCCCTTAAAAATATCTATTAAAAAAATTTTAATAGACAAAATCTCGACTCAATTCTTTTTCGGCATATTTTGGGCTTCATAACCGCAATTTCAACCGGCAAAAGGACAGATGGACATGGTCTATCGATAAAATTTCTTACAAAAATCCAGAAAATGTAAACTTTTTTGCTCTCCGATAAAAATTATGGAAATTATAGATAAAATGACAAACTCATATATACCCTTTACACCGTAGTGAAGGATATAAAAATCATTTAATGATTTTTACAATGCACTGATTTTGAATGTACATTATTAATTGAATTTTTATTCATTTTACATAAAATTCATTTAAATATGTATATAAATTTGTTTATTACAATTGAAGCACTTTAATCATGAAAGTGACGAATGCCTTCTTTTCTATTTTAACCTTGAAATTTTTATTTTTCTCTAATTATTTTCTTAATATAAGAAAGAAAAAAGAAATAAAATAAAATTATCTTTTAATTTCCAATATATTCCAAAATAATGTGTAGACAATTTTTTTGTTTTATCTATCTAACGCAGGATAAAGTCACCAATCATCAAAATAATTCATTCAATTAAAAATGTCATTACTAATTACTATAAAAAATGAAAAACCGAAATTTTTTTTCCAATTTAAAAATTTATTAATTTAATCAAGTAGATGATTAAATGATTTATAACTTAAATGAGAGAAAAAAAAAAACATTTGAAGTTTTTTATTATTTCTTTCTTTATATTTTGGCTTGAAAATATTAATCAAATTTTAATGTAAAATGGCACAACTGTGTTAATATAAATATAAGCCAATAATTTTTACTCTGAAGTACGTCTATGCGTGAGACTAGATGAACTGAAATCAATCACTTTTTTTTACAAAAATGTTGAAAAAAAATTATTGCCTAAAATTTTTCAATTAGCACTGTTGTTAGTTTTCATTTTAAAATTTAATTAATTTTTAATTGAATATAAATGTTTTTGGTTAAAATTTGCAAATTAAAATTCTTGTTTCGTTTTATATGAAAAAACCAATTAAAAAATTAATTGATTCAATCAATTGTTAATTGTTTATAAATGTAAAAAAAAAATATATAAAAATATAAGACATTTTTAGCTTTCCCAAGATTTGGGAAAGGTTTTTTTTTTAATTTTGACATTTGCTTGAATAATTTCTAATGAAATTAAAAAATATATTCAAAAATATCTACATTTCTGCCAGCCAACAGCAAATTTATATGGAAACATACTCCGGTTGGTGGTTTTTCCCATGGCGATAAAGGTACTTGTATGTACTAAGAATTCATGAATTATTGTTGTAATAAGATTTTATATATTTTATTTTAAATATATGCCTCATTTTATATACATAATATTTGCTCTAAAGTAATTCGTTGAACTTGTGGTGTCTCCTTTGAATGAGCGAATCCTAAGAAGACTCTTGGTGGTTGATGCTGATACAAGAAAGAATAAAAAGTCTGGAATAATGACCTTTACTATAATATTTTTTGTGTCAAGTAGTACAAATGGTGACACTATCAAGTCTATGTAAGTTGAAAATGTTAAAAACTTCTTATTAACAAGGTTCCCAATGTTATTGTACATTCATATATGTATGTTTAGCGTACCCAAAAAAATTAATGTTACTTACACTGATGGGACTATGGATGATTTATATTCACGTTATACGAAACTAGGAGGCCACATAGAGGGAGCTTTTAGTTGACGAAAACAAAACACAGCACTCAAGAAATAGCAACAAATAAAAAAATAATATATATTTTTCTGACATAAATGAAAAAGAAAATGAAATAAAGAAAGGAAAATATGATATATTATTTTTCAATCAATATTTTGTTTTATTCAATCATCTACCTGATTGATGTAGTTAATTTATTAACTTTATTTCAATTAAATTTGTTAATTAAAATTTACAGAATTTCTAATTATTATTTCAATTAAAATCCAGTTTTTTTCACTTTTTACAATTATGAGTATATAATATTATCATTTTGGTGGGAAGTGCAAATTTAAATATTTTGTTGATTGAATTAATTATTCTGGTAATTAAAATAAGTTTATTTATTTATTTATTTATTTATTTTTTCTTAAATTTTATTGATTAAAAATTATCTTTGTTAACATATTTCAATAGGCTAAACTTCAGAAATGTTTACAAAAGAAACTTCGATTTGATTGGGAATTGCACCCTACGTTCAGCATTGCTCGAAAATCATAAATTTCTAAACAAAATTTTAAGTTCATCAGGCTAGAAAAAAAGTCACGCCAGATTTTTCAAATCTAAAATATAGTTTTAATAACTACTTATAGGAGTATATAGACCTATTTAACACTAATCAGGTTCCTGCACACTCAAAAATATAGATAGAATATCATATTTTATGAAAATAGTTAAACTTTCACAATCGTATTTTTTAAGTGCAAAGCATATTAAAAAATTACTAATTTTATATTTAATGGAATTTATTAATAATATAATAAATTATCTGTGTTCCAAAACTCATATCGATATCTTATATTAGTAATTTTTATAAATTTTCAGATCTAATACATAGAGAAAAAAATGCATATATTTTTTCATAAATATTATGAATCCGACATGACTTTTTTCCCCAAACTTTTTTCTTAAAAAAATAATTTTTTTTTTAGAGTTTTTGTATGTTCGGCTTAAGTTCATTGACTAATTGTAGAAGAGTACAGTGTAAAAGTTTTATTAATAAAATATAAAACTTTTACACTGTATTCTTCTACAATTATTTAATTGTTCATTAAAAAACTATAGGAAAAAGTTTAACAATAAACTATAAAATAATTAAAAAATAAAATTTTGTTCATAAATATTATTAAATTCTTCATTGTGAAAATTTTAGGAACTTTGCAAAAATTTTTTTAAGTCTTTGATTTAGTTTTATTAGATTTGATGGTAAATAAAAATTGTTATACATGAAAATATTTAGAATAAATGCCTTAAAATGGCAAAATTCGAGGGAAAATCTGTTAGAAAATAAAGTTTAAAAACTTGCATAACTTCACTCGCATTCTGCAGCACAACTTTTTGATAAAAATCGCTTCTGTTCTGTTCCTAAAATGTAGCTAAAAAACATTAAAAACTTAAAATTTTTCAAAGAAAATTTCAAATATTTTTTTTACAAATTGAAAATATAAATGAAAATTTAAATGAAATTGATTCATTTGAAAAAATTTAAAAAAAGTTTTAATGCTTACGAAATTATGCTTAAATATTACACAGAAAAAAGTTTGTACATAAATATAAGAATTTACTTTCATTGATTTTAGTTCATAATATTTAAGAATAATGTCTTAAATAATAACACTTTTTTACATTTTTTGAAATGAATCAAAAGTCAAGAAGACTTAAATAAATTCTTTAAATTTTCATATATATTTTCAATTTGTAAATTTATGTTTATGTGCTATAGAATGACAGCTTTTTATTGGAAAATTTCTATTTAAAGGGATTTATTGTTAAAATTTTCATGCATAAGTATTTTTATTTAGAATTTGAAGCGAATCTAATAAAAACTATTTTAAAATATTAGCAGCATTTTTGCAAAATTCGCAAAATTATCACTAAGTACAATTTAATAATATCTACGAACAAAATTTAATTTTTTATGAAAAAAGTTTGGGTAAAAAAAGTCATGTTTGATTCATAAAATTTATGAAAAAAATTTCAAATATATGAATTTTTTTCTCTCTGTATGAACTGAAATTAATGAAATTAAATTTCTATATTTATGTACAAACTTTTTTCTGTGTACTATTTTTTTTTTTAATTACTTGTTAATTTATTTTATTTTTAATAAATCCGCTTTCAGTTTTATGTATGTATGGAAAAAATATAAACAAAAATATAAACCAAATATAATAGTAGATATAATTACCTATCCAGTGATATACATAATGTCTATGTGGCTTGTTAAAAAAGAAAATATAGCGACCTCAAACCAGAAAATCATCTTCTATAACTACCCTCTATTTTATAATTCTACTGATAGATTCAGTATTTTGAGATATACGGATTTATTACTAATTTTGTTTGCGAATGGTCCCACTATGTGTAGCGATTTATTTGATACCATAGGCCACTTAAGTTTGGAAACCACCTTAATATACATTCATTTTTTAACATGTTATGTTTGTTTAAGCATTTTTTTTTTTGTATTTATTGTTGTGTTTTGGTGTTGTAGATATTTTAATATTGCTGTAGTTGTTGTTGGCATTCAACTGGCTGTTTATCCATTGTTTCCTACAAATTGTAATGACGCATGTTAACACTTTTTTCTGTTGGTTTGGTTTTTTCATTATTTATTTTTTTGTATATTCAATTTTTTTTTTTTTTCTGATAAAATGTAAGTAAACATGGCAACATATGGATGTGTGTATGGAAAACACTACTACATACATAAATACATATAGCACATGCAAACAATGTATACATGTTTAAATTATGGTTTATGTGTAGTCTACTTACAGGCTTTGTTTAAAAAGAAAGACTAAAGTATTTATATAAGATATGGTTTAAAATTGCAAAGAATTCCAAAAAACTTTATGAGAGATCAATAATGAATAGAAAGCAGTTTGGAAATCTAAACTAACTTAAAATTTCGTATTGCACTTAACTCATTAGTGCCCAAAACTATTTGGTTTAGAGCTATAAAATTTCAAATCACTAGCTTATATTATGTAAATGACAAAAAAAAAAAAAAAAAAAAACAGTGGAGTAATCTCAAATAATTGTTTGCTAAATGATCTAATGATTTTTGTATTTTTATTAGCTGTCGCATTGTTATCAGAGAATGAAAAAGGGCTAAAACTTTAGCTGCCACGTGTCATTAATATTATCCCTTTTACAGCATTTTGTTTGGGATTTAAATTTAAATTGACTTCTTCATTATAAATACCTTAACAAAAGAGTTCTTTTGATGTTTTTCGTAAATCTCTTCATATATATAGTATATCAAGTAAAATGATTTATTTCTATCAGGTGTTTTATTTACTATTACTATGCTATTTAGCTTCTTTTGTTTCCTATTGTTTAGTCGCTGATTTATTTTGATTGATTAATTGGTTTAGTGAATTTTGACTTACAAAATTTTTAGATATTTAAAATTAAATGGTAGTTCATTTATTTAGCATTTTGGAGAGAATAAGGATAGATAACATTTTGTTGAAATATAATTCAAAATTGTTGGGAATGAAAATAACATTAAGAACCGTTTCGTCAACATGTTTATGTTTATTGTGTGTTTCTAAATGGACTTAAAGGGATTTAAAGTGTAGCATAGCTTTTAAGAAAGTAATTTATTTTTACAATAATTATGCACGCAGAAAAAAACTCTTTTGACTATGGTTATAGACAATTTTGCAAATATAGTTGAATTAATTATATAAGGTAACCATAATACCTTATAATCGTTATACAATTGTCAGGACCATATTATGATATCATGGACCTAACAAACGTTTAAGTAACCATAATATAATTGTGGCAAAGACTATATGGTTGTATTGTAATTATTTATACATTTGACGCACTTATATATTTACATATTAAAAAATTTAAATTACGGTGTATCATAGGTGAATACCAATACATTTTTTTAAAGTTTGTAAATATAAAAAAAAAATTGTGAGAAACATATAAATAGTTGTAATACAACTATTATTATTTTTGCCAAAATCATATTATAGTTACCCAAACGTATGTTGGTTTATGTCACCATAATATGAATGTGAAAACCATATTACGATTATTCAGTGATGCGTTTTTTTTTTATTACAATGATGCATGTGCTATAGAATGGCAGCAAATTTAAGCAAATTTCTAATCCTTACTTTTTAACAGTTTTTTATTGGAAAATTGCCATTTAAAGGGATTTATTGTTAATATTTTCATGCATAAGTATTTTTATTTAGAATTTGAATCAAATCTAATAAAACTAAATTAAAATTTTAGCAGCATTTTTGCAAAATTCGCAAAATTATCATTAAGTACAGTTTAATAATATCTATGAACAAAATTTTTTTTTTATGAAAAAAGTTTGGGAAAAAAGTCATGCTCGATTCATGATATTTATGAACAAAAATTTTCAAATATATGAATTTTTTTCTCTGTGCAATTAAATGAAATATTTATTGGTTCTGAATAAATTGAGAACATAAAAAAAAGAAAACTACTTTGATAATGTCAATCAAAATAAAATAAATTATTTTTTTTTAATTTAAGGCATTCAGAGGTAATTTTTATTAAATTTGTACGAGTTTTTCCAAATATCAACATTATTCAACTTTTCTTGTAGGGATTTTAAAAGGAACGGGTGTACAAATTCTTTTCTGCGGAAAATGTACACGTTTCACGTTTATTGATTTGCATATAATGCAAAATGAAAAGTTTTTGTTCATTATTGTGGCTTAAATTCGTCAGCAATCGTAAATTTGAGTTTCACCAAACAAAGTCGCTATAGAGAATACAATGTTATATTAGTCGTATATGTGTATAACAGTGTATTGACGTCAGTAATATTGTGAATTCATTAATTACCACTTCAAAATATTTTCTAGTGGATTGATAATCAATTTTCCGGTCAGGCAGCTGGTTGTCTATGCGTATAAACTTGGTTTTGCATACACAAATTTTATATGTTCTAAAACTTTACAAGAATGGGATCAAAACTGATCATAGGTATTTTATAGTGTCTATAACAATTTGTCCGAATTTATGGAATGGTTATTAAATATATAAATTTCTTACTTGTTTTTGTTTTGATATGGAGATTGTGAACAAGGAAGCACAACTCATTCTATTTGTAAGGTATGTAATATTCAATTACTTTCTGAAATTTTATTAAATATTGGTACTTCTTTCGTATAGAATTTCTATTTGGTATTCCTAATAGGATAATTGCTTGTGAATGAAAACGAAGCTGTTTATAATACATAAATATTTAACATTTTTATTGTACAGCATCATTCATTAAATAACATAAATATAATATTTTATCCGTATACACTCAGGCCTCGATTTGAGTTGTTTCGATTTGAGTCATTATGATTTCGATTTGCATCATTATATTTCACTTAATTGACTAAATCAAGTTCATGGAATATAAATGAAAATTATTGTTTGGAAATTAGTGGTTGTAGATATGACTGCGTCCTAAAAAAGTCAATATATTTCTTGAGTAATGAGGGAAGAAATATTAACCCAAAATTTAATAATAAATAATAATGAACTATAGTAAGTACTGCGCACGAAAAATTTAGTTACACAATTCAGCTTATAAAAATGAAATCAATTGGTCAATCTCATTGAAATTTCGTCAACTTTAAGTATTCTTCAAATATTTTTTATCATGACCCAATACATTTAAAATGGACGGAGTCCTATGCAGTTTAATAGATTGGTTTTCTTTGGTACATAGCAACACCATTTTTTTTTATAAAACTCACAAAGTTTTTTGTTTTCTTGTAATAATGAGAAGAGAGATTAGACTAAACAAATTTGAATTCATTGTTTTTTAAGGATAGGAAAAAATATATTCTGACTGCATTAATTTGCATACATTATTCTATTAAAAGTGTCATTTGTTATGCATGAAGTACTTTTTTCCCCACATTTACGAATGTCTTACCAGGCCAAAAGTTTATTTCTATAATTTCTTTTTTGTTACATGTTATTTATCTGATACATTTCCCATATTATCTGTGATATGAAATTCATGTTTTAAAAAATCTGCTAGAGCGTACTTTTTATCATTCTTTAGGTAGCATTCATATTTTTGAAAAAATTTAACTCAGTAATTTTCGTCCTCTCCTTTGTCTTCACATTTCCTTTAGCGTTCATACTAGGTACTTTTTTTGCTTCCTGGGTGTTTTTTAATAAAATCTATAGAACAGCTTAAAATATTAATCAGTTTCCATCCAGAGACATAGAGATTTTATTAAATTTTATTTGGTCAAGAATCTGTAAATCAATTTCTTCTTCGGTTATTACACGCAGAGAAAAAAAATGGTTACAGCATGATCACAACAACAATATTACGTTCTCGTTGTGAACTTTAATAACCCTGTGTTCATGATAACAATGATTTTGAATCAATTTTGTCATTTAATGTTTACACTCAATAAGAATTTTAATATGATTGACTACAAAAATTATATGTTTTCAAATATTTTTACTAGAATCAAAATTTTATTAATATGAAACATATTATTACTTCTACAACCATTAAATATTTGCACTCTTTTTCCTTGTTCTTTAAACCATATAAATATTATTTTTTCTATAACAATAAAATGTTACAAAGGTTTGGTTATACTCGGTATGATTGAAGCAACATAAGATGACCTGCATTTGAACCACATATGGTGAAACAAATTAATATAAATAATATATATATATATATATATTTAATAATAATATGACAAAATTAAATAATAATGTGGTAAGGTTGGATAACACGAGGTAGTAATATGACAAAATGGAATCAAAATAAGACATAAAATCGGATACAATATGATAAAGTGGAATCATAATATTTATTACTTATAATCATTTCTATTTTTCGCAGTGATTATATGTTCCTTAGATTATGGTCACTACAACTATATTCTTTCTCTTCGTGTAGGGTTTTTTCGTTGATCATGAACTCTTTGTACTTTTTTAAGACTCAAAAAATCTAATTTCCCAACTTATCTGCACTCCTAGCAATTATTTCTTTTATGGCCGACATATGTTTTGGTTAGAAATTTAAATTATGCTCTTGCATTAATTTTATTAAATTTTCATTCTAAGAAAAACTAGTTATGCTATTATAACAAAATTTAGCATAGTTACGGAGTATAATACCAAATGCATAGACGTTAACGAAACTAATTTTTTCACGCATAATAAAGTCATAAGCCTGAAAGTTTTTTCATGTGCAGTCCTTATTATATAGCGAATATGATGGCCCTAGTTTATATGTTGGTCATAACAACCAAAGACTAGATATGTATTTAAGCCTATTATTTTTAAAAATCTTGAAACAAAGGTTTTTTTCGGTAAGGTTTTTTTTCCTATAAGTTATAGATAATTTAAAAATGATGGTGTGTGATATTATTATTACATTTGTGCTGTTATATATAGATAAACCAAATTTTTTTTTATAATATTAAAGTAGAGCATTAAAAATTATGTGGCTATTTTTGGCATTCTGTCATTGTAATAAAAAGGTTATGTAATGTTAAAATACAATTAAGATAATTTTAATTTCCAAGATGGTAATATTTTTTTCTGTCTATAACTAAGCCATTTAAAAACATTTAATGCTCCAGAAAGTTCAGAGTTTAATATACACCTTATGCTTGTAAATATTGTAAAAATATAGTTAAATGTGTAATTAGGATGTGAGATTATGTGACAGAAACAGAAATTATTCAAAAGAGGATCATGAAAATGGGGTTTAAATTGATTTCTTTTATGCTTGAAGTATATGTTCAATCGATTTAAGTTTTATTATACTTAAATAATATCCCTTTTATCTCTAATTTTGTATTATTTTTGCAACTTTCATAAATAATTTTAAATAAAAAAAGGCTGTAGCTCAAGAATTCAGCACACTCAAGTTAGCTTTACTAAATGCAGAAAACAAAACATGATTCTAACATTATCACTACAACAATATTATATTCTCATTGTTAATTTTCTTGAATTTTAATAACTCTGTATTCATGATAAAAATGTTTACACTCAATAAAAATTTTAATATGGTTTAATGGAAAATTTATATGTTTTTAAATATTTTTACCAGAAACAAAATTTTTTTAATATGAAAAATATGAAATATGAATATGAAATGAACACTTTTCTTTATTGTTTTCAATAAAAAATTAATAAAAAATAATTCTTAATTAATACATCTTATTTTAATATGTGATAACTTGGAATAATAATAATAATAATAATAATAATAATAATAATAATAATAATAATAACAATAAGAATATGATGAGATTATATAACTATATGATAAAGTGGAATAATAATATAAAGAATAGCATACTAATATTATCAAATAATATGACAATGTATTATAATATTATAATAAAATAGAATAATAATATGATAGCATCAGATCATAGTATGATAGAATGGGATAATAATGAAGCAAGATTGTTCAATTATATGTAAAACTAGAATCATAACATGAAAAAACAAATCACGGAATATAAGTAAAACGAATGATAATAGTTACTACTTATAATCATGTCTATTTTTCACTGTGATCATATGTGCCTATTATGATATGTTGCTCTTACATTACGATCACTACAACTATATTTTTGTTCTCTCCGTGCTGAATATCCCAGCTTGTCAAAATTTGAGACTAGCACAGTACAAGTGGTTTTATTCTATAACCAATTTTAATATTTTAATATTTTAACAGAAAAGAAGTTAAGTTTTAATAAAAAAGGAGTAATTTTTATAAAAAAGAAATAAAATTAAAATAGTTATATAAATTTCATTTTGATTTTCTAACTTAACACAGAGAATTTAATTCACTTTTTCCCTTAAAATTTTCCTCAATAACTTTACATCTATTATTAACAAAAACGAAACCCTTTATCTAGTAATGCAAATCGAAATCGTAGCAATACAAATCAATATATTGAAATTTCAAACAGCAAAACAAATCTAAACCACTCAAATCGAGACCTTAGTGTATAGGGATAAAGTATTATGTTTATGTTATTTAATGAATGATGCTGTAATAAAATTTACTTAGAACAATAAAAATTTTAAACAGTTATGTATTATAAATAGCTTTGTTTTCGTTCACAAGCAATTATCCTATTAGTAGTACTAAATAGAAAGCCTATAAGGAAGAAGTATCAATATTTAATAAAATTTCAGAAAGTAAAGAACATTACATACCTTACAAACGAACGGAGTTGTATTTCCTTATCTATAATCAATATATCGAAGCAAGAACAAATAAGAAATTTTGTTTTATATTAACTGTCTGTGTTAGACTAAAAAGTCTTACCTCTGAATTGTCTAAAATAAATATTAATATTACAAAATCTAATATTTATTTTAATTGAAAAACAAAATTTAAACAAATAATAGTTTGTTTAGAAAAACTTTTACCATAATTTTTTCTCTGTAGAAGAAAGGAAAAAATTTAAGTAACTTTTATCCATTTTTCTAAGTTTTTGAACTTTGAACAACAATCATGATTATAATATGAAATCCAGCGCGCTAAAATTTTGCACTCGATTTATTTCAAGTCTGGGAGCTAAGATCTGTAGTTTGTTTAAAATAGTATACCTAGAAAACCTATTAAAGATTAAAGTCAGTTTCAGCCAGGTCCATATATTTTAGTTTGATTTATTAAATTTCGGTTTTAAAAACATAACTTTTTTATTTATTTTTCCATTCGTTATTTATTTACAAATAAATCATTTCATATGCCTACTTAAAAGAAATTTAATAAGGCATTGAAAAGGTTTTGTAAAAGAAATTCTTATTTTATTTCAAAATATAGTATATATTTCAGCATTCTTCTCTCTTAAAAAATCACACATCACGCTGTCATTTCAATTTATCCTTGCCATAACACAAATTTGATCAACCAAATGTGGATATTATTTTTATGCGTATTTGTTTTTTTTTTTTTTCTTTTTTTGATTTCCGACGTTGTTAGTATTCCCAACGAGACAATAATTCATAATGACATTTTATTGATAAAAACAAAATAAATAAAAATATATTACCAATCATTTCTAAAATCACAGGTAAAGATACGTGCATATGTTTTAACTAGGGTTGTTATTCGAACAGAAATTAATCGATTATTCAAGTAAGAAATTTTTTGTTCTTTTCGAATGAACAAAAATTTTAAATTTAGAATAAAAAAATTATTCGATCAATTTTTAACGATTAATCAAATAATTTAATAATTTCTCAAAACGAGTTTTTGTTATAACTGTAAAAAGTTTTGTTTAGTTGAAAAACCCTGTTGAAAATAATTGAAAATTTCATTAGGATATATAAATTTATAAATTTCGAGTTGAAGCCTTTCACCAGCACTGAAGTCTAAAAGAAGAATAGCTTTTCTAAAGATTTAATCAAATGTCTTCAAGTTAGAGTACACGAGAGACGTCTAAGTTGTTATTAAATTCTGACATTTTTCAAATATTCTACAGAAAGTGATAGAAAAGTACATGCAAATGCTTTATTTCATTTATTGTTTATTTCAAAAATTATTTTAAAGATTGAAGTGATGTGAAAATAATCGCGAATTCTGAAATGTATAACAATGGTTTGTTATCTGAACTTAAACGATCAATGATATCAAAAATTAACAAAAAATGCAATATCGATAAGTATTCACTTTAATTAGAAAAACCTAAAAAGAACACAAAAACTTGATTTGCTTTTAATGCTATATATTGCCACAAACAATAAATAGTAAGTGAAACGATTTTTTCCACAAAAAAAAAAAATAATAAATAAATAAAATAATCGTTTTTAAGCCAAAATTCTTAATTATGTCCTTTATCAATGATAATTTTAAAAGAAATTTAATTTCATTATATAATTTGTCTTTAATTTTAATATGGTCTCAATTTTTTGATATTTTTTTGTTCTGTGTTAATAAATTGTTCTTCTTAGGATTGCTTTAAGTTAATAAAACTAAAAACTGATTTAGAAATACTAGTTTTGCATTTTTTTAAAATTGGAATTAATTATTCTAACAATATATTTTTTCTTCACTCATTAGTTTAATCGAAGAAAATTCAAACTTTATTCCATCACACGAATAATTAAAAATATTATGAAGTTTTATTCTATTAAATTCAATGCCGAATAATTGATAACCCTAGTTAGAACATTAAAACGCATTTTAAAAATTAAAGTCCATAAAATCTCTTTTAAATTAATTACATTTTATCAATGATGCATTGAAAAATTATAAAAAATATATATGGAAATTTTCTTTTTTAATTTTCTGCTTAAAAGTTCATGAAGCGTATGAGTATTATTTTGCTTTAATTAAAACATATGTATTAATCATACGCACTAGATACTAAAAGTCTTGAAATATTTTTATATACAGGATATTTATAGTTTTTTTTATCATTATCGTCATTTATAGAAATTTATATTTGTATGTATAAAGGAAAAACTATAATTAAATTATTATTAATATATTCATATATTTGTGGATTTCTCGTACATAAATATGAATACTAATGTATAAATGTATATATGTATGTAGGTATATATTTATGTATGTATGTATGTATATATGTATGTATGTATGTATGTAGTTTTTTTTCTTTATACTTATGTACTGTGTCGGACAAAACCAACTGAGCAAATCCTATGTTTAAATTAATTTATTTAAAACTAAAACGAAAAATTACAAAATTGGTTCTTACCTTTCCAAATTTATTAACATTCGGTACAATCATTACACTCATCAAAAGTAAGACTGACACAAAATTTCAGATAAATTTTTCAAATGGTTCATGAAATATAACGATTTGTAAAATAAAGTATAAAATAGATAGAATAAAGAGCAAAAAGCTAAAAAAAATTACAAAGTTATATACACAAAATACCACACAAAATGTACCATAAATACTTTGTAATATATATATATATATATATATTGCTGTTTGTATGTTGAAATTTACATTGAACCTACAGAGTTGCTACTTTTGGTATTGAAAATAATGTAGAATTTAAAATAATTTTAATTTTTTTTTCATATTCATCAACAAAAAGCTAAATTTGTGGATCTGATCCGCATTAAAAGGTGAAAATTTATTAAGGTCTGCGAAAAAAATTGTAATGAATTATATTTAATCGTTTTTGAATACTCTTTTGGGCACCTATGTGTGCCTACGATGTGTGGTAAAAGTGGTTTCGGCACTAAAGCTAAATTCACACTACACTAATATTTGACGATTTTTGAAAATAGTTGCTTTGCTGATTTTGGACCAACAAAACTATTTGCATTTAACTAAAAATGCCGCTAGTGTGAATAAACGTTGTAGAATATTCGCCACTATTTTGAGCGAAGTTTTATTTGGTCTTACGAAATAAATGCGAGATCAAAGAGCGGCAAACAACAGCTGATGCATTGTTTTTATGTACACAAACTTTAAATTGATGAAAAACAAATGACCAGTTTATATTTTATCTATTAAGATATAGTTTTTTGTTAATAAAACTTGCAATATATTAATATTTTTTTCTTTTATTTAATCATAATAATACTTTTTATTTTTTGTACAGCTGAAAGTGGTGCGCTAAGAAAACATTATTGTTTCGTGAAGATACTTATAAAAGAAATATTAAATATATATTTTTTAAAGTAATTTTAATTAATATGCGTGTTACATTTTGAAATTAATCGAGTGATATTATTTCGTAATTCTTAGATCTATCTAAATATTCTACTTTGTCAATTTTATAAATATATGTGTTTAAAATAAATAGCATTTTCACATTACATTTAATAAATATGCTACAAACATTACATCCTCATATTCCGAAATTCTCTCAGAAAATTATTCTAAATTGATTAAAACAAAATAAAAAATAAGATTTTCCTATAAATTTATTTAATAATTGATGTCAAATAAATTCATATTAGTTGTGTGTTTTCCCCCTTCTCATATTGTATGATATTTGATAGCTGTTTCGTTAAACAAATAAACGTCAAATAAATGCACATAATGTGAACAAATAAATCAAATCTGCATAAATTTGCAAAAATTACTGGAAAAAACGATGAAATATTTCGTGTCAAATATTTGCGTAGTCTGAACTTAGCTTAACATATAAATAAAATTTCACTCAATCTTAAAGTCAGTGTTTTGACAGGCCTTCCATTCTTTGTATTCTTTGCTATGAAAGAAGAGGGTATCCAATTATTCGGGTTTTCATATTAATCGATTAATTCAAAAAATAGTTATTGGTTGGTAATCAATTAATTGCAAATTGTTCGATTAAAACATATAAATAACGCTAATCATAATATTTAATCTATTAAAACGGTTATTTGGAAACCCAATGTTGTTCAAAATCTTTCACAAAAAAAAGGTTCATCTTATCAGTTCTTTATCCCATTTGTATGAAAAAAATAGATCTTTTTTGACCTAGTACTACAAAATATTCTAAATCAGCTTCATTTAATAAATTAGTATTTTTAATGCAACTCTTTTTATTTTCAGTTGAGAACGACTCTTTTGTCATACGAGTCAAAATTAATTTTGATGTTTTACGTATAACTTCTTGATGAAAATCAAAACTTTTATGACTTTATAGCTCTAAAGTTACTTTACTCTAAACTATGCTTTCAGAATTCCAATTGTCACAAGTATAAGCTTTTATGAAGTTGTACTGTTAAAATCTTTTCATGTCGCCTTTTATTAAATATTCTATCCCAGCAAAAAAAAAAGTAACATCCAAAAAAGTCAATAAGATCCTAAACTTTTGATCCAAATGTAGTGCAAATTCGGATCATTGGAAGATGTTCTCTTCTTTGATACCTATTCAGTGAGAAAGAAGTCATGTTCACGTTGCCATACAAAATTGTATGGAACAACCAAATTCTTTTTTCTCGGCTTAAGGAAATTAGTTTGGAATTTTATATAAACCGACATATTTTTAATAAAAAATATTGTTTATAAATTCTTTAAAATAGTTCTTTTTAGTAACAATTATGCATTTTCATCTGAATTTATTTTCTTTTGCATTCGAATCTATTGAAATCTTTGGATGCTCTTGGTATTACTTCTTAAGTATAAGTAAACCTGCACTTATTGACACTTTTAAAGTAATGAAAATGTACTTCCCCAAAAACTACTGCTGGAATAAAACAGACATTTAAAAAATATGTAATTGACATAAATTTATCTTTAAAATAATAAAAGAATTCAAATTTATATTTCCAAAAAACGAAATTTCTTTTAATCGATTATTCGACACAAATTATTCGGTTTATTCATTGTTTGAAAATAGACCATTTTAAATTATTCGAACAGTTAATCGATGTAAATTAATCAGATAACCGAATGACGGTTAATCGACTGCAAAACCTAGTAATGATGCATACATTGATAAAGGAAGTCAAAACGATCATAATAATACTGCTCCAAGTGGTCTTAAATCATTTAGCACTAAAATAACTACACGTACAATTCAAAGAAGAGTAGTTCAGACCTGAGTAGAATTATGCAGGCCTGTAAAAGTCTATTTATTTCCAAGAAAAATCAAAATGCAAAACTGACTCTGAGAGAGAGAGAGAGCTTTTGTTCTCAGGGAAATCGAAGTTAATATAAGCAATTTAGATGAAATGGAAAGTGTTAGTTAGCCCTTTAATTAACGATTGCATTCTCTATACAGTCAGGGTATTATTAAGCATGGATCCTTTATGTAATAGCTAGGATGCTTTTCGGAATAAAAGCTAGGACTGGTAATGAAAATTAATGGAAATTAAGCTTTCATATGGCACAAATAATATTCAAACATGATATTCAAACATGACAAAGATCCAAAATAAAGCTAAAAATTAATGAAAAATTGGTTACTTCAGCAAGTGGTAACCATCATGGATAAGTCCACACAGTGTCATGATCTTAAGACTATCTAAAATCTATGAAAAGTAGTAAATCAGAAGAGCAATGGAGAAAAGGTCGAGAGGGGCCCAGAGAGACTCTCCTGTGCAATATTGTGAACCTGCACAATATTGCCAATGCTTATAATATACATGCCTATTTGTTTAATTCCTAATATAATTCTAAAAGATTCTCTGAAGTTGTCATAAACAAAGGGATTATCACATAATATTAAGTTCAACAATTTGTTCAATTAGTTTTGACGTGTAAATTTTTAACTTTTGAGTTTATTTAATATTCCTATTAATTTCATGTTATGAATATGAAAAATATATTTCTGTTATTATGTAGATTAGATTTTAATCTTTTTATATTAACAATATTTTTCTTCAAAACCAAAAAAAAAAAAAAAGAGTTGCGTTATGCTCAAATTAATTAAAAATGAACTTTTGCTCTGTTAGTTTTGGCTGACACTGTATATCTCCTATCTATAGCTTTAGTATGTAATACATTCATTCAAAGAAAAAAAAATATAAATATTATTATAACTGCATAATTATAACTAAAATATGATAGCAAATGAAAAATAAAAAGCAAGAGGAAGAAAGAAAGAATGAAATGTGACATTTGCAAATGTTCATATATACCCAACAAAAAAAGAACTGAAAAAGAGCTGAAGAGGTCATGATTTTAACATTGTGTTCTCATTGAAGAAAGTACTTAGTGCGGAAAAAGAGCTGCAGAAGTTCTTTTTCTTTTTAATCCATGGTAGATATTGGTAGGATGTTTTTCTTTTATGCTTCTTGTTCATTGCTTTTGAAGTACTTCTCTTAAAATCATAAAATTTTTTAATAAAAATACGATTTTTATTTGTTAACGGATAATAAAAATACTTTCTAATTTGTGAAATTTTTATTTTCTTCTACTTTCTATTTTTGAATAGATGAAAAAGTTATTTTTTTAGAAGCACTTGCTCGAATTTTTTTTTTTTTGCTGGGTAGTTATAAGTTATTAATGATACCGCATATTATACACAATTTCAAATATTTTTTCGTTTTTCCATTTTTCCTTCTTCAAGCTATAGTTCTATATAAATTGATATAATTGACACCATTTTCTTCCATATAAATTTAGCTCATTTTTCATTCAACTATTTAATTAGATAAGTTAGTTATTTGTTTATTTTCGTGTAAATACATAGTACATGAATTTTTTTATATAAGTTTAGGCTAATGTGGCATTAGCTACAATAAATGAAGTGAGTTAACGAGACAAAAATTCTTGGTAGTTACTTAAAAAAATAAATCAACTAATTAAGTAGAGTCCCAAAACAACCAAACGATGTCACAACGATATGGAAACGATATCATTTAGGTGATAAAAAGTATCACCAGTGATATTCATTTTCGAATCTTAAACAATAGTTTTTACGGAATAAAGTGTACCTTTTCTTAAGTTATTGTTTTTTCATAAAATTATGATATAGTTTTCGGTATCATAATTTCCAAAAGTAATGATAGTCAGATGGTCCACATTTTGTTCTGAATGCTATTTAATATGAAGATTTTTTTTTTTGCATTTAAATATACTAAATATGACAATTAAGAACAATAATTAGCTAAAATAAGAAAAAAATTCTAAATATGTAAATATGAAATATGTATAAAAAAATCATCATATATGACATATTTTTCATGCAAATATTATTAATAATAATATTTGCAAACATGAGTTTCCCTTACGAATATCCTTTTGTAATTACGCTTTAAAATATTTTAGTTTTAGTACTAAAAAGATCAACATTTTTTTTTTGTTTTTGATTCTCAGCTAAATTTTTTTTTTTGAAAATTTTTTAATTTTTATATTTTTATTTTGAAGTTTTCTTTTCAAATTTGTATGTTCTTTTTTTTATTGGAAAAAAAGAAATATTTCGAACACAGAGAAAAAATAAATGCACATATTTGAAAATTTTTTTTTCATAAATATTATAAATCGAACATGACTTTTATTCCAAAACTTTTCTCATATAATATAAAATTTTGCTCATCGATATTATTAAATTGTTCATAATGAAAATTTTAGGAATTTTGCAAACATTTTGTTAAATCTTTGATTTAGTTTTATTAGATCTGATTGCAAAAGGTAAATGAAAATAGTTGTATATGAAATTATATTAACAAAAAATGTTCTAAAATGACAAAACACCAAGAAAAATCTGTTAAAAATAATAATGTTTAATAATGTGCATAATTTTGCTCGAATTCTGCAGCACCCCGTTTTAATAAAAAGCACTCCTGTTCTATTCCCAAAATGTAGCTAAAAATCATTAAAAGCTTAAAATTTTTCCAAGAAAATTTCGATTAGTATTTTTACAAATTGAAAATTTAAATGAAAATCTTCTCAAATAGGTTTGCAATCGTAAATTGCCTTGTTGTCTCTGTTTGGCAGTACCAAAGCAGAGTTTGTGGACTATAATTAGACACCAGCAGAATGGAAAACGTCTTTTCTGTGCCACTACACACTTCACCTGCATTCGTGGTGTCTTATCCATTTTGGTTTCGTTGAAACCTAAACACTTCTTGACTTTTGATTCATTTGAAAGATGTAAAAAAAAGTTTTAATGTTTAAGAAATTATGCTTAAGTATTATGAACTGAAATCATTGAAAGCAAATTTTTATATCTATGTACAAACTTTTTTCTGTGTATCATAATAATATCATTTTCTGCAACACAATATGACATTATAATTGGCACCTAGTATGATGTCATTTTTGCTATCATATCGTCCTATGGTTTATTGGGGCCCATTTGCCAATATATTTGGAAATACAAAAAAAAAAAAAAAAAAAAAACAAAAAACATTAATATTACTTAATCCAAATATTATTTTGTTGCTGTTATTTTATAAAGTGATACCAATATTAAAAAGGATCTTTAGTGAATGGCACACCCTTTTTACGCCCATTTTTGTCACAATATTGTTTATTGTCCGGGAGGACATTTGTATTGGGGCTAGGTGAAATAATGGACCGATTTCAAACAATTTTAACAAGCTTCGTCCTTTTATCATGAAAGTCTTACGTGACAGATTCCATTGAATTATCTTTAAAATTGCGACCCGTACTTTGTGCACAAAGTTTACATGGACAGTCAGCTAGCTGTCCCGCCAACTAGCCAGACGGACGAACGGGCATCGTTAGATCGATACTTTAAGGTGGGAGTTGGATAACTTTTTCTATGCGTTGCAAACATATAAATATAATAAAATCCACAACAAGATCGTAGATCATCTTCGATTTGAGTAACCGATATCAAATCAGGTTTCTTGCAATTACGGAAAAAGTTGTTTTAAGTGACCATAGAATATTAAATCATTTCATTATATTTGTTTAAATTAAAAACTTATATTAACCAATTATTTAATTTTAATTAAATAAAATAAATAAACCCAGTAAACAACTAGTTTCAGAACGTATGAAAATGTTCTGCACTTATTCTACATTGGCGTTACGAATATTGATTTTTGTCAAAAATTGTCACCTCCAAAACTAGTTCTGTTACCTAGCCAGTATCCATTCTATGGAACGGTTGTAGAAGTAGTCTTTAATCGATGGTTTTTTTTTTGAAATTGTCACATTCTGAACTATTCCTACAGAAGCATTAGGGAACGTTTCGAGAATCAGTTATTAAATTATTACGTTTGCGCACAAGAAAAAATTGTACGTAAGTTGATGCAATTATACGAATATCAATAGAAAGTTGCATTTATCGAATTTTTTTAGAAAAAATTTAAACTTATAAACCCTGTAAAGTAAAAAAAAAAAAAAAAATTAGTGGTTGCGCAAATTGGGGTATTACAATAATACGTAATTGAGCAAATAGAACTCGTACTATAATTATACAATTTCATAATGGCTGGTCTGATTTCAATTTAGGCGTAATTTAATTTTTAACTTTGAACCATATAGAACCACCAAGTTCGTGTCCACAGGGTACCAAATTTGGACACCTCTGGTATAAAAATAAACTGGTTTTATTTTTAAAGATATTCATAACTTATTCATTTATTTTACGAGATACTGGTCTCACAAAGATGAAAACTTTTTTTTTAAGGTACCTTGGTGAAGCTTTTTAGCGGGTCCAAATTTCACCCGAAAATTTGAAATTTTTAAAAAATAGGTCAACTTTATGAAACACTGGTTCTTGCAGGAATATTTTTTTTGCATTTAGTTATCTTTCAAGAAAATATAAATACTATTTATTTTACCAAAGGAAATTTTTATATAACAGAAAAAGAATGTGATCATTTTTTCGTCATAAACCGGGATAAAATCTACTTTTTTTCAAAGCTCAATTTTAAGTTTTAACAAAAGTTCATACCAGGTGTGTTAAATTTTTGGGCTTCTGTGGACCAACCGTCGATAGGCCTATATGATCTAAACTCAAAACTTAAACTCGCCTACACCTCTACTATCTCACTATGTGAAATTCCACTGAAATGGGGCTAGCCCTTTCGGGACTGCATAATTATTTCTATTTTATTTTTTGGATCGCTAATTGTGCTCAGTTTTGAAGATCTATTTGGCATAAAATAATGTATTAAAAAACCCTTTAAGGTAAAATTATAAAAAAACATTCAATAACTGCTATTTACATTTAAATTTTCATAAAAAAGTTTTAGTAGTTGTTGTTGTTGCTCCCACAAAACCATTGTATAAAATTGTATATTTTCTTTTCTCTCTAAGCTGTTTGGGGTATAATAGAAAAACCTCAAACTCTTACCATTCATGACCCTGAACTTTAACATCGCATCTTAACAAACCATAAAAAAATACAAAATTTAGCAACAAAACATATACAACAAATACATATGCAAATAAATAACTAAAAAATAGATAAATTTTATATAAAAAGAACACAAAAAATGCTCTTGTGGTTGCCTTTTGACGAACAAAAACCTAAAAATTTGTTAACATCTTTTATTATTAAAAAAAAAAAAAACTAAAATAGAATATAATAAAAACAAAAAATTCTTTAGAGATGGAAAAAGAAAATGAAATGCGAATATAAATGAATAGGAAACAAAAAGTTTCAGCTTTCATTTTACTTAGAAAAATAAAAAAATAAAATTTTATAAGTGGTAATCATGGCATTTTCATCATATGTTTTTGAGATCAACTTCATCATCATATACTTTTTCTGCAACTTATTGTATGCTATTCATACATATAAAGCAGAGCTGTAAACGAATCATTCATGAATTACTGAATTAGCAAATTTTGAATTAATTCTTTTCACACAAAAAAAAAAAAAAAGAATTGAATGAAATTTATCAAATGTATTTGGTAAAAATTTATTGAAATTCATTTCTGCCTAATTCTTTTGAATTGTTTCAAATTTCATTCAATTTTTTTTTTTTTGTTGTGAAAAGAATTAGTTCAAAATTTAGCTAATTCGTAATGAATTAAAATCAAAAAAGAATGATTCATTTACAGCTCTGATATAAAGATAACTACATACATGTGCATGCTTGATAGTTCATTTACACAGGGCTGCCAAATTTGGGGATTTTAACCCAAATTTGGGGAATATTTGTTGCAGAAAAGGATGAAGTTATGGTTTGGCGATTGGAAAATTTGTTGGAGATATCTAAAATATTTTTTGGTTTTTTTTTGAGAAATTATGAAATAATTGTATTTTTTGTTTAGTTAATAAAATGCTACATTTAGTTATCATTATAAAGAACTTGCACAAGTTGTCCTTAATATGCTAATGATCCTTAAAAGTAACGCACATGTAGAATGCATTTCTTTTTTGGTTATGAGCTTTACAAAAACTGAAATTCAAGATAGCATATGATATGAACTTTGGAACACATCTTAACCAGTGTGACCAAATGCGAAGAAAATTTTCAGTTAAATCGTGTTTAAAATAAAGCTAATAAATGCTATAAAATTATTTAAAAATGCTAAAAATATTACTAAATTAATAAAATACTTTTTTTAGTTACCTCATTATTATTATAAAAAAAAAGAACCGATTATAAAACAGAAGAAAAAAAAGAACACATATGCAGAAGTATTAGTTGCTAGACCAAAAAGAGCCATAAGCAGCTATAAGAAGGATCTCCCAACATTTTCTCTCCTACCTGCTGCCATCTAGTCATACAGTTCACATAATGAATCGCACAATACAAAAAAAATTTGCAGCTAAATGTGAATACAAAATGCTAAATTTAGCTGCAAAAGTGCTGAAATGGTCACACCGAATTTAACTCATTAATATCGTAGCTGAGTACAGCATAATTATCGGCTATTATTTTTAAAGCTTAAAGAGTCGCCGTTTTTTTCCTTTCTTATTTAAATAAGCGTTAAAAGGCCATTTAAAAATAATAAAAATTTTGGGGATATTCCCAGCATAAAAACGAGCAAATGCTTCCAATAAAGACATTTTTCACCATTTCGAAAGTAGAACTAAGTACATATTTTGCACTTTTTTGGAAGTTAATAATTATTTCCAAAAAGGTGAAAATAAATGTATTTTCAGCAGGAAAAAGGTGAATAATTTCTAGGAAAATAAAAATTTCGCAAAATACAAAAGTATTTGTATTTGTATATTTTTATTAAAAAATTTTATAAATATAATTTTAAGAGAAGTACTTCAAAAGCAATGAACGAGAAGCATAAAGAAAAACATCCTATCAATGACAAGGAAAAGGAACTTCTACAGCTCTTTTTCAGCAATAAGTACTTCCTTCCAATGACAACACAATGTTAAAATCAGGACTCTTTCAGTTCTTTTTTTTTTTGCTTGGATAATGATAAATATCAGAAAGTTGATTTTAAGCTTTTTTACTTTTTCAGGAGGAGAGCAAATCACGTCATTTCACAATTTTCTAAGGTTTCGTTTTTCATAATGTTAAACTCTTTATTTGATACTTATGTGATACTTTATTTGTAAGATATATGATGATGAATGTTTCCTTACTTATTTTATAAAGAAAAAAAATGGCCCTGGAAAATCTCATGATATTACTCTCAGTTAAATATACTTCCAATAATTGGAACCTAATATATTTTTTCAAGAATTTTTCACTTTTATACATCAAGTATGAAGAATAATAAAACAAAGGTTTTACACAAATATCTAGCCTGGATATTATCTTGACCATTAACATGTTAATATTAATAAAATCTGTTGGCAAGAATTAAATCTGATATGTTAGGTCCATTCTTTTACTTTTCCAGTAAAATGCAGTAAAGTGAGTATTTACTGAGTAAAATAAAAATTTTGCGCCTAAAAAAAACTCCTAAACAAAAAAAAAAGTACCCGAACGGAAAATTTGTAAAATCCAGATAAATAACTGCTACAAACAAATAAATATAGTATATTATATTAAAAAAAACGGAGTTTTTTTTATCGAAATATATGCACTTTAGTGAATAAAAATTAATTGTTCATTTTGTTATAAATATACCTAATATTTTTTAATGTACTTTTAGTAAACCTTGATTGCAAAAATATAAATTTTTCAATTTTTTTTAACATTTTCCTCTCATTGTTTACATTTGTTCGCTTTTTGTTTTTTTTTTTAATTTTTGCAACCATATGATGTACTGGACTTTCAATCTGAATTAAAACTAGTAAAATTTGTAATTTTTTTATTTTTTTATTTTACTTATTTAATAGCCAATAAAATTACAATTTCTTGCAGGCTAGCAGACATATTCTTCTTAAAGCTATTTACAGTAAAATGTTTTTTATAATCATTCAATGATAAAGTCTTATTTAACTAAGTTAAAAATACTTCTCTTAATGCGGATTGAATTTAATGAGAAATCAATACATGTTGAATTGATTGCATATACATCTCATGGGATCAAATTTGGCATAACTGGTTCCAAAATATTTGATTTTTAAAGGAATATAATTTCTAGTTGGACGATTTGGTATTACGAATTCGATCTTACAAAGTAGGAACTCGGAATTAATTGAAATGTTTACTAAATTAATTACTAAATAAATTATTCATATATTTTCTCCTACTTTCATATGATGGTAAATTAATATTAGAATTCCATGGTCCGATTCAATTTTCTTTATACGAACTTCGCATTAAGAATACCAGACCACGGAAGTATATTCCAGGATTGGTCGGTCTTATGAAAGATATGAATAATTGCTTGGAAACACCAGAATCATTAAATTCTCCTCCCCAGTGCTTGAGAAAACCTAGAACTCCTTTTGCCTTATTAACGATTTGTTAAACGTTGGAATTAAAGGATAGTTTACAATCAAGAAACGCACCCAGAACAAGAAATTCTTCGATTAAATCAAATTTGATATTCATTTATTGTGTATCTACAGAGTACTGGACTTCTTCTGTAGAACTCAATTTATTAACTGTCATTTTTCTCTCCCAATTTTTTCTCACATTACTGGATATTGAGTATGCAAACCCAAATCCAGTATAAGTTTTTACTGGATAGTACAAAGTTTTGGGTAAACGAATGCACTTGTTGTATGAATTTAATTCTAAAGTTATGTATAGTACCAAATCTTTTGATTTACAAGATGGTAAATCTGAGGTTTAATGTCTATGTATAACAGGTATTTATGTAGTTATATGAAAATATTCACAAAAAAATTATTTCTATTAAGAGAAAACATAAATACCGCGTGATCCATTTCTTGGTTACCTACTTTTTTAAAGAAAAAAACACAGAAAATTCAAATTTAAAGGGGAATGTTTATTATCATTTGAAAGAACATTCTTTTGCATTTATTTTTTGAATTTTATGTCTATCAAATGTTGGCTGTTGCTACGTCAATCAGATGGTCCATCCGTTGAGTCCAATTTTCGATGACTCGTTCGAGTATTTCGACTGGTAACTGGCGAATGACACGCGTGATGTTTTCCTCGAAGGCCTGAATCGAAGCGGGTTTGCCCGCATAAACTTTAGACTTTAATGATGTGTGATTACACATGATCTTGGTGGCCAATCGACCGGCCCAAAACGTGAAATTATGTGCTCACCGAAGTGTTCTCTCAATAAAGCCATTGATAGATGCGATGTGTGGGAAGTGGCGCCGTCTTTTTCAAATCAAATGTCGCCGAGATCACGAGCTTCAATTTCAGGCTGCGAACGACGCCGAATCGACTCTCCATGGTCTTCGTGTACACTGTCAGCTACGGCCGCTATATTTTCTTCACAGCGTGCTGGGCGTAGTCTATTCGTTGGAATATTATCCAATAATGAATGCTGGGTCTCAAAATGGGTGATGGAGTTGCGAATACACATTCCTCACAGAACGTGAATATTCGTAATAAAGCTAAACGATTTGTAAACGTTGTTCAGACGTAAGTCTTTCTATTATGAAATGCCATACAATACTAAACAAAAATAGCATGACACCACTCACACGTGATCTGTCAAACAAAGTATTTCTACTTTTTCAAAGCAAAAAAAAAAAAAAAAAAAGATAAGGAACAATAAATAAAAAATTATTTTTAATGATAGAATGTTTCTTTTTGTTGAGTGGGGATTTTTTGGGGAATTTTTTTTAACTTTGAGGTTTGATCAAAATAAGTATTTGGCAGCCCTGCATTTTTATCATTATTCTGGTTTAAGAACTTTTTTCTTTTTTTTTTAATTATTTAAGTTTTGGATTTGAAAATTATGTTGACTAGATGTTATAAATTATTAATAGTGAAGAAAGTTTACATTTGATGATTTCATTTAAAGGTTTTAATTATTATAATTAATACTCGTACAAATAAAATGTTATATTAATTTAAGAAAGGAAAAATTTTTTTCGATGGTTTGATATACTCGTATCACAGAAAAAATTGTTGCCTAACATTTTTCAATTAACGCTAGCTGTGTTTTGCTACCAACGTTCAAAGGCAATTTCGTACAAAATTTAAATTTATATACATTAGGAGTCAACGTAGAATTATACAAATTATATATGTTAATTTTAGCGTCGATAAAAGTGCTCCCAATTTATGAACAAAAATACAGTTATCAATATAAGAATAATAAGAAGTGAAAATATATAAAAATGAAATTAAATTTATAAAAAAAATTGTTAATTTTCCATTTTTACGTAATAATTTGCAAATAAATATAAAGTGCTCCTCAATCGGGTTAATGTATTTTTTTTTTTTTTTTTGCTAACACTCAGCAGGAGCAGCAAAATACAACTACTTTTTTTTGGTTATAGAGTAGTTTTCCGATTTAACGAACATTGCATTTGACGTATATGCTAATTTTTTCTATTGAATATCTTATCTAGCGAACTAAAAATTTTATTTTGTACTCAGTTTAGCGAAGAAATAAAAATTAAGTTTTTTTTTTTTTTTTTGAAAGAAACATAAAATATTTTTAACAAAGGTAAGAAAAGCGCAGGATATTAAAAAAAATATTTCGTTATTTGAGGTAGTTTTTTTCTTTTTCTTTTGCTTTTTTGTTTTTACATACATATAAATTATGACAGTTAGTTTTGTGCATTATTTTATGATGTTAATAACTAAACTAACAAGAAAAAGACCGTTTTTAAAAGATAAAATAAAAATTGCTGAGGCTCAAAAAAAAGCTTACGGATAGAAGGTTTGTGTAAAAAAATATAGATTGCATAAATCCACATTGTATAACATTTTCAAATCGAAAGAAAATCTTTCAAAAAATATGGAAAATACAAATTTTGGATCCCGGAATAAAAGATCTAATAAACATGGGGAATTTCTTCAGCGTTTGAAAAACTAGACTCCAAGCAGTCGTGGCAGCAAAAAAATAACTAAAATTGTAGTTTACAAAATGTTTAAAATTTGTAGCAGTATTTTCAGTTGTAGTTAAAAACTACAATTTTGAAATTAGTGCAGTTTTTATAATTTTATTGCTACTGCTACCTTCTCGTAAAAATAGTAAGTGTTTTACCTATATTTATAAAAGAAATAGAGTAGCAATAGAAGTAGTAGAGGTAGTAGCAGAGGTAGCAGTAAAGTTAGCAGTTGAAGTAGTTTAATAAAAAATTAAGTAGTTTAAAAATATCAATGCAAAGTACAAAATTCAAAGTAATGGTAAAGAATATTTATTCAGTAAATATGGATTTTCATTCATTTAATATTTTTTATATATTAAAATTTTTTAATTTAAATTTAAATAATATTTATCATTATGATATAAGTTTAAAATTTTAAATGAAATTCCATAAAATGAATTTTGAAATATATGTTAAAAGTAAAGAAATATTCGCTTTTTTTTATTACTATAATTATTATTATTGTTATTATTAGTATTATTATTATTATTATTATTATTATTATTATTTTGTTTTATATATCTCATAATAATTGTTGCCAGGAGGTGAGAAAAAAGAAGCTAATTTTGGACTTTAAAAAAGTTCTGAAAGGGCTAAATACGAAAAAAATAAAGCCAGAAAAATATATTTTTTATATAAAAGCTTTTTAGGCTCTCATTAATTTTTGAAATTTTTTTACAGATATTGTACTAAATCTGTAAATAAAATGATTCAATAAAAAATTCTTGGGAAATTTTCATATTTCATAAGAAAAATGACCTAATATTTTGAACTGATTTTTTTTTCATTGAATCATAAATCCTTTATGATTAATCATTTCTAAATTTTTCGATGATCTTTTTCTTTCTATGGCTAATGAGAATTATTAAAACAAATAATGTTAATAGTTGATTAAGTAGGTCCATAAAATGAGTTAAATTATATTTGATTTGGAGAATGAAGAGCCGCAGGCAAAAATTTTGTGTGAATTAATGGCTGCCAGAAAAATGACTCAAAGCAAAATCGCCCAAAGCAAATTTAGAAAAATTGCCACAAATATTCCCATACAAATTTGGGTCATATTCTATATGAAATAAAAATCCAAAATTTTGCTGTGATTTTTCGTCATTTTTTGGCTTCGCTTTTGATAACACATTTTTGATATTTTGGGTTTTATTTATTTCTTTTTAAATTTTACAATATGCATGAGAAAATAAAGCCAAAATCATGCTATTCAGAAAAGTTTGATTTAGCGAATTTGGGGTTTGAAATACGCCAGAGTTGGAAAGCTTTGCATTCGGTGGAAGACCAGCAGTATAGAAAACCGATTTAATTCAGACCAGAATTCTACCCAGGCCAAAGTGAAAACTATTTTCACTTTGAATATGGCTGATTTTTTTCAGATATTTTATCATATAATGGATTATTTTTTGTACCAGAAAGTGTCATAATGGACATGGATGAGGGTAATTTTTCGTAAATATTTGGGCATTTTTTCACCTTTTTGGAAAAAATTTCAACTTTTTATTTCTGAGAAATTTTTTATTTTTTATGGGTTTTCATTTTGGTGATTTTTCTATACATAATTTGGGCGATTTTGCTTTGGGTCATTTTGCTGGCAGCCCGAATTAATACACAAAAATAAAATTAGTAAAAGTGTATAAGAAATTATTTTCTTCTTTGTTGAAATATTAAAATTTTAGCACTTTTATGGCAATTTTAAGAATAAAAAAAGTTAGAAAAAAAGCTGAAAGCTAAAACTTAAATTTTGAGGCTAAAAGCTAAATAAAAAGGCTGGATTTAGTAAAAATAAAAGCAAAAGTGGGAACACGGCTCATTATTTATAAAGAGTTTTTTTTAAATGGTTATTAAATATGTTGTCTGATTTTTTACATGCTTCAATTACATGTAGAAAAGCTATAACTTTTTTCAATATTCTGATTTTTCTAACAACATAATTTTTAAATGTACTTTTTGTTCTTTTAAAATTTACGTATGAAGTTTTATGTATAATCAGAAATAAAATAAATCGAATTCCTGTTCTTTACTTAAAAAAAATTTTCTTACTTTGGTAAAAGTAAATAAAATACATTGAAATTTATCGAATTCTAATTTTCTTACGAATAATTTATTTATTTTTTTTAATGTATTGATTTTTAAGAAGTACTTATTAATAACTTCCCAAAAAAGAGTAAAATATGCATTTAATGTTACTTTCGAAGTGGTGAAAATGCTCACACTTAAGAGGAACTTTTAATAATTGATTAAGTAGGTCCATAAAACAATTTAAGTTATATTTGATTTGGAGAATGAAGAACCGCAGGCAAAAATTTTATGTGAATTAAAGGCTGCCAGCAAAATGACTCAAAGCAAAATCGCCCAAAGCAAATATAGAAAAGTCGCCCAAAAATTTTAATACGAATTTGGGTCATATTTTATATGAAAAAAAACCCAACATTTTGCGATAATTTTTCGTTATTTTTGAGCTATAATTCGCTTTGGATAACATATTTTTGATATTTTTGCTGTGTTATTTTCATAATATTGAGAAAACTATTTTTTTTAGTTTTATTTATTTTATACAAATTTCATAAATATGTAAAAGTACGACTTGAATATTTGAAATTTCAGATATGGCTGAAAAATTAAAAATATTCATTTAAATAAATTTTACATAAAGTATAACGCCATCTTTGGAGGAAAACAAAATCAAAAAAAAGGATACCTTAGTTTGTAATTTATAAAATTTATTGCTCGATTGATAAAATACTTAAATATAGTAAGAAAAAAAAATATATTAAAATCCCACACAAAGTTATATGGTAACAGTAATTATTTTTATGACAAATCAGTTTAAAGATTTATTTCTGAATTTAAAATTCAAATTTTATTAATATATGTAATTAGTAACGAATTTAACGTAATATATTTAAATTTAATGCAACCTAAAAAAATAGTTCTTCATATTATAAACTAAAGTTTAAAAATTTTAATAGTCCAATTAATATATAAAATAAAGAAATAATATGGCAATATCCAGACACATTTCATAAAAATAGTAACCTTTTTTTTATTACAACAACGTATCGTGCCCACGCTTGCTTATATCTGTTTTCTCGTTGTTATACTTTTATTGCTGCTTCAAAAACTACTTTTTCTGCTACCTATTAGCTACCTCTTCTGCCAGTTTATTGCTACCTCTTCTCTATAAAAAATATTGTAAGGGAAGTAGTTATAATAATTAAACTACAAATGTAGTGGTAGCCAAATACTTTATTTTTAAACTACTACTGCAACTACATGTTTTATAGCTTCTGTTCCATTTGAAGTTTTTTTTGCGAGTAGCAGCAGTTACAGACTGGAAAAAATGCTAAATGCTTATGCTACCACTACTCACAATTTTCAGTAGCTGTAGTTTTAGCCAATCCAAAAGCTTGGTAGCAGTTGGAATTTTTCAAACGCTGAATTTCCAACAATAAAGAAAACGCTATTTTCTTGATATCTAAAGCAACGTAGTTATCGCATGCCTGTAACTGGAGAAATTTTACAGTATAAAACCAAAGAAATTCATAAAAAATAATATTGGGAAGATTGTAATGCAAGTCAAGGGTGGTTAACTAGATTCGTAAAAAGGTTTGGAATACAGCTTTTGAAACAAAGTGAAGATAAACTTTCATCCGATTTTCAAGAAGTGGAACCATTCAAAAGCAACTTAAAGCAAGTTATAGAAGAAAATAACTTGTCAAAAGATGCCATTTTTAGTGCTGATGAAACTGACATTTACTGGAAGGCAAAATCTATATTCATTCAGAGGAAAAGTGTGTCCCTGGTAGAAAAACATCGAAGGAGCGAACACAATCCTAGTTTGTAGCAATACCAGAGATTCGAAAAATATAAAATCTTTGCTGGTTGTAAAATCCCAATGACCACGTACATTTTGGAATAAGATATTGCCCGTTGACTATGTCTCCTCGAAAAATGCATGGATGACATGTACTCTCTTCAAAAATTGTTTTTTCGAAAAGTTTGCACCACAGATGGGTCCAGTTAAAATTTGAATGCATAAGATCCTAAACATAAATTTTAGGTAGAACAATGTGGAAAAATAAGGGTTCTTTACATGCCACCCAATGTTACACCTTTTATTCAACTAATGGATCAAAATGTCATTCGTTTGCCCAAATTACACTACAAAAATAGTCTTTTAGCACGACTTTTTTCAGCACCAAACCAAGACGTGAATTTGTTTTTAAAGAAGTTTAATTGATATGAGGCAGCGATCATATTAGCATCAGCATGGAGATCTGTTTCAGAGTTCTCATTAGCAAAATGCTGGAATAAATTGTTAAAAGAAAATAACCATTTTGATGAAGAGGACGACATTCCCTTATCTTCGGTTTTACGCTATGACAAAGATACTTTGGCTTTTAGAACCGGATTTCAGTTGCTAAGGTCAATTTTCCCAACTGTAAGTGTAATATATTTCTATATGTAAAAATTTTGAATATTTTAAATCCTTCAAATTTGTAGGTAGAATTATCAGTCGATGTTCTAAACAAGATGAAAATGAAAATGAAAACATGAAGATGTTGTTAAACATTTTAAAATCTTTATTAAATGTGCCTGTCAAAACAATATCGACTTAATAAAGTGGATGATTTTAAGAGACCTACAAGAAGATTAAAACAGATGTAAACATTGCATAATCATTTTTTTAAATAGATTCCTTGATATTTTCGAATGAATTTAGATTTTGTCTATGTTTATGTTGCTTTGTTTTTTATGTCTTCTGCTTGACAAAGTGATATTTCCTCTTTTGTTATATTTTTAAGAATATTGTTTACAAAAATTACTTTTAATAAAATACATTTAAGTTGAAAACATATATTTTTAATAAAAAGTATGGTAACATTTTTAAGTAAGTACACGATAGGAAAAAAATTTAAAATTTTTGCACACAGAAAAAATTATTACTTAAAGTTTTTCAATAAACGCATTAGTTCGTTTTATATTAAAATTTAATTAAAAAATTAATTGATACAATAGTTTTTTTTTTTAACTCAAATCAATTTAAAAACAAATTAAGAATACATATATGGACAATACTACGAAGGAACAATCGAATAAGGGCATTATTTTATCTGATATATTTACGTATTAATTTTTGTTTTAAAAAAATTACAAAAGAAAAAATAAATAAATAAAAAATAATTAAAAAAATATTTTCGTATTAAAAAAATTTAAATTACTAAAAACCGGTTAACTGTTTTTTTCAAGAGCCCAAAACCGATTAACCGTTTCTTTCTAAAATGAGATTTTTCGGTTAAAACAAAAACGGTTTTCTAAAAATGTCCTTTTTTTGGATACTTTAAACTTAAAGATTTAAGTGATGGCGAATGCAGCTTTTATGTAATTAAAAAAGGGTAATGTGTGGTGTTGTGGAAATTAAATGGATAAAAAACTGTAATTGTAATTAGGACATTAAAATTTATGTGTTCTTCATTTTAGCATTTAAATGTTTGATTTCGCTCTTTTCAGATCCAAAGACTTAATTAAATTCAATATGGACTTATAACACATTAAGAGGTCCGTGAACACTGTGACACTTTTGAATCCGGCCGATGTTCATCTCTCTATTCAAAACCAGAATATTACACATATCAAAGTAAGAACCAGACTAATTGTGTCTGGAAATTGTACCATATGAATAAATTGTAATAACTGTAAGTGTTGCTTTGTCCATGAGCATTAATGCAATTTCAAAAATGTCCATGGACTTTATGACACCATTTCATAAAGTCCATGGACATTATGACACTAAACGTTCATTAAACTTTGCACTCTATTGTGACGTATTACCATGAAACTGGTACAAGACCCCAAACCCGTCAAAGAATAATTAATTAAGATCAAGAAACATAAAACTCCACTAAAGGAAAAAATCTAAAGACGTTTATGAAATCAAAAAACAAACAAAAATATTTTTTTAAACAAAGAAAGAAAAAATAAAAGAAACTAAAAACAAAATGCAAATAATATAATTTTTTTCAATAAACCTTTCATATAATTTAATCATCTACTTGATTGATTATAAAATATTTAAATTTTCATTACTTAATTTTTTATTTCATTTAATCAAACAGTTTTTTTAAAGTTAAACATTTTATCAATTATTCCTTTTAATTAAAATTTTAAAAGTGTTTTCGATTTTTCTGATTTTAAAATCATCATATCTCAGAAAAAAGTCATCAATTACCAAAATAATTAATTCAATAAAAATAATTAACGATTACTAAAAACTGTAAAAAATTAAAAACTGAAAAAAATTTCTAATTAAAAAATTTACTAAATTAATCAATCAAGTAGATGATTGAATAAACTATTTGATTTTATAAATTATTTGGATAAATTAAGCGATTTTTTAATTTTTTCTATTCAAATTAAAAAAAAAAATCATATTGCAATAAACTATACTATTACTATTCCTATTATCCTTTTATCCCTATGAAAATTACCTTAAAATATTATGTAGAAAAAAGAACTACCATGTTACCTTTATAGTATAAAGAAAAAGAGATTGTCAAAAGGAGCAATTGTCAAACTGACAAAATCTCTAAAAAAGAAGAAACAAATATCTTTATTACTTATAAAATCTGCAAACTGATGGTGAGCTTTGTTTTGTCATTTCTCTTTAAAGGCAGGCATTTTTCAAATAATGTTCTACAACTAAGAAAAAGAAAGTAACATCATAATAATGAAAAGACTTAGGAATTCTAAACACGCAACATAATATATAACTGTTTTATAAAAGAACATCATAAAGAAAAATGAAGAAAATGACAACATCCTTAAGAATCGCAGAAAATAAAACAAACCCTAAAATAATATTCTATATTTCTTACAATTTAAAAATTCATTTTAACTAGAATAGTCCACCAGGCAAACAAACAAACAACCAAAAAATGACTTGCAATGTCCATTTGTATTTATATTCCATTTTTCCTAATGTTTTTCTTTATCATTTTGTTTTCAAAACCCAACAGGATACTTAAAATGAAAGTTTTCATTTCTTTGTCTCCACCGCCACAATATTTACTTTTGTGTTTGTAAGAGTAAGTACATTGTATGTATGTATGTGTTTGTGTATATAAAATGTATGAAACCACACAGAGTTAGTTTTATATGTAGAAGACGGATAGACAGTTTGCCGAGAAGTATTAGTATAAATTTAAGTTTCTATTATAAAGTGGAGCAATGTAAGATTAATGTTGTCAAAGAATCTGTTGTAATGCAAGAGCGAAATGAAAATTTAAGAGAATTAAACATAGAAATGTTACAAAAATTGTCATACGAAGTGACTTTTAAAATTTAAAAATTTTATAAATAAATTATGGGCTGAAATATAGACTAGCCTATGGTCAAGACTATAATCAAGACTATAGACTAAACTATAGTCAAGACTACAAAATAAATTTAAGTCAAGGCTATATACTAGACTATAGTCAAGGATATAAACCAGAATATAGTCAAGGCTATAGACTACACTATAGTCAAGGCTGTAGACTAAACTATAGTCAAGGCTATTGACCAGACTATCGTCAAGGCTATTACTAGACTATAGTCAAGGCTATTGACTAGACTATAGTCAAGGCTATAGTAGGACTATGTACTAAACTCTAGTGAAAGCTATATAATAGACTATAGTCAGGGCTATAGAGTAGACTATAGTCCGGACTATAGAGACTAGACTGTAGTAAAGGCTACTATAGACTATATAATCAAGACTACAGACTAGCATACAGCCAAGGCTATAAACTTGCGGGTATCCTCAGGAGAGGATAACGGGTTAAACAAGTTCGCGAATCTTAGTTGTGGTAGGCATGGAGAGCGTACCAAAAATGTACAAGTCCTCAGTGAAATCCTGTGATAAAGCGGATGAATGCCGCTCTTATTTATTGTCCTACTACAGGGGTATCCTCAAGAGAGGTGAAGTGTGATCTTCCTCCAGTCATGTGCATATAGATCATATACTTAATTATGGTATTTCTGGAAACTGTAACATGGAATGATAACACCCCCAGGCTGACAGGCGTAGTTTTCTAGAACGTCAGTATGTGGAAGTGAAATTCCATAGAAATGGCTTCTGGGCTAATCTGCCCTCGTCTCATTAAAACCTTTCAAGTCTCAAACAGCCATCATTACCTCATGTCCTCATGTCAACACATGCATGGCCTCCCTTCTTTGCACAGATAACAATGGGATCTTTAAAGTGACTAAACAACGATTTGATGATAACGGCTTTAAGTTGGGACCATATTAAAATGAGTACAAACAAAAACGCAACACATTATAAGGAAGAAGTTGGAATAACAGACAAAAACGAGTCGAAAAAAGGAGATAAGTACACCGAAATTACCACAAATATTGCACAGAAGAGCAGAATTGAAATTTTTTGAAAATAAATCTGTAACTTTTAATTGGATTGAATTGGTCAGATTTACATAAAATTTTACATGGGCGTAGCAAAGGAGCATACAACTTTAATTTTGGAAGAATGATCTCATATAGCCTTCAAGAGCGTAGCTATTATGGCTCAAACATGGCTCTGACATAGAAAATTTTTAACCGCTTGCCAAATATTTTTTTTCTTATCCGATTTTAAATATTATGAAAAACATGCTTTCATATGCAATTTATTTCTTGTAGTTTTTAAGTTGTTCGCATTTAAAATTTCAACCATCTCAATTTTGCAAATCTTGCTCCAGTTCTTTCAATATATAGCCCAATATTTTTGTCCGATTTTGTAAAATTTTTATCCAGTTAGTTAAACAACAAAATAATATATCGAATAAAAAAACGAGGATATATCCTTCGAGTCCAAAAAGAAACGATTTTGAAAATTGCAAAAATAATGATGTTTTGTTGTTCTTTGTCGTAAAAGTGTCTACAATCTTTATTCCCTAAAATAAAATTTGTTTTAAGTATATTTTAAAATCTTATACTTTTTTGAAAGGCATCTTCACAGATATGATTCTAAAATTAAAGACAAACCCAAACAACAAATAAGACTAAGTAGTGACTCTCCCGAATTCGACCTATTTTAAATTAATATTTTGACTTTAGACTACATGTCTTAAAATACCAACAGACTGCAATTTTGGAAACCATGGTGTGTTCCAAAGAGTTTGCCGATGTTTTTTTTTTATAAACCCTTAACAAATGTGGACTTTATGGACAAATTAAAAAAAAAGAAAATTGGGATTTTCGCCTGTTTTTTTGAAATTGTGGGATTTTTACCAAAATCTTAAATATAGAAAAACCGAAAATTTCGTTAGGATACGTTAACAAACAAACATTTTATTTTAATTCCAAACATTCGAAAAATAAACCATATTGTCTAGCTAATAAATATAATTCTTAATTATATACAAAAAGGTTGAAGCCAATATCTTTTCTAGAATCAAAACTATGCTACACGATAAATTCCAAAAACATTGTACTATTGTGGATGTTAAAAAGTCATATTTACCCAGCAAAAAAAAAAAAATCAAGTGCTTCTAAAATAGAACATTTTCACTACTTGAAAAGTTGAACTAAGTGCATACTTTGAACTTCTTTGAAAGTGCTTAATAATTACTTCCAAAAAAGTGAAAAAATGAATTTTTAGCGGGAAAAAGATCAATAGTTTCTAAGAAAATTAAAACCATGAATTCTAAAGCATTTTTTTTATCTTTTAAAGGTAAGATAGATTAAATTTTATATACATAGTTTTAAAGGAAGCACTTCAAAAGCAATGCAATGAAAGTTTAAAAGAAGAAGATTCCACCAATGACAACTATTGGTTAAAAAAATAACTTCTACAGCTCTTTTTCAGCACTAAGTACTTCCTTCCAATGACAACACAATATTAAAATCATGTCTTATCAGCACTTTTTCAGTTCCTGTTTTGCTAGATAAATAATCAATGTTCGAAGGTGTGTTTGCGTAAAAAATACGTAAAAAGTGCAATTTTTTTGTAATATATTAGACTTTAAAGTAGCATAGTTTTGTTTCTATAAAAGATATTGACCCGGTAAAGATATTGATTTAAGAATTTATTTATTCAGTAGATAACTTTGCTATATATGGAAAAAACTGGACCAAGATCTTTGAAAATTGAGACAGTTGAAATTTCAAATGCCAATAATTCGAAAACTGTAAGAGATAAATAGCACATGCAAACATGTTTTTGAAAGGTCTTATCGGAAGCTTTAGAAAGTTGTAATTATTTGAAATCGTATAAAAAAGAAACATTTGGCAAACGGTTACAATTTTTAATACAATTTTCTATGTCAGAGATACTCTATTTTGAGCCCTAATAGCCATACTCTTGAGGTATGTGTATGTGGAGTCTTCCTATCAAACTCAAAATTGTACACTCCTTTGCTACGCCGATGTAAAATTTTATGTAAAGCTAAATAACCGATTAGAAGTTAAATATTTGTTTCCAAAAAATTTCGATTCTACCCCACTGCGTATTGGCGAAAGCTATCTGACAAAAAAACAGATAGAGGAAGAGGAGAAAAATTTTATTAAAACATTCAATACACATGGAAATAAAATAACTTCGGCATTTAAAGTGCTCAAAAGTGCACACAAGTCCGTGCGTCAGGGCATTACGTGTGCTATGGCACTATATGAGCAGTTAAAAGCAGCAAAGAAGAATATTGTAGACCTTGGTATCATAAGACTAGCTATCAGATAAACTGAACAAAAGCGACACAAGCTACCGTATCCACCTACGAAGGAAAAAGAATGATAAATTCGTAGTCAAAGTCTCCAGAATATGAAAGACACCCTAAAATATGTATAACACTTAGAATTACATAAATATTCGCCTTAGACAAAGAATCTACCCAAGAAAACATACATATAAGCGAATGGAGAAGGGTGAAGTATCGTAGAGAGACTAGAAGGAAAGTTAAAACTAAATCAAGAGAAAAACAAAAGCAAGGAGAAGCGCTGACGATAAAATCAAATTCTGAGTCAACCGATGTGTGCCAATGTGGTGAAGGAAATGAAGGAAAATGAAGGTGAATTAGAAGAACAAGAAATAGTGATATTCTTGTAAAATTTAACAAGGGAGAAGTTCAGACAGAAAAGCTTATACGCGCCATTGGAGGCACACTTGGGAATAATGCCACAATTAAAACAGTTAGAAAGGGCAGTGTAGTTGATATAAGTGATGTGGACGAATCAACGGAGGAAGAAGATATTAAGAACGTGATTACAACCGCTACAAACGTGGTAGTTGTAGAGATAAAAGTGCTTAATATTAGGGAGCCATTCGCTGGAACGAAGCAAGTGCTAATACAGGTGCCGCTCTCCTTTTTGATACCAAGAAAATCCGAACTGCTTGGGCTATACGTAGAATTCGAAAAAAAGTGAAAAGTAAACAGATGTCTTCATCAGGGACACGTATCAAACTCGCGTAATAGAGATGATGTATCTGATATATATAAAAAATGTTGCAGCACCGGTCACAAATTTAAAAAGTGTAAAGGACAATTAAAACGTACAACACTATGTAGACAGTATGGCCCGCATAAATAGCAAACGCAAAAATCTTCAAAACTACTGAATTGCTGTAGACAAATTTTGGTCGAGGTAGAGAGGACCAGAGTCTTTTGATCCAGAAAGCACCGAAAGACAATATAGACATAATATTAGTTCGCGAACGTAATCGATGAAGATAATTTCATACATGCCACAATTGATAACGCGAGGATCCATAGTTGCTACTTCTCACCAAATTTGAATCATGAAGATTTTTACTAGAACCGTAAACAATCTGAAGGAATCTATTAATACAGCAAAAAGGAAAGTCATAATAGGAAGTAAACAGTAAATCTCCAGAATAGAACTCCCATACCCTTTGGCAATAAGGGTGCAATAGTATACGAGATGATTGGCAGCCATCGAATGACTGTCTTCAATAATGGCAAAAATTAACAGTCAAGACTACAGACTATAGTCAAGACTATAGACTATAGTCAAGACTATAGACTATAGTAAAGGCTATAGACTATAGTCATATACCCACAAGGGTATCACCAGGAGGTGATAACGGAAGTAACGACGCCGCGGACCCAAGTTTTGGCAGGTATGGAGAGCGCATTAAAATGATCCATAAGCTTGTCGAAGTCCTGTGACAGGGCGAATGGATACCGCCTTAAATTAGGTATATATCTACATGGGTACCCCTCTAGAGAGTAGTAGTTAGAAGGTTGACAACTTCGTGGATCCCTAGTCACCATATCCGACGGTACCCAAATTGGGCGGCTTCCTGGTTAGCGTCTGTTTCCAGGTTAGGAGCGGCTGGTATAACACCGGGCGGCTAGGTAAAAACGCAAACCCTCAAACAAAACTACAATGGAAAAGAGAGAATTAAACATTGCGGTGCAGGAAGTAATAAACCCAGTACCGGCGGCTTTGGAGAGTGTGAAAGCAGGCTCTCGGTCGTCGAAATCATATTACTGCAATACTTCTAACTCGGCAGCATACCTGATTAAATTAGAAGGCAAGCAAACCTCAAAAGAAATTGGAAGTTATGAAGGATACTTTCCCAGCACTAGCGAAGCAACCAATACGAGGAGAACGGTGAAACCCAAAAAGAAACCTCGAAAGAGAAAGAAAATGAAGGAAGTTATAATAATTTCAACTAAAGGAGAAGCAAGTTATACTGATATATTAAAGCATATGAAGTCAGATCCTAGCCTTAAGGATTTGGGTGAATGCTTTTCTCGCATAAGGAGAAACCAAAAAGGCGATCTTCTTTTAGACCCGGGCACGTCATGTTCTACTGCCCGCGTTTTAATGAAGCACCAGAATATAAGATGAAAAAGTCGGTCACAAGTTGAATGCTGAGAACATCATAAATGTAATGATAAGCAAAAAAGAGCACCGAGAAGCTATAGGTAGCATGGTAGCTGATATCCACAAGGAATTAAGGATGGAGGAGGAAAGAAGAAAATTCTTTTTAACAAACTCGATAGAGGCTAACTAAGCCTATCTGGCCTTATGATGCAATATCGTAATAGACAGTTCCGCAGGGCACAAGGATGACGAAGGAGGTTGTTTTAGTCGGTAGGAATCCGACATAACCCGTTGATCTTTAAGTGGCATCGAGTAATATATTAAAGATTTCCACCTGTCTAATAGAAAAAAAAGACTATAGTCAAGACTATAGACTATAGTCAAGACTATAGATTATAGTCAAGACTATAGACTATAGTCAAGACTATAGACTATAGTCAAGACTATAGACTATAGTCAAGACTATAGATTATAGTCAAGACTATAGACTATAGTCAAGACTATAGACTATAGTCAAGACTATAGACTATAGTCAAGACTATAGACTATAGTCAAGACTATAGACTATAGTCAAGACTATAGACTATAGTCAAGACTATAGACTATAGTCAAGACTATAGACTATAGTCAAGACTATAGACTATAGTCAAGACTATAGACTATAGTCAAGACTATAGACTATAGTCAAGACTATAGACTATAGTCAAGACTATAGACTATAGTCAAGACTATAGACTATAGTCAAGACTATAGACTATAGTCAAGACTATAGACTATAGTCAAGACTATAGACTATAGTCAAGACTATAGACTATAGTCAAGACTATAGACTATAGTCAAGACTATAGACTATAGTCAAGACTATAGACTATAGTCAAGACTATAGACTATAGTCAAGACTATAGACTATAGTCAAGACTATAGACTATAGTCAAGACTATAGACTATAGTCAAGACTATAGACTATAGTCAAGACTATAGACTATAGTCAAGACTATAGACTATAGTCAAGACTATAGACTATAGTCAAGACTATAGACTATAGTCAAGACTATAGACTATAGTCAAGACTATAGACTATAGTCAAGACTATAGACTATAGTCAAGACTATAGACTATAGTCAAGACTATAGACTATAGTCAAGACTATAGACTATAGTCAAGACTATAGACTATAGTCAAGACTATAGACTATAGTCAAGACTATAGACTATAGTCAAGACTATAGACTATAGTCAAGACTATAGACTATAGTCAAGACTATAGACTATAGTCAAGACTATAGACTATAGTCAAGACTATAGACTATAGTCAAGACTATAGACTATAGTCAAGACTATAGACTATAGTCAAGACTATAGACTATAGTCAAGACTATAGACTATAGTCAAGACTATAGACTATAGTCAAGACTATAGACTATAGTCAAGACTATAGACTATAGTCAAGACTATAGACTATAGTCAAGACTATAGACTATAGTCAAGACTATAGACTATAGTCAAGACTATAGACTATAGTCAAGACTATAGACTATAGTCAAGACTATAGACTATAGTCAAGACTATAGACTATAGTCAAGACTATAGACTATAGTCAAGACTATAGACTATAGTCAAGACTATAGACTATAGTCAAGACTATAGACTATAGTCAAGACTATAGACTATAGTCAAGACTATAGACTATAGTCAAGACTATAGACTATAGTCAAGACTATAGACTATAGTCAAGACTATAGACTATAGTCAAGACTATAGACTATAGTCAAGACTATAGACTATAGTCAAGACTATAGACTATAGTCAAGACTATAGACTATAGTCAAGACTATAGACTATAGTCAAGACTATAGACTATAGTCAAGACTATAGACTATAGTCAAGACTATAGGCTATAGTCAAGACTATAGACTATAGTCAAGACTATAGACTATAGTCAAGACTATAGACTATAGTCAAGACTATAGACTATAGTCAAGACTATAGACTATAGTCAAGACTATAGACTATAGTCCAGACTACAGACTATAGTCAAGACTACAGACTATAGTCAACACTATAGACTATAGTCAAGACTATAGACTATAGTTAAAACTATAGACTAGCCTCTAGCAGGACTTTCAGACTTTTTGCAATATGGAGAATTTTTTGACGATTTATAAAGTGGTGGCGATTTATTTGGCTAATTTTTAAATTTTATAAAATAGGTATATATGGAGAAATACGATTATGTATTCTTACTAGCAATTTTCAAAATTTGCCTATTTAACGAAAGAAATACAACTTCAACTTAGATTAAAAAATGTCAGGATTTCGATCGAAAATGGAACAGTAGAAACACTCTTAGGTATTCAAACTGATTGCTTTCAACTCAGTGGAAGCATAATATCAGAGAAGAAATGTAGTTATACAATGTTTAAATCAATTTTTTTTTTTAATGTCAATATATTTTTAAAGTTGTTACTCTAAAATGGAGATATATGTATGTCAGAAAAATGCATTTTAAATTATAATTTAATTTTATTTTCAATTACTATTAGCTATTACAATTATTTTTTTTTCTTTTCTTTTTCTTTAAAAAACTAAATAAAATTTAAATTTTTTGATTTTTGTGCGATTTCTGATTCTATTATACTTGAATATATACTTGAATATTTTTGCCACAGAATTTTGTTATTGACAAATTTTTTAATTTCTCAATAAAAAAAAATCCTTATTAATTTCAACACCATTTAATTATACTTATAATTAAAACGAATTTCATTTGTGTTTTAAAACATTTTCACATATAATCATGCTCAATTTACGCAAAAATCCCATTAGTAAACAAACTTTTTAACTAAATTTTCCTAAAAATTATATAATAATTTTAATACGAAACATTGCTTTAACTATATTTAGCGCCAACTTTGTGTTATTCTCCTTGAAATAAATAAAAGCAAAATAAACATGAAAAGTGTAGCAACTATAAACATCTGTGTAACACCATTATATTTGACACTGTTTGTACGCCTCCTGATTTTTTAAAAATCTCTATGTTTGTCTTAAATAAACATATAACAAAGTGTTAAAGTAGTTTGAAAGCCATTTCATTTCCTACAACTTGTTTTCCTTCATACATTTTTTTCTTTTTAACTTTTTTTTACATTTTTCTTTATTAAACTGTTGTTGTTGCTGTTGTGCTGGGAAAAAGTTCTTGGCAAACATCCATTTATATTACGACATGTGTTTAGCAAGTCTTTCGTTCGTTTTACTATTTTGTGTTCTTTTTAACTTTTTGTACAAAAATTTAATTACCACAAAGTTACAAAATTTATTTTTCATTTGTTTTTCTTTGTTGTAACTAAATTTATTACTAGAATAGTTGGCCAACTAAACAAAAGAAAATCAAATATTTTATAATATTATCAGGTTTTCCAGGCTTGAAATGAAGGGTGTAATAATAGGAAAATAAAAATATGTACAAAAAATTAAAGAATGTTATATGCAGCTATATTTTGCTGTATGTAGTTCATATTGCAAGGTGTTTGGTGTGGTAGTGTTCTATCTAGTTACAATTAAGTACAATTAAAATATAATTGAAAATTTGTTATAACATTATGTTATACATAGAGCATACTGGGTTTTGTTTTTAAAAGAAATTTTAAAAATATTGTATATTGGTGTCTGTTAATTATGTTCAACATGTGAAAAATAGCATGAATTATCATAGTTACAACATGATTAATTATTTTATATAATATAATAGGAATCATAATAAAAAGACTTCTACAAGCTACACTTTTTTGTAGAAAATACTACCGAATAAAAAAAAAAAACGAGAAAGAAAAAAGCGAGAACGAAAGATATAGTCGGTCTAGACCAACTATATGATACCTCACACCATTATGTACAAGCATAAAAATTCGGGAAGGGGACTTACATATATTGCACATGGGGCTAATTTTACTAAATGTAAAATAAAATACACAAACACAGAATAATGCGTTGATACTAACATCTAGATGATTTTATGCACTTTAGGCCGATTGCTGAGAGTGGGTTTATATGGGAGCTATGGTAAGTTATGGACTGATTCTAATAAAATACTAACATTCGTATGGGCTTTATGCACGTTAAAGTAATTTTCGGAAGAGGGGTTTATATGGGAACTATGGTCAGTTGTGTACCGATCTTTATAAAATTTGGTACAAAGATTGACACGTCCACATAACTTCTTTGCACCGAATTTCATAAAAATATTCTTATTTTTAAGCCTTTTTTTTAGTGTTTAAACTCTATTCCGGGAGACATTTATATGGTGGCTAGGTGATATAATAGACCAAGCATAACCAATTTCATTCATTCATTGAATTATCTTTAAAATTGAGACCCGTACTTTGTTCACAAGGTTTACATGGACAGGCAGCCAGCCGTCCAGCCAGCCAAACGGACGGAACCGATTGGTATACTTTCAAGTAGGTGTTGGATAACTTTTTCTATGCGTTACAAATATCAGCACAAACGCATAATAGCCCAACCACCTAGGGTATAAATATATATACAAAAAGCAATCCATAGCGATCTAACATTTTTTTTTCTCAATGAATATAAAAATCAAGTTAAACTCTACGTACTATATTCAGGTCAATACTGATTCTACAATATGAGATTTCTCAGTGAATTTAGATACACATGATTTTTATTGACTCTAGTTTTCGAGATAAATATTATATACCTTGAAAACGAATTACCTGATTTTGTTTAATAAATAGAATACTGAAAAATTAGAATTTAAATTATCTCAAAGTTATGCCTACAATATTTTTATAATCTTTTAAAAAAATAAAAAATGAGTCGAAAAAACCAATTATTTTATAAACCCAGCTAAAAATGAACATATATTATTGTAAATAATTCATGCATGAAAATAAATGAATATATATGGTTCCATGTTTGTAGAAGTATGCACTCGTATAAGGATATATTTCCAATATAAAAATTCATATATAAAACCTTATATGAAATTATATATGTGAATTTTTAGTCGTATACTGTCTTATATTAATATTTTAAGCAGAGCTGTAAATAAATCATTCTCTTTTGATTTTGATTCGTTACGAATTAGCTAAATTTTGAATTAATTCTTTTCACAACAAAAAAGAATTTAATGAAATTTGAATCAATTCAAATGAATTAGACAGAAATGAATTTTAATTCGTTTGCAATTCAAATGAATTTGTAGAATGTGTTGCAATTCGTCTTCAATTCAAATGAATTTGTTAAAGTGAATTGCAATTCATTTCCAATTCGTTTGTATTGAATTGATTTTGAATTCATTCAAATGAATTAGAACAATGAATTGCAATTCAAATGAATGAAATTAAAAATGAGTTGCAATCAATCAAATTCAAGAGCAGATCTAGGGGGAATGAAAAATGGAAATTTGATAAAAAATAAAAATTTATGTTTCTTTTAGCAAATAAACAAAATTTTCCTATATTGATAGGATTTTCGCCGATACCTAATAATTAAATTCCTATTCTACCGCTACCATGGTAATTTAAAATCTAAGAATTTTTTGTGTCTTTGGACTATACTAGGTGATATACAAAACAAGAGTAATGCTTGCTGTCTTTTACATAAAAAATGACTCGAATAACAAAATGACAGTGATGCTTACTGTAGATTTACTTACAAAATCAATTCAAATTTCAATCAATTCAATGCAAATGAGTTGGAAATGAATTGCAATTTACTTTGACAAATTAATTTTAATTAGAAACGAATTGCAATTCTTCTACAAATTCATTGGAATTGGAAATGAATTGCAATTCATTTTTACCAAATTAATTTGAATTGACTCAAATTTCATTTAATTCATTTTTTTATGTAAAAAGAATTAATTAAAAATTTGTTAATTCAGTGCACGAATTATTCGCGAATTAATTCAAAAATTAATGATTCATTTACAGCTCTGAAATTAAGCAAGCCTGTGAAGAAATTGACAGTGATTTTTTTTCAAAAATTAGTCAAATCAATGCCATACCAAATTTTTGAAGTTCTCCGAAACAAAAATTCATCGATACATTATTAATAATGCTAAATTGGTTCATTAGTTTAAGTGCGTATATAGGACAATGCCAAAAAAAAAATGGCACTAAACTACTAAAATTGCAATGAAAAAATTTTTTGTACATTTTAAGTTCTTGGTTATTAACTTTTTAAGTGGTCAATAAATAATTTAAAAAATTAACTTGTAGCACATTAATTATTTTTTAGACTCATTTTTGGTAAGTTGATTAAAAAAAAAACTGATGTGCGTTTGTAGGAATATGCTCCAGTGTATAAGTTGCAGTGAGTTTCAATTAACAACAAAATTGTGAGTTTCAGATAAAATAAATCGTATTAAAGCTGTATTAACTCAAATGAGTTTCCATACTTTCGCTAATACAATGCTATATTAATTTAGAAGCAGTTAAATATTCTTATTTCAATAAACTTATATAAATATCTTTAACAGATTTGCATATTTTTACTATATTTCTTGAAATAGGTTTGAATAATAAATAAATTTTTGTCTTTGTTAAAAAGAGTTTGTCAAAATATATAAAATAAAAATTTTTGAAATTAAAAAAGAAAAAATAAATTAAAGAAAATCAAACCAAATAACAAAGTTGTTTGACAATACTAAAAGCAATTCTATGTTATTCTAACAGTCAATTATCAGTGTTAGAAAATGGTCTAATTAAATTAAGTATTACTGCAAAATTTACTCTAATTTTATATTGTTCTCGTTTTTTATATTAGACTCAAATTTGCAGTTCAACAGCCAAAAATGTTCAAGAGAATATTGAGCTGTTATTGTAATAGCTGTGAGGAGGGTGAAAGTGTGGCCTTTGTTAGCAGCGGGTTACCAGTGTTGCCAGTTTAGCCTTTTTAAATCTAAATCTAGCCTTTTTATTTTGTTTCTAAACTCAAAATTTGGTTTTAGTTTCTATCTATTTTTTAGCCTTTTTTAATTTTTAAAATTGCCTTAAGAAGGTTAAAATTTTAGCATTTCAACAAAGATGAAGAATATTTCTTATTTGTTTTTACTAATTTTTTTTACAGAATCAAGCAATTAAAAATTGCTTCATCCAAATTAAATATAACTTAATTCATTATATGGACTTAATTAATTATTTTTTAGTACACCATTAACCATAAAAAATAAAATAATATAAAAAATTTAATTTATTAATCAAAGAGAATTAAAATTCAAAAATGACGAATACCTTCAAAACATTACGACAATTTACATATGAAATATAATCCAAATTTATATGGACATTTTTGGGTCATTTTGCTAGCAGCGATTATATGTTTTATTTATTTATCAAAAAGTAATGAGAACAAAAAAAAAAAAAAAGCATTTAGCCTTTTCTCAAAGTCCCACTTAGCTTCTTTCTTCTCACCTCCTGGCAAAACTGCGGGGTTACATGGCACGGACAAAAAGAATAACTAGCGGCACTGTCGGAAATTACAAATTTGAAAGTTACTCTTGTTGAGTTAACTGCCTTTGCCCGATATATCATGGACATTGGTGCCAATTACTAAAACTGTAGTTGTGTTAGTGAGAAAAGAAAATTTGGAAGAATGGAAATTTTGTATATCAACAAATCACTTTGATTAATATAGGTGACTATTTAATTTTTCTATTATTAAATTTATTTATATCGCAATGAGAAGAATCATAAATGAAACATTCCGTATTTTTTAAATTGATTTATATCATAAATGGTAATAAATGCTGTTGGCATTTATTTTTCTCAGTGCATTTAAAACAAATGTATACACTGCCTGCAACTTGAATAAGGAATCACATTTTTTAACTTTAATTAAGTATATCTCCTAAACTAAAGTTCAGAAAAAAATAATTTTTTGCGCAACAAAATTTCAGTGTTGGCTGGCTTTAGTTTCCTCAAGAAATAAAAAATACACATGTTTTGTTATACTAAAATTATGCATTTATTTAAAGACATGTAGTTCTGTGGTACTATTTCGTGTGTCACTTGAATAAGAAATTATTTTAATATTAATCAGGAAGGCTATGATTTGATTTTTTTTTTTTCAATATAAACGGCTAGAAAATTTTTAATTTGATAGTTTTTAAATAGTTTTCATTCAAAATGGGACGTGGTAAGGCTCTTAATAACTCTGAAAAAGAAAAAATTCTGATTTTGAAATCTCAGGGACAGAATCCGGTCTAAATAGCCAAAAACATTAATAGAGGAAAGACAGTTGTGTAAAATTATTTAAATAATGTGGAAAGATATGGAAAAAACATGAAGGGGCGGAAGAAAATGGTAACAACTCCAAAAGAAAGACGAAAAATTCTTAGAATTGCATCAAATTCTGCTAAGTCGATATCAAGAATACGTGAAAAAAGTGGATTCAGTGCCAGTGTAGGAACAGTGCACCGTATTTTAAAGTCGTGCCCATACATAGTCCGACGAAAACTGCAAAAAAACCACCACTTAATGAAAAACGCAAATCACAACGTCTACAGTTTGCCAAAAATATAATGACATGGTCCGACAAATGGTTTAAAGTTGTATTTTCCGATGAAAAAAAGTTTAATACTGATGGTCCCGACGGGTATAACTATTACTTCCATGACCTGAATAAGGAGTAATTATTTTTGAGTCGCAGACACAGACGAGAGGGCGGAATAATGGTATGGGGTGCCATTTCGTATTATGGTGCCATAGAATTGGTTTTTGTATCCAACAAAATGACTGCAACGACTTACAAAAACATTCTGGAGGAAGCATTTCCAAAATTTAATGATTTCTTTGGACCCATAACTTGGACGTACCAACACGACAACGCTCCGATTCATACCGCCAGAACAGTAAAGTAATGGATTGATCAACAAGGTTCAACTTTTGGATTGGCCCCCATATTCACCAGACCTGAATCCAATGGAAAATGTCTGGGGTTGGCTTGCAAGAAAAGTTTATGAAGGAGGAAAACAATTTGAGACGATAGAATCCTTAAAGGATGCAATAACGGAAGCAAAGAGTTCAATTTCGGTAAATTACTTAGAGTAATTACACAAGTCAATGCCAAATCGCATTTTTGAGGTTATTTCTAAAAATGGTGGCAGTACTCATTACTAATTGAATGCTAGAAGATAATAACTTTCATTTTTATAACCTAAAATTTAAAAATAAATTACAGTTTGCTTAGTTTCAAAATATTCCTTATTCAAGTGACACACGAAAAAGTACCACAGAAATACATGTCTTTAAATAAATGCATAATTTTAGTATAAAAAAAATATGTATATTTTTTAATACTTCAGGAAACTAAAGCCAACACTTTGAAATTTGGTTGCGTAAAAAATTATTTTTTTCTGAACTTTACTTTAGGAGATACACTTAATTAAAGTTAAAAAAATGTGATTCCTTATTCAAATTAAAATCTAGGATCATTCTGATGCAATATAACCGGCTCTCGTGGGAATTTAAATTGTTGAATTTATAAGAGAATATAAGTTCTGGCTGTCATTAGGAAATAATTAAAAATTACAAACTAATGTTAAAAAAGGTCATGGTTACGAAACCTTAGGCTCTACAAAATAATTTTATTTTAATAATTAAAATATTACTTAAGATTGTAAATGTTAATTTCCTTGAGATAATTGATAATTTATACAATAGATTCAAAAGATGGATGTGAGATCAGGGATAAAAAGAATTTGTTGTATTTTTTAAAGTATGATTGCGTTAGTTTTGATAAATAGGACATGAAGTAAGCATATATTTTAATATTTTTGTAAAAGGTATATTGCAATCGCAAACTGAAGAGTTTGGTATGTTAATTAATTGACCATGTGAAAGTTTGGAATGCCCTAGACGAAGTCGTTCCAATTACATGATATCTCTTCTGTTTATCATTTTTATCTTATTTGTGGTGAAGTGCTCAATTGTTAATTTTGCTATGTTAGCTAATCTGTACCAGTCAGATGTTGTGCCAAATACATGATATTTTCGGGTAAAACATTCTTTGGTGAATGTATTTATGTATATCTCTTTTGTTATACATAGTTGGGTGTAGTTAAAAGTGGAGATCTTACTGCAACGTTTGCTAGTTTATCATCGAGTTCATTCCCTTGGATCCCACATGACCAGGGGTCCGGATTAATATTATTTTTGGAAACTTTTGCATAAGAATATTTTTTATAAAAGATGCGTAAAAGTTGTTGCTGGTCAGATTGGCGATTGTATTTTGGAATTTCAAGCTTCTAACTATTTTTTTTTTACCTAAAATTGTTAACAGTTAACAACTTTTTATAACAACAAGTTTGTAATATTAAATAAAACTAATTTTACCATTCAACAGACCATAATTTAACAATAGGTTTGTATGATTAAACAATGATATTGCTAATATCTATTAAATTTTTTTCACATATTAGAAAATAAGTTAAATGAATTTTAGACCATTTGATAGCACACTAGAGCATTTTATTTTATATTTTTTTATAATTTACAAAAACTATAATATAAACAATAATAATAGTAGAATTCATTTCTAATATTAAATTGTAAAATGTGACAACTTACAATTACATCAAAAAAAGAATTAAATAAAATAATAATAATAATAAAATATAATTATTATAAATTTTATTGGTTGTATACCAATAAATACTGTTTAATTACTTTACAACTTTGTAATTTTTTTCTGTGTTGGTTCCCGAAATATGTTGCAATATGCGATGCAACCTAATTCATTTTTCTACTGGGTGTTTGCGTTAATTGCCATTGTTTTTTAATGAAAAATTAATGTTTATTTCAAATTAAAGGAACAACATATAATTTCCAATGGACAATATTAGAGTCCATTGGAAATTAGGGATATTTTAAATCTTTCTCTTAATTTATGTATTTAATCCCAAAACCAGTTCTCATGTTTTGAAGCCAGAAACGCATTAAGAATATTTCTGGTAACTTTTTCTAAAGTGAAAATATTGCAGCAAGGGCATTCTGAATCGAAAGAAGCAAATAGTCAGAAGGGACAATCTCTGGGCTATACAGCGTATGGGGCGTACGTTTTATGACACAATGACACACTGAATAACACATGCTGCATAAGAAAATCTAATGACAGTATTTTTTCATAATGTATTTGTAAACATGAGCAACTTGGAAAAAATTTTAGTAACCAAACTTTATTAAAACAAATCAATCACATTTCATTGCCAAAATGTTTCGTAATATATTTTCAATTAATGGTTCTTTAATTTTCTATAAACCAGTTTATCTCGAAAACTAGAACTAATTAAAAAAACATGATATGTTGGCTTAGAACTTCCTAATCATGTTGATCTAAAGAAAAATGAAATATATATATATATATATATATATATATGTATATTGTGCAAGCTCGATTTTTGAGGCTAATATAAAACCAGACCTGTCGCGAAAACTGAATTTTCGTGATAACAGAACCCAAATTTTAATTTTAAATTTAAACATTTTTAATGAAATGCAGATTTTAAGTTGCTTTTTTGGCAAATTACTTTTTAAAATAACAGCTGAATCACATAGTTCATATAGTGCTGTTGTCGGCTTATAATTTTCCAAAGCCCATATGTTTATGGATCTTATACAATCGTCCACTTTAATTTTATTTTCTTCATGACCACTATCGTATAAATCCTCAGATTCCATATCTAATATTTCCACTTGCTCCTTATTACTTTCCACGTGAAATTCTTTCTGAATCCAGATGTTTATGTCAGCATTCGTGAAAAGATGTTCCCTACAAATTTAAGCTTCATAATTCACGCAAATTAAATTTATGGAATCTCAACTCTTAAACCTTTTATTAAAATCTCTAATTTTTGAGAAATCTTTGATTTTAAAATATGTTGAACTTTTCCCATATTAAGGGATGTATTTACAGAATAACTGACACGAATAAATTGACAAAATTGAAGATCAAAATCATCCAAAAAGATTAATATGACAAAAGATGGGAATTTCCCTTTTTTTGGGGTTATAGACATTATAATAAAATTAAAGAAAAAAAAAATAGATAAAAGTCGCGAAAATTAAACCCGTTTTTCGTAAACTATAGAAATAAAAAAAATTAAGCCGTCGCGATAAACGGGCCGTCTCGAATACCGAGCTTGCACTGTATATATATATTATTTTTAATTAATTCTTATGTTTTTAAACCATCTAGTCTAGCAAATTTTAAAATAAATTTCATTTATGCAAAAATACATTTAAAAAACCAAATTGTGTTCATGAACTTTATAGCAAAATGTTAAAAGTATCAGCCCTAAGCTTATGAGTAACAACAAGTTAATAATTCATATGATAGCCATACGCATTCAGTAACATTATTCATTTGCTTACATACATATACAGTAAACATTCTAACACACATGCATACTTCAAATTTTATTGTGTGCATGTGTTGAAATTAAAACTGTAAACTTTTGTAATTTAACATTGTTCCCTCAATTATATAAAATGTTTATAGATGTATGAATGAATGTGTGTGTATGTATGTTTGTATGTTTGTATGTATGTATGTATGTATGTATGTACATATTGTATGTATTAATGTATGCATGTATGTATGTATGTATATTTATATGTATATGTGCATGTATATTTTGTATAGAATATATCAACCATGGGCAAGTGCGGCACAGAACGAATTTTATGCGGCCCTGGATTGCTCCTAAAAAAAGTCAATTTAAAAATTCGTAGGCCGAAAAGTAATATCGATAAATTGTTTTTTGGGTGAACGACTAGTAATCTTGTGTTTTTGTTTTAACGATAAAAAGAAAATAATGTTAAAACTTAAGTCATAATTTAATTGATATAAATTATTTTAACAACTTTCGGGGGAAAATAGTAGATTCTTTGATATAATTAAACTGTTTTTTTTTTTTTTTTTTGAGGTAATAAAATAATTCTTTTGAATTGAAGTTATAAAACTAACATTGTCTGTTCATATGAAGTTTCAAAATTTTAAAATTGCTTAAATATAATATTGTTTGAAATATTCTCTTGGAAACTCACCAGAATTTTAAAAATATTTTTGAGGAGCTACACCAAATCGGTATTTTGTTCCATGTTTGTCCATTTCTTATATTTTGGGTGGTTTGTTTAATTATTATATCCAATATAATATTTTTAATTTTTTTAAAGATAATGATTAATTGTAAAAAATACCAAAGTTCGGGGAGTATAATAAAAAATTAAAAAAAATAAACATTTTACACAGATTATACCCAATCAAAAAAATTTTTTTAAACTATTTTGAAAATAAATTTAATAATCTACGTTAGAGTTTCCCGTGGAAAAGAAATATGAAAAGACCATTGTACTTAGTATGTTAAAAACCAAAAATAAACAAGAAAATATTTTGTCAGTGTTCAGCTCCTCAAAACGTTTGAGGAATGTTATTACATCGAAATCGCAAAAAGACAACAGTTTCTCGGGACCTTCTAATCTATATTTGCATATATATTTTTTTTTTTTGTTTTTTTGTTAACTCCATAACTGGTGCCTTGTGAATTCATTCAAACTCAAAAATTGTAATTAAAAAAGTTAAATTAGGATGCAAAATTTATAACAAAGTGAATGAACATTTTTGAATACAACACCATTTACTAGTATTTTTATAATGGGTAATTTTAGGCTCCCGATACCAGGTATATATTTATATATATATAGCGACACCACTTAAGGGTTAAAAATCTAACAGTTTAGTGAAAATTGGATATTGTACAATTTTTACACAAAATTATATTTAAAGGAAATAATTACACAGGTCAAAACTAAAAAAGTATCGTGAAAAATATAATGCAGGAATATTTCAGTTTTTCTCCATCGCGTCAAATTTTTAACCCAATGACGACCAAAGAAAATATGCTTCCCTGAGGAGTTTTTAGGTTATATAATTTTCTAAGTAATAAGTAGTGCCAATTAGCCATTTTATAGATAAGAACTGGTGCTTCAAAAATGTAACATAATTCAAGCCTTTAACTTGTCATACATAGCCCCCGATGTCTTTAAAGTTGTAAAAATCAAAAATTTCATAATTATCCCACATAAAGTCATCAGAAGTAAGAAGGATATGAATTTTAAGAGATATAGTACTTTTACTTTCAACTTTATTCAGAAATGTATGCATTTATTAATTATTTTTATTTATTTTATTATTTATTTTTTTAAATTATGATTTAATAGTCTGTCAGCATTGCTTTCATATTTTAGGGGATTTTGACAATTTTAAAAACTTTTAGGGGCTATGTAGAGCAATTTGGAGACATGTAATGTTTCCTGCACTATTCCTTCTCTATAAAACACGGATCCCTAATTGACTCTACCCAGAAAATTATATAATCCAAAAATGTCTTAGAGATATATTTTCTTTGGTCATCAATGGGTTAAATGTGTGACGTGTGTGACGGATAGAAATGTTTCATTTTATATTTTTCACTATATTAAGTTCAGGGAGTAAGAATAAGGTGACATTATTCATGATGTAATTGTTTTCTAATTTTTTGTTGACTTTGTTATTTAAACTTGGATTTTTATTATTATTTTTTTTTTTGTCAGTACAATTTTAAAAATTTTACCATTTTTGAGATCTAAAATCTTGTGTTAATTATATCAAATACAAATTTCTTCCCTACACCCACTCTTTACACCAATTTTTTTCTATGATTTTGTGAGAGTTAATTAAGAAATTCTTGATTTTTACAATTTTAAGGTCTTCTTGGAGCTATGTGTGGAAAGTTTAAGACTTGTTTTATATAACGTTTTTGTAGCACCGTTTCTTGTCTATAAAACATGAATGAAGAATTTGCTCTACCTATTACCTAGAAAATTATATAACATAAAAACTCAACCGAACAGATTTTTTTTTTTTTTTTTTTTTTTTTGTTGAAAAGTTTCATTTAATTTCCTATACTATATCAAGCCTAGGGAATAAGATTTTTGCAGAATTATTCCCGACATAAATATTTTTTTTTTTTTTTTTTGAGATTTTGTTGAACTGTGTTGTTAAAGAAATATCAAAATTCGCAATTAAAAAGCAGCTTTTCATTTGAATAAAATTTTTAAGACAATGCACTATTGCTGTGAGTCCTTGCTTTTCTATATAAAAATTGTAAAAACAAAAATTGTATGAAATTATGAAATCAAAATCATATAGAACTCAATCATTAAGAAAATAATCAGAAGCATGTAACAATTGAATTTAATATGTTATTTTTTCTATGAAAGAACACCCAAGTAATTTTCTTAAATCTTCGGATTTTCTTAATATTTAGTCAATATCCTAATTTTTATATATTTTCTCACTTTCAAAGAACTCCCGGTTTTATTTACGATCTCAATTTTTTGAGAAGTTAAAAAAAATTTAAAAAGCTATAAATAGATTCTAATTATTTAAATTACATATAGAAGATGAATATGCGCTCTTTAAAAGCAATAATTTAAAAATAATTTTATAACTCAAAAATGCATTCATAATGGGGTGCGTTTTTGAGGAATTTCTACCCTTACGATTTTCGTCTACCATTGATATAATAAAAATTATTATGTGTTTTTGTTTTTTTTTTTGTGTTTTTTTAATTTTTGTGAGTTTATTTTATAGCTACGAGGGCGAATCAATAAGTTCGTGACTTTTTCAATGAAACCCAGTTTTTTTTTTTGCAAAACAAAAATTTATTTTTCAACATAATCTCCTTTTAACTCAATACACTTACTAAAACGTTTCTCCAGTTTTTGTATCTTATTGATCCGCCCTCGTAATTTTAGTTATAATTTCTCTTAATCTGTTATTTTCGATATACTACCCTATTGGAACAGAATAATTATTAATGTACTGTATAATAAATATATTTGTCTTTAACATTACACAAAACAAAATATTTAAAATCAAAATGGTAGAAAATTATTAAACGTGCAACTGAAAATTGCAAGCTTGTTGTGAGTCCATTATTTTTGAATTGTACAATATCAATTATAATATTTATTTTAATCATATTTACATTAATATTTAGACCAATAAAATCCAATGCATAGTTAAAGACATATGAATTATTAATGTTACATATTACTGAAAACCCTAAAAAACTTTAAAAAAAACAAAAACAAAAATAAAGTGCATTTTGTCATTCTTAAAACGCTATAAAATGCAACATAGGAAAGCTAATAATACCCAATTAAAGGCAATTATCTATAATTTTGACCCAAATAAAAATTAAATTCTAAGCTTTTATTCAATTTGGAATAATTTTCTGATTTTGTCTCATAATCGCATACTAATCTATGTGCTTCACAAAAGTTTTCAGTTAATTTCAAAATGTTTGTACAATATTTTTGAGAATCGGCGATCTACTAAACCCTGAATTATTTGGAGCATAAAATGTCTTTAAATGGTTTGTCGCTATATAAATAAATGTATAACAACATCTCTAGTACCAAAACTATACTAATTAAAATTTGAGAAAATAACTCATTTACTGCAATGACTGATCGCCAGACATAGCAAAATAAATTAAGTAATCGTACAATTTTAGTTAGTTCTGGCTATATTAATTGGTACAAATAACCAACCGAATGGATACTAGTAAGTATTTAAGAGAAAATATGCCCAAAAATATTCTGTTTTAAATAACACAAAAACTATAATATATATAATGTTCGGAATAATTTCTGTGCACCACGTTTTGCTATACTTTATAATTTATTGATCAAATATATTCAATATTTAGAAAGCATTCAGATGATTATTTATTAGTATATAAGTGTAAACAGTTTTTAAGATAATTTACTCTTTCTTTATTACAGTGATCGCGTGATTATGCTTTAGTTAAATTTTGTGCAAAAATTTTTTAATTTCCTAACAATATTGGTGATAAAATATGAAAAATTCTACATAAATTCTATAAAACAAACTGCTTTTTTCTATAGTCAATTTTATTGCTAATTTAAAATGTAATTCTTTCTACCAAATGTAAATCATAATTTTTACCCAAAATGTCATAAATTTTTTGTCTCCTTTCTTTCTATTTTTATAACAACTTTGTAAATACTACAGTATAATATTCTACAGTCATATTTTCCGGTCTTATATCAATAAACTTGTGAAAGAATTATGAAAATATATTTATTAATTTCTGAATTATTGTATTTTGAAAATAACAAAAACCACTTCGGACCACGCTTTATTATAAAAAAAATTTTAATTTTGTATGAAAACACTGTCGAACTTTTTTCTGAAAAAATATTAAAAATAGTAAATTAGCTTGTCTCAGAACAATTAATATTGCAAATAGTAATAGTAAATATATTATATTTTAATGTGCTAAAAAAAAATAAAAATCAAAGGGATAGAAATTTGTCAAAAATATATTCTAAAATTGCAATTGCATTATGAGTGTACTTTTTAATATAAATATTTTACCTTTGTGTTATTCCCTTTAAAGAGGTCTCAATTGGCTTTCATTAGAGCCATGAAAGAACCCGTCTATATCGTAAAAAGATATAAACGTTTAAATTACGTACTTTTTTGGGTTTCCTAACTTTTATAAGAATATAAAACGTGACTAAAGTCGCGAATTTTTCGAAATTGGAAAAACTAAAAATTAAAATTTTTTTAAATTTCTCGTGGAATGAACGATATATTTTTTTGTGTTTAAATACTTTTTTAAGGGCAAATTTATCTCATAATTTTTAATAAGTATGTGAAACTTGTCTGAATGAAATTAAAAAATAAAATGTGCACTTCTTATATTAAAAAAAAAAAAAAAAAAAAAAAAAACGGTATATATATATATATATATATAATTCCGGTCTGTGAATTTACAAAATTATCCCTTCAAGCAATTTTTGCGCCCACCCCTGGAATATATCAAACAATAAATGTATAATTTTAAATGCGTGTGTGTTTGCGTGTTTTGATGTGTATATTTCTAACACTAACATAAAGAAAACTTTAGCTGTAATAAAAATTATTAAAACAATAAAAAACTTGAACAAGAGTTGGGTGAACTGTTTCAAACAGGAAAAAAAAAAATATATATATATATATATATATATATATATATATATATGGAACAAATTTACTTTCTTCTTCATTTCCACTTCAGGGAAAATTACATTTTAGATGAAATAATACTTTTGCCAATATTTTAAAACTATAGTTTAAAGTACTTAAAACTGTTAAAAATTGCTGAGATTACACATAAAAAAATTAAATAGAAAATGCATAATAAAGATAATATACGACTCCTACATAAACCAGATATAAACTTGGTAGATTTTTCATTTAGAAAAATCAAAATGTAATACCAAAAGTGAAGAAACCAAAAAATTTAAACTATGAATTATAACTCCCATAGGTACAGTTATAATATTGGTGTCTTTAAATACCACAAAGTCTACCCTCTGGAATTCTTATCCAAATAGGACCATATACCTTTAATTTAATATTTATAGGTTTAATATTATAGATAATTAAAAAAAAAATCATTAGAATAACGAAAAAGTACCACAAATACACACCTTATGGATTCCTTGCTACATAGGACCATAATTTCATGTTTTTGGTTTTAGTATTATAGAAAATTCAAAAAATATCATTAGAGCAACAAAAGAGACCATGTATATTTAATTTCATGATTCTTCGTTCAATATTGTAAAAAACTCATTCATGGATTCTCATTCACTTAGAACACATATATCTAAGTTCATGTTCCTGGGTTTAATATTATAATGAATTCAAAAATACAGTATAGTACCATAAAGTCCCCCCTATGAATTATTATCCACATATGTTCATATATCTTTAATTTCGTGTTTCTATGTTAATTATGACAAAAGCTTAAAAACATACTATTAGTAGATGCAAAAAGTACCGTAATGTCCCTTCTTCACTCCGGATAATATATTTTTAATTTTATGTTTCTAGGTTCATTATTGTAAAATATTCAAAAAGTACCATTAAAAGAACAAAAAAAAAAAAAAAAGTTACCCCTTGTGAATTTTTACCCACATAGGACTATGAGTCTTTAATTTCATGTTTTATAGTAAATTCAATTTTATAGAAAATACAAAAAGTACCATTATAAGAACAAAAAAGTACAAAAAAGTACAAAAAAGTCCCCTCTTGTGAATTCTCACCACTTAAGACTACATATACTTAAGTTCGTGTTACTAGGTTTAGTATAATAGAAAATTTATTATTGATTTTTGAATAAAATATAATTTCCCGCTTTTACTCTCTTTTTGGTACTTTTTTTTTCTACATACATGAAACAAAAATTGAAGTACATTGAAATTCTAAATTGCCTCTAACCTACGGAGTTAATCTTTCTTATTAATGTTTTCTCCAATTTTAGAAAAAAATTTAAATATTATTAAAGGCAATAACGCAAAGGTAAATTGTTTGTTTAAAAATCGTAATGCAATTTTAGTTTTAAAATTAATTTTTGAAAAATTTCTACCTTTTCGATTTTAATTTTCCTTTCATATGTTTAAATATAATATTTTACTGCAAAATAAATGTAATAATAAAATGCACTAATAATAATTGTTCTGGAACATGGTGATATACTATTTTTAATATTTTTTTTTTTAGAAAAAATGACCATTAGCTTTTTCCATACAAAAATTTACTTTTTTTCATAATTTCTTATTTTTTTGATTTTTTCGGTTATTCTCATTCAGTAATATGTAAATTTATGTATTCATAGCACCTTAACTATACGTCGGATTTTATTGATGTAAAAAGCAGTATACAGTTTACTACAATAAATATGGTAAATGATATTGTATAATTCAAAGAAAATATTTTTGCTAAAGATGCACTCACAACAACAAAGCAATTTTCAAATGAATTTTTTAAAAATGCATTTCTATTTCTATCATTTTTATTTTAAATATTTTTGATTAATATTGAAGACAAATATGCTTCTTTAAAATAAGAACAATATATATTGCAATTTTTAGTAAATTTTGTATTTTTTATAATATCAGAGGTACACGAAAATTAAAAGGGTAGAAAATTTTCAAAAATGCATTTTAAAATTACATTCTTAACCAATAATATTATTTTTAAATAACTGCGCCAAAAGACGACATATTAAACTTCCGCATGTAATCTAAATCATTAAAATCCACTTACAGCTTACATTACACATTTTTGATTTTTTTACTTTTCAAAAAACTAAAATCGTGAATAAATTCACGAGTTTTTCAAAATTAAAAAAAGGAAATATTAAAGTGGCTCCATAGGGTACGCGTATGACAAATATTAGGAAAATCCGAAAACCTAAAAAAATTTTTTGGACGTTCTTTCATGGAATGAACGATATATATAGATAACTTTCAATTTATTTTTTAATCATTTTATCAAATTACTTAACTTTTACTTATTTTTTTTTTTAACAGGAATTGTGTTATTTGATAATAGTGTAACTGGCTGACGAAAAAAAAAGAAAAATTAAATTTTTAATAACAACAATAACAACTGCAACAGAAACAACATAAAGGATGAACTAACATTTCATCCATAAACATGCTGGCTCCTCTTACACAAACACACTGTTAAAATATATGTGTATAAGGGTTTGTGTTAACAACAAAAACATACATTGAATCCAATTTAATGTTGCCATAAAAAGCATTAATTTTTCATATAAAATATGAGAAGAAGTGAAGTGCTATTTTTGTTTTGGATGCTTTATATAAATTTTCGGACATTTAATAGTGGCTACAATGGCATAGAAATTTAATGATAGCTCTTGACATTGTTAATGACTAGCAATGTTGCTAGGAGGTGAGAAAAGAAAGATGCTAAATTGAATTTTAAAAAAGGTCAAAAAAGGCCAAATGTCCCAAAAAAGGTCAAAAAAAAGTTAAAACTTTTTTAATTTAAAACCTTTTTTTATTTTTTCTTGTTCTCATTATTTTGATGATTTTTAAAGTTATTGTAATAAATATATAAATAAAACAGAAAACAACTGCCAACAAAATGATCCAAAAAAAAATCGTCCTAAACATTTCTATTCACACTCAGGGTACATATATTTCATATGGAAAATTAGTCAATGATTTGAAGTGATTTTTTTTTCTTTTTAATTATAATTCCTTTTTGATGAGGCATTTCCAAAATTTTGTATGATTTTTCACCTTTATATTTGTTTTAATTATATTCATTAATAGTTTTTATGGTTAATGAAGTATACTAAAAAATAATTATAATAATCAATTTAGTAAGTCCATAAAATTAATTAAGTTATTTTTGGTTTAGAGACTGAAGCGCTGCAAGGGAAATTTTTTGTTAAATATAAAAAAACAAATATACAAAAATGCCTAAATAAAATGATTCTGTAAAACTATAAATAGTAATATCAAATCAGAAATTATTTTCATTGTTGATCAAATGCTAAGATTTCATCATTTATAAGGCACATTTAAAAATCCATAAAGGCTGGAAAAAATTTAGAAACTAAAACGAAAATTTTGAGATTAAAAGCACACTAAAAAGGCAAAATTTATCCTCGAAAAGATATTGTCATACAAATGCATATTCGCCTTGGTCTGTACTGATTTTGCAAAAAAATCGATTTTTGAAATATAAAAGAAATATAGATAAAATATGAAAAATAAAAATATGAAATTATTTTTATAAAATTGTGAGACGTTTTCTATTTCAATTACCCAAAAAAAAAGCAATTGATAATGTCAAAAAAAAAAAATTAAAAAACCGCGATAAAATCCCAGAATAGAGTTAAAAAATATTTTTAAACCCTTCACTACAGGTGTAAAGGTCACATATAAGTTATATATATATATATATATATATATATATATATATATATATATAGGCTAGGCCCTTCCTTCTTTCACAGAAAATTTGGAGTTATTTTTCAAAATTTTTGTGTTTAAGAAACGAACTTAAACAGTTCATTAGTATTTGAGATATCGGCAAAAATGCGTTTTCTAACTTTTGATGCCCCTATACAAGCTATGGCCTTTGTCCTTGCGCAGATCTGTCACAAATGTTTTTCTCGAATTTTGTATTTTTTAATCAATCTAATCGGTCCATATATTTTCAAAATACCCTGTTTTTAATTAATGTTATATTCAATTTTTCAATTAATTTTGCCATTTAATATAGTTGTTGTATCATCCATCAACCTTACAATATATTAATTTTTCGTATAAAATCTCAACACGAATGAAGTGTATACAACATATATATAGCACGAATATAACACTCTGAGGTGTTTTTTTTTCAATTTTTACGATTGATGCCTTTGTTAAATTAGAGAAAAATATCCATGAAAGAACGAAGTCCATAGTTTATATAGGGGCTTCAAAAGACCAAAAATGATTTTTGGCCGATATCTCGGTTGCTAGAGGATAGATTTTTTTCACTTCTTCCGCAAAAAATTCCAAAAAATCATATTTATAATTTTTTGTACAAGAACGAGGTCACTAGTTTATATAGTCTTAGAAAAGTCGAAAGCAAAAATGTTTTTTTTTTTGGAGGTATCTTCGGTTTTTTGACGATATCTCGATTATTTATTAACTGAATTTTGCACATTTTTATTAGAGCTCATCTAAGAGAAATTCTCTAATAATTGATGTATAAAAAATATACTGACTGTTATATCGACTTCCCTATCAATAAGTATCCAGAATACATATGGACTATTATCAAAAATGTTTGATTATTAGACCTTCAAAAAAAAAAAAGTGAATTTTTTAATGGCTCATTAAAATCCATCTGCTTTAATATAAAGGGACTCGAACGTAGAATCATTTCGCGTTAATCATTTCTTGCAGAGGGACCAATATCAAAACCTGCTATTGATTTGGTTAAATAAAATGTATATTTTCAGTGTTTAATGGTTTTAGTATATGGTATACTTTTAGGGGTTTCCTAGTAAAATTTAAAAAATATTCATTATACATATATTTTACTAAAGCTTATTAGAAAGAAATGCATTTAGATATTGTGATAATTTTTTAACCCAAGTGAAATTTTTTGGTATATAAAATTTTTGCCCCGTTTTCAACTATCAACGAATTTGACATAAATTTAAGGTCCTAATAAACTATATTTATCGACGTTCTTATATCCACATATTCAAGATTTGTACAAATTTCAATTTGCTATTCCATAAAATTATTTAATTAAATTTATTTTTAATGTTCCTTTGATTTTATTGTGGAAAATAAGAAGAAAAAAAAACTAAATTCACGCAGTAATCCATGCTATTTCATTAGAAACTATGAATGCGCCTCGCGAAAAACTGACTTTTTAAAAAATTTTCGCTCTTGTTTTACAAACTTCGAGACCATCTACTGTGTTGACTATTGCAAACACATCAGTGAGATACAGCGCAAAATACACATAATTGCAACTATTATTAATCCCTGATTAATAATTTGTATTACTTTGAGGGGAGCATATACCCCACCCAAAAAACCAAAAAATTTTAAAAATTAAAAAAAAAAACTGAAAAATGTTTGTCTAAAAATTTGATCACCATGTATGTAACTGTTGAAAATCTGCACAACAACAAATAAGATGCAGCATTTATTCACAAGGTCTAATTAGTTTATATAAGATCCCATAGAATGAAAAAGTATAAACGCACGAACAGAAAGTACAGAGGAATGTGAAAAGGTAAGTAATTTTCAGCCCTTTTTCTAAGTTTTTGAAGTCTGAGAACAATCATGATCAAAAAATGAATCCTATATATATATATATATATATATATATTTTATATATGCAAAAATCACAATTAAAATGATAACAAGTTTCTTAAATTTTGCAGTTTTTTGGAAAAGATTGCTAGATTTCTGAAAAATTAAAATGTCTATGTATCATATTCGGGTTTATACCACTCAAACGGAAAAATTATTTATTTTTTGGTAATACTAAAGGTATTGGGCTATTTTTATTTTGAAAAGTTACAAATTTAGGCGTTTTTTAAATTTGTAGTCAAAATTTTGAACTAAATTTTACACAGGCTTATAAAAAACCCGATACCTAATGAAAACCAAAAGTTAAAAATAACAAAATTTTCCTTTAAATTTAACCAAATTTTGTATTTTTTTGTAAAAAAAAAACGAATTGCAAAACTTCAAGGTAATTTAAAAAAGGAAGTATTAACTATTTAGACATAATATAACTTTTTTGACAAAAGTTTTCTAAAACTAAAAAATTAATTTTTGAAATAATATCTTTTCAAAAATGGAATTTTGGCACTTTTTTTCTAAAAATGTAGGCAAATTTTGCTCAAATAAGTTTCAATTTAGTGCCATCTATTGTTGGCAAGCGGAGAAAATCTAAACTTTTTTAATATCTAAATTTGTCATTATATAAGATTTTTAAAAATGTAAAATTTATTAACATTTACGATATAATTTTATTTTTAATATTTGCCTATGTGTCAACAAAGCGCTATGTGCCGGCCCCTATAAAGAATATAAATATCAAATTTTAATTTCATATACAAATAATTTTACAATAAAAGCGACAAGCGACAGAGCAGATTTAATTATTAATCTGCAATGCCCTAACTGTATTCTTACCTTAAATAAACACAGTTTTTGTTAGGCAGAAATATTAAAGGCAACTTAAGACATCAATGTTCAAATGTATGTGTTAAAGTTCTCTCACATTCTCATATGAATGAATAAAATTTAAATGAAGTATAAATAAAAGTGTTGTTGTATGCAAATGAAACAATAACAATAATACGCAAATAGTAGCAATGAAAAAATTTAAAAACAACAAAGCAGAAAAAAAAAAATTGAAAATACTTACTTTCTCAAATGTGAGGTACCACGTACCAAACCAGGTGTACAACAATTTACGGTGATTGAAGTTTCTGCATAAAAGAAAATGTTGCCAAAGAAAAGAGAGAAAGAAAAATAAAGGAAAAGAAAATTTATTTAAATATGAAAACTTGTTTAAATTTTTTCTTGTTAACAATTCAATTATAAATTTTATTGTTGGAATTTCTCTTTTTTGTTCTTATTAATTTTTCAGTAACTTAAGAAGCACATGAAGAATATAAATGCAGAGGTAATACATTTTAAAGAAAGAAAATTAAAAGATTTTAAAGAATTTTAAATGTAATTGAAAAGAAACCCTAGTATGTAATATGTTTTATTAAAGCAATTTGTACTTTGAAACACCACAGCTAAATAAATGATAGTTTTTCTAGTCTCAATTCTCTCACATAACCTTTTACTCACCTTTCAATTCTCTGGCCATCCAACGTGTTGCCAAAACTATAGCCAATTTTGAGTGGGAAAAAGCATCGCGTGCATGAAACTTTACAGCCCAAGTGCCCACATTTAATGGATCATCAAAATCCATTTTAGCAGCAGCATGTGCATGAGCCGATACATTTATAATACGTCCATTTGCCGACTTACGCAAATGACCCATCAGCAGGTGTGAGAGTAAAAAATGTGACATATAATTGACTTGTAAGTGCTGTTCAAAGCCATCAGTTGTCGTAGTGTTAGTTGCCTCGAATATGATACCAGCATTGTTTATTAGTATATCGACTCTTTTAAATTCTTTCATTATATTGCGTGCAAAACGATGGACACTATCAAAGGAACGCAAATCTAAGTAACGTACTTCCACAAAGAACTTGTCATTTATGTTGGCGTTCGGTCTTGTTGATGTTCTTGTAGTGCTGTCATTTTGTGGTGTTTGTGTTGGTGTCGATGTTGTAACAACACGACAGCCCAGTTCACGTTTAATGACATTAGCAGCCTTTTCGCCAGCCTGCATATTGCGGCAGGCCAATATAATGCGCCCTCCACGTCCGGCCAAAGATTTTGCTATTTCGTAGCCAATGCCTGTATTGCCACCCGTTATAATTACAATTTGATCCTTAATTTGATTGTCATTTGGACAGCGTTGACCGCTCATTATGGTGCTGGGGAAAATAGAAACAGAAACAAAGTCATAAAATGTATACTGAGAAGAAGTTTATTTACATGATTGCAATGTTGATATTTTTGGTCATAAATGGTAAGAAGACTTAATTGTTTGGCGTGTTTTTACATGACTACATATAAAAGTACGAGTACGGTTACTAAACGCAGAGTGATGTGGAGGCAGTGTTTAAAAATGTAATACATTTATTTTAAATATTTTTTAATAAGAAACAAAGAGTCAAATCATATTTATATTTTATTTGGAAGTAAATTCACCTAAAAACCATATATTTTTTTAATACTACTAACCACAGATGTAACGGGTACATATATATTTCTCATTCCGTTTGTAATTTCCATAATTTTCATCGGAGAGCAAAAAGGTTTATATTTTCTAGAACTTTCCAGGAATTTTCTATTAAAACTCTGGAAAAACTGGTTCAAAAGAGATATTAAAAAACGGTTTTGATTTTCTAAAGCCTCTATAAAAGCTAGGGACTTCGCTTTTGCTAAACAAATTCGAAAATTTTTCGGAATTCCTCTGCTGAAGAAATGAACTCAGTCGATCCATTAGTTACAGAGATATGGGCCAAAACGCATTTTTGACTGATATCTAGTCTTAACTAAGATATGTACTTTATTCTTTTATAGACCGATCACAACTATTTGTCTTATGAAATTTATAAAAAATATTTAAACCTCATATCTTCGTAAATATGCATTTAAATGAGAAAAGAGATTTTATTTTTGATCACTAGTATTTTTAACTAAAAATCAATTTTTTATATGAAATTTGTATAAAACCTTTAAACCTTCGTAACTTCGCAAATATGCATTTAAATGGGAAAAGGAACTTTATTTGTGATCACTAGTATTTTTGACCAAGAATCAATTTTTCTTAGGAAATTTAAAAAAAAACCTTTAAACCGTCATATTTCCATAAATATGCATTTAAATGAGAAAAGGGACTTTATTTGTGATCACTATTATTTTTGGCAAAAATTTGATTTTTCTATGAAATTTTCAAAAAATATTTAAACACCCATAACTTCGTAAATATGGATTTAAATGAGAAAAGGGGCTTTATTTGTAATCACTAGTATTTTTGGTCAAAATTCGATTTTTCTATGAAATTTGTAAAAAATCTTTAAACCGTCATATTTTCGTAAATATGTATTCAAATGAGAAAAGCAACTTTATTTGTGATCATTAGTATTTTTGACCAAAAATTAAATCTTTATATGAAGTAATAATATCCTCATGAAGATTCATAATGATCCAGAAAAATATACTTAATTTACTATAATAACCGTCATATCCTAAAAAATTTTCAAGTTGATTATTAAATTGGTTTCAGAGTTGTAATAATGTTTTGTATATAAATAGTTTTTATACATAAAATACATATTTACACAAAAATGTATCATTTTTAAGAATTTTTTTTACCAATATCTCAGAAACCAATCGAGTCATTATGAAAAAAATATTCAAGAGATTGGATGACACTATATATACTAAACAACTTGAATATTGTTTGTTCGATTAATCGAGAAATTAAAATCAAACAATTATTTGATTAAATTGTAATCAAGAATTTCGAGTAAAAATTTTTCGAGTAAATTATGCCGATTAATCGAATATTTCAAGTAATAAAGTTTTTAAAGATATCCTTTCTTAACTAGTTTTGAAGCTGTTTTAATTTTTCTTTTTAAAATTTTTTGCTTGAAACAACTGTTGCAAAATTTTCATTGAATGTATAGAATCTAAAAGTGACACCACAATTTAGAATTTTATTAAAATAATTTTATTTGGCAAAAAGAATCGAATATATGCCCAATTTACGTTTAGGTCATTTTCAATCACAAAAATCAAGTAAATGTATATTTATATAAACGTCACTTAAAAAAATTATAATGTAAAAATTAAATAATTTATTTTTTATAATTTGGGTTGAAAGATTCAAGTTTTTATCTTATATTTTTCGTGGGAAACAAATTGGAGAATTTTAGACATATTTTGAAAAAAGATATTGTTGATTTTACGAATGATAGTTCAGCCGATATGTATAAATATGAAGTTAATATACCAACAGATTCTCAGCCTGTTGTAGAGGTTATGATAATTATTGCTTGTATGAAACTTGTGATATAGAATTGATTTGGACTTAAAGTTGAGTTAAACAAGTAAACTTATACTTTATGTTAAGAATCGCTAATCATCTTTATCCAGAATAATTAATAATTTTTAGGCCCATTTACTTAAGTATCAAATAATTTATGAGAATGAAAAATAAAAATGTACACAAATTTTAATTACATATTATTTTGAGAAGTCTCTTTCAGAAGGGTTATTTAAGTCTTTATTGTAAATTAAGTGATCTCAATTAATGCAGGCATATTTTTGATGTTCTAAACTTTTGTTACTGTTTTCTTTTTTAATAAAACACTAAGACAAAACAGAAAGATTGACTCAAATAACTCGATGAGTTTAAGAGATTTACTCAATTATTCGAGTAATTTAAAAACTGCATTTTCGAGTTATTTGATTAATCGAATAATGAAATATTTCATAAAAATAAGTACCCTAGTCCGAATGTCTTATAATCGAAAAATTTAATAAAAATTAAAAAAAGTAAAAAGAAACATTATAATTGGTGTAGCATTCTACTTTTCACAGGTTTGAATTGTACCAAAACAAGTACAATTGTGTGAACTTTGTCATTCTGTGGTCAGTATTAATCTAGCATCTGACACTTTTTCTATCAATTTTCGAATTATTTTTGGCATTTTTTGTGGCACTTTTGTACTATCAAAACATTTTTCTAAAAATTAAAACCACAACTAAAATTTGGTATTTTTAACCTTTAAAAAGTGTGTTTTGTAAAAGGAATTTTTTAAAAATCAATACAGTTACAAACAGTCAACATATCAGATAACATTTTGGCAATTAAGTAAACCATAATTCTTTTGTTATATGAAATAATTATGACAAAATAACTTATTAAATTTTAAATATAGTTCGTAATTTTGTTGTGTACGTAAATGAATTAATTTTCTTGAAAATTAAAATATTTATACGTAACTAAACAATCTTTTATGCAGTTCAAAACATAATACTGTGATATTAAAGACCGTTAAATTATCAAATTTTAATCCAAAGTTAAAGCTTAATTGTAGAAAAAATGATTAGTTTGTGTGAAAATAATATCAATATACCCTACACCACCACAGGTGGTTGAGGTATTATGCTTTTATGCTAATATTTTTAACGCACAGAAAAAATCATCGGACCCCCACCTTAAATTATACCATTCGACTAAGAATCAGTTTTTGAGTCGATTTAACGATGTCCGTCCTTCTGGTTGTCCGTTGCACTTAGACCCCATACAAATGTCCTCATGGAATAGGGGTTATACGCTCATAAATGCCTTAAGTATATCAATAATTTAATGAAATTCGTTACAAATAAGTTTCACATAAATGTAAATATGTGTACCAAATTTCATGGAGATCGGTCCATAATTGATCATATCTACCATATAAATCCTTCTTCCGAAAATCACTTTAATGTGCATAAATCATATAGAAATATTAGTATCAAGTTAATACTTGACATATATAAGTTTTATTTAAATAAAAAACTCAGAGAGAATCGGCCCATAGTTGTCCATAGCTCCCATACAAGACCCCACTATATACTTATTTATATAAATCCAATATAAATATTAATATCAACACATTATAAAATTTAATAGAAAATGCATTTCATTTTATACAAGTATCGGTCCACAATTAGACACAGTTGTCATATAAGTTTTCTTGCCAGAATTTTAATGCACATACACTGTTTTATTTTATTTTTTGAAATATTATTGTGAACATTTTGTTAAATTTTTAAATCCTTTTTGAAGACAAAATTTTACGAGAATTTTATTTTTCTTTTTTTTTTAATATTTACGATATTTAATCAAAAATAGATATTTAATCATACAATAGATTTAGATCGATTTAAATTGCTTCCCGCCCGGACAAAAACGAATATAGTAATGCATATATTATAAAAAAAGTTAATTTTTTAAACGACTTTTTTTTTTGAAATTGAAAAAAAAATTATATTAGTATAATATTTTCACTATTATTTGTTATATAATGTAAAAAATAAATATCAGTATTTCATGGTCTCTCTCCATGCACTTCACAGAACTATAAAAATCTTTGAAATCGGAAATGATTTGTAAAAGTTACGATTTTTTTAACGTTTACATAATCGACATCCTGCAGCTTACCTCGTATTATCACAGGGTGACTATAGAATACGAAAAATTTTTTCGTTTGTCCCCACTGTGTTCTAGTAGAAAATATGTGAGTGTTCAAGGGGTACACCGCAAGGAAGCGTTCTTTCTGCATTACTGTGGCTTTTGGCAATGAACGTCATATAGAGACGAAGCCTTCGCTGACGATGTAGTATTGTTGGTACGATCGATGGAGGCCAAATACCTGGGCGTTTACTTGGACAGCAAATTGTCTTGGAGAAGAAATACTCAGATATATTGAATATACACATCGGTTGTGAGACCTATACTCACTTATGGATGTTCGTTATGGTGGGAGGCGTTGAGGAAAGGGACGTATAGGAACCTTCTTTCTAAAGTTCAGAGATGTGCTTCAATTGGCATTACGGGTGCCGCGAGAAGTACATCTTAGCCAGCACTGGACATCATTCTCCACCTTTTAGACTTATTAGACTGAAGGAATCGGTATTAATAGGCAGCTTCACATCGAGGCATGTTAGCATACTTAATGAAGTTAAATTGAATGGTCAAACGTTATCCTCGGCCGCCCAAACGGGTTATGTAAGTACTATAATTGACTTTGAGGCTACTTCCCTTATTGAAATCCCTAGTAGGGACCTCTGGATTGGAGTGGAGTAGCTTCACGGAGGGTGTGCTATCTTCACGGATGGCTCGAAGATGGAAGTAGGCACAGGGGCGGGTTTTTACTTCATGGGAACAGATATCAAACCATCTTTTAGATTGTCTGATAGTTGCAGCGTTTTCTAAGCAGCAATTCTGGGCATTTACAATGCCCTAGGATTACTGGAGAAGAATATTGAGAGGGACACTGAGGTAACTATTTATGTGGATAGACAGGCAGTTCTGATGGTAATGACAAGTCACAGTGCCTGGTTCAGGTAAGTGCTGGAGTGTAGGAAGGAATTTAGGAGGCTAATGAATGCCTACAGAATAAGACTTTGTTGGGTTCCTTGTCACTGCGATATTCTAGGCAATGAAATAGTCGATGAGCTAACTCGTAAGGGCTCGGAGTTGGACAGGTCTTTTGTGGAGATATCGGTTAGGATTCCGATTGGGTCATATTTCATGGCCATAAGGGAATGGACTATAGGTGTAACGGGGGAGTAGGTCGGACTGCAGGGTATCTAGAGCGTTATGGCCTAGTCTTAAACCAGCAGATTCGAAGTATCTTCTTAGTCGTGTGAATCTAAGGATCATTGTTGGCGTGATAGGGAATATGATCAGTAAATGGGAATATGATCAGTAAGTGGGACACTGGCGCATCAGACTTTTGCAGCAGGACGTGCGATGATGTGGAGGAGCTAAAGACAGTGGAGCATATACTCTGTCACTGTGTAGGGCTTCGGCGAAGTAAAATGAGGTGGTTTGCGAGCCATATTCTGCACGAACTAAAGGAGGTTGCAGGTCAAGTATCTTAGAGGTAGTTACAGTTGATTTGATGGGTTTTAGGTTCCACACCTTTCTAATTTTTATTATATTTAGCTATCTTTCTTTCCAATCTTTTGCTATATTCTACTAGGATTTTTCTCTTTCTTCAGCTTTCTCTATTATCTATAAAGGGATCACAATGGACCGAATGGTCTCTGGTTGGAAGCGTGAAGGCGCCGCACTTTTTAACCTAACCTAACCTAACCTATGTGAGTGCTCTCAGATTTTTATGCTCTTTGCTCTATTTATAAAATCGGGTTTTGAGTTTTTATATGAAAAACGATTTTTGAAGAATTTCTTGCTGTTTTTGGCTATTTTTGGCTGACAGCCCATAAATTTTGCTAATTTTCAATAAAAAGCAGCTTATGATTGAGAATAATACTTGTTATATTTATGTATCTTAGATTTTATATTTAGATTTTGAGTGTGTTTCCTTTAGTTTTTTTTAACAACAAACCGAGTCTGCTTTTCTGATGATATTTTTCTCCGTTTTACATTTTCTAATTCCTAATACTTCTAGTTATTGTTTGACACTTTTTGCCATCTTTATGTTGCTTTTTTTTGTTCACCTCTATACTAAAGCTTACTAAAACTTGCCACAAAATCAATGTATTCAATAAACAGGTATTTTGCTGTTGTTGTCGTTAAAATGTTTTTCATTTATTTTTTGTATTGGTGGCATGTAATTTATGTTTTGTTTCTATTTTTAGTTTAAATGTGTGGCTAGAGGCTGGCATTGGGTTGAACTCAAAAGAAGCGTAAAATTGTTAATTTGTTTACGCATTAGTAAATGACATGACCATGCGGCAATTGTGGTCTTGGCGACCTATATTTTGTGTTTCTGTTGTTATGGGAGAAGTGCTACATTTCCCAACATTTCTATAAATGAAACCATCAATTTTCATCTAACTAACACATATACTGCTATGTCCATACATACGAGAATGTATATAAAGTATATACCAAATACACTGCTCATCATCAGGATAAACACAGCAATGTTTTAAGTAAAAAGTGCATTGAACGGAGAATCAAAGATGATTCTAACTTTTCAAATAAATAAAGCTTGTAACTCATTATATTATAATGTATTATGTGTAAAGCTGTCCTAAACATAGTTGATTCTTATGAAAGAAAACTAAAGCAATATATATATTGTTAGTGAGCTGACGAATAGTATGTATAATTTCCGAATTTTTTTTATTATTTTTTTTTTTTTTGGACCATCGGTAAGCTTCATTTATCGATCATATTTTATTATAATTTATTTTAAAATATCTGGATTAGTTCAAAAATTTATCAAAAGAATTAATACGTAATTTAGTTTGGCTTTCATATATAAAATATTTTTTTCGTTCTCCTGAAAAGTTGTTCAAAAACACATAGGACTTTTCACCAGAGCACCGACGATGTGCATATTTAAAAAATTAAAGTGTTTTATTCACACTATCACTTTAGAAAAATTATTTTCCTTATTTAATTTAAAATTATCTTTACTTGATTTAACTTATTTAATAAACTTTCTTTAATATTTTATTCCTAATCCTGGTATTTGAAAATATGTCTTTACAAAATAAAATAAAAATAATATTTATAAGTGAGCACGAAAAAACTAATGCATAAATTATGGTTACGAAAGTTATACTAATGTAACCATCTATTGGTATGTTTTTTTATGAAAGAAAGTTTTAAGTTTTAAATTATTTCTTATTGGTTTTAATAAAACTTGTAAGCTTTTCTACAAAATTTTTACTACGTATTCAGCAATTTTTTTTATTGTAATGTGTGTACTTGTACATTTTTTTTATCCTTTAGATATTTGTTAAATAAGGCTCAATGCATTTTAACTGATCGGAGTTTGAGGCAATTTGGTTGATGGTGCTCATTTTGTACATATACATCAAGATAAATGACGATATATCGCAGTTGTTCAGATGTCCATTGACGACATTTTCATTAAGGATATCGTCAGAAAAATTAAAAATTTTTTATCAATAAAATACATGTAAAGGACAAGTTTGATAACAAAGTCAACTATGTTGTCGTTTTACCCCATTTATTGACGATTATATTAAGAAGATGCGCTAAATTGTCGTACTTCGAGCTATATTCATCACAACATGACTGAAATGTCCGAACAAGACTTAGTGCATGATATTTGTCATGCAGTATGTAGTCATCAATATTTGTTCGTCTTTGTGTCATCGAGGACTTTGACAAATCATCAAGATATCATCGATAATGTCCGCACCACTCGGACTACCGCACAGAAAAAATTATGACTAGAATTTTTTTTAAATAAATCATTATTTAACTTTAAATAAAATTTTATAAAAAATTTGTTTGATTTTAATATATTATTTTATTTGCAGACTAATACGAAAACAATAACAATTTCTTGTTTTTTTGACTTAATTAAAAATATAAAAATAAATAAAATTATAAAAATGTTGACACAAAAAATATAAAATCCATCATTTGCAGGATTCCAGAGGTAAGTTACCTTTATTTCATTACGAAATATACCCAGCAAAAACTTTTTGGTTTTCGGTAATAACAACTATTTATTAAAGTAGTTTCTCGATATTGAGACGTCATTATTATTTGCCTACTCTGTATTACATAAATATGTATTCAATAGTATAATAGCACAGTAATACTGCAATTACGTGGATGAGTTAGCTAGAGCGCCGGATTAACAACCAGATTTAACCCCATTCTGAAACTGTTAGTTTTTTATAACAAAATGTCCAAAAAGTTCTTTTAAACTAAATAGAGTTTTTGTCACTTAGCATGCTATGTACGAGATGGTGTATTGACTAAGACGTTAGTCAGTAAAAACGAATGGTTAGTTTGTGTCCAAGTTCGAGTCTCACTGACGGCAAAATTTTTTTGTTTTTTTTTTATTTTTGTTTTCGTTTAGGTACATATTTTTGGGTACTCCTAGAGTCAAAAAATAACTACATGAATTTGTGGACAAGTCGAACAAAAATAACTAGTTATTCAGACAAAAAATAAGTAGTTTATTTTTGTTTCCAATTATACCTGCTAGCTTACCAGGAAATCAAAGTTTTTTCTGGGTACTTACATAAAACTTATTTGTGTCGAATATTATTGCAGTATTACTATGCTATTATACTATTGAGTACTTATTAATGTAATACAGAGTAGGCAAATAATAATGACGCCTCATTACCAAGAAACTACTTTAATAAGTAGTTGTTAATACCGAAAAACCAAAACAGAAACAACATTGCCAAATTTTATGAGAGTCGGTCCATAATTTACCATAGATTTTATGCCATAAAATGCATAAAATCATCTAGATGGTGTAGGGTAATCATATATCTTTCTTTCTCGTTTTTACTTTATTTTAAAAATATTAAACAGTACCATTACAAGGCATGTGAAATATGTTTTATTTTTTTTTTATTTTTTTTTTTTTTTTTAATAAAGAATACGATATTCTTTGTCTGTTAAAAAAAAATTATCAACATGTTCTTTGAGATCTCTTCACTAAAGTGTTTGTATTTTTAAAATATAGTTGGTTCTATCCTAATGATAAGGAGTGTATATAGTTATGTACATAAGACTGCTCCGAAAAAAAACTGACTTTCGTATTCCGATCGTAGAATTGTTATTTTTGATGTAAAAACATATATTAGAGTGATTTTTTGCAACTTCATCTAAAAGAATTGTAATCCAGACCAGATATGGCAAACATGATACAATTGTACTTTTTTGGGTACATTTATATATCTGTTGGTACCTAGTACCACGACTTATTTGGTACATTTTAATGTGATCTAATTTGCATAGTTATTTTTATTTAAATAACAATATCTTTGTTTTTATTATATAACAGTGGTTTGAATCCAAAATATTCAATAGTACTTAAAACCCACCTTCATATGTAAACTTTTTCATTTTATTAATAAGTGCAATTATAAAGTAATAAAATCTGTAAATTTGGAAACGCAATCGGATGATATACAATTCATGTATGCATTTCCATCAAGCTAAATCTTTTTATTTTACCAATTAGCCCGCTACTTCAAGAACATGAATATTATAATAAATGTGATGTCTCACCATCAACTTTTCGAAAAATAATGCCTTCGTTGGTGACTTTTTCGTAAAATATTTTCACAAATAACAAAAAACAAATTTTGAGTTAATAAATGTTTAATAGCACTAGACGGTTTGGAGTAACAAAGACTTAAAAATTTACTATTCCTGGTCAAAGAATCGCTGATGAAAAATCGACTAATTAAGTTTCTGTTTCTAGTCACATCGACTGTTATTTCAGGAATTATGTTTATATCCCATTTTTTAGCGAAAGCTTCCTACTAAAATATTATTAAAACAAAATTGTAATTAATTTGTGTCTTGTGGAACTCTATAAATTTGTTGCTGCTACTTTAAAATAGCAGGATAACGTAATCCCCCAAAGTTCCAATGCTAATTTTTAAAAAATTTTGTTAAAGAAATTTCAAAAAGATTAAAATAGAACTATGCTACTTTATAAACAATGTATCATAAAGTAAAAATAAAAAAGAATTAGGTCGATATCTTCTATGAATTCGCCGTTCTTTAGATTTGAAATTTACAGATTTGGACAAAAAAAATTTTTTGGCGATTTTTATGTTGTAGTATTTTTTTTTTTTTTTTGTACTTGTGTACATAATAATGAAAATTATGCCATAAGAATATAATACAGATTGCAAAAAATGTATTGCGAAATTTTTAACAAATTTGAATTTAAAGCAAGAAGGTCAAAGGTTAAATGTTAGAATATTTGACACTTTTAACGAAAATACAGTCAGAGTAATATATCCTTACACTTTTTAGAAATTTGGATATGTTTCAGAAAAATCAAGAAATTTTTTGCTTTAAGCAACTGTCTTGATATAATTAGCGTTAAATTTTGGTAATGAACTATAATGGTCGTTTTATCGATTTTTGTAAAGCAAAAAATAAAGTCGATAATAGCAAAATTAAAAAAAAAAATGTGAAAAATTCTACATTTCCCTATATAAAAGCACCATTTAATCTTCAGGTTCGATAAGACACGTATTAGCCACACGCAGTGTCCCATTAAAAAAATTAAAAATTATTATTATCAAAAACTTAAAAGCACATTAAACTATGTAAAAAAACATATTGTTTTTTTAATTGCAGCTTTGGATTTGAGAAATTAAAGTGAAAAATGGAAAATAATAAAAAAATTGGTCGAATTTGGGAGACCTTGGTTCCGGCAGGATTAAAGGATTAATTTTTTTTTCTTTCACACAATTTTCTATAAAATTATCTTTCAGAAATATATATATACTACATATATATGTTACTTAAGAAAATTTTTTATAACTGAAAAATATGTAACTACTCTTTTGGCAAAAAAGGCGAAAAATCTACTTTTTTTCAAAACCCAAATTAAAATACATATAACTTTTGATTCCGTAAAGAATTTTTCAAAAATTTGTTCACACAATTTTGTTAATTGTTGTTAATAAAATAAAAGATATTAAAAAAAAATCGGATGAAATTTGGAACCGCTATAGCGAAAAAACTTCACCAAGTTAGGTCAAAAAGTGAAAAATTTTAATTTTTGAAGCTAAAAGAAATATGTACTCTCGAAGCAGAATCTATTCATATAAAATTAAATCGGTTAAGATATAACGAATCAGGATCGTTTTAAATACCCGAGATGTCCAAATTTGAGAACATGTGTACCCGCCCTTGTTATTTCTTGTCTCCCAAATTCGAAACTTAAACTCATCTACACCTCTACTATAACTGTGTGAAATTTCATTGAAATCGGACCAGTCATTCGAGAATTAAAGATTTGTTTCAATTTCATTTTTTGAATGGGACACTGTGCGAAATCCGATCACTCTTAAATTTTGCACATTATGTTTTTACATTTAAGACAGACAATAATCCTATAGGGAACTACGGTTGAAATTCGAGTTCTTTATTTTTTTTTTTTTTTTTTGGAGCAGTCTAATGTACATGCATGTTGCTACAACTTGTAATAGTATGGTTTATTTTAATTGTGTATGTGTTTATTTTTGGTTTGCAATGTTGCTGCAATTTGTTTGTTTTTCCTGCAACTACTTTTGTTTTCCTTCATCCTTTACCGATTGTCCTTTACAGCTTGTTATTTTGTTATTGCTGTTGCAAGTACTGTGGTGCTCTTGCTATTGTCGCTTGTGGTTTTTAACTATTTTGCTACATAGACCGACCTGTATGTTTATTTTAATCTATATTGTATTTCAGCCATATCCTGATGTAATTTGAAATGTTTTCTTCTTCATCAGCTGCCGCTTGTTTTCTTCTTGTTTTACCAAAACCACCCAGTTGAAATCTGTCAGTAGTCGTTCTATTTTTTACTTGTCCTTTTTTTATAAATTTAATTTGTAGTAAAAAAATAAAAAATAAAATAGTAAAAAACAATATGTTGTTGCATTTTTATTATAACGTTCATATTGACACACGTATATGGGTTTTATTGAATCATCGAATTGTGGTAAATTAAATTAATTTATATGCCGTTTTTTGTACTATTATGAGGAAATTAAATATAAAAAAAACATCATCGATTAATAAAATAATATTCATAAAAATGTTGACATATTTCATTAACATTTTTTTATTCTTAATATTTAAACCACAATACTATGGTCCAGAATAGAAGCATTTCGGTCAGAGTAAAATCGATTAGTATTTAATGAGTCCTATTTGTTAAACTATTAATATTAATATTGATGGCAAGTGGTCAAGTCAAAATTTTCTTATTTTTATAGAATTTTTAAAAATGAAACTCAGTTTTAAAGACATTTGCAATAATAGTTCCCTTTAAATGACTGAAGTAATTACATATAATTCGGTTTATATAATAAATTCCTCTTATCATTACATTTAAGTGATATTCTTTTAATAACCTAATTATATCCAGAATTATGATTTTCTATCCCCTCGTGCACATGAATAAATGAATGAAGTATAAAAAAGAATTATTTTGGTTTTTTGTTTAAACGAATTATTGACTTTACGGTTGTTAAACAATAGTTTTATGTGTTTGTGTGGAAGAGGAATTGATGCCTGTTTGTGGCATATTGAGCTGCTCTATAATCTGTTAAAAGCCACTTAAAATATTCTATAATTTTTTTTTAATTAAATTAAGTCATAAGAATAGAGCAAACCAAAGGTTTGATTTCAAATTTGAGAGTAATTTGAAATATTTTTTTTCTCAAATGTAAACGTTTGAGAATGATTTGAGAATAATAGCATTCTCTATAAAAAAAGGATTTTTTTTCTCTAAATTTGATGCAGATTTGTATTATGGTTTGAATTAGTCTTTGATATCAATGAAAAAGACATACTTTTTCAAACGTTTGAAATATGATGCCTCTTTGTTGGTAATATGATCACAGGAGCCTGATTTTTTTATTATAATTTCTATACAGTTAAAGAACCTTCAGCCACGAACTGAAAAACAGGGAATGAAAGCTGACATAAAAGTCCCACTTGATGTTTTTGTTTTGCATTTTTTGCAAGTATCGTAGTTAATATAAACCGTTTTCGAGTTATATTACGGTTATTTCGAGCCTTTATGCAATTGTGAAGTTAATTTATATCCCTCCAATAGAATCAACAAAAAAAAAAAAAAAAAATTGGGGAAATAACTTCTAATCGACTGGGTATGTATCAAAGTTCACAGATGAGAATTTGTGTTTAAGTGTTAAAGATTATTCCCATAGCTCCTTTGTATTTTAAAGTTTTTTCGTGGTTGGTAATTTTTTAAAATTTTGGCGATTTTTTTTCTCTTTTTTTTTTCTTTAGCAAAAATATTTATAAAAATATTAGAGACAAATCTGTACAAGAACAAAATTCGTAACTTATATAGGAGTTTAAAAAAAAAATCAATGGCGACAACTCTGCCACTTATGAATCGAATCTACTTATTTTTTATAGCAACATCTTTGGAGAATTGTCGATATTTTAATGAATATATCATCAGGGGCTCCATAAAAGCAATATCAAGGGACAGGTGGACGGACAGAAAATTGAACATCGTTATTTGCACTCCACTTCCTATAAGGAACCAGAATAAAGAATCGGAATGGCAAGCTGATATAAGCCGATTATTTTGAATTTACCTTTTAAAGTAAATATTTTTAAAATAATATTTTTATTTTTTTTAATAAATATTGTTACGTTTTTACCTTTTAAAAACGGTCGTTTATTTCCTTTAAGTAAACCGGTAATTTGATTGCAAATAACAGCAGTTTAGTAGTTTAAAAGTTGTAACGACTCTTTATTTTATTTAAAAATATACAACAATAACATCTTAAATAGTCACTTGCGTTCTAATATAAACACACACACTTAAATTACACACTTTATACAACACACTTTAATAATGTACAAGATTATACAGCCAAGGCAGTTAATTTGTCCTTACTTAACGACTTAACGACCCACACCACTATAGGTTGGGGTATTATGCGTTTGTGCTGATATTTATAACGCACAAAAAAAATCATCGGACCACACCTTAGAGTATACCAATCGACTCAGAATCATTTTTTGAGTCGATCTAATGATGTCCGTCCGTCAGTCTGGCTGGCTTTACGGCTGGCTGGTTGTCCATGTAAACATTGTGCACAAAGTACAGGTCGCAATTTTAAAGACAATTCAATGAAATTTGCCTCGTAGGAATTGAAACCTGTTGAAATTGATTATGATCGGTCCATTATTTCTTCTAGCCCCCATACAAAAGTCCTCCCGGAATAGGGGTTTAACGATGATAAATACCTTAAACATGTTAGAAATATTTTAATAAAATTCGGTGTAAGCGAGTTTTGTATAAGTATCAATCTTCGTGCCAAATTTAATGAAGATCGTTCCATAATTGACCATAGCTCCCATATAAAACCCTCTTCCGGAAATCATTTCAGCGTGCATAAATCACATATGCATGTTATTATCAGGTTTATATTCAGTACAAATAAGCTTTTTATAAGTAGAAATCATAGTGACAAATTTTATGAAGTTCGCTCCATAATTTACCATAGCTCTCATATAAACCCACTTTCGGGAATCACCCTAAAGTGCATAAATTCATAAAGATGTTTGTGTTAACGTAATATTCTGTATTCGTATATTTTATTTTACACTTAGTTAAGTAACGGTCCACAATTGTCCATATGTCTAATATAAGACTCATCCACGAATTTTGATGGACATGCACAATGATGTGAACTATCTTATGGTCGGGCTTGACCGACTATATCTTTCTTACTTGGTTTTTTTTTTAACTTTTACCATGAAATCCAAATATGTTGCAGGTCTGGAAAATGACACTGGCTAACTCTTAAGAACACATCAGAATTTCCGGAATTTCATTCTGTTTGTAAATTCATTCCATGGAATTTTATAACATATCGACAAAAGTTAATATTTCGATGCAAAAAAAAATTAAATTCGGGAGAATCTATTCCCAGCACTATTAGGAGATTGGGATAGTTTTCTATTCTATAATCGTCTCCGATTCATTTAAAATACCTTTCGGAAATTTTTCTTAAGAAAAATTTTATTTTAGAGGAAAAAGAATGTTAAGATTTTTCGGCCAAAAAAAAAAAATCATACAATTAAACATTTTTAATTAAATATTGATTTTTTTATTTTAGTTTTTATTTTTCTTTTTTCAGTGGATAATTTTGTTCCTTAAATAATAATAATAAAAATACAAAATCAGAGGAAAATATTGATTTATATAATAAAAAATCTATAACAAGATTTTTTGAAATTGAGATAATAAAAAGCATGGTTTTCATAGGCCTAATCAAGGGCTTTAAAAATATATAAGAATTTTTGAAATCGGATAAGAGAAAATGTTTTGGCAAAAGCTTAAAAATTTTCTCTTTTTGAGCCCAGTAGCTCCTGTCTCGCAGTGAACTGAGCCCATATTAAAATTGGGAAAAAAATAAAAGGAAACTAGGTACTGCAATGCCATATAATATATATGTAGACATTGATCATATATTTATAAAAAGTTTTTCAATTTTTGAAAATACCTCATATTTTGCCTGCTTTGGATTAATAAATTACCTAAAATACCCTCTTTTATATAGTTTTATAAGAGTACATATATCTATTGTAACATACAAACATATATTAATTATGGTATTTTTGTATAAATTACATACTTTTATTATTAACCAGTGTTGCCATAGTGCTTTTTAATATAATAAAAATGTTTAAATTTACAAATTTTTTTAAACTTTTTTGTCTTCTAATCAAATTCTTTCAAACTTATTTTATTTAAGGTCGGCTTATCTATTTTATTTATTTCTGTAAAAATCTGTGTAAATATGTATTAAAATAATTTACGAATACGTTAGTTTTTTGAATGATTAAAAACAATATTTGCAATGATCTTTTAACACGAAATTACTGGTTATGCAATAGTTATTAATACTGTAGTTTTTATTTGCTACGTTTCGAAAAACTGTTTCCACAGGATTGGGCGAAATTACAAGTTTAATAATTTGATTTTCATTTGTATTTTCTTTGCTAATTTTTCTAGTAAAATCATGATTGTTTTGCGAAGACATCCTAAAGTAGCTTAAAAATACATTACTTGCAATAATTCATCTATAATACACTGTAATTTTAATATTTTCAATAGACAAATGGAAAAACTTTAAACATTTAAAACAAAATCCGTAATATGGATAATTTTTAAAACTAACTTAGTTCAAAAGTTGGCATAGAAAAACACTCATAATTCAATATAAGCTGTATAGAAAACATTTCAGAATATTAATCAGCATTCAGACTTAGGTTGTTTTCCACTGAGACTTTTTTGCGGGTCCATTAAATTTGACAATATTTTGGAAAATGCTTAAAGTTTTGGTTAAAGTTTTTTCACAGTGTAGAAAAAAATATGTCATATTTTTATTTATATTTTTATTTATAATATTGTTCCTTTTGGGATTTTCAACACATCGAATTAAAAAAAACACATGAATATCCAAAACTAATTTTTACCTAAAATTTAAAACTACTTCCTTGAGTTTAGAGTCGTCCTATTTTATACAGACTAATTGCACAAAAAAACAAAAACAAATATATCATGAATGCTGAAAGACTTAGCTATCATTTGATGTTATTTAAATTAAAATTATTAAAATTTAAAATAAATTTTTGGAATTTTTCCACTAGACAGTTCCTTGTACATCTGTGAAATTTTATATAAATACCAGCCAACTAGAAGTTACAGATTTATTTCTAAAATTTTTCGATTACGTCCCAATGTGTTATTTCGCGATTAGTCGAGAAAAATAGAGTAACGCAAAATCTGATATATGATGTCCCTAAAAATGCCTTTAGCGTCATTGTTTCAGTGATTTTTCATTACTATTTTTTTTCAACAGTTGATTTTGAGCATTGTTATAGGGTCAGTTTTATTAAAACAAAAAATCTATTTGAAAATTATGGCATTTTTTTTATTCAAAAACAAGAATGTTATTTTTTATAATATAAATAATCAGCATTGCCAGTTTAGTGTTTTTAAGGCTAAATATAGTTTTTCATTTCGATTAGCCTCAGATTTTTTATTTTAACTTCTAAATTTTTTTCTAGTCTCTTTTAGCCTTAGAAAGACTAAAATGTTAGTATTTCCACTACCAAGAAAATAATTTCTTATTTGCTATTACTAATTTTATTTTTACATAATCATCCATTTAACCTTTTTTATTTATTATTTTATTTATAAATATACAATATCTTTAGAAAAATATCAAATACTAATTAAAATGAGAAAAAATAAGTTTTAAATTTAGCCTTTTTTAAAATTCAATTTAGCGTATTATTTTCTTATAATATTTGCTACTAATTTTTTGTTTTTAATTGTTCATTTGTTCTTTCATATTGTATACATTTGTTTATTTAATTTGATGAAAAAATAACTTACCGTATTGTTATAATAACACCAACCACTACGGCTGCTATTGTAGGATACCAGGTCTTAAAAGGATCTGCATTTTCAAAAAGTGACATGACACTTTCCATGTTTTATGTTTAATTCTTTGGCCTATTGTTAATTAAAAAATTTTAAGGCACCTTTTCAGATAAATTTTCAACAGGAAATAACTTAAGAAAACACTTTTTTTATACTTTTAGCAGAAAAACACAAATTAAAACTTTTTTATCACTTTTCTTTCAAGATGTTTTAAAAGAAATCTCTAAAAACAGTTATTTTTAATTTAAATTGTATATATTTTCTTTTTATTACTTCTTTTTCGCGGTTTTCTGTGGCAGCGGTTTTATCTTTTAAACAGAAGGTCACGTTTTTTAAAGATTATTATTTTCTCTTATATTTAATTTCTCTAAAAAAAAAAATATATATATATAAACTTTTTCTTAAGCTGCAAACTTCTGTACCCTTGCCCGCCAATTACCGTAGTAACAATGATTTAATATATTTTTCTTTTCAGTAAAATTTCGAATCCCTGTCCCCACAAAAAAAAAAAAAGTATGAGAAGTAACGGAATATAAACTAAATTCACTTTTATATATTCTACAGTTGATTGTTGTATTAAATACACTTGTTTAGTAACATTCATTCTCTTTTATTTCAATTTTCATTTTACTTGTGTATTAGTAAGTCTGTATGAGGGTGTTTTTGTGTTAGTTTTCAGATACTTTTATTTATTCTAACTACAAATTGAATTTGACATTTTTTTGTTGCTTTGTTGAAAATGCAGATTTATTTTAATTTTTATTGGGTTGATGAAGAAGTAATTTCTAAATTTTGTTTGAAATTTCTTGAAACTCTTTTTAAATCAATAAAATTTAAGTGGTAATTTTCAATTCCTCTAAATAAAATTAACTAGCAGATTCTGAGACTTAGTTAAGAATTTTTTTTTTTTTTATCAAAATTTAACCATTCAATAAAATTGCAAATCATGATTACTTATTCTTTCACCCAACATTAATTTAGCTTTTATTGCCATCAAAACATCATTTAATTTTAGTTGTGATAGTGACAACGATTCTATAAAAAAATAGTGCGGGTGCGCTGAGATGCGTTGTGTTTTTGTAACTTCTGATCTACTCTGTCAAATGTACAAAAATATACATAAATTTATAGATAAACAACAACTGTAACAGTAATAATCAAAAGCAGTGATTTTTATTTAGTAAATAGCTGAACTGCTATTATTAGGGTAACCAAAAGTATATAAAAGCATATTTTTTCCTGTGATTCAAATGAACCAAACTATTAGATATTTATCCATATCACACCATTTTAAGAATTTTGACATCGATTTGTTATAGCTCATTTTTTATATTTTAGTCTTAACTGCATATTTTTGCATATTTTGGGCTCTGCAGCATAATTTGTCATATGCTTATCGAAAATCCTTATTTCAGAGCATATTTTGGCAATTTAAATTGCAAATTTTTGCATATTTTATACTAAAGAGCATTATTTTGCATAAAAATTTGGCATATTTTTCACCCAATAGAATTTTTTACATAATTTGTCGTTATGAAATTTTCATTTTACTGTCACGTCTTTCAAATCCGATTTGTTAAGAAACCGTTTTTTAGGCTTTAAATTGAAACTAAAGGTCGTAGGTATACAATTTTTAATTATATACCGTGTAAATATACGAAAATAATTTGTAATATTTTTTAAACCGATATGTATATTGACTATCGAAAAATTTAGCAAAAGAGTAATGGTGTTGTTTTTCCCATTATAAAATAAAAATTTTGTTTAATTAATATCTCAAGTTATATATTTTCTTTAAAATGAAATTTTAAAATATATCTTGAATATGTTGAACTATGTACTTATTACATTTTCAAAATACTTAAAAAACTGAATATTTCAATTAAGTATATTAAATTCAATCATGAATTTTAATATATTAGATATGAAAAAAAGCATATATTAATTGATAAAAGTTTTACATTTCGAAAACATAAAATCAAATGAATTATGTTGTCGTGCAGGCCACTATTTTTTAAAGTAATGGACATATTTTTTAAAAAATTTCACAATATATTCATTATGCACCAATTTTAAAAATTAAAAAATATAGAAAACAACATAACTTAAGTTATGTCGTTTTTCCTTTTGGCCACAGATATGTAGCTTTGATAATTTTTAACTGCAAAAAGAAAACATATTTCAACAATTACTAAGAAAAATTAAGCTGCTTTTAGCACAAATAATTAGTAGTTTAAAATTTAGGCAGAAAAAATAATATTTTAAGAGCATTTTTTTAATTTTCGGAGCATATTTTCTGATTTAAGAGCATTTTTATGAGCATATTTTGATTGACATGGTCATTATAAACGGAGATAAGAGATATTGACTAAAAATATTTTTATATAGCAAGAAAGGAAAATTAAATAGTAAATTATATTAAGATAATATTGAACTGTATATTTTTTATTAACTTTAAATAGAAAAATATACCTAATAATTTTATAACTACTTTAAAACTTTTTTAAAGAAAGGCTTTTATCAAAGCGTCTTTAAGGTAAAAAAGAAAAAAGTTAAAAAATATAAATTTATATATTTATTATGCCTATGTAGAATTTATTTTATTTCCATAGTGTTGCTTTCCTTTTGTCCTCAACTGTTTATACCCACATCTGCATATTACTCACCCTGTCATAGAGTAAAAAAGCAACATGACTTAAAAGATGAGGAAACAAAAAAGAGCGGGGTAAATGCGTTTTCAACAATTGAAATTAAATTGGATCATTCAGTCATCATTACGTTTTTGTATGTCTGTCAAAATTGTATTTGTATCTGTCTGATTTTCTTTTATATATCCCATAATACTCTAAAGTAGAAATAAGGCATAATCTGATTATTTTAAAGTTTGTTACATTAGTTACGAATGTAAAATAAATCTATAATTATACTGTCGATTTACTTTTCTTTTATCCATGTTTTGTCATCCATTAATCTTTGATATTTTCATTTTACATATGATCGAAGACAGACGTAACAATTTTTTTTACGATACTCGTGAAAATAATTTGCTGTAAGTATTTTTTTTTTTTAATAACTGTCTTATTTTTTGGGATTTGAAAAAAATATATATGATTGTTATAAACTTGATAATAATGAAAAAGTATTAACGACAGCTATTTCAATAAATGCATTTAATATCTGAAAAAATTATAATTGGTATATAAGGCCCCCTTGGGGATCATCTGTCATATTACTGGTAGGTCGAACTCAACTTATTCTGCTTATGTAGATTTGTTTTATGTGTAGAATAGAATATAGTTTAGTTGCTTTTTAGCAATCGATAAATTCAATGAAAAAAAATTTATTTTAACCACAAGTTTTGTTAATTTGATTAAAAAATTTGTTATCGAAAATTAAAAGATATTGAATAAAAAATATAATTGAATTGATAAAACAAATTGCAAAATATCATCTTGAGAAAAAACGGCTTCCAAAAAATAATTTTGTCCAACAAATTTCAATTTTAAGACAGTTTTGACTAAAAAAATATTTAATTGGATTAAATAAGGTTATGTTTAGTTATAAAATTTCTTCCTTTTTGTTGTTACTATGCCATTTTTTTACATTCGTTTTTTGTTTTTGGTTTGTATTCAATGTATGTATACACATGCGACAAAGATATCAACGAAAGACAGCAAAGATTTTGATAGTTCCACAATGGCAACACCTTTTTACATATTTTTTGATAATTTTGCATTTCATTATATCGCGCGATCTGCTCAGTTCCTTAAGACTATATATACCGAAAAGGAAGAATACTCTCTAGAGATTATAAAAAGATTTCCTAGCAAAAAATTCTTCACTTCGGTTTTTAAGAAATCTTAATTCATCCATCTTATCATTATTATTTTTATTATTATTATTTTATCATATCTTGGGATACAGCCAGTGCCAAGGGCTCAGGCATATAAGAAATGGAAGTATACCCTCTATAGACTATAAAAAGTTAGGCGTGCAAAAACTTGTTAGATCCATTTCCAAGAAATCCAAGCTCCCACATTTTGCCCAATACAAATTATATATTCTATTGTAACTTGGAACACAGTCACTGCTAAGAGATCAGACATATAGGAGATGGAAACTGTGTTCCAAGTTACAGTAGAATATATAATTTATATTGAGCAAAATGGGGGAGCTTGGATTTCTTGGCAATGGATCGAACAATTTTTTGCAAGGTTGACTTCAATTATAGTTTTTATTCAATATCGACTTTTTATAGTCGATAGGGGGTATGCTTTCATTTCCTATACGTCTGATCTCTTGGCACTAGCTATATCACAAGACATGATAGAATCTATGTACAAGATGAATGAACTAAAATTTTTTAAAAACCGAGTGAATAATTTTTTGCTCCGAAACCTTCTTACAATCTCTAGAGAGTATTCCTCCTTTTCGGTATATATAGTCTCGTGGAACTGACCAGATCGCGAGATATAATGGAATGCAAAATTGTCAAAAAAATATGCAAAAAGGTGTTGCCATTGTGCAATTTTCAAAATCGATGCTAACTTTCGTTGCTCTCTTTGCGAACGTTATGTATACTATACTCTAAAAAAGACGTTATAAAACATATGTATATGTCAAAGGTCATGTCACATTAAGACGACCGTAAAATGATTTAGTTTTGGTTTATGTTAATGTTGTTTACATTTCAAAGCGGACGGACGTGAAAATGAAAAGTGTTTTACAAATTAATAATAGCTTTGTTTTATTGCTAACGTTCATTTCAGACAAAAATTCAAATTTATATACGTTACGAGTTAACGTGTAGAAACTTTAACTTCTATGAAAGTACTACCAATGTCACTGCCAATGAGTGTCAATAAAGGTAAAAATATAAAACTAAAATTAAATAGAAAGGTAATAAATTAAAAATATTATTTTTTGAAATTAAAATTTAAAGATTTCTTTGTGAATTTGATATTTGAATATTAAGTTATATCAAGTCAGGTAAACATTGTTTTATTGGTAACTGTCAATGTTAGCACTCAACGGCAGCAACAGAACACAGCTAATAATTTATTGATATTGTTATGGTATCTACTTTCCAATATTAAGACACGAAGAAAGAAATATGCTCAATTTTCCCTTCAGATGAATTGGTAAGTATAAATTTTGATTGAAAAATAATATAAGTATTAATTTGCAATCATATAAAATCAGGAATATTACAATAGCTGCAAAAGGGGAAAAAAATATAACATTTTAAATCTAAAACACATTTTAAAGAGAATTTTCAAGTTCGAAAAAATCGATGCCAGCTTTTGTGAGGAATTTGATAAAATTAATTATTTCTTAATGTCTGTTAAAATAGAAATACATACATAAATTTCTATTATTTTTATAAACCCAGAAAAGTATTCTGAAACCAATTACATATTCGAAGTGAAAATATTGGAATTGAAGTATTGGATTTGCATTAGAGAAAATTCACCTATAAATGTACAGAAATATTTTCGCCTTTAACTTGGAGTTTTCCAAAATCCAATTTATTTTACAACTTCTTGCACTAAATTCAGACAAAAAATATTCGAAAATATTTAATCTTATAAACAAAATTTTGAAAATAGTACTTTACATTAAAAAATATAAATTATATTTTATAAATTGAATATAACTTTAAAAATGTATTCTTAATATTCCTTAAACCTACAAAGTAGTTCTAAGTTATATTTTAATGTAATAATTTTCATATATATTAAAGTATTTATTATATTATTATATTTTATATTATATATTTTAGTATAATACTTTTTCGTAAACTTCAAAAATAAAAATAAAAAATTGTCGATGGTGCACAATGGGGCCAATCCCAACATTTTTGGTAATAAATTTTTATCCCTTAAACTACTGGTCGCATAGAATTAAAATGTATGGAAAAGTTACAGAAGAGGACCTAAGCTTGCAGAAAAATCATTCTCCAGTCACCCCGTGTTAACACAAAATAAGCTACTGGGTGTCAAATTTGACTATGTAAAAGTTTCAAAAAATCGTAATTTCTACAAATCAAGTCCGATTTCAAAAATGTTTATATCTTTGCAAAGTGCTTGGTGAGATAGAAAAAACATGTTTACTTATCGAAGTTATCTTTTCTAGATAAAAATAGATTTACGCTTAAATTTTGAGTTTTTGATTTTTTCCTTAACTTTACTTAGTTTTTCTCGAATTAGTCAGGAAGGACCCAAAAGAAATTTTTTAAAAATATTCTGTAATTTCTAACACTTTCGGAAATAACATGTCAAAAAAATTCAGATTATTTCAATTCGTTTAGCCGTGAAAAATATTCAAAGTCAACACTCTGAAATTTACATGAAAAATGGTTATTTTTTTTTACAAAAATTTAGTATAATTCTTTCACTTTTTTGTCAAGTTTTGTTAACAAAATTTGTTTTTCTTTGCATATTTCAAAAGACAAGGCTACGTAAATGATTAATAACGAAATTTAAAATTGATTTAGATTTGCACCCTGCATCCAGCATTGGTCGAAAATGGTAAATTTTAAGAAAAAATATCAGGTTTATCGAAAAAATGTCACTAGAGTTTTTTTTTTAATATATTGACGCTGTTTAATTAAAAAATACATTTAGATCGATTTAACACTAAGCTGCTTCCCGCCTGGCCAAAAGCTAATGCAGGAGTGCAGATTTTATGAAAAAAGTCTAGTTTTAAATATACTTCTTTTAAATTGCACTAAGAGGCGTATTACGAGTAGCATTATATTATTACTATTATTTCCTACTCATTATATAAAATAAACATCAGTCTTTCATTATTCAAAAATCATTCAAATATCTTCAACAACTAAAATCGGAAAAATAAATAATATTTTAAAAAAGTAAAAAACTAAAAAAATAATATTTTTCCAAGCAAAACTGCATCTACTTTCCTCTACTTATAATATGTTAAAAGAATATAAAAATAGCCTTATTTAACAATTCATTGATATATAACCTGTCTATATACGTCATTCCATAAAAGATAATAAATGGTCTCAAAACCGACAACTAGTGTCAAAACTCACTAAATTCTCTATTTTAGAATACTTTATTATTCCATATGTTACGTATACGTAACACACAATTGTACTAACGGGTGTTATTTGTGTAACGAGATAATATTGATCAATTAAATTTATTTATTTTATTTTATTTGTTTTTTATTTATTTTATTTTATTTATTTTTTTTAAATTCCCAAAAATTCCCAAAAAAGCAATTTGAACGATTTTTAAGGGAATGAAAGATAGATATTTATTTTATACAATACATAAGAAATAATAGTAATAATATAATTCTAATATGCTTTTTTGTGCAATTTAGAAACATTTATATTTCTCATAAAAAATGCACTCCTGCATTCGTTTTTTCCGGACGGGAAGCAGTTTAGTGCTAAATCGATAAATAAAAAAAACTAGTGACATTTTTTTAACAATCGATAAACATGGACTTTTTTAAATTCACAATTTCCGACCAATTTTGGTGCTAGTCTAAATCAATTTTAAGTTTCCTTGGTAAAGAAACAAAACCTTGACAAAAAAGTGAAAGAATTGTACTATATTTTTGTAAAAAATTAAAATTTTTCAAACTAATTTCATGACTAGCCGAATTGAAATAGTCTAAACATTTTAAACAGAATATTAAAAAGAAAATTCATTCATATACCTCAGCACTAATTCCGGAAAAAAGTAAGTAAAGTCGAGAAAAAAAAAATTAAAAACTAGAGATTCAAGTGTAAATATATTTTTGACTGTAAGAGATAAATTACGTTAGTAAGTACGTTTTTGTTTATCTCGCCAAAGCACTTTGCAGATATAAATCGAACTTTATTTGTAGAAGTTAGGAAGTTAGAACTTTACATAGTTTTATATCCCGTATTATTACAAAGTGACTACAATATAATTTTTCTGAAAGTTCTATAACTTTAAGTACATTTGAATTCGATCCGACAAATAGTTTAGGAGATATAGACTTATTACCAAAAATGTTGCGATTGACCCCACTGTGTGGTGTCAATCAAAATTAAAAAATTTTTAGTGAAATAGTACTGAAAAAAAGAAAATAATTATAAATAAATAAAATCCCGCAAAGAATTTGTTGATTTAATAAAAATTTTAGTCAAAATGCTGTTGCTAATTAACAGTTATCATAATGGAGTGAACAAATTATTTTATTATAAATGAATTTTTGTACAAAAGAAATGTTTATTATATTGATAATAAAAAGTAGTTAAGAACTTAAATAAATATTCAACAAATCTCTTGGTCAACATGATAGTTATTTTATCAAATATATCAAAGACAAAAATCTGTATAGGCTGGAAATTGAAAAATTGTTTGTTTGGACCTTTGAATTTTGTAATCAAATACGACTTTTATTTTTTCCGTGTACTGAGGCTTTCCAATAATACAAACCGTGTCACAGAGAGCCGTGTAAACGCAAAGGTTGGTTTTGGTACCGACGCGACTCACGCATTCGTGGGATAAAATACATACTAAAATGTATTTATGTAAAGGTAACAAAAATCTTTTAAACCTAAAACCCATAACATAAAGATTAAAAGAATATTAAATATAATTAAAAAACATGTTTAACTAAATTTTAAACAGCACCGCTTTGGGGTCTATATTATTATTGTTGTTGTTATTATTATTATTATTATTATTATTATTATTATTATTATTATTATTTCATTTACTTTACATTAATTTCAATGAGTTATGAAACTTTTTACTTGATATGTTAATTGGAGTAAATAAAATAAAAAATACCATATATATAAAAATATACAAATGTAAGCTTTATTTTATTTTTATGATTCTGTCCCACCCTTTGGGTTACGTAGTATCGCCAAAACATATTAACATATATAGATATAGTCAATACCAAAAGGACTTCAGTTAAAGAAAACAATAAAGTTTACAGATACATATCGTTTACGGTTGTGGTGAATGTTATACCCTAAATTGAATCAAATATTCTTGGTATAAACTTCCTTAATGCTTTGAATAGTTAATAGCTGATGAGTATTTGAGATTAAATTAAACCACACAGATCTTAAAATATTATAATCTCTTATACATAAAATTTTCATCCGATTAAACATCAAAATTATCAAACGATATCTGTTTTGAGACCAAAAAAAGAAAAATAATAATAATAAAACTATTCGATAAATTTTGTGTTATCATTTTAACACGAAATGTAAGTTTAGCATCAACTTAATGAAATCACCAAAGGCATTTATCGGGCACGTTCCAAGGAAATATGGAATTAATATTAATAAAAATGTCCCGCCTACTTTTTGTCAACAATTCATTTTTGAAAGTTCAAATCAAATTTATCACATATATCAAGTATTTCGTGAAGAAAATTATGGGTTAGAATAAAAGTTGAATGATACGCCCAATTTTTAGCCCACTTTCAGAAAAAATCAATTTTGGTACTTTCTTCATGCTACGAAGACAATTCAATAAAATTTGATATACACAAGGAATAATTTAATACGTATGGGTACCACGCCTCTTTTTCGTCCACTGAGATATTTTTTACGATTGTTATCAATATTTTAATAAATTTTAAAATTCGTTTGCTAAGTGAGTTTGGGAAGGAAGTACTCCTTTAAGGATATGCGTAAACGAGTATAGTTACAGTGTTACTCATAAAACAACAATCCATAACAACATTCGGATTAAGTAATTTAAATATTTTTTAAATTCCAATCATATTAAATAAAGGGCTCCAAAAAAATTCAAATTCAAAAGACTATAAAACCGAAATTCTAACTAACTTTCCTAAATCCATTGGGATTTTTGTTGGACACTAATACGCCTACATTTTGCGTTAGAATTATTGAGGCAATTTTTTCTTGTTGCACTGTGTAATAATAATAATAATAATAATAATAATAATATTAATAATAACAACAACAACCTGCGACAGTCATTTTCACACATAAAAAAATTAATATATGCATGAAACTAGAGACTAGGTATAATAAATCTGTGTACCCAGTTTTTCTTTAGGACGCAAAATTTCTTCTCAAAAGGACTTAAAAATTTCGAGGGGTTTAAAAAAATATATAAAATATTTATAAAAGTTATATCAACCACATATGGGTGTAAAATGAAAGTTAAGAATGTCACACATAGTAAAACTGCTCATTCAGTTTTTTCCAAGGTGTCAAATTTCCTCTCCAAGTTTTTCAATATTTCGAAAGACACACAAATTTTAGAAAAATTATAAAATATTTACTAAGTTTATATAGACCCAATATGGATGTCAAGTAAAAGCTTGGAATCACTGCAAAATGTCAATATTATTTATTTAAATGTTGCAGCACAAAAAGTTAAGAATATATCTTTTTGAAAATTGTATCCTCAAATATTTATTTTTAAATAAATATTAAATATTTTTAATGCTTTTATAAATGATGATTTTTTAAAATTGTGTTTTGCTGCATTTAAATAGAAATATTTATTTTATAGCAGGGGTTCGTTGATTTAATTAGACACTATATTGGGTTCATATAACTTTCTTTAAAAGGAGGGAGGAAATTTGACATCTTGGAAAAAACTGTTGCGTATTTTTCGAAAATTTGAAGTCCTTTTGAGACAAAATTTTGCATCCTGGATAAAAACTGAGAACACAGTTTTATTACGTATGGACACTAGTTTCATGCATGTATCGACTTTTTCAGTTGTGAAAGCAGTTTTTGAAAATCGTCGCACGGTGTAATATTAATAATAATAATAATAATAATAATAATAATAATAATAATAATAATAAAAATAATAATAATAATAATAATAATAATAATAATAAAAATAATAATAATAACAGTAACAATAATAACACTGTGCCCGAAAATGAGACTTATTTTCTTAACAAGATGTGTACCCATTGGATAAAACCGAGTCGATGACTGAATTTTTTGAGATATTTAATTTTAATATGCTTAAAAATGGGTTAGGAAAAGTTTTTTTACTTAAAGTTAATAATTTAATTATTAAATTTAAACAAAATGAACAATTAATATTCTATTGAAATATATGATTATGAATTATTATGATTTTATCATCAATATGTTTTAAACGCTAAATTACTAAACTTTTAACTAACAAAAAAATATTACTACAATTCAGTAATTAAACTATCTAGTGTTACCAATGAGCAACTTTTCAAACCAAAATATAATTGTATTCAAAATCGGCCGAAAATTTATTTAATTTATGATTGGAGTATATATTCAATAGATTTATTGCTTAATTTGTACAAATAATGTCCCTTTTATTTCTAATTTTTATTATTTGAGTTACTTCCATAACAAACAGTGTTACCAGGAAATGAGAAAAAAGAGGCTAAATTGAACTTTAAAAAAGGTCAAAAAAGGCTCTAAAAAATGAAGCCAGAAAAAATCTACTTTTTTTACTTAGAAACTTGTTTTTTCTCGTTTTCGTTAGCTTTTGAAAATTTTCAAAAGAAATTGTAATAAATTTATAAATAGCACCCATCAAAATGAATCAATGAAAAATCGGCCAAAAAATTAAAAACTCATATGAAAGATTTTCCAATGTTTATTTTAAAGTCAATTTTCGTCAATTTTGAATTATAATTCTTGTTTAATAAACCATTTAAAATTTTTGGGTGATTTTTCTTAGTAATAAGATCTTTTTTAAGTTATTTTCATAAATAGTTTCTAATGTTGATGACATATTATGATTTAGTAACTCCACAATATTAGTTAAAGCACTTTTATTTAGAGAATGAAGCGCTGCAGGCGAAATTTTTTATTAATTGTAAATAGTAACGATTTTTTGTGAATAAATACATATACATGCTAAATGGATGATTCTGTAAAATCAAATTAGCAATAGCAAATAAGAAATTACTTTCTTTGTTTCTACTAATATTTTAGCCTTTTTAAGGCAAAATTAAAAGTCAAAAAAGCATAAAAAAAGCTAGAAGCTAAAACAAAAATTTTGAGTCTGAAAACAAAATAAAATGGCTAGATTTAGTCTTAAAAAGGCTAAGCTAAAGTTTAAACCCAAATATCGCGAATACGAGAGCTAACTTCGGAAAACAGTTACCACCATTGAATTCAGCCTACTTGAATAAGCTTTACTAGCGGGGGTCAAAATTTGCGACTAGCGCAGTGTAATGGAACAAATGAGAAAATAAGTAATAGTCGTAGCAAGTAAGGCGTTAGATTTTTACTACCTCAATAGTGTGTTTCTATACAAAACTGATAAGAATTTTCCAGAGTGTATGGGAATTGTAGATCCTAGAAAGAAAGTGTAGATAGATTTGACTGCCTTAAGGGTAACTATTTTGAAAAACTTACTGCACTACACAAGTAGGTGTAGGGTACTACATTCTATAACTAACACTTTCTCATTTTCATTCATTTTAAATTCTAGTAATGAAAGTTTTCTCCTCATATTTTACTTTTTCCATAAGTTTACTAGTTTTTTTATTTTTTTGCCATATTTTTCGCGTTGTTTTTTTTCCTCCATCTGTGCATTTCTGCTCAGTTCTGTTCAGGCCATAAGTGATTGTCTATGACAACTACAAATGATTGCAGCACTCACTACAATCTTTTATACAAACATTTTTCTTTTTTTGTTTCTTTTTTGTTTTGTATGACTGTATATTTTAGTTTATTTCTCCAGCTAAAGATTTATATTTTTCACAGCTGATGAATATGTAAATATTTATGTTTTTTGCAATTTTTTTTCCTTAATATTTTCATTATTAAATTTGCTTAAAATTCCCATGAAAAAGATTTATTTTCAATTCAATTGTACAAGCATACTACATGTAGTATTTATGTATATCTACAATGTTTTTTAAATAAAAAATAGGAGAAGGAAGCAAAATGTGAATTATGTATTTAAGTTGGAGAGGAAATAAAAGTAAAGGTTTTTCTACGGATTTATTTAAATGTTTATTTTTTAGAAAGTTAAAAAAAAAGAAAGAAAATGTATTTGTAAAATGTTGAAATAAAAAGGTAGAAACTATTAAATTGTTATTAGATTTTTTGTTCTCTTAGAAAATTAAGGGATTTTTAGCTTTCCTTTAATATAAGTATAAAATTCTTCAGTAAAAGAAATAATATATTTATACCCCACACCACCATAGGTGGTTGGGGTATTATGCGTTTGTGCTGATGTTTCTAACGCACAGAAAAAATTATCCAACACCCACCTTAAAGTATACCAAACGACTCAGAATCACTTTTTAAATCGATCTAACGATATCGGTCTGTCCGTCTGGCTAGCTGGACGGCTGGCTGGCTGTCCATGTAAACCTTGTGTACAAAGTACTGGTCGCAATTTTGAATAAAATTCTATGAAATTTGACACATAGGACTACCATGATTCAAGGACAAAGCCTATTGAAATTGGTTATGATGGGTCAATTATTTAACCTAGCCCCCATACAAATGTGCTCCCGGAATAGGGGTTTAACGATCATAAATGCATTAAATATTTTAATGAAATTCGGTGTCGGGAAGTTTTGTATCTTTGTGTTTCAATCGTTGTGCCAAATTTCATGAAGATCTGTACATAATTGACCATAGCTCCCATATAAAATCCTCTTCCGAATAAATCCCATATAAACCCTCTTTCGTGCATAAATCACATATAATTGTTAGTATCAGGTTTATATTTGACACAAATAAGTTTTATATAATTAGAAATTATAGTGACAAATTTTATGAGGATCGCTCCATAATTTACCATAGCTCCCATGTAAGCCCACTTTCGGGAATCACCCTAAAGAGCATAATATATGAATTTATTTAATTTACGTTAATGTTAGTATTAACGTAATATTCTGTATTCATATATTTTATTTTAAACTTAGTAAAAGTATCGATCCACAATTGTCTACATGTCTAATATAAGACCCCTCCATGAAATATAATGGTGTGGCGTATCATATGGTCGGGCTGGAGCGACTATATCTTTCTTATTTGTTTGGAACTAAACCTTGTTCAACTTAATTTTAAGAAGCTCTAGTATAATTAAAACTTAATGAACTGATGTGTTATAAATATTTCAAAAATTATTGATGAATTACACTTTAAACTGTTAATAAGATTAAATATATTTCGCAGCATTATTATCTTATCTTTATGGTCATAACCATCATCATTATTATAATTAAAATCCACTGCCCTTTGAACCAAACCACAAATGCGGTTGGGTAGATAATTTAACTCAAAAGACAACCGGAAGTTTAATTTATTTGAAACCATTCATTTACTCACTCACTCAATCATTCAATTTATCTATTTAATAATAACATATGAGATGCATTTAAATTTTCGATTTAATGCATCATCAATCTGTACAATTCAAGTGTTGTTGATAACTATGTATGTATGTATGTATGTATGTATGTATTTTAAGAAAAAAATGCATATGTCATTATCAAACAGATGTCCATATTTCTATATGAATAAATTAATATGTTCATATAGAAAATAGATACATATTATTATGCATACATGAATTTAAAGTCAATGGCAAACTAATAAATACATTTAGAAGGGGTAATATCTTCTTATATCTTTTTGCCTAAATAGGGGTCCGTAGTAACACTCCAGAGAGACGCCAAAAATATATATGGAATTATTGTACACGATATATTTTTTTTTATTTTTCGGCATATATAATTATTAAAAAGTTGGATTCTACAGGTGCCTGTCATTTGGATAGGGAAAAATTTATTGAAGCCTCATACAATATATCAATGCAAGTAGCTAAAGCAATAAGAAAAATTCCTGAGAATCTATCTATCAGATAACTTTGAAAAAAAAAAATTCAGGACCTGCAGTGTAGTAAAACTATTGCTGTTTCTAATTTAAGTCAACTTTTATTTTATTGCAGAAAGTGAAATAAAGGAAGAATTATTTTTTATTAAACCTTTGTCTACGACTTCCATAGGTGTACAGATGGAGACGGATCAATTATAAGATCACGATTAAGTTTTCTAAATCACTTAAATCTCATTGCGTAATCCACCTAGAAACTAGAAACTTACTGGAAAAATTCATGTTACATTTAAGTAAAAAAAGAGGTTAATGACGAGAAATTACATTTCATTTATTTTACGTAAATTTTTTTATTTTTTATTTTATTTAAATTTGAAGAATTTGTTCATTCATATTTGGGTCCTCGTGAAAATCTAAGACAATGTGACGATGCCTGTCCGTCTATCTGTTGAAATCAGGTTAGATCTCGGGGCAGACATCGACTCGGGGACGAAATTTGACTTAAATATTTGTCTTATATAAGATTTGTTTGGTATAGATAATGAGTAAAATCGATTTATAAATAAAAAAGTACAAAAATGTACCAAATCCTTAAAAAAAACAGGGAGACTCTTTTACAAAAAACATGTACATCAACGAAATTTTGCGCAAATAGTTTAAGGACCAATGTAAACTAGGAAACAAAAATAAAAATATTATGGGCCAAATACAAGAAACACAGGGTGTCCGTTGTAACTTCAGTTACTTTTCGAATTTTCTACAATATGGCACTAGAAACACGAAATTAAAGATATATGATGCTGCGTGGGCAAGAATTCGCAAGGGGCGACTTTGTGGTACTTTTCGTTTTTATAATGGTACTTTTTTAATTTTCTATAATATTGCATGAAATTAAACATAAACGGTCCGGAGTGAAATAAATCTTATATGTAGAATTTTTGGTACTTTTTCGTTCATCTAATGGCACTTTTTAAATTTTCTATTATATTGAATATGGAAACATAAACTTAAAGATAAGTGGTTCTAAGTGAATCAGAAACTACAATTGGGGACTTTGTGATTTTTTTTTCCTCTAGAGGTACTTTTCGATTTTTTTTTTTGTTTTTTTTTCTTTAATAGTTATCCTAGAAACATGAAATTAAATAAATATGCACTTGTAGTAATTTTTTTGTTCAATGCTTACACGGTTTATTGCAGTTAAAGCCGACACAATGGTCTATAAAAATTGTACTGCAGTTATTTCTCCTAAAACATTTTTGGCAATTTATAGACTTAGGAGCGAAAAACGAGTAGAAAAGTTATTTTCTATACGTCCTAAACTGTAGAAAGTAATAACGAAATTAAAATTGTTTTCCTTCTAAATCAAAAAAGTCAACTTTTCTGAAATTTTTATGGAAATTTTGGTTTAATAAAATATAAGTCACCATCTCCACATTGGAAAATAAAACAACCAATTTTAGTTAAAAATAAACAAAACGGAAACACATTACGAGCAATAAAAAGTTCATTCAGTCGCTTTTTAGCTTTCAAAAAAGCAGTACACTAAAATTAGTACCTGAATGTATTTAAGAATTTTCAATATATGTACTAATAAATGTATGAATGCATATTTTATGGACAAATGTGGATTTGTGCAATCACCACAGGTGTAAAGGGTTTGTGATTTCCACAATTTTCATCGGTGAGCAAAAAAGTTTATATTTTCTGGATCCTTGTAAAAAATGATATCGATAGAACGATGTCCGTCCGTTCATTTGTCGGTTGAAATGGCGTTTATGAAGACAACCTATAACTTCTATATATAATATATATACCAGACGATCGGAAATCTTTTCGAGAATTTTTTTCCATTGAAATACTGCAAGATCTTTCGATCTTTTGAACCGGTTTGCGATTTTTTAAATCCCCTATATAAGCTAGGGTCTTCGCTTTGACAAAGAAAATTCGAAAAATGTTTCCTGAATTTTAATGCTAAACTAAATCCTGGCCAGAGACGAGGTGTTTTCGAGTTAATTTAAAGGAACACATATTCCTAGCGAGTTATTTTAGCCATCTCGGGTATGTAATTTTATTAAAAGAATATGGGTTAAAACTCGCTAAAAATGCATTTATGTTTTGACAGAAATAAATGTATATAAAAATGTACATGTTCATAGTCCTTGTAAATCCCTACAAAAAATACGCTTACATGTGTAGGTTATCTCTTTAATTTAAGAGATAACAAACTTTGAAGATCTACCCATACCCCGCTGGGAATCTATGTTTCTTCAAATCAACTCGAAAACACCTCTTCTCTGGCTAGGTGAAATTTTATTTAGATTTTAACGATTCACAAGTCGCAGAATTATTAAAAAAAAAAAATATGTTTTGGAACCATTGTGCAACAGCAGTGTTAGAATTATCAGTGTTGTTTTTTGTGTATGCATTTAGTTAATTCGTATTTATGTACCGCAAACTAAAAAGAAAAACACAAAACTTTTACATGAAAATTTTCAATAATTCGAAACAATTTTACGCGTCATTTCACTTACTCGTATAATTCGTATTTGTTGAAATACTACTTAAACACTTTTTTCCGGGTCCATTTTACACAAACGAGGAAAAATTGTTATATTTATTTTTGACATTATATTTTATTCTTTTTAGAAATTATTTTGTAGAATAGAGTTATTTTTTTTTTTTTTTTTGCTATTGAAAATTCAAACGAATTTTAATTTAAACAATTTTTATAAAATTCTGTGTATGTTGGCAAAATAAAGAAGTGCCAATACATTTAAGTTTTTATTACTAACACATACATAGAGACAAGTACATTTTTACTAACACACTAACAAAGCCAGGTACCTCTGTCAAGGAGTGGGACTATTTGTATATAACCGTACTTTGCATACTATTATTTTTTATTTATTGGTAAAGTAGTGAAAGTTATAAAAGATTCGTCACAGCCGAATTTGTTTTTTCCATATTTTTATAATAAAAATTTAAAGTACTCATTGCTGAAAAGAGCTGCAGAAGTTCTTTTTTTAACCCATATTTATAATTGGTAAGATGTTCTTATTTTACGCTTCTTATTCGTTGTTTTGAAGTACTTCTCTTAAAACTACATTCATATAATTTTTTGATGAAAATATGATTTTAGTTTTAAAACCAGATAATAAAAATACTTTTCAATTTGTGAAATTTTTATTTGCTTATAAATTATTCACTTTTTTCTGAAAAAATACATTTACTTATTATGCAAGTAATTTTTATTAACTGTCAAAAAAGTGCAAAATATTTACTTAGTTCTACTGTTGAAGTGATGAAAACGTTCTTTTTTGGAAGCACTTGCTAGTTTTTTTTTTTTTGCTGGGTATTTGTTTAATACCACACATGTGCATATATAATTTCCTAACTATATACCTACTTAATATTATCTTTCTATTATAAATATTGCTTTCACAAACAGCTGCTCTCCTTTTATTGTTCTTTTACTCTTTCAATCAAGCAACCTGCATTTTTATACTATTGCCAGCAATTTCATTAACAACATTAAGTATTATATGATTTTTATGCATCACTATGCATTTTTAATTTAAATAATGTAAAAACAAACAATAGCATTAACAGCAGCATGTAATTAAATAAATACAAATAAATGCTGGTCATTTACTCAATTATGAAAGTTTACAAAAAAAAAAAAAAAACATTAATTTAATTACAATACCAACATATTATGTAGTGTAAATTTTTAATGATGCCAGTGATATAACAAATTAATGCACTGTTTAAAAATAGACTGGTGGGAACTAATTAATAATATTATTTATTTGTATATCCTATTTATTATATGTTTATATTGATACTTGTAGTACACAGAGAAAAAGCCCACCTTAAAGTATATCGTTCCACTCAAAATCATTGTCAGAGTCGACTTAAAGTTGCGCATCCATTTGTCTGGCTGGCATGTAAACCTTGCGAACAAAATACATATCGCAATTTAGAAGATATCAAGTTCATTGAAATTGTTTACGATCTTTCCATTATTTCACATAAATATTATTCAAGACTTTTACAAAATGTCCCTTCATTTCATAATAAGATTGTTTGCAATAAATAACCATTTTTTAAACAGTTTTTTTTTTTAATTAAAATTTAGCACATATATCAATAATTTTTTTTTGAGAAAATTATGCACTAAAATATAAGTCGGATGCCGCGTCCAGTTTCAGAAAAAATCAATTTAGCTACTTTCATGAAGCTACAAAAAAAATTCACATAAAATTATACATGCAAGGAGTACAAAATATTGTGCAAAAAATTTAATGTCTACAAGTGCAACGCCCCTTTTTCGCCCACTTTTATTTTACTGTGATATTTATTCTTCCATTGTCATCAAAATTGTGATGAATTTTCAAATTTGTTTAATAAAAAATAAAGTGGGCATGGCATCCAGTCAGTACTTCCATAAAGGATATCGCTTCTGTAGTTTAAACATAATGACAAGTCAAATAAAATAAATACAATTATGACAAAAATGAGCGGAAAATTGATGTAGCAGTATATATTATGGATTATTCGACTTAAAAATGGTTTAAATGGTGTTTGTGAAGCCGCCCGATAAAATAGATATATATTCCAAAAGATCAGAAATTTTATATTAAAACTCCAAAAAAACCGGTGAAAAATTAGTGTAGATATTAAAAAAAAAACTGTTTTTCAAACCCGTTTTCGATTTCTTCAAGCTCTTATATAAAAATCGGAAAATTTGTTTCTGAATTTTTTTGGTAAAGAAATGATCTCAGTTGTTTCTTTAGTTACAGAAATATCGCTCAAAATGCATTTTTGACCCATATCCAAGTCCTAAGTAAGCAACGACCTATATAGATCGATCAAAAATATTTTTCTTGAATTTCTGGTTTTTGAATATCTGGTTTTTGAAAATCGGTTCATCTTTTTTTTTATTTATTTAATATCTGCTTCCCTTATAGTTGTTGTATTCAAGGGTACTGAAAAACTTCAACAACAATAAACTGAAGCATATTTGTTTTTTTTTTTTTCTTAACTTTTTGAAGCACTTATGTAAGTCACAGAAAAATCGGAAAAATTTTTTAAAAATTTTTATGCTGTTAAAACAAACTGAGTAGATATAGTATTAACCGAGTTATAAGCCAAAACGCGTTATTAAATTTTTTTAAAACTCCCATATACGCTATGGGTCTCACTCTTGTATAAATCTATCAAATATATTTTATTTAGAATTTCAGTTTTTTGGATCAGTCAAAGCGGTCCATAAATTTTTCATCATATCCTTTTTTAATTTAATATTGCATTACATTCATAAAATATTTGTTCTGCACCGAAGTGATTATATCTTTCTTACATATGTACGAACTTTTGTAAAATTAAAATGTATTAAATTTGTTATTTATTAGCTTTTACCGATGCGCTTCGCAACCCTATTTGATATGATAACTAATATTTACTTTATATGGGACCTAATCATTCTATTCAAAATTTGATAAGAAAATTATTTTAAAATTGTTTTAAGACTTTCTCTATAATAATCTTTTAGATGATAATTTATATTTTCTTTGTATGGGGACTACCTCTTCCCCTGAATTTATCTGTCCTATTTTCGTTTCATCTATGCGATACGATAGGGTAAAGGTTCCCATGAAATTTGAGGGCTCTTACTGTAATAGTTCCTTAGATATGTCATAATGAATGTACTCTGGGTTTAGGGTTTCAAGCGATATTTCTTCTCCCGACAAATGGCAATGAATAATTCTTGGGAATTTTCAGGATTCCCGGAAAATTGATTTTTTTCACATTTAAAAACTTATACTATAAGAAAAAAGCACTGAATTCTTATAAAGAATATTAAACAACATTATGAATCATAATTATTTAATAAAAAATAAAATAATATTAAAGTATGATGCATCTTTCAAGATTTAAACTATTTTAAATATTACATAAAAATAAAATAAATACCCGTTATAAGTTATATAAAAAAATAAGAGATATATATTTTTATCTCTGATTCTTTTCATGTCAAAAATTAAAAAAAGAAAATAAAATAAATCCTAATATAGGTTCAATATTTAAGATTCAATACAAATAGTTTTTCTTATCGTTTTATTTTTAATTTATCTTTATCTTACATTATTAATTGTTTCTAATTTAAAGATGTAAAATACAATTCTGGAAAATATTTAAAATTGGTTTTATTAGTCGTTTTAGTTAAGTTTTGAAGATTTAACATTTCATTGCTTGCATAAGACATGTGTCACAAAGAACTGAATTATGTTGCGTTTTCGATGAAAAATTCTCAAATTAATAATTTTTTTATAATAATGAATATTTTCGAAGTGCAACTTATTTAATATTCATTTCAACAAACCAATAATACAATTAAAAAATAACTTGCCAAACGTAAAATTGTTTTGAAATTTCATTAAATTCTTAAGATATTTTATGACGAGAAGTATTAGTACTTTTGAAAAAAAAAAAAATATTTCGTATTTTATCAGTATGTTAAAAAATTCGATATTGAAGACTCCAAACGGTAATACAATGATTTTATATTTAACTTAGTTTTTATTATTTATTTATTTTTTATTTTTTGATATTTTATCTTTCTTTTTTTTCGAAAACTTTGGTGTTGATAATATAGAAAAAATACCTTATTGATACATATGAAAATCAAATATTTTAGAACAGTTTAAAATATCACTTTTTAGCTTGTACCAAACGCTAGCAAAGTTCTGTGGAAAATTTCAATTTTCTTATATTGAACAAATTTTATACTTTTGCAAATGAAAACTTTTTCCCATGTTAAATTTTTCCATTTTTTTTTTTAATAAAACTTCACCAACTTTTAGAAAATTTAATATATTTTTAATAATTTTTTGTTTTTCTTTTTGTTTTGAGAAAAATAACACTTTTATAAAATAAAAATTAAATTGCGCAACAATTTTAAAATATTTTATTTTATTATTTATTTTATAATTGTCAAAATTTTTTATTCATTTGTCAATAATTTATGTAGCCCTATAGCTAATGAAATATTATTCACCTCAAAACTGTCATAAATTTACTCTTTGTATCGAATTTTTGACAAATCTTATTATTCAGTATTACCATCTAAAAATACTTTTGTTAAGTAAAGTGTGTACAATAATTTAAATTCTTTATTGAGCCGTTAGTAATAGTAATATTTTTAAACTATTATGTAGTTTTAATAATTATATTAATAATAAGTTTCAAATTTATCCCGAGAAAATAGAAAAAAAATTCCCGGGAACTACCGAAGAGTTTTTGTCGGAAAATCACGATATTTCTTGGACCAGAAACCCTAGGAGTAATACACCACCTGCTTCAACCTATTTTAAGCTAATCGGTTCATCCGTCTGAGTTTAAAGGGCGTAAAATATGGGCATAGCATCTGATTAGTATCCAATATAACCTAAAATATTCTACAGTACAAGCACTATCTTTGCGTCAAATTTCATGTAAAATGTGGGTGTAACATCCAATTGAGATCCAGCATTGCCTAAAACCACCTCCGGCACTGGTACTATCTGTGTGAAAAAAAAAACGGTTCAGACGTTATTGATATACAAACAAATATATATATATAAAATATTTTTATTTTTTTTTAAATCGGTCAAAAAACGGACGGTTTTTACTTTATGACTATAGTTTTTACAATTGTGATTAAAAATTTAAAAAAAAAATATGTATTTTTAATGGCGCACTACACTGAAAGTGAAATAAATATAAGATTTTTTTTTAGCAGATAATAATGATGCATCATTTTATATATTTTTACCTAAAATTAATTATTTTTTTTTAATTAAAACTTTCAGTTAATCACCCTTTGTAAAGCGTTTTAAATATGTCCATGTCAGAGGTTTCCTATTTTGACTACGTAAACTTTTATGTTAATGGAACTATCCGACTAGAAATTAGATATAAATTTATTTCCAAATTATTTTGATTCTCCTTCAGTATGTATAATATTAAATTCAAAAAATAATTTTTATTCAATAATCTCTCGAAAACAAGTTTATATTAAATAAAATTAGCATTACCTAACCTTTTATACTTACAGATTTTCTCAATTGATGTTCATTAAAACTCAATTTTTGTTTAATTAATAAATTGTAAAAATAATACAAAGTAAACGTAATAACTATAATGAAAATATCCAATTATTATTTTTTTAATTTTAATTCAATTTTATTAAGTCATTTTTTTATTCTTTATCTTGATTTATTTAATTTTTTTACCTTTAGCAGTTTGTTTTTTTTTTCATTTAATTTAATTTTAAAAATTAATATCACTAACAAGCTTTTTTTTAATTTTTTTTTTTATTTATTCATATATTTAAACTAGTATTTTTTCTATTTCATAAATACCTTTTCATGACAGTTTGTTCTTCAGTATATTTTTTTTAACATATGTAAAAGTAGTAATTTAATATAAACAAATTTTATTGATAGAAAATTAAAAAAAAAAAATTGATAAAAATCCCAATACTTTCATTATAGAGGATAGATATAGCAAAAATTTGAAATCAATTTTAAAATGATATGATTTATTTAAAATTCTATTTATTGGATATGACTTCAAATTAAGGAGAAAAAATTAGAAGAAAATTTCTGAATTTTCTAAAAGTAACAAATTTATAACTTCTATTAAGTAATAATTTATAGCAATTTCTCAAACTACCCTCATAGAATTTTTTCAATTCGTTAATATTCATGTAAATTGTGTTTTTTTTTTTTTTTAATTGTTTATTTTACTCAAATATAATTAAAATAAATTAAATAAATTGTGAGTAAGCAGATTTTTGCTCGTATGTTATTTTGTATTTTTTTTTTTTATGGGCAGAATGGTTGTGTGAAATAATATAGTGTGAGTGTGTTTTTGAATGTGTATGTTAATATGTTATAATAGTAGTAAAGTTGCTTGGTCGTCAGTTATAATTTTAAATAATTTTTCTCTTTTTCGTTACTAATTAATTATTTTATTTTTTTTTTTTTTTTTGGTATTTTCGTTATAATAAATTGATATTTTCTTTTTATGTTTTATTTTTATAAAATTATTTTTTTTTAGTTAAATAAACATTTGCTATTATAAATATTATATCGTACATTACAATTATGATATTAACAAGGCAATGTCGTATGTAATTAAATTTTTGTTGTTTTTTTTAACATTTCACTTGATGTTTTTGATGCCCTACAGTAGGTGGAAACTGTTTTTTCAAATTTAAAAGGTTAAAACGAAACGTAATAATGTAATTTAAATTTTATTATGAATTAGTTTTAAAATTTTAAATTAAATATTTGGAATGAGTTAAGGATAACATGAATTTTTTAGAGAAAGGAATTTAAATTGTTGCTAGATATTTAATAGAATTTGTTTGCAAACTTACAAATTTAAAAAAATAATAAAATTATTTATATTTTTTAATAGTCGGTATTGAAAAATTAGTTTTTTTAGTTAAACATTGTTTTTTTACATTTTGTTTGTATTTTTTTTTTTAACATCTTTATATTTAAAGTTATAAAAATATCATAATATATGATTTTTCTGAAAATTTTTATTTTGCATATTAAATTAACATATGCTACAAACGCAATTGTATTATATTAGCTCACGGTTATTATAACGTTTAAATAATTATTGAAATTTTATTATGTTTTTTTTTTAATTTGAAATAATTGATTCCACTTTGTTAGAGAAAAATTATATTTTGGTGTTTGTTGGCCTCTCAGCCCACCATATGCATTTGATCCGCTGAGTCTAAACGCATTTAAATTTTTTACCTCTTTTTGTCCCACGGATGTCCGCCACGGCGGCTTGTCTTCTTGGATTAAATCTTTTCCTTGATGTATAGCTAATACGTGGTAGAGAAAATCCTGTCATGTTACACTCTAGGATAACTTTGGTCTTAGAGAGCGTAACAGTGTGGCAGGTATAAAAAGGTGCACCATTTCCTGGAATTGTCTGTGGATCTATAATGAAAGAAAAGGACTTTCGGGGCCTGACTAGAGACTTAACACAATCTGGAACCACGGGAGCCAGTAGCCCCTGATACGGCAAAACCTGTTGGTCGGTGTTGTCGTACTGGACTGGCTGTTGGAGAGGCCCTTCGGGGGAGTTACGTGGTGGCTGTGGTTTAGACCTAAACTGCAGAAAGGGGTTTATAGTCCCGATGTGGTGTTGCAAAGCAACACAGGTCGCCAATAGTGCGGCAGGAGGTTAGATAGCTCCAACTCCTAAGCAAGGGGGAGTGGACTTATCCAGACAATGAGTCTCTCGAATTGCCACCTGTGTGTTCTTAACAGGCACATGGGGCCGTTGGTTGGCGCATTGTACCTCACCCACTGGTAAGACCACCGTAGGGTTAGGCCATTATGGCTTAAATCTTGACCACATCTGTCCCACGGATGCCCGCCACGGCGGCTTGTCTTCTCGGATTAAACCTTTTCCTTGATGTATAGCTAATAAGTGGTAGGCCAAAATTCCTGTCTTTCTAAGCCTAAGATTACTACTTTGTCTTTTGTGAGGATTGACAGGAAATAGATTGGGAGTCAGTACCCTAGAATTTTTTTGATTCTAAAGCTCAAAGAACGAAAGTTCGAGGTCTTACCTAGGACTAGGGGGTTACGTGGTGTCTTAAGGTTGCATGTGTTGTCTGCAAGCGCGGTAACACGATCACAAGGGTGATCAGGAGAGGGTAGCTCCGATCCCCTAAGCAATGGGAAATGATTTGTACAGAAAGCGAATTATTAGAATTGCAATCTGTATGTGTCAAAGCATATGGGGGCGTTGGTTGGTGCATCATTCTTCACTCGGTGCTAAGATCACCGTGGGGTTGGGCCGTCAAGGCAGGTACCCACGTTAAACTTATCATATCTGTCCCACGCATGTCCGCCACGGATGTTCTTAACAAAATGTTAGCCATAAAAACCAGCAATTAAAAAATTATAACTGATTGAAAGAATCTTGTAGATATTTCAAACATACGTTGTAAATTTGTTAGCAGTAAAGACAAAATACTGAATTTGCTTAATATAAATTTGACAAAACATTAAAAAAAAATTTAGAGAAAAAGTAAGTATTGAGTCCGACAAATTATTAATTATTCATATAAGTTTCAACTGAAAAGAAATAGAAAATATTCTCTGTTATATATGAGAACGTCTAATCGGATTTATAACATAAAAGCGAGTGTTTCTTAAGGCGAGGTCTAAAATTATATATATATATATATATATATATATATATATATATATTATATATACATTAAACAGTAGCTAAAAAATAATACATCCATATTTTATAATTACAATATAAAACCGTTTGAATCACTCCGAAGGTTTTCAAAAAAGCGATCAACAGATTTGTGGAAAAGAAATCTGATTTTTGTAACCTTTGATATCGAATATCTCATGTAGTTCACATGTGATTATCTATGACTTTCAATAGATTATATAAGATGCCAAGACAAAACTATATATGTTACATTTCGTTTCCCTCCACAAAATTTTAGAGTTAAACTCTTATTTAACTAGAATTTACAATAATATACCCTTGTATGTAGTGTATAAATATAGTATAGATTGAATGTGTGTAATGTTTTGGTAAGAAACATTTTTATATAAATTATAATATAAATTATAATAGTATAAATTATAATAGTATACTTATAATTAATTCCCGAAAACCTAGCATAAAGGCCTATACTTCTGCGGGACGTTCCAATAAAGATTTTCTTATTATCACATTTGAGTGCCTTTGCTTTGTAACAAGAATAGATTTTAAAATTGAATCTAACCCCCGTTATCAATGATGAGATCATCTACAACAATATTCAAACGATTAATAATCTCATTAAATGTAAGAAACTCACACTTGCCAAATACTTATTAAACACGTCTCCAGAAAAACAGAATTTAAGTACATATTTTTTATTTTTTTTTTTTTTTAATCGATATAATGAGCCCAAATTGTTGAAGATTATTGGAAAATGGCTTAAAGTTATTTTATTTCTATATTTTTTTATTGACAGGTTTCTTTTTTCTTTATATTTTTTAAAAGCTGACGATTTTTGTCAAAATTTTTTAAACCAATTAGAAAGTTAATTACATTAATTAATAATACAATTAAATTTCAATATAAAATTAATAAATCATTTCATTGAAAAATTATTTTGAATATATTTTTTCTGTGCACGCTTATATTTTCTAACTCAAATATGATTATTTTAGTATATAATTTGTTTTTACATTTATTTTTATGCATTTCATTGGGTTTTGTTACAAATTTAAATATCTTTATAGAAATATCTAAATATATTTCATAGTTTCTGAGTCCTTCATGTGTTTTTGTATAATAGATGGAAAATAAGAAAATAAAAAATAACTCTATTTATGGGAATATTTTAAAAAGGAAAAATTTCATTCTGCATTGTGATTAAAAATAATATGTTGCAAAAGGACTAGTAAGAAGTAAAATTCTAGAATTGAAAAAATATGTTTATTAAACGATTTAAAAATGTAATTTGCACGCACTTGAAAATTGTAAAAGAAATCTCCTTAAAATGTCTGGAATCCTCAAACAATATATATTTTTAAAGCACCAGTGAAAACGTGGTCTTAAAGGTATCCAAAATTTTAACTGTATATGGATAAATTACAAAAAATTCACTTATAAGACCATGTAATTTAAAGGATCCAATTGTCCACGAACTGAAAATTATGTAAATAAATTTTTGAACCCAGGTTTTCCTTAGCTATAGATTAATAGTATAGCATAAAAATAAAAGGAACTTAATTATATTTTTGTATGAGAAAAACCATTATTCATAGAAATGGGTTATAAACCTGGAAAGAATAGGGTAATAATGAAAACCAAAGTAATGATTCGACTTTCTGATGAGTTATTACATAATATTAAGCATGATATAGAGAAAAGACTGTAGTTTCATTATGTTTGTATTAATTTAAAATCACTTTCCGACATACATAAAGATTACGACATCTTGTTAAAATAAAGCTAACAAATTTATTTGAAATTTGGCTTTTTTGGTTTGAAATTTCAAATTTAAAAATAAAATATTTTCGAAATGCAAAAAAAAAAAATAAAATAAGTAAGAAAGATATAGTCGGTCTAGCCGGACCATATGATACCCCACACCTTTGTGCAAGTCCATCAAAATTCTTGGAGGGTGTCTAATATTAGACAAGTGGACCGATACTTTTATTAAGTGTAAAATAAAGTATACGAATACAGAATATTGCCTTAATACTAAAATTTTTATGAATTTATGTACTTTAGGGTGATTCCCGAAAGTGGGCTTATATGGGAGCTATGGTAAATTATGGAGTGAACCTCACAAAATTTGTCACTATGATTTCTACTTATATAAAACTTATTTGTTTTATTTCGAATATGAACCTGAACCAACATGTGTATGTGATTTATGCACGTTAAAGTGACAGGGTTTCATATGGGAGCTATGGTCAATTATGGACCGATCTCTATGAAATTTGGCAAAAAGATTGATACTTGTACAAAATTTCATTAAAATATTGATTCATTTAAAACATTTACGATCGTTAAATGCCTGTTCCGGTAAGACATTTGTATGGGGGCTAGGTGAAATAATGGACCGATTATCATCAATTTCATAATCGACTCAAAAAGTGATTCTTAGTCGATTAGTATACTGTAATGTGGGTGTTGGATGAATTTTTCTGTGCGTTACAAACATCAGCACAAACACATAATACTCCAGGCACCTATTGTAGTGTGGGGTATAATAAATAACATAAATAAATTTGTTATTTATTATACCCCAATTAATTATATTCTTATTTAGAAGATTAATTTGTTAACCTTTTAGGCAAATCAAAGAAAGAACAAAAAAATAGCAGGGGGTATGCAGAACATTTGAAGAACATTTGCGCAAAATGAAAATGATTCCGAGTTCAACAGTATGCTTCAAGTGGAAATATTTTTTCTGTGCATTACATCAGCGCAAACACATAATACCACGACCACTTATGGGTATCACAGGCACTTTACATAATTTAGAAAAAAACATTATATTGTACTAGTTATGGCAAAAACAAGTAAAGTTATATTAGCTCAATCAAAATGTATTCAGGCATGCATACACAATAATGAACAGAACCATTGTGTATGGGAATTTTTAGGTGTTTTCAAGATATTCAATATATTTCATATGTATTAATAGGTTCATATTTATTAAATTTGACCCAATAGTACATTCATTAAGATAACATACTTCTTTCTAAAATTTCAGTTTTCCCTCTATTTTGTACACCTAAATGTCAGAATTAAAAAAATCTATTAATAATACGAAACTATAGCCCAAATTTCATGCTTTATCATTAAGTCTGAGAGATATACTCTTATAAATAGATTATCAATCAATTCTAAAGTATTTATTAAAATATACCCCCGTTAAGTAGTACCGTTACATATTTTTAATAAAAATTCCTTTAATTTAAAAAAAGACACTTCCAAAGTATGGCAACGTTTAATTTTTAATGTTTACAAAATGTAAACTTCAAAAATCCTTATTTCTCAAAAAAAAAAAAAAAAAACAAATTGATTGGAACTACCTTCTATTTTTTATACCATGATAAAAAGTGTTTATTTAATTTTCATAATGTTAATATTTCAAAAAGAACTGAATTAGTTTATCGTTTTATGATTTAAAAAGATTTTTAGCCTTCATTTAACTGAACTATCTTATAAATACAAAACTAAGGACACACTGGTTTTTTTCTTATGTTTTGCTAATCTGTAATTTTTTTAGCAATACTATTGTTAATTATTTGTTTCGATGTTATTGTAAACTCCTACTTAAAAATATTGTGATCTTTTAAACAAATTCCTAAAAAAAAAAAGATTTATTCAGAATAGCTCATAATATGGCAACGCAAAAGTAAGGGCACACTTGTCGTTTGATTGGAATAACGGTACAAAGCTTACATAAAACAAACAGAAGTTAGTTGGATTGTGTCAGAAGCATCGTAATTAACACGTGAAGGATTAGTTTGTTAAAGTCGCTCAGATGTAAATTAAATACTTCGGTGAAAAAAAATTAAATTATGTCGCGCAAGCAGCTCACTCTTGAAGAGAGACAAATTATAATAAATTTGTACGAAAATGAAAATAAATCTTACGGTGAAATAGGAAAAATAGTGTCTCGTAGTCGTTTTATGGTAAGAAAAGTCGTTCAACAAAAATTGAAAGAGAACCGAATCGAAAATAAACCTGTAAGTGGCCGGCCACCCAAGCTGACAGAGAAAGATAAGCGTCACATAAAGAGCACCATTGAGAAAAATACGTTCACTAGCGCCACAAAAATAGCAACAGAGCTTGAAAAATTCCAAAACAAAAAAGTTTCGCCTGATACAGTTCGAAGATGCTTGGCTGATCAGGGATTGAAGTCACGTGTCCCGAGAAAAAAAACCTCTTGAAAACAAGGTTATTTAGATAAGCCCCAAGAGTTCTGGAACAAGGTAATATTCACCGACGAATCTAAATATAACATATTTGGTTCCGACGGGCGACTAAAAGTATGGCGCAGAGAGGAAGAAGCATTGAATCCAAAAAATACGGTGAAGACAGTGAAACATGGAGGTGGGAGTGTCATAGTATGGAGCTGTATGTCATCGTCTGGGGTTGGTAATCTTGTATTTGTTGAAAATACAATGGACCAGTACATCTATTTAGATATTTTAAAAAATAATCTACAGAAAAGTGCTTCAAAATTGGGTTTAGCTGACGACTACTACTTCCAACAAGACAACGACCCGAAGCACAGAGCCCACAATGTGAAAATGTGGCTTCTTTTTAACACCCCACATACCCTGAAAACCCCTCCGCAAAGTCCAGACCTCAATCCCATAGAACACTTATGGGAAATTTTGGAGAGAAATGTGCGAAAACACGAAATTCAGAGCAAGTTACAACTAAAACGGGTTCTTCTAGAGGAGTGGAACAAAATAAGTGTCGAAACCATAAAAGCGTTAGTGGATTCCATGAATAATCGGCTAAAAGCTGTTTTAAATAATAAAAGATATCCCACTAAATATTAAGGTTGTGAAATTTTTGTTATATTTGCCAGTTTTTGGAATAAATGTTTATTATTTTTGTAGATGTGTCCTAACTTTTGCGATGTAAATATATGAGGTTACATTAACATTTTATGCATATTTCCTCAATAACGAAACGAAGTTCCTTATTTTTTGTTTAGATTGAATAACCACATTTGTTTTTTTCTAACTCGAATATTATTTTTAGTTTCTGTTTATGTAAATAATTTAAAAAAAAAAAAAAAAAAAAAAAAACTTAAAAACATATTGATGTGTCCTTACTTTTGCGGTTCACTGTATTTTAAAATTTTTAATTATTTATTTTTGGTGGGATTTCTCGGAATCCCGGAAAATTTAAAAATCAATCCCGATTTCCCGGGAGCGGAAAAAGACCGGGAAATGAAAATCCCTAAATAAAGTCAAAAATTTTATGAAATCTGTGCGAAAATATGATATAGGATGTATATAATGTCAATATGTCCATTATGACTCAAAAAGAACACCTCTATTGAAAAATATAAATAATTTCAAATACATATTTTTTATTTTATTGTTGCATTTAGATTTGAAACTTATCAAATATTTAAAATGCCAAAAAAGATGCACACCTACGTTTTTTGTTTTTGTTCTTAAGCACTTTTCTTACAAATATCTCAGGCTTACCCCAGGTCTACAACTGAGATTAACGCTGAGATATGTGAGATAACGCCGGCAGAAGAGAGTAACCATTTTGTTTATATTTTGTTATATCTTAAATAAGGGAAATTCTTAGTCTAGTAAATCCCATAATATATCATTGTTTTCAATCATTGACAGAGTAAACATGTAAGTTTTATTTAAGAAATTCGCACTTTTTAGCAGAATTTTTATAAAAATGTTTTTTTTTAATATAAAAAATTCATTAAAAGAAAACATTTTATAAAAAACATTGTTTTTTAATAATTTCCAAAATACATATGCACACACACACAAACAAACTTTCCTATATGTGTATTTTTTTACAGTTTATCTTATAAGATAATTGTGTAGAGAAATCTTATCACAACAGTCTCATAATACTTCTTATAATACTAGTATTTGAATCTACACGTGAAATAATTCTCTCAGAGAGCGAATTTGATACTCTCGGACAGAAAACTCTTACATATTATGTTACGTGTAGATGGACTGTTAGGGTTATTATTAAAATATATTTTGATATGATCTCGTAACTCAAACTTAACAAGTTTCACTAAAAAATGCCAAAACTATATGTACATTAGGATGATAACTTTTTGCAATTTTTGCGAATATCAAAATTCACAGGGCACAACGTTATAGGATATGAAAAAATATTAAAAAGCGTGATATTAAATTTTCATTAAAATCGTTAAAAAAAGTTTTCGCACTAAACGCATTGAAGTATTGAATGTAAAATTTGTTTAAATTCGTTTATATAATGCTCTATTTTTTATTAAAAACAAGATTATATTGTCTCACACTATATTCAATAAAATAATTTTTTTCATAAAAAGCGATAGGGAGAAAATAAAATTTTTCGAACAAAAAAAAAACGCTATTTTTAACCCCACCACCTCCGATTTTGGTAAAATTTGCTATACACACTTATTATATCAATACAAAATTTTAAATTTTTCAAAATTTTTAAATTCGTTTTTTTCAGAATTTTTTTTAAAGACACCAATTTTAAATACATATGTATATATTTGGACTTATTTATTAGATTTCAATAAACATTGTCTAAAACTGATGCTTAAAATTTCTAGGTTCTATTTTTTTTTTTTTTTTAACGCCACTTTGGAAAATAAAATGTTAATGAAATCAATATTCGTGCTTGTATCAAAGATATTTAAAAAATCATATCGTCTATTTTTATAATTTGTTGCCAATAATATATAAAAAATTTATAGTGAGACCATGAGGAGATGCTGATATAATTAAATTTAGTAAAAAATATCATTCATTTCAGAAATAATTTAAAAATTTCGAATATTCAATATTGTTTGAATGAAACCATTTGTATTTATATTTATAAAAAGGACGTTAAAAATTCCAGCTTATTATTAGCCATACTATTTTATTAAGTTAATTAATTGTAGACAATGACTATATCTTGGTGAAATAATACAAATCATTTTAAAAAATAATCCTTGAAACCAGGATTGTTAGTGCGGTCAAATGGAAATATTTTGACAATAAATATAACTGACTATTTCGATTGATGACGAATATCTGGGCTGTTTCAAAAAGCCTATAAGTTACTTACTGAGTTACTGTTATAGTTTTGCAAAATTTTAAAATTTCGCAATTTTTCTTTACCTATTGATATTTTGAAAAATTTTAAAAATCATAAAATTATCTAAATTTAAACAACAATGTCTTGGAGACTACTTAGCAGATTAAAACAAATCAAACTGCGTTTAAATTATATTGTGGTCGTCCTCAACTAAAGGATTTGGAAAATCATTCGAATTTTGAAAAAAAAAAAAAATCATTTTCGTGCAATTGTATTTCTCAGACGCGAATTTTGTTAAATATACCACCTTAGATTTATGTTTCTTTTTTTTTAGCAATTTTAGAAAATATGGAATTTTTTCATTACAATAATGAAAATCCAAACTCTTTGGAACGCAGTCATTTATTATGCACAATATTGATTTCAGCAACATATTCACATATTTTCATATATAAAACAAAAATACATTAAAAGATATGAGTTGTTTTACTAAAAGTTTTTCTGTTTTTTCTTAGCATCTGCTCATGGTCCCACTCTAAATCTAAAGCAGCATTTTAAAGTAAAACTATAAAAATAAAAGATATGATTTTTAAAATATCGTTGACACGAGGACGAATATTGATTTTATTATACTTTTCTTTTCAATAATGGTGTTTTTAGAAATATAATTAAAAACTATATTTATTATGCATTAATTTGAGCAAAAGTTTGTATAGATCGCACAAATAGGTATGGAGAAAAGTAAACTTTGAGCCGCGATAAAAACTAAACCACCACGAATTTGAATATTTCGATGAACTTAAAATTTTGCATTGACGTAGTGAGTGTGTATTTAAATTTTCATCAAAATCGAAGATGGTGAGGTTAATTGGGTGTTCGAAAATTTTTATTTTTTCCCGATAACATCTCATATTTTTTGCAAAAATTCATAGTATTTCTTTTTTATAATTTTTAAACTTTTTATTCATTAAATTTAATGTTAAATTAACGTTTTAATCAACATTAATATTAAAATGCATTTTAAATTAATTTTCCGTTATATTTGGCGGTTAAAATTGTAATTTTTATGAATCTTCTGAATTAATCAAAAGATGAAAAAATTGTCTGACTGAAAAAATTGAATGACTGTATCATTTCATTTTATAGTGATTATTAAGGAAATGATTAAGAACCCTTTGGTACTAAGCAGATTATTCAGTACAGGGCTACCTTTATTATAATAAAAAAATCTCCAATAGTTTTAGAAATCGCTTTCGTTGCAGAAGGTTTTTTTTTAATCGAAATGACCTTTTAAAATGGTTTTCAGTATCCTTACAACATGGGCTATGATGTGCTACCCCTGTCTTTTTTTTAAGCTATACCCCTAATGTATATTTGTAGGGTATCATATTTTGCGAATGCTTAAAAAACAACAACAATATACATTTACATTTTATTTATAAAATATTTAAATTACTGGCATTAGAAATAAATTATTAAAACTTCAAAAAATTGCTTTATGATTTTTGTTAAGGTAAATGTTATTTTTGATGTTATGATGATTTTAGGAATATCTTTATTTGATACATTTTTTGTTATTATGTATTTTTTAATATATATTTTTTTCTAAATATAATTTAAATATATTTATAAATATAACTTATTAATATTATGCAAATTGTGCTAGTTTTGGTTTAAATTTATCTAAAATTCTTAAATAATTTATAAAGATTTCTTTCTCATAATTTTACTTAAAATTAAAAGTTTTTGAAAAATTTTATGATTTTTACTTTTTTTTAATTTTGTAAATGTGTGAAAGAATGTGTGTATAATATACTTGTTTCTTTGTTAGTGGTTTTTATTTTATTTAGAATAAATTTTTTAGAATTTTATTTAGTTTTTGTAATTTAATATTAATATTATTTCTCGTTTTAGTTTACCTAAAATTTATTTAGTTGTTCGTGTTATTTTAGCATTTTTTATTTTATTATTTAAATCTAAACAAAAGTAAATACATATTTACAAAGTAAATAAATATAAAATAAATAAATATGTTCATTTTATAAATTTTTAGTTATTTATAATGTCGTTCGTTTTTTTTATGGATGAGTGAGTTGTAAGTAACATTTTTTTTTTCAGTGATGTCAACTAGGTTTGATTAAAATGATATAAAGCTTATTTCTTAAAGAGCTATAATTTTTATAGTTTAAAAAATTATAAAAATTTTCAGAAACATTTAACAAAAATATTTGGAATATTTCCAAAAATATTTTTATAGAAACAGATCCTTAAAGATGACATCACTGCTTTAATTAAGTCCTTTATAGTATGTAATTAGTTTTTATGTATAACTGCCTATAAACATATTCAGCAGACTCTATATGTAGTTGAAATTTATTTTTGGTATGTGTTCTCTGAGTTTTATTTTATAGTTATTTTTTAATATTTAACTAATTTTTAATTAAATTCTCTATACATATTCTATTATTTTTTCTATATTTAATTGTTTGGTATAAATCGTATCGTTTGTTATTGCTGAACGTATAAATCTGAAAGTCCTTAAAGTTGAGTTATTTGTTCTCATCTACATTTGTGATACGGTGATGATATCTGCAATGAAACAAAGAAATTGAGAGATGTAATTGAAAATTAAATTATTGAAATTAGACTTTATATAAGTTTGTAAATAAAAGCTTTTTTGGGGGATAAATTAGTTTTTTTTTCGTTAAAATTTTTTTTCTCTAGGAATAAATATTTTATATGAAACCTCGTTTCTTTTTCTTATAAATATTAAGTAAAACATTCAATATATTTAAAATAAAGCCATAAAGTCGGGTTTTATCCAAACGTAGATTTGGTTTGGCCACAAAATATTTGTTTTTTCCTTCCACGCAGAGAAAAAAGATGGTTACAGTATTGTCACTACAACAATGTTATGTTTTCATTGTTTTTGAATTTTAATAACCCTGTGTTCATGATAACAATATTTTTGTTTAAATTTTATCATTTAATATTTATACTCAATAAAAATTTTAATACGGTTTACAGCAAAAATAATATGCTTTTAAATATTTTTATCAGAAATAGAATTTTATTAATATGAAAAATATCATTACTTCTACAACCATTATATATTTGCCATTATATATTTTATTCTTAAACCATATTCTGATTGTAAACCATATTAATATTATTATTCCCATGACAATAAAATATTTCAAATATAATACTTATCCTTTTCACAAACTTAGTGCAAAAATTCATAACTTGTTTGTTTTTAAATTTATTTTGTCTTTAATATTTGTTTTCCAACTTCATTGTAATTCTCAATTAGATTATATATGAGTAGATACAAATAGACAAGGTTTCGGTTATACTCGGTGTGATTCAAGTAATATAAAATCTTGAATAGCTACTATTTTTTCATTTGAACCACATATGGTGGTGCAATTGAATACAATTAATTCTCTATTATTTTCAATAAAAAAAAAAAAAATAAAAATACTTTTTTATTAATGTGCTTTATTTTAATATATTTAATATAATATTTAATAATATGATAAAATGGAATAATAATTTAAAGAATGGCATAATAGTATTATAAAATGGAATCATGATATGACAATGTATTATAATAATATAATAAAATAGAATGATAATATAATAATATCAAATCATAATTTGATGGAATGGGATAATGATGTAGTAAGACTGTTCAATTATATGTAAAACTAAATTCATAACATAAAAAACAAATCATAAAATCGGACACAATATGACAAAATGCAATCATAATAATTATTAATCATTTCTATTTTTCGCTGTGATCATATGTTTTAAGCATTATATATTGCTCTTGGATTATGGTCACTACAACTATAATTTTTCTTTGAGTGTTTGTTTCCGATTTGATTAATAAATAGAACAGATGGAATAGAATTGTTTCATAACTTTTAAAAACTAAATGAGTGTCCAGCATGAAATTTTACATGAATAGGGAAAAGAGTTATGTCAACGTTATAAAATTATTTAAGAATTTTAAAAACTCCGTTTTTATTTTTTAAGATATAAAGGTTTGACTTTTATATATCCAACTTTGACCTTTTGATATAAATAAACCTTATACATATCGTTACAAAGATAATATTTTTTTTTTTAATATGAAACTACAACCAGAAATTTAACATGTATATTTTAGAAACAATTAAACAAATATAATTTTTTTTTTTTTTTTGTTTTTCAACACGTCATATTTTTGGACCAGAAAGCGCATTGAGTCTAAAAGTTTATGATTTGAGGAACACTTCCAATAGCCAATGTCTATAATGAATTTCATTAAAATCGGAAATGACAAATCCGAAAATAGCTGTTTTCTGTCCATTTGCAAAATCCAAAAAATTTCCACTTTTTCAGAGCTAAAAAAATATATAATATTCGTAAATATTAAAAAAATATAATAATTATTGAATAATATATAAACTTTAGTTACGCATAACTATTATTTAACTAATATTTTAAAAATTAATACACTGTGCTCCAAAATGAAACTTATTTTTTTCTTTTAACAAGAGTTAACCATTTTTAAAAGTTAGCACAAGTTTTTGAGATATTTCATTTTGAAGGGCTAAAAGAGGGGATAGGTAAATTAAGTTTTTTTTTTTTTTTGCATAAATTTAATAGTTTAGTTGTCAAATTTCCACAAAATAAACAATTAAGATTGTATTGAAGTATTGTATCATGAATTCTTATTATCAAATATATTTTAAACACCAAATATACGTATATCGTAATACATTAAAGTAACAAATAATGTTACTATAATTCCGTAAGTAAATTAACTAGTTTTACAAAAATGTAAATATATTAAAAATCTGTTTGAAACTGATTTAATTTATTATTGGAGAATGTATTCAATCAATTTATTGTATAATTTGCACAATGAAATAACGTCCCTATTACGAGAGCGGATCAATAAGTCCGTGACTTTTTGAATGAAACACAGTTTTTTTTTTTGCAAAACAAAAATTTATGTTTCAACCTAATCTCCTTTTAATTCAATACACTTAGTCCAACGTTTCTCCAGTTTTTGTATCCCTTCCAAAAAATAGGATTTTTCGAGGTCCTTAAAATAGGCACTTGTTTAGTCAGTAATTTAATAGTTGGAGCTGAATCTCTTTCCACCGAGCCATTTCTTTAGGTTTGGAAATAGGAAGCAGTCACTAGGGGCTAAATCCGGAGAATATGACAGATGAGTTACCAATTCGTAGCCCAATTCATAGAGTTTTGCCATTGAGACTGCATCCGTGGATTATATTGATGAAAAAGAACTTTTTCTTGGCCATATGGGGTCATTTTCTTTTTAAATCCTCATTAAATCGGTCTAATAAGTTGGCATAACATTCGCCGTTTATTGTTTTTCCCTTTTGAAGATAATCGATGTGGATTATCCCGCATGCATCCCAAAGAACTATTGCCATTACCTTATTGGCCTACAAACTTACCTTGGCCTTCTTCGGAGCAAGTTCACCCGAAGAAACCCATTGTTTAGACTGCTGCTTGGTATGTGGAGTACAGTAATGGATCCATGTTTTATCCACAGTTACAAAACGCCGCAAAAACTCATTCGGATTGCGATTAAACAACTCCAAACAATCCTTTGAAGTTGTTACACGTTTACGTTTATGGTCAATTGAGAGCAAACGCGGCACCCATCTTGCAGACAACTTTCTTAAACCCAGCTGATCATTTAAAATCGAAACCACACTGCCATACAAAATGCCTATGGCATCAACAATCTCATGCACTTTTACTCTTCGATCGGCCAACACCATATCGTGGAACTTTTTTCGACATTTTCGGGTGTACTGACCTCAATTGGTCGTCCAGAACGTTCAGCGTCATTTGTACTTGTGCGACCACAACGAAAGTCAGTAAACTAGTTTTATATCATTGAAATCGATGATGCAGAGTATTTCGTCGAGCTTTTCCTTGGTTTGATTGACGGTTTTTTTTCGCAAAAAATAATATTTATTGAGCACTCGAAATTCACTATTCTCCTTTTTTTGAAAAACACACGAGGTTGTACGTTTTGCACAGCTGTTAAAGGCAAAGTAAATGACGACACTTGCTCAAAATTTGACAGTAGTCTATTAACAGGTGGTACTTGATGGAAATAGTATTGCATTTCATATAACTAGGAGGGAAGTTTGAAAAGTCACGGAAATGTTGATCCGCCCTCGTACTTCTAATTTTCTATTATTTCTGCTACTTTCACAATAAAGTTTAAGCCCAAATATCGCGAATGCGAGCGCTTCAGCCCATAATTTCAACGATTTGCAAGCGTTGCTCTAGTGTAAGTCTATCCATAATGAAATGTCAAACCAAACTAAAACAACAATCAGCTGTTAAATCGGTTCTCAAATAAAGCAGTGTTTGCAACTCAAAGTTATGAACCTCTAAAAAAGACACCCTGTATATACTTTGGTTATTAATTTTGACCTTTTCACAAGAAAGAAAACATCTTTATTTTAATTTAATATATATATATATGTATATATATATATATATATATATATATATATATATATATTCATTTTAATTCACGATAAACTTTTATATTTCTCTACTAATTCTTAACAGTGTTAAAGGAATTTTCCTTTTCTTAAAATCCTGTATAAAATAAAATGCATCCAAATTAATTTCATTATAATAATTTTATTATACATATTTAGTTGTACAAAATAATTCCACTACATTTACTTAATTCTTTTGCATAATTCTTCTAAATGCAATATTTATGCAGCCAGACAACTTTTAAAATGTGCTTGTTAATTTTCATTAAGCTCTCTCTTATTAGCATTTAATACTTATAATTTCATTCTTTCTTTCCTTTGAATGTAGTATAATTTTTAATTTATGTACACTTGTTCTATACGTGCTATATTAATTTCAACTAAATACATTTTTATAATTCTAATATTTTCCATTATCCTTTGGCTTAAAATATTTTTTTTTTTTCTATAACACAGATAGGATGCTTAGTCGCCTCCCCTTTTCTTCTTTCATACCTAAGAGTTAAAGCACAAAAGAAAAAATACTTTAATGTACCCAATACAATGGTGTCAGTTTCCTTTTAAATGTAGACCAGCAACAGCGGTAGAATCAGCAGAAAGAATACATTTTATAGCTACAAAATATGGATTTATGAATGAATAAATTAATGAATGACTAGTTGTGTATTGCAACATCAGCATTAGTAGCAATAGCAATAAACAGCAAACATTTGCCGTGCCACATTCTGTTGTATGACTTAGTTTTCTTTTTGTGGGTGTGTGATTTTTATTTTTTTATTTCTTTTTTTCTCTGGCAAGTAAATGGGTCATACTTATTGTTGCCTTAAGGATAAAAACAAACACTTTTAAAATCATCTCTATTTCTTCATAAGAAAAAAAAAAAGAATAAATAAAATGGAAACAAAAAATGAAAAGAAAGATGAATGAAAAAAGGCAAATAATATGAATACAATACTGAATGCATATTCAATTCTATTTAAATTATAAAAGAAATTTAAAGTAAAATAGTAAAGAAAGAAGCAAATTTAAAAAAAAATCTGTGGTTTAAGGCATTTTAAATTGTAAATAAAAATATTTATATATAAAAATATTTTCTACTTTTTCCAAAGTATGAAACTAAACTAAACTAAACTAAGGAAAGAGATAAGCACGACTTTTAATTCATTCAAAAAGTATTAGTTCATAATTCTTTTTGAGCTCTCATTTAATCCTAGACCATATCGATGTAACTTTAATTATTAAGATCCTTTATTTAGAAATGCTCATAAGGTTAACATAGAAGTTAGAAAAAGTAAAATTAAATTCCTCTTTATAGGTTCTCACTTCATTCAAAATCGCAGGTTATAAATTTATTTTTACGATCATTCATTTGAATTAAAAATTCAAAACTTACCACTAATAGGAAATAAAACAATTTCTTGATTCTGAAATCAGTCAAAGAAATTAATAAACTCCTTCAAGAGAATTAAGTGAGCAACGTTTTAAAATTTATAGATGCTAAAGAACAATATGAAAATGAGATTTAAGTTTTATTTATATTTTTATTTGTTTGAAAGATAAAAGTCTAAAAAATTAAACCCAATTTTTAACCTTTAAATATTTGAGATTTCAAAAAGTCCATCTTTATGTGCCTATTTGTTGAAATAGACAGAAGCACCGTGAGCCACACCTACATAATATCTTTTGTTCAGCATTTGTACATATTCACTGCAATAAATTAGGTAAGAGGACAAGGACTTCTTTTGAGATATCTAACGCTATGCGAGAAATTAAGAATCATCATCAAAATACTGTGACATACAAAAGCAAATTTGGAACTGCTTAGTTTCAACGTTTCCTAAGTTTACCGTTGTCGAGTATTAGCAGTATTTATAGCCTTTCTCAAGATAGCATAATAAAAACCACATTCTGAGTCTATTTAGTGAGGTTCTACACATTTTTTAAAGTAGAAATCTAGAAGGAAAAAATTAAAAAACAAAAACAAACCTCAAGAATATAAAAAAACCAATCCCGTTAGTTAACAACTTTGAGATATCCGTATGATACCAAACTAATTTTTCCAGAGCTCACATTTTTATCTAAAACTTCAAAAAAAAAAAAATAATAATTCTTTTTTTGTTTTAAGCACGTGTGGAGGTTTTTTCTAAGAATTTATTTAATAAAAATGGGTAAAATATGCTACAAGAAAGAAACAGAAGAGCTTGAAATTGTGCCCATGGATGAAAATCCTCCATTGCCGCCACAAAGACCATCTGATAAAATTGTTCCAAAAAGGGAAAAATGGGTAAATAAACAAAGAGTATTGGTATTTGCTGCTCGTGGTATTAGCCATCGTGATAGACATTTAATGAAGGATATTAAAACTTTAATGCCGCATCACAGACCTGAATCGAAAATGGAAACATCAAAAACTTTAGTGGTTGTCAATGATATGTGCGAAATGAAGCACTGCAATAAGGCCATACTTTTTGAAGGTCGACGTAAAACGGATCTCTATATGTGGGTCTCGAATATACCTAACGGACTATCGGCAAAATTTTTAGTTGAAAATATACACACAATGGCAGAATTAAAAATGACTGGTAACTGTTTAAGAGGTTCCAGACCATTGTTGTCATTTGACGCTAAATTTGACGAAGTCCCCCATTTGAAGTTGTTAAAAGAAATGTTTACACAAATTTTTGCTGTTCCTAATCATAATCCAAAGAGTCAACCATTCATAGATCATGTTTACACTTTTACCTATTTAGATAAACGCATTTGATTTAGGAACTTCCAAATTCTATCAGAATATGGTGGTTTAACAGAAATTAGACCCCGTTTTGTAATGAATCCCGTTTAAACTTTTTGAAGGCTCTTTCACCGACAATACTTTATCGGAAAATCCCAAGTATGTTAGCCCAGCCAAACAAAGACAAATGCTTAAGAAGGCAGCTAAAGAACGTTATGTTAATCGTATTGAACAGAAGGTACATCACGAGGTCACATTACCCAAAAATGCTTACGAGGGCATTGAGTACGATGAAATCTTTGCTGATAATGATGTAATTGATACAGCTAAGCTTTGGAAAAACTTGAAAAACCAAACAAGAAATCAACAAAAGATGCCTTAACGAAAAATATTAAAGAAAAACAATTGGATGCAGTTAAACAAGTTATTAAGAAGAAAAAATCTAGTGTAAAAAAAAAAATAAAAAAAAAACAATTATAAAATAGTTTAAATTACTATTTTGTAAGTTACTTTTTTATATTTTATTCCTTTATTTTTTTAATTAAAATATATAAGTTTGTACACATTATTATTAATTTTTTTTTTTATGAAAATAAATAAATAAATAAATAAATAATAAAAAATAAATAAATAAAAAAATAAAATAAAAATAAATAAATTAATTTTTTCATGACACATTAAAAACCATAAACATATAGTGGGTCGAATGCATGTAGAATCAGTACGCGTTAATCATTTTGTCCAGGAAGTTCGAAAGGTTTTAAGTTAAATATATAAACATTTTTATAAAATAAAAATTTATGTATAATTCTGGTAAAAATTACGCATAATATCAAAACCTACTGAGTTATACAAATAAAAAGTATGATATTTTCAATGTATTAGTGTGACATATTTTAGGGTTTCCTAGTAAAATTTAATAAATTTTCTCTACTAAAATTCGCGATTTTTAAAAATTTTGCGAAGAATGGAAATAGAGTTTAAGTATTTCTTCATACATTATACGAAAATATATTTTGTTCAAATTGCTTAATATTGTGATCCTTTTTTAAACCAAGTAATTTTTTTCTGTCCATAAAATTTTTATCTTACGAAATTTTTTGATGCGCCTCTACATTTCTGTTAAGCATCAAAAACACCACCCAATTACTCCAGTTATAGTCAATTTCGTGCTGTCCATGCAATGTGCGTTATTTCGAGTTTACACTAGAGAAATTTTTATTAAGACAAATGTCAAATTTTTGCCTAAATTGCAGATAATTTTTTATCTCTACCAATTATGGGATAAAGCGTATATCATGATAAACCATGAAAAAGTACAGAAAAAAACAATCAACTTTTCTGAAGCTTTTTCAAGCAACTTTTCTCAAGCAACGTTAAGACAAAGTTGTCAGTGCTCGAGCGCTGAACGCTACAATAATACTGACAAATGCAATCTACATTAGGCAAATTTTTATCGTGATAAAAATTTGATGTTTCTCTTGAAAAAAAATTTCTCTAGTATAGGTCCCGTTTTCAACTTGTCAATGATATTTGACTTAAATTTATGGTCCCAAATCAATTATATTTATCGCCATTCTTATATCTATATCCAAGATTTGTACAAATTAAAAATTTTTTACAAATTTTTTTTTAATTTTATTTTTTTTTATTTTATTATTATTTTTTTTTTTTTCATTGTGTAAAATAACAAAAAACTAAATTTACACAAATTTGCTATTCCATTAAAAACTTTGAGTGAGCCTGGCGAAAAACTTTTTTTTCAAAAATTTTCGCTCTTGTTTTCCAAACTACGAGACTATCTACTATGTTGACTATTTAGCGCACATCAACGAGACATAGCGCAAAATACGCATAATTACAATAAGTATCAATCTCTATTTAAAATTTTTTCTTTCGTTGAGGGGCGCACAGACCTGCGCAAAAAACTTAAAAATTTTAAAAAACTAAAAGAAATTTTCACCAAAATGTGACTACCCTGTATGTAACTGTTGAATGTCTGCACAACATCAGTAGTTTAGTTTGTAGAATTTATCCAAAAAAAAAGGATCAAAAAGTATAAACGCGCGAACAAAAGGTGTAGAATAATGGGAAAAATTTAATTAATTTTAAGCCCTTTTTCTAAGTTTTTTAACTTTGAAAAACAATCATGAGTACAAAATGAAATCTATGGTGCTAAAATTTTGCACTCTATTAGCTTCAGGTGCTGTGCGTTTGCATTTGTAATCTGTTTGATTAAAATAGTATTAGCACAGAATTTATTAACTATTAAAATTACTTTCAGCCGGCTAAAAATTTTTGATAATGACTCATATATTAATAAAGTTAAAAGCAAAAGCTTATTAACTAGAATAAATTTTAACTAACTTTTTTCTGAGAATTGATAGGTTGGCAGCACTTTTTATCTGAAATGTTTGAACATTGCACTCGCGGAAACATGAACACTCGAAAGTGTAAACGATCCGGAAATGTGATCAAATTTATTTTTACTCAGGCTATTGTAAAACGAACAAATTCGAAAACGTGAGAGGCCTTATTAAGAATTATTTCACGTTTTTGCGAGTTCACTGTAGTTTAGTTTGTAAAAACTTAATTTTATATTCACACTTTATTGAGTTTTTATTTTTTTTTTTATAATTATATTGGATTTTAATAGGCTGCAAAAAACTGTGCGCATTTGTTCACCCAATGAATAGTAATATTTCATATATAATTTTTCTATGAATTGAGTCTAATACAAATTGCAGATAATTTTTTATCTCTACCAATTATGGGGTAAAGCGTATATTATGATAAACCATGTAAAAAGTATAGAAAAAACAATCAAAATGGCATCTTTTCTCAAGCAACATTAACCACTAAAACTGTCACTTAAACAATTTTTTTTTTTTTTTTTAAAATATCAGGCAACTAAAAATTTTTTAATTATACCCTACATCACCATACGTAGAGAAGGTATAATGCATTAGTACTGATGTCAGTAACAATCACAATATATTTTTAGATCTCCACCTCACGGTATGTACGTCTGGTTAGCCAGACTGATAGATTGCGTAAAGTAAAATTTGGCACGTGTAATTTATTTGATACAAGGATGAAGCTTCTTTAATTTGATTACAACGATACATTATTTCACCTAGCACCCGTACAAAAATTTTCCCGTAATAGACGTCTAATATTTATAAATGAATTTGATATGATTGTATTTCTATAAAAATTAAGCAAAAATAAATTTGTTTAAACGTTAAATACCAGAGATTGAGGATGTCAATAATAATATCCATTAAATTATATAACATTTGGATGAAAATTCGAAAATAATAATATTGTGGATATTAAAAAAATCTTTACATGATTTCGTTCTTTAAAAATTCAATTTAGCTATAATTTTACTATTTGTTAAGGTCATTTTAAAATTTAAAGTATGTTTAAATTTTCTTATAAAAATATTTGTATATCGCCACCTGAAATGTAAAAGGGCATAGCAACTAAAAAATTTAAAACTGGTTTTTTTATTGATAATGGTACATTGTATTAAAATACTAAACTACTAAAGGAATTCCGAACTGGCGGAACAACATAATAATTTTTATTTTTCAGAAGTAAAAAGACGTGGACACATCAAGCAAAGTAAATTTGCTAAAACTCTCAAATTCAAATGAGTTTCTTTGTGTTGGATGTAACAAAATCATAAAAACGATAATAAGTTGAAAACGACTACAAAAATTTTCACCTCAATCTAGCTAAGTCCATCCGTCTGTCTATTGACAGCAGAATAAGGCTCGGGGCGACCAGCTAGGGAGATAAAATGGCTCAAATATATATCTAATATAAGGATCGTTTGGTATTGAAAATGGGCAAAATCGGTTCATAAACAAAAATATTATGGACCAAATACTATAAAAAGGTTGTGTCCGTCGTAACTCCAGTTCATAATTTTCCAACTAAATTTTATACAAATAATTCGAGTGTCGATGTAAACTTGATAACCAAAAATGGGCGTATTCAACCCATCATACCCATATAAGGTGAAATTTTAAATTAGGGTTCCACAAAAAGTTGCAGATTGTAGGTGTAACAGATTCGGCCCCGAATATAACATTCTCACTTGTTAGTTTTTTTTTTTTTGTTTTATTTCGGCCTTTAATATTTTTAAATGTTTTCAAAAGAAAATCTAATATAAATGTGGAGAAGTTTTGAGATCTCCCCACAAGCCCCAATATTTTTTTCTCTCTTTTTTGTACAAGACAAAACTGGGATCAACAAACAAATATATATGTGTGTATGTTTATTTTATTTGTGAGTTTAACCAACATATGGGGTTAATATTGGTTAAACACAAAACAAACATTTTATAATGGCAGTGTGACCATTTAAATGAAAAAAAAAATGGTATTTTAATATAAAAAATGAGAGTTTGTGAGTGATAACTTTTTCTAAAATCAGAGAGTTAGATTTTAAAAAAAGTTTATCTATATTACACTGAGAGAAAAATCGATCACATACGTGTAAAAAAAACGATACCATTTAGTGTTAATAGTGAATCAGTCCCTTATTTGTTCAAATTCAACACTACGTGTTAAAATCGTTAACGAAATTGAATACCGCATTGGCATCAAGTTGACACCAGTAAAGTATCGAATTATTAAATTGCATTACGTTTTCTATTTTGTGTATTTATAACTTGTAAACAAACGGTATCAAAAAGCCGATAATCTAAATTGCCAACTGTGATGGATTTTTAATTGATTTTTTTTCTATCATTAGTGTATACCAAAATATCAATTGGATATTTACAATATTTCTCAAAAACAATTTAGAGTGCTATCGGCTATCCCGAATCTTATATACCCTTTACCAGTGTTGAGTTGCTATATGAAAAATTTCTATATTTTAATGTTAAAAAAACAACAACAATACCAAAAATGAAGATAACATTAATTAAACAAAGGGTATTTTGAAAATTTATAGCCCAATTAAAAACGAAGGGTCTAGCTTATATAGGGGTTTTAAAAAGTTGAAAAAATCATATATGATATAGCTTATTGTTGTTTTTTTTCAGTGACCATAAAAACAAAAAAGATTTTAAAAATAACTCAACTCGACCGGTTTTGTTAATAAAAAAAAAACGAAATTTTAGAGAAATATTTATAACCGATCTATATAAGAACTCAAGAAAGTTAAAAATGCGTTTTTACCGATATCTCGGATACTAATGGAAGGATTTTGTTCATTTCTTCCGCAAAAAAAATCCAAAAAAAATTTTTTCGAATTTTCTGTGTAAGAACGAAGTCGCTGGCTTATATAGGGGCTTAGAAAAGTCGAAAAATCACCAAAAGTCGATATCTCCAAAAAAGCTTTTTGGATATATCTTCAATTTTTGTGCGATATCTCGGCTATTTATAGACCGATTTTGCTCATTTTTATTAGCGTTTATCTAATTGAAATTCTCCGTAAATTGGTGTATAAATCATGTACAGTACTCTGGAGAACAGAAGCAACAAAATTCGGGTTAACCTAAGAATTGTATATTTTTTTACAATATTTAGTTTACAGTAAAAATTGTTTTAAGAATTTATAAACATATTTAAAGGTTTACAAAAATACAAATATTTTAAAGGCTTTAGATTTGTCTATAAAAAATGAAAATAAAACGCTACAATATTCATATAAGAGTGTGCACAATAATAAGAATATATTAATATTTTGTATAATTTTACTTTATATTCTATATTTTCTATAAAACTTAACAGTATTGATAAGATTAAAGTGTTAATTGTTGTCTGTAGAATAGTTTATATTTAAAGTTTTGGACTAAACAACACTTTGGGATGCACTTATTTTGAAGCCACATAAAAAGAACTTTCAGAAGGGTTCATTATATTTACTCTAATCCTACAAATGTTTTAATTTACATTTCGCATTTTATTCTCGTTAAAATATCGAATTAAAAAGAAAACATTTCTCTAAGTATGATGCAGATTTTGTGTTTTTTTAAATCTATAAATCTAAAAGGATCAAAATTTTCTTATATTTCTAAATAAAACCACATAAATTTTTAGGTGGCATGGAAATACAATTATAATTATATATTGTCCTTGCCCAAAATAATGTTAAATATCCGGTTAGAGTGGATATAATTGAATATTGTTTTTAATTAAAAAAAAAAACACTTCCTTTTTTAATATGCTGAATTATGTTGTTTAGATTAAAATCTACCTATTTAGACAAAAGTTATAAACAGTTTCTAATATAAACACAGAAATAAAAAATTATACCTATATTAAACATGCTTCTCGGTAAGCAGTACTATTTTGATAGGTCTGTAAGTTCAATAAATGTTTTCAAAAAATGTTGTGTGGACTTTATATTAAATTTTAGAGATTGCATAATCTAGTTATGCAGTCAAAATCTATTGTTGTAGCACTCTATCATATTATTTTTAATCATAAGTGAACGAAGTTTTCGGCGGAAGAAATTGTGTTTTCGAAATTAATTTGTAGCTCTTATAATGTTCTAAAATTTTTAGTACAAAACTGGATTACCTTTCGTTTTTTAAACCCAAAAAATGCCTAAAATAACCATAAAAACCATAACTTTTATAAAAACAAAAAAATATTAATAATTTAATTTTCGTTTTATTATTATTTATTATTATACCCTACACCACCGTGTTTTGGATGTTTGGGGTATCATGCGTTTGTGCTGATGTTTTCAACGCATAGAAAAAGTTATCCAACACCCACCTTAAAATATACCAATCGACTCAGAATCACTTTTTAAATCGAACTAAAAAGTGATTCTGTCTATGTAAACCTTGTGCACAAAGTACGGGTAGCAATTTTAAAGATAATACAATGAAATTTGGTACGTGGGACTTTTATAATACAGGAACGAAGCCTATTGAAATTGTTTGTGATCGGTCCATTATTACACCTAGCCCCCATACAAATGTCCCTCCGCAATAGAGTTTAAACACTCAGGAATGCTTTAAAAATAAAAATATTTTAATGAAATTCAATGCAAAGAAGTTTTGTACAAGTATAAATTTTTGTACCAAATTGGTCTATGGTCCACAATTGACCATAGCTCCCTTATAAACCCCTCTTTGGAAAATCACTTTAACGTGCATAAATCCCACACAAATATTAGTATCAAGTTAATATTCAACTCAAATAAGTTTTATGTAAGTAGAAACAACCATGTCAAATTTTATGATAATCGGTCCATAATTCACCATAGCTTTCCTATAAACATACTTCCAGGAATCGCCATAAAGTGCATTAAATTATCTAGATCTTTGTATCAACGCTTTATTCTATATTTGTATATTTTATTTTACATTTAGTAAAACTGGCCATAGGTGTAATATAAGTCCCTTTAGGTAAGGCCATCATATAGTCGGTCTCGACCGACTATATCTTTCTTTCTCGTTTTATTTATTTATTTATTTTTTTGTTCAGATTAATTAAAATTATTAAGATTAAAAGTGAATTTTAATTGCAATCATTAGCTCAAGAGCAAAAGTAATTTTAATTAGTCAATTTTTGCTTAAAACATAATAGGTTTAAAAAAAAAATAACATTGTAATTAATTTTGAGACAACGAGGAAAAATTACATACATCAGTAGCTTTTCTCTTGAAATACACTTAGGGAAAATTATATTTCAAAATCAACAACTTTTAAACACACAGAATATAACACATTGTGGCAACAATTCTGCATAAAATTTATTCCGTACTCGTTGCAATATATTTGAGTTTGCCAAACTTTAGTCAGGTTCAGCGTAAAAGCTGCAACAAAAGTGGTGCCACTAACATTTTTGAATATGGATTTAGTGTAGAGTGTTCTACTGTGTTATAAAAACGCAATATAAAGCTAACAAATCTGTTCTGTATTTTCAACTATTATTAACTGATTTGGTGTCAAATTGACACCAATACAGTGATACCAATACAGTACATATATTCTTAATTGTTAATTTTATATAATGTAAACACATACAGGATTATCATACTGTTCATACTGAATGGTGGTATTTTGTACAAGGATGTGGTCGATATTTCTCTGGGTGTACTTCTTAGATTTTTATAAGGAATTATGGCAATTAGAATTGGGCAAGAAATGGGAAAAATGATTTTTGTATTTCTTGAGTTATATAACTTTTCGTAGTTTTTACATCTTTCGACATATTTTAGATCACAATACAAGTTCTCAGTATTAAAAAAATTCGATATTTAAAATTAATATTATAAATTTAAAAAAAAAGATATTTTTTCTAAACTTTAATGTTAGCCAATAATAAATTAACACGTAGCACAGTGGGGCAGAAAAATATCGCTGCATTCAGTTACTTTTACTAAAAACCTGCCATTAACTTAAACAAAAATCACAACAAATTTTAAAAATTTTACACGCTTTTAATATTTGGAAATGTTGTTGCTTTTGTTGTACACGCTTTTATATGTAGAAATAAATTCGCATCTTTAACAGCATAAGTTTTTGTTAATAATTAAATACATTGTAAATTAAATACATTGAAAAACAAGTGAATATTTTGGGTAACGCCTATTGTGTTGTTTATGTTCTGCACAGTATTGTATATTCGATATTTGGGGCTTTCTAAAAACTTATTTCAACAGGCAGAAGGACATCCTTATATTGACTTCAAGACAAGTAACATAGAAATAGTCGGTTAAGCCCGACTATATGATACTTCAAACCATTTTTTATGTCCATCAAAATTCGTAGAGGGGTCTTATATTAGACATGTGAACTTTTACTAAGTGTAAAATAAAGTATACGAATACAGAAAATTACGTTAATATTAACATTTGTATGAATTTATACACTTTAGGATGATTCCCGGAAATGTGCTATTGTAAATAATGAAGCGATTCTCTTAAAATTTGTCACTGTGATTTCTACTTATATAAAACTTATTTATGTCGAATATAAACTTGATACTATCATATGTGTGTGATATATGCACGTTAAAATGATTTTCGGAAGGGGGTTTTATATGGGACAATTATGGACCGATCTTCATGAAATGTGGCAAAAAGATTTATAATTATACAAAACTTCCTTATACCGAATTTTATTAAATTGTCTCCAAAATTGCGACCTGTGCTTTGTGCATAAGGTTTACATGGACAGCCAGTCAGCTGTCTAGCTAGACGAACGGACGGACATCGTTAGATCGACTTAGAAAGTGATTTTGAGTCGATTGATATATTTTAAGGTGGGTATTGGATGAGTTTTTCTGTGCGTTATAAACATTAGAACAAACGCATAATACCCCAAACACCTATGGTGGTGTAGGGTATAAATATATATTCTTATTGATTAGATGAATATTGTAGATATTAAACACGGAATGACAAACTTATATATATATCCTTTACAACTGTAGGGAAAGGTATAAAAATACTTAAAAGTTTAGATTTTAAGTTTCTCAGGGCATATTAAAAAATAATAATAAGCTCTTTTTTACTAATTCAAAGAATTTGATTATTGAGAAATATATTTCTAACGTTGCATAATGAGGATTTTAGTAATTTGAGAAACTCTTGTTAAACTTATTTAACTTAATTATTTACTTCAATTACTCGCAAAAATAAATAGCAATGTATTACACTTTTTAATCAAATTTATAATTAAAAATAAGTTTTTATTTAATTTTTTAAGTGAACACCAAACTATTAAAAGAATATAAATATTAAACAATATATAATTGCAAAAGCTTATTTTTTTTTTTTTTGTTATACAAAGTTTCATTGAGATTAAATTTAATGCAGTGCCAAAGAAAATGAGAAAATAATGACAAAAAAATATATTTATAAAAATTATGGAAAAGAATAGAAAATATCCTCCTTACTTATACACAAGTAAGTACATCAAAAGTGTCCTTAAAGCGGCTTGCCATTGTTACACAATATGACAATAAACACAGAGTAAAGAGAGAATTAGTAAGAGAGAAAAAAAAACTAGTTAAAATAATTAAAATAAGCGTGTATTTTCAGTGATAAAAATTAAATAATATTAAATCCTTTATATAAGATTTAATTTACTTGTAACTAGAAGAATATCAGTAGAAATTTTTAGCAGGTATTAAAAAAATTATAGAATATTCTAGAGGTTTATAATACATATACTCATAGATTTATCAGACAAAAGTTATTGCTGCTAGCATTCTTTCTTAAGCCTTTATCAAAATAGTGCCACAAAAGTGTTTTGTTCTACTTCTATTCGTTATAATTTTATTTTTAGTTTTCTTTTAAAACCACCAAATTCTTTGCTGACCTTTAGGCTCACGTGAGTTAGCAAATTTGTTTTAGCACTTACTGCAAAAAAGAGACACAAAATTTTAATTATACCCTACACCACCATAGTTGGTTGGGGTATTATGCGTTTGTACGGATGTTTGTAACGCGTAGAAAAAGTTACCCAACACCAACATTAAAGTATGCCAATCGACTCAGAATCACCTTTTAAATCGATCTAACAATGTCCGTCCGTCCGCCTGGCTGACTGGGCGGCTGGCTGTCCATGTAAACCTTGTGCACAAAATTCAGGTCGCAATTTTAAAAATAATTCAATGAAATTTGGCATGTGGGACTTTCATGAAACAAGGACGAATTCTATTGAAATTGGTTGTGATCAATCCATTTTTTCACCTAGCCCCCATACAAATGTCCCTCCGGAATAGATAATAAATAAAAATGAGAATATTTTAATAAAATTTGTTGCAAAGAATTTTATGAAGATCGGTCCATAATTGACCATTGCTCCTACATAAAAACCTCTTCTGAAAACCACTTTAACGATCATAAAGTCCATACGAATATCAGTATCAAGTTAATATTCGACACAATTAAGATTTATATAGAAACAACATTGCCAAATTTTATGACAAACGATACATAATTTACCATAGCTGCCATATAAACCCAATTCTAGGAATCGCCCTAAAGTGCATAAAATCATCTAGGTGTTAGTATCAATGTATTGTTCTCTATTTGTATATTTTATTTTATATTTAGTAAAATTGGTCACAGGTATAATACAAGTTCTCTTCCCGAATTTTTATGCTCGTACACAATGGTGTAGGGTATCATATATTCGGTCTGGACCGACTATATCTTTCTTTCTCGTTTTAAATTAAGTTTACTCAATTAACAGACTTTCGAATACATATACACAATACTCTATGCTACTTCAAACGTGAGGTCGTGATATTGTAACCACTGACCAATATAAAAAGAAAAAACTGGGAAAAAAATATGACAGTGTAAAGTGTTTTTATTGTGTAAAAAGGACCTCGTTAGTTTCAAAGGGCTTTTGAAAAGTTAAAGTAAAATAAAAAATGCAGGCATTAAAAATAATGTCGACCACAGGCTTCTAAAAATTAACATCTATTTTTCCATATGTATAAGTGAGATTGTGATTGTGTTTCACCGAATATTCTGAAAATGCCTTTTGGCTAACATATTTCAGGTTAAAAAAGACACATAAAGCTATTTTTAAATTTAAATTAGAATAGTTACTAGAAACTGAATTAAATTAAATAAACAGATCCTTTATATCTAGAGACTGCACAGACAGCTAAAAAGCAACTTTCCACAATCAATAAAAGAATCTTTAAGTTTCTAATTAAATTCCAATAATTTTTTAAATAAAACGTATAAAGTTTTCAATTAATTAAAAACAAGAAACTCTGAGCCTTAAAAAACTTGTTTCTCTTTTAATCCAATTATTTTTTGTAGTAATAACTGCAATAATTAAATTACAAAGCAAAATATTCTCTAATACAGCAAAGAAATTAAATTAAAAAAATAAAATCTAAACGAAAAAACAAATGAAAACTATCGTTGAAAATCCCCATTGGTTACAAAGAATTTGTTTCTCAAATGGAAACCTGAGATGAGTATAAAACCATAAAAGTCAACCACTGGAAAAGAACCAAAACAAAATGAATCCTAAATACAAGAATAAAATGTTTTAACAAAACTGAATTGAAACCAACAACAATAATATGGAATAAAAGCTGTAGCGAAATGTCACAACAGAAAATACAAAACAATCAGCATTAATTCAGCAGTTGTAATTTCATGTTGTTGTTGCTGCTTCTACTATGTGTCACAAAATATTATAGGAAAACAAAAAAAATGTTTTTTTTTAGATTTCTTTCGTAAACAAGGAAGGGCTATAAAAGAATTGATTAAAAAAACAAATATTTTTTTGAAGACTAGAATATAGTTCAGATTATATAATTTATAATCCACATTATACACTATAGTCTAGATTATAGACCACAGTCCCGATTATAGACTATAGTTCAAACTGTAGATTAAAGGATCTGTGCTTGGTCCACTATTGTGGAATAAAATGTACAACAATGTACTAGAGTTTAATATTCCAGAAGAGGCGAACGTTACAGATTTTGTTGATGATATATCAATTACGGTTTCAGCAAGACATATGGATGAAGAAAAGCTAATATCGAAGGAAGCAATATGGATTATTATAAACTAGATGAAAAGTATGGGGCTGAAACTTGCCGAACATAAAACGGAGATTGTATTAGTTACAAGTAGGCGTAAGAGAGAGATCATGAGAATAACAGTTGGAGAACACCAGCTGACATCAGAATCCTATCTCAAGTATTTGGGAGTTCTCACAGCTGCCAGACTTAACTTCAGGACACATATAGAGTATACTGCTAACATGGCAGGAAATATTAGAGCCACTCTTGTTTCTAAGTGGGCCAGTGCAACACAAAAAGAAGATTATATCCACGGTGGTCAGCTAAGTTATACTTTACGCTGCTCTCATATGGTCAGGAGCTCAGAAATTAAAGCCCGCTGCGAAGAAACTAATATCTGTATACAGGTTATCGGTTCTACGGGTATGCTGCTCTTTTTGAACAACATCCGACGAAGCGGCCCATGTTATAGCTGGAATGGTTTCCGTAAATATCTTGTCTGACAGAGCCAAATGCTGGGATAAAATCAGAAGAGATCGAAATCAACTATACGTAAATTTGAAAGAGAAGCTTCTATAAGACAATGGCAGAACAGATGAGAAGAAAGCCGCAAAGGAAGGTGGACTTTTAAACTAATCCCGCGAATACATGTATAGCTAAACAGACAACATGGAGAAGTAAATTACCACTTAATGCAGTTTCTCTAAGGCCACGGAGGATACCGAAGTTACCTGTACAGATTTGGGTTGGACAACTCCCCATATTGCCCTAACTGTCCAAACCAAGAGGAAGACCCAGAATATATCATGTTCAACTGGAAAGGAAGGCTGTAGTCCAAACGATAGAGATAAAAAACATAAAAAACGGAAGACTATTAACAGACTAAGTACTATAATCCAGATTTATAGCTATATTCCTGACTATAGACAATAGTTCATGCTATAAACTATCCACAGTCCAGAATATAGTCAGGAGTGTAGACTATCAATAATAAAAACTATAGATTATCTATAGTCTAGACTATAGACAGTCTATAGCTAAGAATATACGCTATAGACTTGACTGTGGACTATCTATAGTCATAACTATGGATTGTCTATAGTCATAACTATGAACTATCTATAGTCAAGATTATGGATTATCTATAGTCAAGACTATAGACTATCTATAGTGACTATCTATAGCCAAGATTATAGACTATCTTTAGTCAAGATTATATACCATCTATAGTCAAGATTATAGACTACCTATAATCAAGACTATAGACTATAGACTATCTGTATCCAAAACTATGGACTATCTATAGTCGAGAATATAGACAGTATATAGCTAAAACTATCTATATCCGAAACTATAGACTATAATCTATAGTCTTGACTATGCACTACCTATAGTCATAACTATGGATTGTCTATAGTCATAACTATGGTCTATCTGTAGTCAAGATTATGGATTATCTATAGTTAAGACTATAGACTATCTATAGTGACTATTTATAGCCAAGGTTATAGATTATCTTTAGTCAAGATTTTATACCATCTATAGTCAAGATTATAGACTACCTATGGTCAAGATTATAGACTATCTGTATCCAAAACTACCTATAGCCGAGAATATGGACAGTATATAGCTAAGACTATAGACTATCTATATCCGAAACTATAGACTAGTCAAGATTATGGACTACCTATAGTCAAGATTACAGATTATCTATAGTCATGATTATCTACAGTCAAGACTATGGACTATCTATAATAAAGTCTATAGGCTATGGATTATCTAAAATTAAGGCTGTAGACTATATATAGTCAAGACTATAGTCCTGACTATAGACTATAATACTGCTAGTCTGAAAGCGAAATTTTATCATATTCAATATTCTGTATAAATTTATTGTATATGTAACCTTCATTACTTTAATTGTATGAAAAATTTTATTTTAATCTCTGTCCTTAACTATTGTTTTTTTTTTCTTTGCCCCCCTGGTGAATAGATTTTATTCTGTAGTTATTGTTTTCTAAGTTTTCATAAAATCATTGTCAGTTCCATTTGGACTAAGTTAAAGAAGACGGTGAAATGTTTTTAAAGACACATAACATAGACAAGAACAAGAAAAAAAAAAGAAAAAAACATCAGATTTTATGTAAATATTTTCAACTGTATTTTATTTGTATCTCGTATCTCAATGCCAGGATAAAACAATCATTTCATGCCAAAACTCATACTAAAAGTACATATTTTGTTTCAGAGAATTGTTTTTTAGTTTTGTTTTCTTCTCTTTCCTTTGTTGTTTGTTATACTCTTAAGTATTGTTTCTTCAAGACAATTGATGAGAGATGTACGTAAATATTCAAATACAACTATACCCAGCAAAAACTTTAGTTACCCGGTAAGCCAACATATTCGGCTGAAAAACTCATTACCTTTACATTGTGATGTCTACAAATTCATGGTTACTCATTACCAAAGTACTTATTTTAAGCAATCAAATAAGTAGGTTATCAAACACTAAAAAACTACAAATACTACAAACTGATAAACTCCTAAAAAATAATACAAAAAGTTGGCTTAAACTTTATTTCATGTTTCAAAGACTACTCTTTTACTCACTTCACCATGTATACATTAAATTTGTGCGCGTTGTTAGCAGTTTTAACATACCAATAGAAAATATGGGTTTAGTTTGGATTTGAACCGACAACCTTCTGAGTGCTACGCAGTCTCTCTAGTGAACTGAGCCATTGCAGAACTAAATGTATTTTTTATTTACTGGTAACTAGTTATTTCACTACTGAAAGAAATGAGAAAAGTAATGACAACTTATTACCAAGTAATGAATCTAGTAAGTAGTAGTCATTACCAAAAGCCAACAAATTTTTGCTAAAGATGTATTAGTTTCGGGAATAGAACATTTAGATTATCGATAGTATACTTAGTAACAATTACTTTTTATTAAAAGATCAATATTGCTATATTTTTCTCATATCTTTCTCAAAAGATATTTTGTTTTAAATTAAAATTTTAATTTTAATTAGATTCAAAATTATGGAGAAAATTGCCAAAATCTTTTTAACAGAGGAAAAGTAGTAAATACATTTTAATTTTTATAAAACCACCATCCCTGATATATATTAGTGCCCTAAGGGAAAACATATAAAATACTTTAGTTTTGATTCCTCATTTATTTTGTTTTTTTTTTTCTTTCTACAATATTTTGCACATTTAAACAAATTTTAAACATAAAAACCCATATTCGTATCCTTTTTTTATTACTTTTTCTTTTGTATTTAATAAAGTCAAAAATGGTGTTTGTTTTTTAGTTATTGCTTCTAAACTTTTTTTTATTTTTTAAATCGTTTTATGTTCATTTTATCGCCTTAAGATATTTCATGTTTATATACATTTTTAAATAATATTTGTGTAATTTTTTTATTTTGTTATTATCATTAACTATTATTTATATTATTTTTGTTATTTAAAATATCCTAAATTTAATGCTTTTAGTATGAACAAGAAGTTAACAAATTCATATGGAAATAAATAGAATTTATATTGAAAATAATAAGATTAAAAAATTTAAAAAATACATGTTAAATATTTAGACCACAACGATAAATGATTTTATTATATTAAAATATATCAACAATTCCATGAAAGAATGCCCAAAAATTTACCGAGTGCCTTTCGATTTCTACTAAATGTTGCACGCAAATAGTTTATAGATACGAGTATCTATACGGATTTTATTTCGCTATTTCACTTTCAAAAGAAAACCTAAAAAATCTCAAAAGTACACAACTTCATCTCTTAGAAGGCTTTGTGAAATTCAATGATTTAAATGGCGTTTGAATTGTGTGTACATCAGCTTCAGTATGAATATTTCACAAATAAAAAAGATCTTTAAAAAATTCATTTTATAACTAAATGAAACAAAATCTTAAAAAAAAGTTAATATAGATTAGCATGAATTCCATCCCGATTTATTGTAAACGTAATTGTGTTTGTTTTAGATCACGATATTGGGTGTTAGCCACAAAAAAAATTGTCCGTTCAGTTTATGAATCTGTTAAATAATGAAAAAGTAATACAAAAAAAATTCGTTTTTTATATTAAATTTAAATTATTTTTCGAAAATTTTGGATTCCTGCCCCCTACAAATCATAAGTGAATTTTTGGCAATTTAAAAAATAAAAAAATATATATACACGAAGTGACCCACTTTGGAGGTCCATCCACTAACCCTCTGAATTGCTAGATATCTATGCTCCTTCAAATCAACGCAGAAATGCATAAATTCTAATCATTTGAAATTTTATTTAACAAGTTATATAAATATTTAAAAAAAAAAAAAAAAGTTTTGTTACAACAATGACGCACTCGACCCCTGAGAAATATGGATGCCAGTACCAACAATTTTAAAGTAGGAGTATAGTATGTAACTTATTACCATATCGGTCAGAAGGATAAATAATGGCCCAGATGAAAGAAAGGAACCTAATCCAAAAACGTGATCCCTGTCTCCTAAAGTGAGTCTTTGTGTGTTTGTGTACCTAATTTTTATGCAGAACATAAAAATATAAATGGAAGGAAAGTTTTTGAAAACTATCAGTATTTTGTATTAGAGAACTTCCTGTGTAGGAGTTTTACGTAGCAGATGATAAAGAAAATACTATGAAAAATTACAACACTAATCAGAAATTGCTACTGCTATTGTCCTCAATTTTTATTGCTTTCATTCTGAAATTTTAAAACAGATCTTGGATTTTGTCTTTAAATTTTATTTTTTTTTTTTTTCTCAAAAATTACAATTTCCTAAACTTTCCAAAATAAATTTTTTTTTATACCCCACACCACCATAGATGGTTGGGGTATTATGTGTTTGTGCGGATGTTTGTAACGCACAGAAAAAATCATCCAACACCCACCTTAAAGTATATCAATCAGACTCATAATCACTTTTTAAGTCGATCTAACGATGTCCGTCCGTCAGTCTGACTGGATGGACGGCTTGCTGTCTGTCCATGAAAACTTTTTATACTAAGTACAGATCGAAATTTTGAAGGTAATTTAATGAAATTTGGCCAATAGGACTCCCACGACACAAGGATAAAGCCCATTGAAATTGGTTATGATCGGTCCATTATTTCACCTAGCCCCCATACAAATGTCCTCCCGGAATAGGGGTTTAACGATCATAAATGCCTTAAATATAGTAATATTGTAATGAAATTCGGTGCAAGAAAGTTTTGTGTAAGTATCAATCTTTGTGCCGAATTTCATGAGGATCGGTCCATAATTGGCCATAGCTCTCATATAAAACCATCTTCCGAAAATCACTTTAACGAGCATAAATCACATACACATTATAGTATCAGGTTTATATTCGACACAAATAAGTTTTATATAATTAGAAATCATAGTGACAAATTTTATGAGGATCGCTTCATAATTTACCATAGCCATATAAGCCCACTTTCGGGAATCATCCTAAAGTGCATAAATTCATCTAAATGCTAGTATTAACGTAATATTCTGTATTCGTATATTTTATTTTACACTTAGTAAAAGTATCGGTCCACAATTGACCACACGTCTAATATAAGACCCATCCACGAATTTTGATGGACGTGCACAATGGTGTGGGTGGGGTATCTTTCTTTCTCGCTTTTTTTTTTTTGTTGAGTTTGATTAACTGATTAGTATAAATTATAATATACATTTTTTGAATTCCTCGTAAATAATTATAAAAAAAAAATATCATGGTCTATTTATGTATATTTTTAATATATTTTTATTTTTTTTATGAAAACAACGAAAACTATAAAAATTTTTAGTTAGAAAAAAGTATATAAGTTATACCGTTTTTTATGCATATTTCCGTACATATTATCCCATTTTTTTTTTTTGTGCTTTTTCAAGCGCATATTTTAATTTTTTTCGTGCATATTTAAACTTGCTCTTAGACTTGTTGTTCAAAGTTCAAAAACCTAGGAAAAGGGCTTCAAATTACTTAATCTTTTCCCATTCTTCTGTACTTTTTATTCTCGCGTTTATACTTTTTGAACAAATGCGATCATATATAAACAAACTAATAGGACTTTATAGATAAATTCTACACCTTTTTTTATTGTGCAGACTTTCAACAGTTAAATACAGGACAGTCGAATTTTGATGACAAAATTTTTTAATTTTTTAAATTTTTTGGTTTTTTTGGGCGAGGTATGTGCGCTCCTCGAAATAAAAATTCTGAAACAGGGTTTGATACTTGTTGCAATTATGCATATTTTGCGTTGCATCTCGTTGATGTGTCCTAAATAGTTCATGCAGTAGATAGTCTAAAAATTTTAAAAACAAGATCAAGAATTTAAAAAAAAAAATCAAGATTTCGCGAGTCGCATTCACAGATTCTAACGAATTAGCATGGATTACTGTGTGAACTCAGTATTTTGTTATTTTACACAATAAAATCAAAGGAAAATTAAAAATAAATTGAATAAAAAATGTTACAGACTTTTTGAAAATTACTTAAAAATTGCACTTTTTGTTTTTATATAGCAAATTGCAATTTGTATAAATCTTGGATATATAGATATAAGAAAGGTGATTAATATAATTGATCGGGACCATAAATTTAAGTCAAATGTCGTTAATAGTTGAAAACGGGACACTTTTGTCAAAACAGAAATTGGAACAATTAAATAGTGTTATACTAAGGATAAAAAATCGACTCAAAATCTACCAATGTTATGATAATATTGAAAATTTACGGTATCGGCTTTGTTATACCGTTCGTTTATAAATTTAAGGTAATTAGTTCGATACTGAAATGGTGTCAACCAATTGGTATCAGATTTTGTTAGAGATATAGAACACGCAGTATTAAATTTGAACATATACGGAGCAGATTTACTAATGACACTGAATGGTATCGCTTTCAACGGGTATGTTGTCGAAAATATAAAGCAGCATCAAACAATTTCGAAACATGAAAATTTTATGGACCAAAAACAAAAAAAGGATATTTGGGTTAAAAAAGGATCACAATATTAAAAAGCATTTATTTATAATAAATTCTAATAAAATATATTTTCGTATAATATATGGAGAAATAATTTAGATTCGCAAAAGTTTTAAAAATCGCTATCTTTAAATAACATTTTTTAAATTCTAATAAGAAACCCTAAAATATGTCACACTATTACCATCAAACATTGTAATTATCATAAATTTTATTTAAATTACTCAGTAGGTTTTAATATTATATATAGAATTAAATATAAACTTCTAGTTTGTAAAAATTTTTATATGTTCAACTTAAAATTGCTGTAACTTATACACCCCCTGTACAAAATGATTACCGTGAACTGATTCTACATGCATTCGAGTCACTTTATGTTCATACAAATAGATTTTAATGTGCCATCAAAAAAGAACATTTTCTTAAGGTATAAAATCAAAACTATTTAATAATGGTCCATATGCATTAATTTTCATAGCTTACTAGTGCAAAATTAAAGTTTATTTCAAGGTATAGGTACAATGTATTTTATTCAAAATATTATCTATCGCAAGCTACGATTTACCCTTTCAGAAAAACTATTTCATATCTTTTGAAACCAGAAATAAATCAAGCCAATTTTTACACCTCATGAACATTTCATATAGCTTTAATTGCTCATAATAGATGGTCAGCATGCTAGTTATCAAACACATCGAAATCTCTACTTTTAAATCGTCCAAACCAGTCACGATAAATTACCTCAGCTAAAGCATAATCCCCATAAACATTCAACAAAATACAATAAATTTCCACAGCGTTTTTTTTTTTTCAGAAAATAATGAAGCACGTCTCGAAAATGCTCTTTTTTTCTTTTTGTATGAAACTCTCTATATTGAAAGCTTCAAAAGACTGCCTTGCTTACGACGGTGTTGTTTATGTTTTAACAGAATGACACATATTAATTAAAAAAAAAAAAAAACAAATGTCAGTACTTTCAGGTGACATAGTTGTAAAAATGGACCGCTTCGAAAAAATGCTATTAAAGCAAACTAATTAATTTACAAATAAAATGGTCGATAATGCAACTTTACAGAAAATGCTCAAATTGAAATTTTTTATAATGACACAATCCTTAAATATTTTCATAGTAAAATTATCGTCTTTATTTAAATACAAATTTCGTATGAATTAATTTACATAAAACAACCCTATCAATTTTTCAAAATATTATTATCAGCATTATTTGAACAACGAAATCCAAACAAGTTGTCACAAGCCAATTATCTTTTAATTCTTTTTTCAACCATAAAAGCAAGCTACAACGATGCAGAATGTACCATAAGCAAACTAAATTTAATGCTGCTTAAGCTAATTTCACACTACGTTAATATTTAACGATTTTTGCAAATATTTGCTTTGAATAATGTGACCACAAAATATTTTTAGGATTTAAACAAGATAACAGCTGATTTTGGACAAACAAAACTATTTGCCCTTAACTAATAATGCCACTAGCGTGAACATAATGTAAACACAAGTTGCAAAATATTTGCCACAATTTTTAGCGAATTTTTGTTTGATTTTATAAAATGAATATAAGATCAAACAGCGGCAAACAACAGCCGATGGACGGCTTGGGTTTAAAAAATTTTTGTTTTTTGTACACAAACTTTAAAATAGACAAAAATATATTCTTTTAAATAAAACTTTTAATATATAATTATTTTTTTATTATTTAACCATAATATTTTTTTATTTTTTAAAGAGAACAGTGTTGTTTTGTACATTAAATAAAAACGTCACAAACTTTACTTTGACACTCCCATATTCTTAAATTCTCCCTAAATTGATTCAAATAAAATAAAAATTAAGATTTTCCTATAGATTCATATAATAATTGATGTCAAATTAATTTATGGTAGTTGTATGTTTAATCAACTAATTTTTAATATATAATTTGCATCCAATCTGAACAGACTTTAAATATTTTTCACCTTTTCTTATTTTACGATATTTGATAGCTGTTTCATCAAACAAAAAACGTCAAATAAATGCATATAATGAGAACAAAAAATCAACTCTGTATTTAGTCGCAAAAATTGCGGGAAAACACAACGACATATTTCGTGTCAAATATTTGCGTAATCTGAACTTAGCTTTAGACAAAATTTATAAAAAAACAAAAAAAAACTAAAACAGTAAAATAAATGTAAGATCATAATTTAGGCTACAATCAAAATTAGTATTTTATTTTCTCTTTTCTTACATTCTTATATTTTAATAAAAATAAAAACTGAAAACTCTATTTGATTGAAATGCTATATCCAATAATAGGGTAATTTAAACGTCGTTATATATGTGATTCAATTTAATGTTCCTTTGTGATTTTGTTCATGTAATATTGATTGAATTTCAATTTAAAAACTGATAAACTTGAATCAGGGTTGGTTGGTTCGTTGGTTGCCGGTTTGGCACAGAGTCAAGTAAAGTGTAAATGTTAGGAAAATAAGAGACACACAACACAGAACACATTCTCCCCGGTGTAACATAAAATATTTTTGCATAACAAATACATAGACGTACGTAACATACAAACACACATCCCTACATTTTAACACGGCAAAATAATGGAGGCCAAAAAAAGAAAAAAAAATATGTACATGAGAAAATAACAAACAAGAAATCCATACACTACCATTAAATAGGTTAAATAACAGTTATTTGCATATATTCATATAGAAAGAGACACTCATACATATCTACACATTATAAATGAATATAAATGCTCGTTTATATTTTATTGTTGCTGCTGTTATTGTTGTATCATCACAGGATGTCGTTAAAGGCCTGAACAAATTGTTATACACTCTTTCACAACATTTTATACAGTTTTTTTTTTCTTTTTTGACATTTATTTTTATTTAGTTTGAAATTTTATTTATTTTATCCCTCTATCATCAGAAACAATTTAAAATTACTATACTTTTGTTATCGATAATTTAGCAATTTGCAAATTCGATTTAGTTTCACTAATAAATGGTAAACAAGCTTATAAAAATATCTATATACCGAGTAGTTATAATGAAATTTCAACATTTTAGTTTAAAATAAATTTAGAAATTTTATGAATAATAAAAATGTATTGAATATAATGTTTAAAAATTTAAATAGGAAATGGATTCTACTGAAAAAAAAAGAAAAATAAAGAAAAATAATAGTTTCATTTACGAGGGAACCATTTCTTTATTAAACAATAACCCAGCAAAAATAAATATGTTATTTTTAAGAAAGTACTCTTTCATTACTTCCAAAGTTTCAATAAGCGTACGGTTTCTTGTGCTTAAGGTGTTACATAAACATCATCCAAAGATATTATTAAAAAGCGATTCAGATCAATTTTTCTTATATCAGACGTTGAGAATTTATAAATACTTTTTACTTACTAATTTTTCTAGTCAAATAAAAAATATTGTTATGCGTATTTTTTTTTTATGAAAAATATATGGTTTATATAAAAATTAAAAGTTATTTCCTTGAATTAATTAAAATGAATATTAAAACATTCAATTTTACATAATCGCAAACATGACTTCCTACTCAGTGAATAGCTATCAAAAAAGAGAACATCTTACAATGATAAGCCTATGTTAAAGTCATTGGAAATGATCCGAATCTGCGCTACTTCTGGATCATAAGTTCAGAATCTTATTGACTGCTTTTGATGTTCTTTTTTGTTGTATTTTTTTTTTTTTTTTTGCTGGGAAAAGAAAATAGAAAAATTTTCAAATTATTAAAAATAGTGTATGTTTAAAGTGATTGTAAACAAGTAGCAGATATTTAAGCAGTGCTTCTGGAACTTATGGAGCCAAAATATCACAAAAGTACGTACAGGTTTCAAATTTCATATAATGCCTTATCATATCCTATGTATTTGCAGAAGTAGCTCAATTTTTTGGCCTTAATCTTCAACTACTTTTAAAGCATAAGCATAAATAAAAATAAGACTGGAGAGCAATTTAAAAGAAGTGATTTTCTACAGTTTGAGATATATTACATTGCATAGTGGGAGCATTCGTAAAAGTTTTTATCTGCTAAACTACTGAACGGATCAAATTAAGAGGTGTAAAGAACTTAAGCTTTCAGAAAAATCATCTATATATATATATATATTATTATAATTTATGGTTACAAAATCTTGATTCTATTTCCACTGCATCTGAAAATATAAGTTATTTAAAGTTATTGGTGTTTAAATACATATAATATAGGTAAATATATTTGTAATTACATCCAATACAGCATATTTCATTTTCATGTAACACATCTGAACACGGGTGAAGGGTATATAAGATTCGGCATATAAATATTGTACTCTGACTTGTTTCTTATTACGTTTCTATTTTTAACATACTTAAAAATTAGAAGGAGTTTCCTTTAAAAAATTTTAAATGTTAGTATTTATAATTTAAAAGAGACAAAATTTCTTTTGTTTAGAAAATTTATAAAAAATTAACCGCTGAAGCAAATAAAATGATTTACGACGCACGAATAGATCGTTAACTTTCTAATGCTCTACATCAAAAATAACTTAAAAAAATAATCTTAAAATGTTTTCTGTATACTTAACAAATACGATTCTACAAATTTGAATATTTTCATAAAATATGCTCTTCTGTCTACATTTTTTAGCGGGCGAGAACTAGTTTAGTGTCAAATTAATCCATATATGTATGTGCAATTATTAAAATTATTTTTTAGATTTGAAAAATTTCGCGCGAGATTATTTCTCTAGTCTGATGAACTGTAATCAATCAAATAAAAATTTCTTTATTATATTCCAGAAGCCTTTTGAAATATGTGAAAAAAAATATTTTTTTATTAAATCAATTTTGGGAAAAAAGTGAAAGAATCAGACTACTTTTTGTACGAAGAAAAAAAAACATTCAATTTCAAGAATTTAAAAAACTAAAAAAGTTTCGCAACACATTACATATTTTTTAATGTATTTTTAAAAAGTGTTCATTACTATATTATGAATATTATTTGAAGAAAGCAAACAAAATTCAAGCCAAAAAATCAAAATTTCCAAATTCAAGAGCAAATATCTGTTTAACTCTAAGAGATATCATAGGTGAGTAATCATACTGTTTTCTCATCTCATCAAATTCTTTACAAACGTTTTCAAATATTTTAAATCCGAAGTTACGAGTTTTTTAATCTTTTTCTTACTCGAGGTAGCCAACTTTGACACACTGTAGTTTATGTCGTATTATCACAGGGTGACTACAATAGGATTTTTTTGAAAGCTTAGGTTCTCCTCTAAAACTTTCCCATACATTTCAGTTCTTTCCGTCTTGTAGTTTAGGAGATACAGATTTATTACCAAAATGTTTGTGATCTGCCCCATTGTGCGTTGATGTCGGCGAACCAGATCTGAGATAGCATCATCATAAACTTTCATATAATTTGCGAACATATTAGTAAAATGTATGTTTTTTGCAACTGACTACGAAAAGTTCTATTGAAAATGTCTAAAATATTGCGAAAACATAATTATAAAATAAACAGAATTTATAAATAACAACTTCGAGACAAATTAAAAATTACAAAATTCAACAATTTTATATAATTTTTCCAAAAATAAATAAATAAATGAAAATAAGAAACAGAATTTACACTGGCTACAGCGGCATTCATCTACAAACACATTTCGCTTGCTAACAACTAACGCGAAATATAAATTACGTTAACATTGATGTCAAAAGAAATCCTTTCATTTGCTTAATACCAAAATTCAGTTTGCTCAAAATATTTTGAGGACATATAATTTAAAGTGCAAAAAAAAATTTCACACCCTCCAAAAGTTGTATATGTTTCAACAGAATGACTCATACTGAACAAAAAGTCCTAATGACATAAATACATATGTAGTTGTAAAAATAAAAAATACTTTTAACACAATGTAGTATAAAATAAAGGATAATTATGAAATAAGACCAATTTAATACCAATTATAAAGAAATTTTATATAAAAATTTTGTTTAAAATCGATTTAATATAATTATTGCAATTGCATAACTTGACTTCTATAAAATACTAATTGTACTAAGAGACCTATAAAGGAAAACAAGATAAATAAAAATGAAACCAACTTTATCTATACCATAATATAATAATATAATAAAAAAAAAAACTTCACCGATTATTTACAGCTATCTCTAGTGACCGATTAGTTCTATTTCGCCCATTTTTATATTTTATATTAAGAAACTTTATCCTCAGCAGTTGTGCTTAAAAAATGCATCGTTTTCATATTAGAAAGAAACTTTTTTGAAACAAGACTTTTTTTTAAAATTAAGAAAACTGCTAAACTTATACGTATGTATATCGCAAAATACAATCTAAGATATTTCAAATATTCTCATGTCTATAACAAATTATAAAATATGTCCAAGAGATGTATGTAAATCCAATATCTATACAACATGAAAAAGGAGGGATAGGGAGAGAGAAAGTTTATTTTTGGCCCCAAAATAACAAAATTGTCTTCAACATTATTACTAGGGTGATCAGCTCGGTTTTATAAGCAGTTTTAAAATCGGTTTTTTCGGTTTAAGTACTGCCGGTTTTTTTCAAAATATTCATTTTTCGTTTTTTTTTTTTTTTAAAGAACAAAAAAGTAGTTTTAAAAATAACATTTTATTTAAAAATGTCTGAATGGAAATTTAGAGAAATTTTGTTAATTCATAAAGTTAATTTCACAGAAAATATTATTACCGTATTTTTCAATTATTTAAATTTAATAGTTATATTTAAGCAAATATAAAATAAAAATAAAATTTAGCTAAAATTTTATTTCCCATTTAAATTTTTAATTCATACAATCATCTGTTTGATTGATTTAATAAATTTTTTAATTAGAAAATTTTTTATATTTTTCATTGTTTACAATTTTTAGTAATTGATATAAACATTTTGGTGAGAGGTACAAATTAAAAAAAATGTTTTTAATTAAATGAATTATTTATTAATATATTTGGTGATTGGTGAGTTTTTTCTGTGTTCTAATTATGGCTTATAAATATATTTTAAGGTTAAATTTTAATTAATTCTATAAGCATAGTCGTCAGATAAATTTGGTGGAAAAGTGTAAAATTAAAAAAAACGTCAAAGAGTCAATTGACTATTTGAAATTTTAAAATAATCATCAACATCAAAGTTTAGGTCCTCTATATGTTAATAAACATTTTGTACTCTTTTTTTATGAAAAAAATATTTCATTTATTTCTAAACTAAAAGAATATTACATTAATTTAATATTTTCAGCCTATTATGAAATTCAAGTAGTATCCATTAAGTCTGATGATATATGCATAATTTTGTATGACTTTCCAAGAAAAAAAATTAAATAAGTCTTAGAGCGATTGTAAAAAATGTATTATAATAATTGAATACTTAGTACTGCTCTTATAAGAAACAAATTATCAAATTTGGGACAAAAATCGTCAAATCATCAATAGGCCCTTTTTAGAAACAAAGATCATCAAAATGAACATAAATCGTCAAATCTGACAACAGTGTCTATAAGTTTAAATAAATATTAAAGTAATAATTATATTAAATGAAATACGTATATCAATTATTAGTTTAGAATTAGTCTTCAATATATGTCATTTATATATGACTAATTCCATTTTAAATTTTAAAATTTTGACCTCTCTGAAATTTTCTCTATAGCAAGTATACCGATAAGGCTTCCCACCAAAAAAATATAAAAAAATATAAAAAAATAAAGATGGACTTTTTTAGATACACGTCACTAAAGAAAATTCATACAAAACAATATGTTAATAAAAATTTTATACGACATCTTAAAATGCAAGCTTTGACAAATCTACTGCTAAAATAATTATTTTGATGTCTTTTATACAACAAAAGTTATGAACATTTAAATAAATTAATCACCTTCAAAACTATAGAGTTGCCACAGTTCTCAAAATAAAAATCAGAAAATTCATTTTACATGACTCCTCTACACAAGCACAAAATTTTATCTAAATCGGTAAGCCAGGGTCAAAATTTTTTTTAAATTTAAACTGGAATTACTCATAGGTAATATTAGTTAAATAAATTTTTTTTGCGAAGAAATAGTATTTGAAAAAAAATTATGTAGAAAAAATTGAGGCACGCCTTTTCCATATTAACCCAGCAAAAAGTTTGCTTTCCTGATAAGCTAGCAGGTATAATTGGAAACAAAAATAAACTACTTATTTTTTTGCCTGAATAACTAGTTATTTTTTTCGACTTGTCCACAAATTCATGTAGTTATTTTTTGACTCTAGGGGTACTCAAAAGTATGTACCTAAACGAAAAGAAAAATAAAAAAAATACAAAAAAATTTTGCCGTTAGTGAGACTCGAACTTGGGCACACACTAACCATTCGTTTTTACTGACTAACATCTTACTCAGTACACCATCTCGCACATAGCATCCTAAGCGACAAAAACTCTATTTAGTTTAAAATATCTTTTTAAACATTTTTTATAAAAAACTAACAGCTTCAGAATGGGGCTGAACCAACAACATTCTGGTTGTTAATCCGACGCTCTAGCCAACTCATCCACTGTGCTATTATACTATTGAGTACTTATTAATGTAATACAGAGTAGGCAAATAATAATGACGCCTCATTGCCAAGAAACTACTTTAATAAGTAGTTGTTATTACCGAAAAATAAAAAGTTTTTGCTGGGAAGTTATAGCTTCTGTACATATTATATAAAACTTAAGATACGTTCAGACTAGACAAATATTTGACTAAAATCACTTAACCATTATATAAAATATTTCCTTCTTCTTTAATGGGAAACGATTTCTTACTTATCATTGATCATAGCTGACATTTCAATAGAATTTTGTTTAACTCTATTTTCACTTAAAAAATATTTGCAAGATCAAACAACGGCAAACAATATTTTTATAAAACTAATGGTCACGCAATTTTGATCAAATATTTGCCAAATGTGAACATAGCTTTAGTTGCACTTTTGATGATTGCTTTCTTATCTTGATTAAAATTTGTTTCATAAAGTAATTATAATTCGTAAATTTAACTTGAACATTATTAGATTTGAAGAGTTTTTTTTAAAGAAATGTAGTCTTTTAATGGAAATATTTACTACTGTAAAAAAAAACCTGTTAACCGTTTTATTCTGTTAATTCAAAATTTTTGAACTATTCGAAAATCGGCTTCTCCAAAAAGTCGAATAAACGATCACCCTAATTATTACCATATTCTATTGAGCTCGTAACGAAAGAATAGAAACTGTAAAGTGGGAGGGTAAGGACTCAAGGAAAAGAAACAAAAAGTTTAATAATGTTGTAAAAAGTTTCAACATTTTATCTAAGTTTTATTGCATGTTTTTTACTCTTGTTAAATCAGTCAGTTTCTATCTTTTCTTTTAGTTTTTGTACACTTTCATGCTTGTAATAATATATGCATTCATATCTATTCACACATGAGAATTCATTCTACTAGATTTTATTAAAAGACTATTTGGTTACACAAATAAGTCTTTGTATTGACATGTGTATGTATGTGTATATGACTGCATAGATGTATGAGAGTGTGATTGTGTGTTTATTTCATACGGGAAACTGTCACAAATCTTTTGATTTTTTTTTTCTTCTTTTTTTTCATTGTTCCTATTTCAACAGGATGTTATGTTCTATGTACAAAAAAGGTGTATTTTTGAATTTTTTTTTCTCTATATTTTTTATATTGTTGTTACTGTTTATGTTTGTTTACATCACATTTAAACTTATCCATCCTTGTATGTTTCAGGACAACATCATCAAGAATAACGATAACAGGAGAAGGTCTACATTAAATACATTTTCTATGGCCTGTTGTAGTCCTTTGTTTATGTACTCCAAATGTACCCTATAAAACTTTATAAACTACAAATAAATGCGATGTCCTTGTTGTTCTTCCTTGTTTATGCACACATACTTATATATACGCAAAGATACTTTTCATCCTCTGTTATTATATGTGTACAAGTATTCTTTATTATGAAATTGGCACAGTGGTTCCTTTTGCAAAATAAATGGTAATAAATCTATCTTTTAAATTGCTTTTAAATTACTGTATCAATCTTGATGAAGCTTAGGACATCGATAGAAGAGGAGCTAGGCTTTTAGAATTTTGTATGCTGAAGCATACAACTGAAACACGGACTGCGCTACAGTGAGCAAAATTTGATCACTTCGGGAGTGAAAAACATATTGTAACTTTTAACTTTTACAAATATGAAACTATTTCTTCTATTATCTCTTATGCTTTGAACGATATTTTAGAACAAAATTCTAATTTCTTATTTTTGGGTTTTTTTTCATATATAACCTATAACTTTTGATATAGAAATATTAAAATTGTTTAACAAAATGCAGAGAACTTTTTTATCATTTTCTAAATTAAGCCAAAGAAAAAAATTTCCAATTATCTCAATTCGATTACTATAAACGAAATTTTAAAGTCAAAATTTTGAAACAGATCTCAAAAATTTTATTTTTATGCCAAAGAATCTATTCGAATAATTTTTGTTCAAATAATTCGAACAATTTAATGCGAAGAATTTAAAGTGAAACTTTTCGAATAAAGATTAATTCGAATATTTTGATGTCGAATATTAAAACAAAACGAACTATTATCTTTTTTTAATATATAATATTATCTTTTTTTAATATACAATAATAATTTTAATATATAATATTTTACAACTATTTTATTTTTAATTTTTTAATTTAAATATTTTTACTTATTATTTAGGCAAATATAATATTGACAATTTTTATTCTGATAAGAAAAGCAATATTATTTCGGAAATTAGTAAAATTATTGAAAAGAAAGATCGCCACTCAATAACAGTAGATGAGTGATCAGATAACTCTTTTTATAAATACATAAACGTTACAGCAAGAAGTTATAATTCTATAAACAAATCATTCAAACATTTTAATTTCGGAATTGAACAAATAAAAATAAAAGAACTGCTGCTAACATTAGTTTTTTAGTTAAAAAAACACAATAATTTTGGAAACAATATAGAAACTTGCAATTTTTCTATAAGTGATATTATTGATCGCATAAGTAAATGTTGTAAAATTTTTAATAAATCTCATGATAAACAGGAAATATTGCAGTCTTATGTTTTGCATCAAGAAAAACTAAGACATGATGTTAAGCCTTTACCTAACATGGTGTTTTGTATTATCTGATTATAAATCGCTCCTACTCTCGGATGGCAACATACAACTTTTAAGCGACTTTTGTAACACCTTGAAGCCACTTGATGTGTGAGTTAATATTCAGCAAAAGATAAAAAATTCTTGTTCTACAAAATCAGTCACACAATCAAAACGTCGTGTTCATTAGAGCGGCTCGGTCTCCATAGAAAAAAATATATAAAAATTATGCCAGTCACCCTCTAGAATGAAAGATTAGTTCATAAGATTTCTGAAAACGCAAAAATTATTTCTTTGCTGTGCCCCAAAATATCGCCTTTTTAGTTTGTTATAAATATCGTCGTCATTCTAAGTCCGATTTTAGAATGTGGTATGTCGTTGTTAATGGTTTGAGAACCGCTCAAATTTTCTCCTTGGTGATTTTTGAATCCGACATCAAATTCTAGATGCCACTTCTGGTATCTTGGATACATCCCCCCTAATGTGCAATTATGTTCATATGTATTGAAAGTCTTTTGTACACCTACTATTTTTAGTTTTTAAAGTATTTCATTTTATGCTTAAACAATAAAATTGCAAATGTTCAAAAAATTGTGTAAGCTTAAGTCTACTTAATTTAACAAAATTGCTTAAATAGTAAAGTTATATTAAAAAAAAAAAACTTTTATATAAAAAATATTATTTATTTATGGTTATGCCTTAACTTTGGCTAATCATTGTAAAAGTTATGAAATTAAGTAAAAAATAAACATTTGTCTCACCAAAAATATTTTTTGACTATTTTATCTTCAATATGTTTTAAATGAAATTGCTTTAAATTTAAACACTTTTCTGTCAACCTTTGCAATTTTATTATTTATTTATTTATTATGAAATACTTTAAAAACCAAATATAACAGATAAACAAAGAGATTTCATTGTATATGAAAATATTTCGACATTAGGGGGAATGTATCCGTGATATCACAAGTTACGGTATTTTGGGTCGTGGCAAAAAATAATTTTTGCTTATTAACTATTATTGCATTTTGGGGGGAGACTGGCACAACTTTGTTTCGACCCACCCTAGTGTTCACGAAAGATGTTTGAAAGTTTTAAATATTTTCATATTATGTTTAAATTGTAGAACTTGCACAACCAGCTCCAACTACTAAGGGTATAGTTCCAAAATAGAAAGTAAAGAATTTGGAAATTAGATATTTGAAAGACTATTCAGAAGGGAAACTATAAGAAATGAATCGCATAAACCTATGGAGATCTTTTGAAGAAAAAAAAAAATTAAAAAGTCAAGAAAAACAAGCTGTGACACCATTGTGAATTTATATATACATATATATGTATCTGAACCTGTGAAAATTGATTGCACATATGATATTGAATTTATATCAATACTTATAAAACTCAACCACAAAAAAATATTCGTTTCATGTTCTTACATTCCTCCATTATCTCCTCAAATAATTTATGATAAACATGCTGAAGCTATAAAATTGGTATCATGCCTTGTTAATAAAAACGACACGGTAATTGTTTTTGGAGATTTTAACTTACCATTAATCTCGTGGAAATATTTACCAGAATATAATCATTTTGTTCAAACTAAATCGAATCCTAATCACGATGAATTTTTTAAAGTATTATATGACTTAAATCTAGTTCAAGTCAACGGTGTTTTCAATTCTAATTCTAGATTATTGGATTTAATTTTTATCAACGATGTGACTGATTACTTCATAAGCTGCTCATCCCCTTTAACAACTCCTGAGGATTCCCACCATCCAACAATTGAACTTCAATTATCTATTCAAACTTCAACTTTTAATCTTTCATCTTTAAAGCATTGTAAAACATTTTATTTTAAACATGCTAATTATGACATGTTAAATTACTTCATAAAAAGTATTAATTGGAGAACATTTTTATCGTCTTTTGCTGATGTTCAACATATGTCCATTTTATTCTATAATAAAATGTACGAACTTTTGGACTTATGTGTTCCGAAACGTATTTTTAGACCAAGTTCTGGCCCACCATGGAATAACAAAGTGTTGTCGTATGCAAAAAACAATAAGAACAAATGGTATAAAAAATTCAAAAAATCAGGCTATCACTATGATTACTTAAAGTGCTCGGTTAGTCGTGCTGAATATACCTCAATCAACAAATCATGTTATACTAATTATTTGAATAGGATGAAAGTAAATTTTAAACGTGATCCAAACTCTTTTTACAAATTTGTTAATTCTAAACGTAAAACTACTGGCTTCCCTTCTGCTATGAAATTACATCAGAGTTGTAATGATATTATTAGCAACATGTTTGCAGATTTCTTCTCTACTGAATATGTATTCAGATGCATTGTACGATGACTCTGCAAATTATCCATTCAACATTAACATGAATCACTCAGTATCTTTACTATATATAGATACTTTTACGTTATGTTCAGAGTTAAAAAAACTGAAATTTTCATCTAATTCTGGCCCAGATATGATTCCAAGTTGCATTCTTATTAATTGTGCCGAAGCTTTGGCTAGTCCTCTAACACTTTTATTTAATAATTCTATTGAGCATGGCAATTTTTCTGATATATGGAAAGATTCCTACATTATTCCATTGCATAAATCTGGAAATAAATCTGATATTGCAAATTATCGTGGTATTGCAAAATTGAGTACAATACCTAAATTATTTGAAAAAATCATCACTGATCAACTGTGTTTTCAAGTAGAAAACTTATTATCATTTTATCAACATGGTTTCCGTAAAATCTTACAAATCTTCTTCAACTCACCACTATTGTAAATCGTGCATTCCTCCAACAAAAACAGACAGATGTAATTTACACTGACTTTAGCAAGGCATTTGATAAAGTTAATCATTTGCTTCTGATAAGAAAACTTTATTTAATGGGATTCACTGATCGTTGTATAAAGTGGATACACTCTTATTTATCTAATAGAAAACAAACTGTTCGTTACAAAAATTCATGCTCTAGATGTATAACGTTCTGTCAAAAGTACCACAAGGAAGCTACCTTGGACCACTACATTTTTCCTTATTTGTAAATGATTTGCCACAAGTAATTCATTACTCAAATATTTTGATGTATGCAGATGATGTGAAAGTATTTCTAAGTTATCAACATATAGATGATTATCATTATCTTCAAGAAGACTTAAATTCATTTTACAACTGGTGTAACATAAATCTCATGGCACTTAACCTTAAAAAATGTAAATATATGTGTTTTGTAAGAAAATGTAGATTACCGATATATTATGTCCTAGGAGGCCATCAACTAGAAAGAGTTGACACTATTTTAGACCTTGGAATTTTATTGGATTCTAAACTTAATTTTATTTCACATATCACGGTTACTGTAAATAAAGCTAGAGGAGTTCTTGGTTTTGTTAAACGCTGGGCAAAGGAGTTCAACGACCCTTACGTGACAAAAACTTTTTTCACATCACTTGTAAGACCTATTCTGGAGTATGGATCTATAATATTGGATCCTATTTATCAAAAATACATTGATCTCATTGAATTAGTCCAAAAGCAGTTTCTTCTGTTTTGCCTTCGAAGTCTTCATTTCAACCCATTAAATATGCCACCATATACTTCTAGACTTGCCCTTATAAAACTGCCTACTCTGAAAAGCCATAGAACTATGTTCAATATAACTTTTATGCTGAATATAATTAATGGTAATGTGAGTTCTGGCTTTTTAATAAATAATATCCAGTTTTTAATTCCTCGACGCCCTACTCGTTATTTCGTACCACTAACAGTTCATTTCTATAGAGCTAATTATGCCAATGCCGATCCTTTAAGAAGAATGTGCAATGAGTTTAATACATATTATAATTTTATTGATTATTCACTTAACCCTAAAGATGTTAAAAACAATATTTTATTCTTTCTTAACTCATAAGATCTGTACAAAACTTTTGTGAAAATTATATTTATATAATGAATTGTATATTTAGTAAAATATGTATTATTTTTAATTGTCTGTAAGGAATATTTTCCATAGACAAAATAAATAAATAAATATATATATATATATATATATATATATATATATATATACATTAGACTGCATCAGAATTATTTGCCGTCTCTTGAAATTTTACCGTAATTCCTCTTAAAATCGTTCTTCGAGTCGTAAGAAGATATTGTATAATATTATTGAAATCAGTTATCGTTAATCCGTGCCACATCGAATGTGAAGTTTGTATGACGCGTTTATATGAGGAAAATATGGCTTTCTACAGTTTTTAGAAAAATTTTGCTACTAATTACTTCGCATTGTAACAAAATGCTAAAAAATCTTAATCTGCACGTTATTATATATCAAACAAGCGACAAACCGAAAAAAATCTATTAAGAAATGTTAACTGCGAAATACCTAGACCATTGATGTGTTTTATACCACGTGTTTAAGGGTATCGCAAGCAAATTTTTTAATTGTTTGAGAAATGTTTAAATTAAATGCTATTTTTAATTAAATTTCAAATATAAATGAAAAATACCTTTTTGTTTCTCCCGGATAATTCAAATGTTTATTTTTTTAATACTCTTTCACAACGGCAATTTTAAAACTTTTTATTTAACAAATTTCAAAAAAGTTTGAACAAAATTATGTAGGTTTATAGACAATACAAAAGGAAACAAAATTAAAAAATAATTAGGTCAAATGACTAAGCCGTACCACCGATTTGAATTTTGCGGATTTCGGCAAAAAGGAGTTTTTTTTAAATTTACAAAATTTTTTATACTTATTTTATATTTCTAATTACTCGATCAATTCAAAAATATTTAATTTACGATCAAATAAATCGAATAAATCAAATTGCCTTATTTGAAGTATGAAAAAATCGAACAATTTGGATGCCTTAATATTTTAATTTTTTCAAAAATGTTGTTAAAGGTGTTCAATATTTCCCGACATATTCTGAAAGATTGGAATGCAATGTATTGAATATGATTTTAGAAAATTTTGAATGTCCACTCTGTATCCAGCAATGGTGGAAAATTATAAATTTTTAACAAAACTTTAAATTTTTGAGCCATTAAAAAATTTCAATTGATTTCGGTACTTTTGCGAATTATGTTAGATATTATATCATGTTTTTAAAAGAATTTGCAAAATATTGTGACAAACCACCGGAAAATTTTATATAATCATTTTTCCAGAGGAAATTTTAACTTTTTTGAGATCTACGATCATGTGTTAATTGTATCAAATACAAATTTCCCCTTTACACCCACTCCTCCTTATAACTAATTTTTCCATGGTTTTATAGGGATTAATTGAGACATACTTGATTTGAACAACTTAAAGGACTTCTGTGGCAAGTTAGAGACCTGGCTTTATATAACATGAATGACTAATATAATGTGTTCTATCTAATTTATGGAAAATTATATAACCTAAAAACTCCTCAGGGAAGCACAATTTCTTTGATAAAAACTAAAATGTTCCTGATTATTGGAATGACTTTACCTAAAATATCTGCAACAATTCTTAATTTAAATTGTACAAATCATTGTAAATTTTGAATAAAACTAAAAGAAAAATCCACTCACCACTTTTATACATTTCTCCTCTCACCAACACCACTGTCACTTTTTTCAGGCATTATTTTTAGGTTTACATTATACTATATGTTGATTTGTTTCAATTTATTTACATTTAAAAGACATTTTGTATTTGTTTACACTGTTACAATGTAATCAGAGTTCAGTGTAGCAACTTTAATGTTTGCGAGCGTGTAAGTCTGTATATAAATGTTAACTAACTTCTATACATTAACTTAACAAATAGTATATTCACAACTACGGTTGACAAAGTGTGGGTGAGTGTCAATGTAACTTCCGTATCCTGAAATTAAAAATAAAGAAGAAAAAAGTAAATAAATAAAAAATTAACAACCTTAACACCTTGATTCATTTAGTGTCAATGTATTAAATAAAAGTAAAGTTTTTAACACACGTCTGCACCCTCATTCCCTGGCCTAGTTAGAGGGTTTCTATTTAAATCAAACAATTTTATTGAAATCTAAAAGTATTTTGTAATTAATACTTGTTTTACTTGTTACTAAACTGAAGAAAAAAAAAAGAAAAAGAAACAAAAAGTAAAATAAAGTTTTTGAGTTTATTTCTAAAGAATATTTATTAACAAGAAAATTTCTTCTCTTTAGAATTTCATCTAAACGAGAAGTGTAGGAAAAATTAAAATTTCCTCTTCATTTTATAGCCCAACTCACTTTATGTACTTAATTATAAGCCGTTTTTATTCATACTTATTAATTATTTAAGCCTTTTTGTTAATAGTTTTTTGTACTACTTTTCCGTGTTGTTGTTACTTATTCCACCTTCAAGTTTTTAATTTAACATTAATTATTTTATTAATAAAAAGCAAATCTCTGCTTTTAATCGAGTTAATTAAGGAGAGAGCAACTGAAGGCCAAATAAATTGGTGAGGCTACAGTTTATGTTGTGTGATTGTGTATGTGTGTATGATACGAATATTGTGTTTTAATTTATTATTTAAATTTCATATTATAATTATAAAAGGCTTATTAAACAACAAAGTCTTTTCATTTTCTTTCCTACTTAATTTGTTTATTTTTGTTATTGTTTATTATTTTAAGCTCTAATTGTAAGAAGAGCATTTATGAATAGATTGTGGTTGTTATACAAGCTTTTTATTAAGGATTTTATTTATTTATATTTTAAATTTAGTTGTTATTAATTGCGTATGATTATTGTGGAGACTTTCTTACACATTCTACTTGTGACAAAACTCTACTTTAAAACTTTAAAATAAATTGTATTTTTCTCATCGAATTTATATTTTAATTTTGAGTTAAAAATTTTCAATTAGATTTTGACAATACCTAAATTTTTTTGTAATTTTATAAATTATATAAAAATAAAATTCTTATAAAAATAAAATTAAAATAAATCGTATGAATTTAATATCTATAATTGGTGACGCTTATTATCTGGTGGTTTAATCTGGTTTAAGAAGCCAATAAAAAAAACTCATACAAGTAACTGCGAATAATCAACAGTGAAAAAATATTCCAAGATTAAGAGTTATTCAAATTATCAAATAAAATGTAATTGTTCATTATTTTCGATACTAAAACTCGAATTTTGACATTCTGAAACTGAGTGAAAATTTCGAAATTTTATTATCGGTGCAGACAATTTTCAATCTTTGGAGGTATCTACATATATAATAAGGTGTCTCAATTATAGTCTGAAATCAATACAATAAACTATCAACTACTAAGCGTTGCACAATAATTTATTTACGATAAGAAAGTTACAACGTAACATTAAATTTTAACAGAATTTCAAGTTTATCGGTGAGACCCGCATAATTCTGCTCAAATATCTAAATAATTCAAGAACTAGGCAAAGAATTCCCAAGGTATATGAATTTTCAAAAATTAAATTTGATATCTTGGACATATTTCAATCGCATTGAATCTTCAAAAGAAAAAGCAAATGCTGTTTGAAATTTTCATCAAATAAAAGCACTACAAATCGAATTTTAAAAAGTGTGAGAAACGTTATATTCTTGGTCATCAAAAAACATAAGCTTGCAATAATTAATAATAAAAATATTAACGAAAATATATTTTTAATTATGTAACATTACTAAAAAGGGGGTAATATGGAGACTTCCACATTCTACTTGTAACAAAACTTTACTAAAAAATAAATTGTATTTTTCTCATCAAACTTATATTTTAATTTTGAATCAAAAATTTTCAATTGAATTGTTAAGACTTAAAATGTATTTTGTAAATTATACAAAAATAAAATTCTTATAAAAATAAAATTAAAATAAATCATATGGATTTAACATCTGTATTGTCATTATTTAAAATAATATTAATCATACGCAATACGTTCGATAAAATATTAAAATAGAGATGATTGAAGAATTTTAAATACAAATGAAAAGATTTTAACCAATATAATTTTAAAAGAAATAAGTAAGTTATTTACCTCCCGGACATCCACAAATGTAACCAGTAGGTATCCATTCGAATAATACGAACAATTTGATACGAATAATTATTCGAAGAATTTAAAAGTGCGACTTTTCGAATAAAAAATAATTCGAATATTTTGTTATCGAATATTGAAACAAAATGAATAATATATTTTTTTAATATTATACTTCTTTTAACGATATTTTAAATGATATTTATTTGCATAAATAAGTAGGTATATTTATATTTTATTTTTATTTATTTATTTATTTTTTATTTAAACAATTATATTTAATCATATTGACAATTTTTATTCTGAAAAGAAAAATGATATTAACCCTTTGAGGACCAAGCTGTAAAAATGTTATAAGTTTAATAAAACTATTTATTTTGAAATAATGCTATTTTATTCAGCTTAAACTGAATTTATATATATTAATTTATAACTTTTCTGTAATTTAATTTGATTTCCGCAACCATACATTACTGGAATATTAAAATTATTAAATTCTATTTGTTTGCACTGTTCTGGCAGATTTGTTGGTAGAAGAATCGGTAATACTTGCTTCTACTCATCAGAAGAGGTATCAGTAGATATATTATCAAAACTACCGAATTGCTACCGACATTCATCACCAAGGTTTGATAAAAATTAATGTCAGACACATCCGTCAAATCTAATAACTCTTCACAGTGCTTTACCATTTTTAAAATGTAGATTTTCAAACCTATAAACTCAAAAATTACTTTTTTGAGTTTATAGGTTTGTATTGCTATATGGTCAAAACTCTCAATCAGTGTTGCCAGGCCCAAAAAATAAGGCTACAAAAATTTAAAATTATTTAAAATTTAAAAACATTTCTTCTCGTTCTTTTTTCTTCTCATTAGTTTTTGATATTTTTTGAAAGATATTGTAATAAATTTATAACATTTATATTGGGTTATTTATATTGGGTTATATAAAGTTTTGGAATTTACTTCATATGAAAAATGACTCGCTGTTTTAAAATGATTTTTCGTCATTTTTCCCTTTTTGATTAAGCATTTCCAAAATTTTTGCGCGATTTTTTCTTTTATATGTTTTTTTTTTTTTTTAATTATATTTATGAATAGTTTCCATAGTTAATCAAATATAATATATAAAATATTACAATAATCGATTTAGTAAGTCCACAAAATTAGTTTAGTTAGTTTTGATTTGAATAATGAAAGTTTTCGTTACATATTACATAAGATTGTTTAAATAGATGATTCTATACAAATAAAATTGGCAATAGCAAATAAGAAATTATTTTCTTCGTTTTTGTAATATTATCAGTTTAGCCTTTTTAAGGCAATTTTAGAAATTACTAAACTGGCAATATTGCTCACAATCGTGTTAAGTAACTTTTGCCTAACAAGTTTGTAAAACTTTTTATTTAAACTTTTGTTTTTGTATTAAAGACTAACACTTTATAGAAAGCCTAAATTGATTTGAAATGAAATAACAAATTCAACTTCTTGTTCAAGTCTTCAATATGAGGTGGGACTTCTTTTTCTACTTCCATATTTTTCTTTCATAATTCTCACTATTTTTAGTTACTATTTCTTTTAGCAATAGTTAAACAAATATTTTCAATGAAAGAAATTAAAACAACAATCAAAAAAATATATAAATTTTTAAAATATAAGCTCACAATCGTGTATGCTGGGTCTCAAAGGGTTAATGGTTGTCTTTCAATAACTTTGCAGAAAAAAGTTATAATTCTAAAAACAAATCAATTAAATATTTTAATTTCGGACTTGAATAATTAAAAACAAGTGAGAAAGATATAATCGATCAAGTCCGGCCATATGATAGCCTACACCATTGTGTATGTGCACCAAAATTCGGAGAGGAATTTTTTATTAGACCGGCGTTCAATTGTGGACCAATACTTATATTAAGTGTAACATAAAATATACGAATATATAGTATTACGTTGATATTACTTTTATATGAATGTATGCACTTTTAGGTGATTCTTGAAAGTGAGCCTTATAGGGGAGATATGATAAATTTGACACTGTCATTTGTTCTTATATAAAACTTATTAATGTCGAACATTAACTTTATGGTAACATTTTTATGGGATTTATGCACGTTAAAGTGATTTTCGGAACGGGGGGCTATGGTAAATTTTCAAATTTGGCACTAAGATTTATACTCATATATATAAGCTATTTGCTCCGAGTTTTATTAAAAAATGCAATATTTAAAGCATTTATGATCGTTAATCACTATTTCGTGAAGACATTTGTAGGAGGGGGGGGGGGAGGACTATGAGAAATAATATATCGATCATAATTAATATCAATAGGCTTCGTCGTTGTGCAAAAATAATTATTCGTGCCAAATTTCATCAAAGTATCTTAAAAATTGCGACCTGTACTTTGTTAAATTGACAGCCACACAGAAGAAATTATGGCTAGGATTTTTTAAACAAATCATTATTTGGCTTCAAATAAAATTTTATAAAAAAAATTTATTTAATTTTAAAATTTTGTCTTATTTGTTTTAAATTATATACAAATCAATAAAAAATGCAACAACTATTTTTTATATTTTGATATTTTCAATAAAAATAAAACAAAATTATAAAATTTATGAAGCTAGAAAATATAAGAATAAATTCCAAAGGTAAGTTGTCTTAATTATCGTCCACATTTTACAACAAATTTGATATTTATCTTCTTCTAGATTTTTAAAAAACTTATGAAATGGGTATATGTTTATCTGCAAATATGTGGCAAGATTTTACAGCAAAAGAGATAAGTATTATTGTTGTTTTATCTCCCATTTAAGAATGTTCCTAAGGATAGCTTTCTGTAAAGCTAGTTAGTTATCCATATAAACTCTATACGTAAATAACACTACGCTATCGCCAATTTTAACTATGTCATAATTAGTATAACGCCAATTTACTTCAAGAACGTCATAATTCAAAAAAGCTACTTTAGCAGAAATCGTCGAAACTACAAAAAAAAACCTTAACCATAACTGGCTGCTTTTGACAAACTACTTGAGCTATAAAAGAAGTATTGATTTGGAATTTAATTTTATATCTTTCACAAGGAACTTAGAATACCAATGTTCCAGCAGGCTTTAGAGTATAGATTTATTTAATGCTACACCTGCTTTACCTAACTAAATCTACCTTATTTTAATAAATTTATTTTTCAATCAAACTCAATTGCCAATTCTTCCTTTCTTTTCACTTTAAAAAACAAAACACAGAGTCTTCTTAGACAACATAAATAATTTTATCAGGCTTAACTTAAATGGAAATGTAACTAAAATAAAGTCAGGTAAAATCTAATAAAAACAAGTCAGAGTGCTATATTCGGCTATGCCGAATCTTATATACCCTTCACCACTGTTGAGATGTTCTATGAAAATGTAATATATTATAATGTTTTTAGTATCCAATAAATATATTTAGTATTTAGATATTAAATGTAAAATATAAATTAATCAAAATTTTCTTTAATTCAGTTACAAATGTTTCACTTATATTTTTATGTAAACACTAAGAACTTTAAATAATTTACATTTTCACTAAAGTTGAAGTAGAATTAAGATTTTATAAATAAATAAAAAAATAAATTTAATACTTTGAAATTTTACAAATTCGGTGTAGAACAAATAATTTATACATACTTTGCAAAAAATATTTATTATCGATCTGTGTAAGAACGAGGTTATGGACCTCTTTTATAGCAGCTTCAAAAAATTTAATAACGCATTTTTGCGTATAACTCGGTTGATACTGGATAAACTTGGTTAATTTTTTCAACGCAAAATTTTCGAATTTTCTTCAAAAAGTTGAAAAAATCAAACATATTTGCCACTACCTTGGTTGTTTATAAACCTATGTGGTTAATTCAAAAAAACGAAATTCAAGAAAAATATTCGTGACCGTTTCATAAAGAATGAAGTCCATAGCTTATATAGGAGCATCAAAAAGACTAATAACGCATTTTTTCCGCTATCGCGGTTACTAATGGATAGAGTTCATTTCTTCAGCACAAAAATTTATAAAATAGTTCCTTATATAGTGGCTTCAGAAAATCGAAACCAGGTTAAAAAAATAGTTTTCTGGAAATATCTCCGCCATTCTTGAATCGATTCATGCAAAATTTCTATAAGAAAGCTCTATTTAAACTATTTTAAAATCGAAAAAACTTAAACAATTTTTCATATCTAAACCATTCATGAACTTATTTCGTTGAATTTCAATATTGAAACTCTCATTTATATATCTCGTATATATAGAGTAAGTTATCGGGGGCTTCATAAATGCCATATCAACCGACACATGGACGGACAGTCGGACATCTTTATTTCGACTTCGATTCTTATAAGGATAAAGAAAATATAAACTTTTTCGTTGTCAGACGAAAATTGTGGAAATTACAAACGGAATGAAAAACTTATATATACCTTTGACATCTTTGGTGAAGGGTATAAGAATTAAAAATTACAAAACAAAAATTGACAGATCTTTACAAAGTCGAAGTCCATAGCTTATATAGGAATATAAAAAAGTCAAAAAAAATTTTCGAATGATATTAGAAAATATTTAGAAAAATGTGTCCGAATTTTCTGTGCAAAATCAAAGTCCTTAGTTTATTTAGGCGTTCCAAAATGTCGACAAAAACCGGTCATATGGAAATATCTCCGACGCTTATGCACCAATTTTGCTGAACTTCAATAGCAATATTTTCAGAAGCCATATCAACCGACACAAAAGGAATTTGTGGAAATTACAAAGGGAATGATAAACTTACATATACCCTGAAAGGTTGTGAAGAGTATAAAAAGGTGAAGACATCCATAATGTAAAGATTGTTTATTGTATTTCTGTTGATCTTTTTTTCTTTTCTTTTCAATTATCATATTTTCAATTTACCAATTTGCTAAGAGACTAAAATTTTTTAAAGTGGTATTTTCCACTTATCCAAATAAGTTTACCAATATGAACTGGCATACCTTCTTAGATTATAGTTTTGGTGTATCAAAACTTAAGGCTATTTGTTTTTCACCTTTTGCATAAATGAAAAACTATTCAACAGCCAAGCATTGAATAAGTTTTTAACCTGCATAAGCCTGCAGTGCTCCAAAGAAAAACAAGTATATAATGACAAATGTTTTTCTTTTTTTGTTTTATTTTTATTTCGGGCCTTAGGCAAAGCGTAACATGAAAACAACATTAAACTTTTACACAATATTTACACCTTTTCTACTTTAAACACTAAATTCTCTTTTGTACAGGCTACGAATATAAATTTGCACTTAGTTTAAATGCCTTAAGCTAAATAGAAAAATATCTACATATAATATATTCTAAAAAATAAAAGAAAACCTTAACAATTGACGGATATTTCATATAATATTAACTAACCATAAGATCAATTTAACTAAAAGTAAAAAACAAAAATCTTGCATCACCTTAGGCGTATTATTTAATCATGGATATAAATCATACGCTTTGTTATATTTAAAGATTCTTTTTCATTTTATTGGACGTTTTAATCGCTTTACAATTACTTTCCTGGCCTAAAAGAAAAATACATGTAATATTTTAAATTTGAAATAAACTTCAAATGATTTAAATATTTTATTCTTATTTATATTTAATTGAGGTCTTAAAGTTTATTTCATGTATTAAAAGATTTTCTATACTGACTTTGAAACATTTAAGAAATCTTATCAACAAGAGACTTGCTTTCAGTAGCATAAAACAAGCATGACAAATAAAAGATTATTAAACAGCTCATGATTGTATTCATTGTTTAACACACATACAATCTTACTCAAAAACACACACATTTGTTTGCAAATACACGTCATGTCACTGGGTCATGAGAAAAAAAAACGAAAAACATTAAATATTAAACATTAAATAACTCCTTTTTTATTACCAGGATTAAAAGCAATGAAAAGATAAAATCTACAGGACAACAGAGTTTACGTTTTTTTTTTATATACTACATTTAGCTCCCTTTTTCTCCCACTTTCTCTCTCTCTCTCTCTCTCTCTTTCTTTCTCTGTTCAGCTATTAAGTGGAAAATTTGACAAATTCTGGTAATAAGTTTAGTTGGGTTAAGATGAAAATATGAATAAATATATTTAGTTGTAAGTAGATAAAACGAATATAAGATGATATTAAGAAGATGATGCGAATGATAAATAATTCATGTTTTTCTTCATTTGTAGTATGAATATTACTTCTTTATATCTGCCCCCTCATATTCTATGTTTAGCATATTTAGATAGTTTTATGTACTCGTATGTGTTAAATTTAGTAGTGATTATTTTCTATCGCCAAAAACATAAAAATTATACTTTGGTCTTTGAAATTACTATTTTTATATTCATAGTTAATTTAGAAACAATGAGAAATTACACAGGATGAAATATATTAAGCTGAGATTGGAAAAAAGCAATGTTTATGTTTTCTGGTAAAGATCTTGAACTTATTTTCGTAAGTGCGTTTTGAAATCTCATTGCTGAAGAATAAAATTGATAATAAATTCTATTAGAAATTGCACGTTATCAGCCACTTTGTCCAGGCAAATTGTCCCCCTCGAAGCTGTGGCTTCAAATTGTTCTGTGAGATGTCAATAAAAATCGATGTAGAGTAAAAATTTCCTGAGGCCCTACAGATTTTTTTTACAATTTAATATCATTAGAATTTTTCCTAATGATATTTCTTATTCATATATTTTTGATTTTAATTTTGTTATTTTTTTTATCATCTTTAAATGAGATCACTTAAATGTGAATAAAAATTTTAATTTGATTTTAATGGAAACTGATTGATTCATTTTATTTGAAATATGACTAGTTTTATGGCTTAAGAATTAAGTTAGTATTTCTCATCGTTTTAAATTTTCTTCATATTTTTACATAAAAAAAGTTACAGTTCTATATTCAACTGTACCGGATCTTATATACCTTTCAAAAGTGTTTTTTTATCGTTGGGTTATTTATTGTTAATTTTTTAATTTTTTTATTATCGTGATTTTTTTGGATTTTTTATTTTTTGTCTTCATTTTTAATTTTTCTTTCTTAAGATTTTTAATTTTTTCTATTTTGTGATTTTTTTATTATAGTGATTTTTTCCTTTTTTGGCGATTTTTTTTTTTTTATTATTACTTTTTTTCCTTTTTACGATTTTTAATTTTGTTCGTTTTTTCACTTTTGCGTTTTTTTTTATTTTGAAAATTTTCATTCGTTTTAGTGATTTTTATTCATGTTTCTTCTTTCTTTTTCCTTTTTTTTTTTCTTTTTTTAGAGATTTTTTATTTTAAGCGATTTCTTAAATTTACCAATTTTTAAGCAATTTTTGTTTTTGTTACTTTTTGAATTGGTACTTTCTTTTTAAGTTTTACTTTTTTTGTGCTATTTTTTCTAATTTGGTCACTTTTTTATTTATTAATATTAATATTATTATTATTATAATTATTATTATTATTATTATTATTATTATTATTATTTTTTGCTAATTTTCATTCTTGCGATTTTTTTTTAAATTTATTTTTGTTTTCGATTCGGTACTTTCTTTTTAAGTTTTACTTTTTTTGTGCTATTTTTTCTAATTTGGTCACTTTTTTATTTATTAATATTAATATTATTATTATTATTATTATTATTATTATTATTTTTTTTTTTGCTAATTTTCATTTTTGCGATTTTTTTAAATTTATTTTCGTTTTCGATTTGGCGGTTATTGCTGATTTTTTTGGCGCATTTTTAGATTTCTTTTTTTAATATTTTTGAGATTTTTTCTTTTTAGCGATTTTTTAAATTTACCAATTTTTAAGTGATTTTTGTTTTTGTTATTTTTTGACTCGGTACTTTCTTTTTAATTTTTACTACTTTTTTTGTGTTTTACTTTTTTTTTCTCATTTTGGCATTTTTTTGTTGATTTTTTCATTTATCTTTTTGGCAGTTTTTATCGATTTTGCGATTTTTTCATAAGATGTTTTGGTTTTGCTTTTTTATATGGGTTCTTGTTGTGGATGTTTTTTTGCGAATTTTTCATATAGGTTAAAAAAATCCGAAATCAAAAAAAAATGTATTGTTTTCGCTTTTTTTGTGATTTTTTATTTTAGCGATTTCTTATTTGTTTGCAATTTTGGAGTTTTTTTTTTCTTTTTTATTCTTTTTTTTAGCAAATTTTTTTCACTTTGGTAAAAAAAAAATATTTTTTAACGATCTACTTTTATTTTGGCGATTTTTTTCCATTTCTGGCCCTTTTTTTAGTTTTGATAATTTTTAATTTTTGACGATTTTTTCTCATTTTGCCAATTTTGTCCACTTTGGCGGTTATTGCTCTTTCATTTTTGTGATTTTTATATTTTTTTTGACGATTTTTTGTTGTTTACCGATTTTTTCTTTTTGTCAATTTTTTTACGTTTTTGCGGTTATCGTTCTTCCGTTTTTGATGTTATTTCGTATTTTGACGATTATTGTAGTTTTAGCGCTTTTTTATTTTGCTGATTTCTATGATATAAAATTGAAAAATACTCGTAATTATTACGATTAGAAATAATTTTTAAGAATATATCTGTCTGTCTGTATGTTGAAATGGATTTTTTGAAGCCCACAGTCCAAAAAATACTTTTTCCTTTCAACACATATATTGCACGTAGAGTCAAAAATTTTGGTATAGAAATTCAGCAAAATCCTTTTAGGAATTTCGGAGATATAAACGATTTCCTAGAACAGCCTCAAAAATATTTCCAATTTTCTTTGCCCAAATTTTATAATATTTTATATTTCACATACAGTAATATATATATATATATATATATATATACAGCAATATTTTTTGTTGGATTGAAAAGACTAGAGAAAGTATTCTAGACTACAAACTGTTAAGCTTGAGTTTGTATCCCTAGGACTCCTTCAAAATTCCCGTTTTCCCTAAAATATATATATATATATATATATATATATATATATATATATATATATATATATATATATAATTTTCATTATTAAAAAAATCATTTGACCAGAATTTCTAGGCATGTTTTGATGTGTTTTTTATAAAAAAACAAATATTCCTTAGATTTAAGATGCATTTTATACTTTTTATATAAGCAATAAATATAGCAAATTTGAACATATCGATGTGGTATTCCACTTGGGTTTATAACTGAAAAACTGAGTTCGATCCTTGGCCACGGCTAGGAAAAATTGTTTTATAATTTATATTCAAAAAAAATTAAAATTTTGAAATGTCTGACCAGGGAATAGTCAAAAATATTTTTAATAAATTAAAAATATTTCTTTGAAATATATTGAATAAAAATTACATTGCTATTCGCCAGTACATTAGCCAAATTTTACCCCTAGAACACATGGCATTTTGAAGTTCTGAATTAAAAAAATAGTTTTAATTTAATTTGTGTAAAAAAAGAAAATAATAATTTTTCAACATTGTTGAATTTTAAAAATGTATATTCAACATATAGTGTTGTAAAATTTTCTATATACTGTTCACACATATGACGAGGACATATAATTTTTTTTCAACAAAATTTCTGTGGATAATGATAGACTAGTAAAAGTGTACAAATCGTCAAGTCATGGTTCGTATCATCGTATAATCCATTTGAATTTTGTTGTAATATGGGCATATTTTTTGTGGAGAAATATGTTTGACAAGTGAATTTGAGTATGTGATATGTTTTTTCTTAAAATATTATTATTTTACTGTAATTGTGTTTTAGATTTTTAAATGTATATAAAAAGATAGCATCTCGTGTTTGATGCAATTGTGTCTTAGAGCCTCAAATCTAGAAATTCGGGAAACTTTTTGAATAGTTCATTCGAGTTTAAAATATTTAATTCTATATAAATATATATTTTTCGAAAAAAAATGTTGGTAAACTGAAAAGGAATTTACAATTTTCCATATCTCTGATTTATTTAGATGCCCTGAGTGATCTAAGTCATATGCCCCAGAAATTTTCTGAGACTCTTTACTTTAGAAATGCATTTATTAACTATATTTATAAATTAAAGATAATTCCAATATGTTGTTCTGTTTCTCGGCGTTTATACAATGATTTTAGTTTAGTTTCAGCAAAAAAAAAAAAAAAAAATTCTAAAAGATCTGTGATTGCAAAAAATAAATACGTAAATGATGTAAACTTCTTACTTTTATATAAAGGTTTATTACGAGAACCAGAATCAATTTAAACAAAGTGATTTATAAGATTTGAACTTTATTATCTCATGTATCAATATTAACTAATTAATCGCTTGCTGCCCTGTATTATTAATCTTCATATTCTAACGTCTTCAGGAATACCTAATGAATGTATAAAAACATTCCTTTAGGCTTCAAAATTAACATAAATTTAGCCCCTTTCTATAAGTTTTAGCTACTTTTCATTTGTTTTATATAAATACAAATTGTTATCATCCAGCGTATGATTAATAAATCACTACAACTACAAACATTGTTATAACTCATACGTCAACATGTGTCCTTGATAGTTAAACAGGGTCATAAATATTCAGAAATTTCTTTGTTTTTTTGTTTTTACCAAATAAAAAATGTTTTACGGCAAATTACAGAATAAAATAACAATAATAAATTTTTAACCATATTTATTGATTATATTACGGTCTTGTATGTATATGACTATAAAACTTAAAGGTTTTTTCTTTTTTTTTAATTACCTTCATATTTTCTTTGGTATAATTTTTACTTTTATATATAGTGTTTGCTCTCCTCCTTTTTTTTTATTCAAAAATCTTTAAATGACAATTTAAAACCAACATGTTGGTGATGAAGAGATAATAGCGATATTGTCACGAACAGCAAGCAAAGTAAGAGGAGTAAAAGAAATCAAAGAAATAAAATAAAGTCTTAATGTATATTTAATAAATGTTAACAATAATCTCTGGTTATAATCGATATTGTCCACTAAAGTATAAGAAGACTAAAGCTGCTGTTCAGAGATGATAGCTCGTAATAAGGGTAATTCTTAAATAAGATGGTGAGAGACAAAGAGAAAAAAGAAGGGAGATGGAAAGGCAGATAAAAAGAATAAGCCTTAGGGTATTCCTATAACTTGAAAATTAAAAATTTCTTCAAAGGACAAACGCAATAATTTTATGATCTATTTAATGTATTAGAAGAACAAAGATTGAAAGCTTTATTTCATCTTATAGCTACCTGATCAGTCTGTATTCCATACCGGGTTAAGGCCAAAAGTACAAAGTAAATATGTAAAAAGAAATCACTATAATGAGATCGAAATTCTTTAAAATATAAACTATAGCAACAAATATTACCAAAAGTTTTAACACCAGATTAATGTTTGCATTAAAGTCATAAATTTCTGTATTAAAACACAAAAAGTATTCACCATGATAACCCTAAAAAAACCTTCACTATAAAAACTACCAGTACTATTACCAGCCATAAATTATCCCTATAAAAATATAAGTAACATATAATGGTTAAACGCAAAAATGAAAATAATAATAATGAAAAACAAAAAAATGACATGAAAATATATGTTTGTATATTCAAAAAACGCCAAAAAAAAGAACAACAATATTGAACCAGCAAAAAGGGAAAAAATTTCGAAGAATAAGCAAAATCAATAATAACGACATGGACAATTGCTGGGACAATGGTTTATTTTATCTTTCACACCATTTTTACACAAAACACAATCCCATGTAATCATTTTTTCTCACTATTAGTAATCGTAGAGTAATTGATATAATAACAAAAAAAAACCAGAAAAAAATACTACGGGTTTTTTATAATGAAGAAAATAAGGCTACAATGAGCTGACTACAATTTACACTCTTAGAAATAATTGTAAGAAATACTAAAAAGAATGTTTATTTTTATATATGGCCCATTATTAATTTTTCTTTTTATTTTAGGCTTTCAAAGCAAAAAATTTCTTTGTATAAATATAAGGTGACTCGAATGCAGAGTACGCGAAAGTTACAACGGTTTTAGGTAGAACATATACAATTTTTTACAAACTAGAAGTTTATCTATAAACATTCTGGTAAAAATTACACGCAATATCAAAACCTAATGAGTTATTCAAATAAAATATATGGTATTTTCAGTGTTTGATGGTATAAGTGTAACATATTTTTTTTTTTTTTTTTTTTTTTTTTGTTTCCTATTAAAATTTAAAAAATGTTCTTTATACTAAAAGCGTGCTTTTTAAAAATTTTGCGCAAAATGTGCTTTGAATCCAAGTTATTTCTCCATGTATGTATATATAAAATATTTATACAAATTGCAATTTTCTATATAAAAATACAAAAGCAAAAAATTACATTTTTGCGTAATTTTCAAAAAGTCCATAAAATATTTTTATTAAATTTATTTTTAACGCTCCTTCAGTTCACACAGTAATCCATGCTATTCCATTAGAAACTATAAATGTGCACGCAGAGAAAAACCCTGGTTATGGCATTCTCACCACAACAATATTATGATCCCATTGATAATTTTAATGAGACAGCGTTCATCATAACAATGTTTTTATTTCCGTTTTATCATTTGATGTTCATATTTAATAAGCATTTTAATATAGTTGACTGCAAAATATAGTTGATTCAAAAATGTTTTTGAATATTTTTACCGGAAACAAAATTTTATTAATATGAAAAAATACTATTATTTCTACAACTATTATATAATATAAATCCTTTTCCCTGTCCTTAGACCATATTTTGTTTTCAAACCATATTAATATTATTATTCCCATAACAATAAAATGTTACAAATAAATATGCTTTTTACAAATATGGCTGAAAGATTCATAACTTGTTTGTTATTGAATATATTTAAACGATTGTTTTCTACCTTTATTATAATTCTCATTTAGTATATGCATGAATTTATATAAATAGACAAGCTTTTTTTATAATTGGTGTGATACAAGCAATATAAGATTAGATTAAGATTAAGATAGACTAACTAAAAAGGATTTAGTTAATAAAAAATATCCTGCATTATTTTGCACAACATATGGGAAGGTAAAAATAAATAAAATTCATTAGTGACCAAATAATATGTAAATAATTTTTTATGGCCAATAAATTTTCTATATAATTTTGAAACAAATGCAATGAACTCAATAAACATTATTATTATATGTGTTTTATTATGTTAACATGAAATAATGATATGATAAAATATATGGTATAATATATTTTAGAATAGGATAATAATATGATAAGATGGAATAATATGATAAAATTTGATAATATATGATGAAGTGGGATAATAATATGATTAAATGATAATATAATATGGTAAAATGAGATAATAATACGGATGGGAAAATAATATGATAAAATTAAATACTAATATAATAGAATATGATAATAATATGATAAGTTAGAATAATATAATAAAATGATATCATAATCTGATAGAATTATGATATCATGATAATGAAAAAACGAAACATAAAATCGGTCGAAATATAATAAAATGGAATCATAAAAATTATTATTTATAATCATATCAATTTTTAGCTGCGACCATATATTCCAATCATAATATGTTGTTTTTAGATTATGCCTCTACGAGGCATGCCTAACGGAAAAACTGATTTTTTTTTAATTTTTCGCCCTTATTTTCCAAGCTTTGCGACTAACTACTTCGTTGACTATTTAGGGCATATGAACACAAAATACGCATATTTACAGCAAGTATCAATTTGGATTTTAAAATTTTTATTGCGTTGAGGGGTGCACAAATCCCGACCAAAAAAATTTTAAAGATTAAAAAACATTGACATTGAAACTCAAAGCAGATGTACAATTTATCCACAAAAAGGTGTAGGAGAATTGAAAAAAGTTAAGTAATTTAAAACCCTTTTTCTAAGTTTTTGTACTTTGAACAACAGTCATGATTATAAAATGAAACCCATTGTGAGTTCAGATCTGTAACCCGATTGTTTATATTACCACAATACTTATTAAGTATTAAAGTCAGTTTCAGCCAGGTTAAAAATGTTTGATAATGGCCCATATATTTGTAAATACTAACACTATGCGACAAATTTTGGGCCATCAAATATTGCTTCAATGATTTCAACGTGAAATTAAAGTATATCATCAAATTAATAAAATTTCCAAAGGTCTTTGGAAAGTTAGTTCGAATTTCGATTTTATGGACTCTTAAACTTCAGATACTTAAGAGTACTGTTTTTGATTATGAGTAAAACTAAAAGAAAAAAACATTTAAATCAGTAATTTCCAACATATTTATGGGTACTTATTGTTTTATGTAATACAAAGCTTCTCTCAGATCTTATGTAAGATTTTTATTAAGTGTCCAACCCCTTTTACGCCTACTTTTCACTAATAAGATTGTTGGCAATATATTAGTACATTATTCAACCACTTTAAAGGATATTTTGAACACATTTATATTGTGCATCCTTCTAGAGGATAGGATATAATATTAAGATATTTCTACGCCCACTTCTTGTAAACAATTCTTATTTTTAAAGTTCAAATTATATTTCTCATATATATGAAGTATTTTATGTAAAAAACTATGGACAAAAATGTTATTTAAATGCCAGTTTTTATCCCACTTTCAGTAAAAATCTGTTTTGCTATTTTCTTGATAATAGTAAGTTAACTCACATAAAATTAGACATATACAAGGAATAGAAAATATTTTATATCAAATATTTAATCTGTAATGGGTACCACGTCTATTTTGCGCCCACTTTTATCATGCTCTGATATTTCTTTACAACTGCCATAAAAATTTTAATTAATTTTGGTTATTGTTTAGCAAGAAGCAAAGTAACCTTTTTTTAAATGGGCGTGGCATCCAGTCAGTACTTTCTTCAAGGATATATTGTTTAATTTTTATCATTTTTTTGGTTCTATAGTCAAATGTAAGGTCAAATCAAATAAAGTAAACAATATTATGACAAAAATGGGCGTAAAAAGTGTGCGACAGTCAACTAGTATACTCGTAATAGTGCCACTCTATAATATAATACATAATAACATTTGTACTAAACAATTTTAATGTTTTTTATTTCCAATCATATTGAAAAAATTGCTTCGATAAATTTGAACTTCAAGTGCCAATAAAACCGAAATTCGAACTAAGTTTGAAATTATGGAGGCAAATTATTGAACGTTGGAATTATTGAGGCAATTTTTCTTGTTACACTGTATAATAAATCCATATTCTAACAAAATGTTTCAAAATATTTGTTAACATTTCACAAATCAATTAAAGTCTTTTTATGTTCTAACTTATTTTAGCTTTTGTTACTTGTCTTGTAAAATGTAAGATTGTGGTCTATTTATGCTTCAGTTGTCTTGGTTGACAAGGGTTCTAATTTTTTTTTTTGTTACGAAATTTGAAGTGGGAAAGTGTGACATTTTGATTTTGTGTAAAAGGCAATAAATTAACAAAAACAAGCAAACATAAGACTACAGCGAGGCATAATAAAAATATTACTGTAATATTTCGGTAATTTCTAATTGTCTACAAAGCGCATGCTGGTAAATTATGGCTAAAAATATCAAAATGCAAATCCGATTTTTGATAAAATTTCTATTACATTTGAAAGACAACATTTTATATAACATGATTCATAACTTTTCTCGCAGCTAAGGCATACAGTTTGGTAGTTATAATTACGCAAACTTTCATTAATCATTGTTTTAAAAAAATACTGCTTAATTCTTATACACAAAGTTTGCTATACATTTCTACCACTTATATGTTTTTTGCAACATTTTTTTTTTTTTTTTTTTTTTTTGAGAATATTGGTTTATTGTCAATATTCTGGTGTAAAATACTGATTATAAAATTATCTTTTTGGTACATATACCCAAACTTTAATGGAACAGAATTTTTTTCAATATTTTTCAGAGGTTGAGTCTATACTGTGTATCCTGCTATCCTTCTTACCACAGCATTTCTATTAACCACTTAAAATGAGTATTTTTTCATATTTTAAAGTTCAAAATTTTTGAAATATGGATTATGTAATATTAATGATGATATAGTTAGTATGGCATCGGTCAAGAAATATATTTTAAGTGTTTGAATACAAGGAATATTAATTTTAGAGTGGATTCTTGTAAATTTAGAACAACTTTTAATAAGAAATTCGTAAAATAAAATTTTACCCAAATTTTGGTTGTCCTTACTATGTTGGGTAACTCATTTATCTATTTCGCGTAATTTGCATTTTAAGCAAATTTTATAATTAATTAATTAACTAATTTATCATAATAATTGAAAGTAAAAAAGTATATGTAAAGTCTGACAACGAAAAAATTGTCCTTGGCATATTTTATCATAAAATGAGATCGTGCATTTAAATATCAACTTAAATTTTATTTAATTAAATTGTAATATATTTACAATAAAAATTATGTTTTTGTGATTCACCTTAATAAAATTTTTGTACCATTTTCATATCTCCCCACATTAGTTTTAGCGCAGTATTTTTATCAAAATTAGGTTCTTCGCAACTTATTCTGAAAATTTTGTCAACTGTGTGCTAACTATTTACTCCTTACTAATGGTATAGTCATCAGCGCCCAATATCTCTCAATCTACGGATCTACGGACACTTTAAAGAATTTATTTCTATAGGAAAAAAATTTATAATATTTGCACTGTACAATTCAATTGTGACTTTTTCATAGTAAGTGGTGGCAAAATTTTGCTAAAATACCAAAGTTGAACAGTTGTTGTTAGACAAAAATCTTCATAGATCTTTCTAAGCAATCTTTGATATAAATGTAGGAGTTTATTAGTCCATTTCTCTCTTTTTGTGTTCCAGATAGTACAACAACTAACAGACAGCTAAATTTCCAAAAAAAATGCATATTTTTTGAGAAATTTTCAAATGTTTTTATATATATTTTACAGAGGCCCCCTTCTCCATATGGATACTTAACCTACATAACTGAATTTATTGAAACATTTACATCCCGCGGAACTTTAATATATCTTGAGTTTGGATTTTCAAGTATTTTACATAAAATTGTTTCGCGATTTTTTTAAAAATAAAAGTATTTTTTGCTAAAAAATGGCACTCGGTTTGTTTCGATTTGGTTTTTTGGCTACCAACTAATATTAGTTTAAAAAAAAAAGGGTACACTTTTTCGTGAACAAGCCTTATGTATCTTATCTAATAATAGTGTGAAATAAACAACCATACAGGAGTTGGCAGTTATCTGTATACTTAACTTTTTAGGGTTTATTTTGATAAATATATTAAATATTATATTTTCGAAAATTTCCCAACAATACAAATTATTTATTTCAATTGGATGCGTTGTATGTAAGATAATAATATATCTCTTCTTCTACTTAACCGATTTTAACATATATCATTAGAAATCTTATAACCACGGAAAATACAAATATGTAATTGCATATTTTTCATGGACATTAAATGAAAACACCAATAACATATTTATACGTTTCAGAACAAATAAAGTATTTTGGCATCGATTTGTGAGTGCAAGTTTTTGCATATTTTAACCTTAACGACATATTTTTGTGCATATTTAGGCAAATTTTTTTATAGCATATTTCAACCTTTTTAGAGCATATTTTGACATTTTGAAGATAATTCTTTTATGCCACATGAAATGTTTTTCAAATTTAATTTTATAAAAAAAAAATAAGAAAACCTAAAATATTTACTATTTAAAATTAACTTTAATGGACACCATTTTATAATTGAGGAGCTTGACTTGTAGCAACAAGATTGAAAATTTAGAAAAAAGTCATTTTTAATTGATCTTCATTATAGCTAATTTTTAAATGTAATATGTACTACACTGGTGCATATTCCTATAAACGCATTTAAAAGTTTGGTTTTCTTTGGGGTATATTTGTTTCTCTTAACTAAAAACAACGTTTTGTTGTTATAATAACTCGCGTTAAAATGGTACTTTTTTATGTAAGAAATATTTATTTCTTGCTTTTGTTGTTTTCTCTAATTTAGCAATCAGAACATATTGGTGATCATTTCAGTGGAATATTCCCATAAACGCAGTCGAGAAAAATTTGTCTAAAAAGTTATTGAAAAAAGAAAAAAAGATATTATTAAAAAATTTTAACAGTTTTAGTAATTTGTTTCACTTAAGGAAAGTTTCCGGCGACAACATCTCTGTTTACTGGAAATATTTTTGTTTTAATTGGGAAATTTCATCAGCTTAAAGGATGCCCAAAGGAAGTTTTCTTACAAACCAGAAAAATTTAAAGATTCAATTTTTTTCTTGTGATTAAGGCTGTTTTAACAAAGAAATTGTACAGATGAGCGGAATAAAGTAATCTTTTCTGATGAAAGCAAATTCAATTTGGATGGTTCATATTCTTGTTATTAAAAAATATGTTTTGTTCCTGTAAAGTAAAGTTTTCGCAAGAAACTAAAAATTAAGCAAGCATGGGAAGAATTGACAGTGATTTTTTTCAAAAATTAGCCAAATCAATGCAAAATCGAATTTTTAAAGTTATTCAAAACAAAGGTTCATCAAAACATTATTAATAATGCTAAATTGGTTCATTAGTTTAAGTGTATATATAGGAAAATGATATAAAATGGTATTAAACTATTAAAATTATAATGAAAAAAATTTAATGTACATTTAAAGTTCTTTGTTATTCATTTTTTAAGTGGTCAATAAATAATTTAAAAAATTAATTTTCAGCACCTTAATTATTTTTTAGCCCCAATTTTGGTAAGTTGATTAAAAAAATTGATGTGCGTTTATAGCAATATGCACCAATTTATGTTTATACACACCTCTTACTCGTAATTAAAAATATTGCGAAATGAAAAATTTGCCGTATAAACGGTGAGGTTATATTTTATTTATCCTTTAACGATTCTTCTTCTAAAACTGACGACTTTTGCAATTGTTAAAATAAGTAATTTTTTTAAATAATCCACTTTATTAGTATTAGCTCTGTTCAAGTGCGAGTCAGATTTATAGGTAGACCAAGTAAAAAAAATATAAAAAAAGCTTGTCTTAAAATATATGAAGAATTTTTTAATAAAAGTCAGAAAATGCTTAACAACTTTTTGAGTTTTTAAGCAATTTTATATAGGGATATCCCGTTTTATTCTTAACCAAATAGCATTTTAAACTTTGAAAATTGAAAAATTTTATAAAAAAAAATTTTTTTAGATTTTAATATATTATTTTATTGCTTGTAAATTATTTATAAACTAATAAAAAGGAACAAAAACAAAAACAAAAACAAAAACAAAATTATTTCTAAACCAAAACAAAAAACAAAACAATTTCTTGTATTTTGACAGCCAAAAAAAAAATAAATAATAATAAAAAAGCTTTGATACAATAAAATAAAAAATCCAATATTTGGAGAACTCCAGAGGTAAGTTATCTTAATTTTTGTATTTCGTAATGTAATGATTAATTTTTTGTACATATCTTCCAGATGATTCAAAAGCAAATGAAATATGTGCATGAAGCATGAAGCAATACATCGCATAAAAAATGTAAAAGAAGTAAGAAAACTATGTAAAGGTATGGGTTCTAGCGCTGGATAGTTTTGCGCCCATAACAGAAGGATACATGTTTAATGTAAATTGCCTTTTTGCAGCGGACTATAATCAGACACCAGTATGATGGCATTTTATTATCTGTGTCGCTACAAACTTCAGCATTCGTTATGTAAAAGATATGGTTTCACTCAAACCTAAATATTTAACTTCATTAAAAAATTTTGTGTAAACTTTAAATGATAAGTAGAATTCATTTAGAAATTTTTTATTTTATAACGATTCTGTTTTAGATCAATTTGATCACTAATGGAATTTGGAAGTAGTGTCGAAAAATTTGCATTCCTATTTTATGTTCATATGTTTTCACCAGAATAACTATACATTATACTTTATCTACACATACCATACACTATGCATTACCTTAGCACTAAATTTCATTTAAAAAAGGTTACATTAATTAGTTAGTATTAATATATATATAAACATTTCGTTTTTCAACACCAAATTTTCATGTTAAAATACAGCAATGTGATTCAATATGAATCACTATATTATAAAAAATTTTAAAAATCTTATTATAAATTTTATTAAAATGAATATATTTTAATTAATTAATTATTATTTTAATTGCTTTTAGCAAACCATGTTATTGTATTTTATGAAAATTTTCAAATATAAAAATTTATAAAGAGTAAAAATATTTTAATAAGAAAAAGAATAAAATTTTTTTCAATAAAATATTTACGAATTTGAATATTTGATTTTACTAATTCAGTGATAGGTTTGATTTCAATACAAAATGTAATTGATTTTATGAATTTATTAATGGAGAACGAAATTTTATTTTTTATATGTTTAAAAGATGGTAATATAGTTAAAAATCTTTTAAATTTAATTAAAAAATCTTAAATTAACTTATAGTGCGGGAACTAACCTAAATGTCTTCACATTAGATCTTTTTCAGAGTGAAATTAAAATGTGTCATTTAACAGCGTGTTATTTGCACAGAGAAATAGAGGAGTTATTAATTTTTGGCCGGAATTTACTCCCGTTCTCATTATTTTATGAACATAAGTCTGTAACTTTAAAACAAAATGAGTAAAATTTGAGTACAATTTTGAAAATATTTCCTTTAATATTGTTTATATGAGCTAAATTCATTTACAGTTATTCAATTGTCCGGAAACTTATAGTTCTTGGTTTAAAATACCATTAATTATAATTTAATTATAACTAATTATAGTTTTTGAAATACGGACGAACATAATAGTATCATGATATGGTTTTATAATAACCTACAACACCCTGCAAAAATAATTTTTACACATGAAAAGATTGATTTATTTATTCATTAAACCAGAAATGAGGTTTTTTGCATTATGACAAATTTCCTCTCAAATGAACTTTAAAGTTCATATTAAAAAAAAAAATACATATAAATTATTTACAATCCATTATGACTATCAAATAAATGCTAGAAATATGTGTAATATAACACCTTTTTTTTAATGTTATAGTACAAAAAAATATATTCTTTTGAAAATTGCATAAATTGCATTCAAGGCATAAATGCATTTTTTACAGAATTTCTTCAACAAAATGTTAAAAAAAATTGTTTTAAAATTTTAAAATTTTACTAATTATTCGTACATACAAATCGTCAACTAAAATGCAAAAGGCCGTAACTACAGATTTTTTACTGGATTATAATGTATTGACCCAAACCACATCTACACAAAAAATTTCATCCATATCTTTAAAAATGACATCAATATTAACAAAAATCAAAAAAACGTAACACCAACTTAATAAACGAAACAGTTACGACAGTTCCATTAAATTTTATTTTTTATTCGAAGAACGTTTTATACTCGTACACAATCTATATTTGCTTTAAAAGAACGTTTAAAAATGTTACTTAATTATTGAATTTTAAAGCAAAAAATTAAAAATTGTGGTTACGGTCTTTTGCATTTTTATAATATTTTTTGAATATGCTGTAAAAAAATTAAAAAGTGTGGTTACGGCATTATGCATTTTAGGTAACAACATATAGTTTTATTTCATTAAAAATTTTCTAAATTTTTCATAAAGAAACAAAAAAAATTAAAATTTTTATATTTTAATTCCAAGAACAACAAAAACATTTCAATGTAAAAATCGTTGAAGTTTTTTATACAAAATTATTTAAAATATTTGTCCAATTTATTGTTCATCGTAAATATTTTTGAAAGTAAACAAATAAATTTAGAAATTTTTAAAATATACAATGATACAACAGAGGTTGTAAATTGCACAATTAAATGTTCTAGTCATAAAAAGCTTAAGTGGAATTTATAGCCAATATATAAATTTTTAAGTTAATTTATGAAATGTAAAAATCGAAAGAAGAGAAAGTTTTCAAAAATGCATCAAAAATTGCATTTTTTTTTAATCAAAAAAGTGCATAAAAAGTGCATTTTGTTATTTTTTATTATAATATTTATTATAATATTACAATTTCTAGTAGCTTTTAAATCAATGTAATCAGATTTTAGTACCAAAAGTTATGTATAATCAAAATTTCACACACAGTGATATATTTTCGGTTTTTACAAAATTATAATCGTAAATAAAAATGTTAAAATTTTTCGTGGAGAAACAATTACCGCCTTTCGTACTTCCGGCAGAAAGACAAATTTATGTCAATGTTTCCTTATCCCCAGGCTACATCAAATCATATAATCAATAAATTTGTATCGTATAATAAACAATGTTTAGAAGAATTCAACTGGATTTATTGTTTTTCAAACTTATAGCGAAAAAAGAAAAAATGACAAAGCCATCTAAAACGGTAGATATTAAATATTTTCGCAAAAAATTTAATATACGAAAATATCACCGGTTAAAAAGTTTCGATATACTGGACGCATTTATCATTCGATTTCATTCATCTATTCCATTAGTTAATGGAATGTTAATTATACAGAAAATATTATTATTATTATTATTATTATTATTATTATATTATTATTATTAACACCATTATAGGTGGTTGGGGTAATACCCAACTGATGTTTGTGCTGATGTTTGTAACACATAGAAAAAGTTAGCCATCAGCCACCTTAAAGTGTACCAATCGACTCAAAATCAAAATCTAAATCGATCTAACGATTTGCATCCGTCCGTCTAGCTGGCTGTCCATGTGCACAAAGTACTGGTTGCCATTTTAAAGATAATTCAATGAAATTTGGCATGTGGGACTTTTTTGACGCAAGGACGAAGTCTATTGAATCTTGAATTGAAGTCTATTGTGATCGGTCCATTACTTCACCTAACCCCCATACAAATATATATATATATATATATATATATATATATATATATATATATATATATATATTACTTTTCTTTTGTCAAACAAGTTTCTAATTATTCAATCAAATTTAGCTTATGTTCAAGCTAAAGAAATAAAATTTATTTTGAAATTAGTTCAAAACTTTGGAATTTGATTTAAATTTTATAAATGTATATTTGAACACTTCTGTTGAAAATTTTTTTCTAATCTGACTTGTTAAGATATGGAATAATATTTCAATAATTTTATTCCAAACTAATTTAAAGTAACTCAGAATTGTATTATAAAGAATACAAAAATAAATTGAAACTTTTATATTTCTAAAAATATGAATTGAATATAAAACTAATTTATTTTTAACAATTATTTTGAATTAAAATATTTAACAGCTACGAACAGCTATACTTCACATAAAACAAAAGTATATGAAGAAAATACCAATATTTGTTAACCAATTAAAATCAATCTAACAAACAAGTAACAAAAAGTATTAATTAAAAAAAAAATACTTAGACTCTTAACCCTCTCTCTTGACAGTCATTTTAAAACGGATGTTGTTAGGATATCAATTTAAGGATTTTTTTCAACTAAAACGAAAACTAAGTAGCGTAACAAACAGAAAAAATAAAAAGTGCTACTAAAAGCATAAGTTTTTTTTAAATCTACTTGCTTTTGTTGTTGGTCATTTTTTTTTTCCTTTTACTTTTGTTATATATATTTTTTTTTCTATTCAGAGATAACAACAATGGTTAGGATTTACTATTTATTTCCTTAGTTTTAATGCGTTTTTTCTTTCTTTCTGAATGTCTGTCTGTCTGTTTTTTTTTTTTTTTTTTTTTCTATATTTTGTGTGATTGCTAATGGGGTCCTCCCAGCATGACTGATGTCATCGGACATTAAGCATGCATAGTGCCGTGAAAGTGTTACGAATTATAAAGTGTCTCAAAAATAAAAATAGTTTTTTGTTTTATGTTTTTTAAGAAATTAAGACAATGAAAAATAGAGAAAAAGTCTGAGATTTAAAGATTTCAAATTTTAAATAATTGTATTCCATAAAAAGTTTATAGATTTTAAATAAATAAATTAAGTAAATAAATAAATAAATAAATTAAATAAATAAAATAAATAAATAAATAAGTAAATAAATAAATAGTAACTAAAATAATGTTAAAAATAAAAATTGTTTTTTATTACAAACAACATTTTCTATTTTTTTTTTTCACTTCTGCACATTGGGCCAATCGCACAATTTTTGGTACTAAATCTTTATCTCTTAAATTACTATTAGGATCGAACTGAAGTGGAAAAGTTGCAGAGCAGCAACTAAGCTTTCAGAAAAATTATCTTGTAGTCAGCCTGTCACAATAGAAGATAAGCTACGGGGTGTCAAAGTTGGCCACCTCGAGTATGTAAATGTTTCAAAAAATCTAACTTCTATAAATCATGTCCGATTTCAATATATTTTTATATTTCCGTAAAAAGCTTGGCGAGATAAAGAAAAAAAACATGATTACTCACCTAAGTCATCTAAATTTGAATTTTGAGTTTTTGATTTTTTTGCTTCGACTTTATTTAGTTTTTCTTGAATTAGTCCTGGATAAATGGAAGAATTTTTTTTTTTTAATTTCTAATACATTTCAAAATAATATGCTGAAAAATTTTGATACTATTTCAATTTGTCTAGCCATGAAAAATGTTCAAAGTTGGCACTCTGAAATTAGTATGAAAATTTGCTATTTTTTTTACAAAAGTATAGTAAAATTCGTTCACTTTTTTCTCAGTTTATTTTAATAAAAAAATTGTTTCTTTACATAAAAGATAAGGCCTCATAAATGGTTAATAAAGAAAATTTAAATTGATTTAGGTTTGCACCCTACATCCTGAACCGGTCGAAAATGGTGAATTTTAGAAAAGAGTTTCATTTTTATCGGTTAATAAAAAAATATGTTACGCGAGTTCTTTAAACTTATTGATGCTGTTATAAATTTAGTCGATTATTACGAATATTATCTCATTACACAAACAACACGCGCCAATACAGTACTTTATGGTTTGCTTTTTCACGTTATGGTTCGAGTTTATCATATTATTATACCATCTAACCATATCATTATCCCATCTTTACATTTTTTGAAAATAATGAATCACACCAAATATAACAAAACCTTGTCTACTCTTATTAATTCATGTATAAACTAAATGAAAATTATAATGAATGTGAAAAACCGAACGCTAGAAACAAAATATATTCAAAAACAAACAAGTTATGAATTTTTCAATCATATTTCAAAAATATTTGTAAGAAATAACTTTATTTGTATCATTTTATTATTATGGGCATAATAATATTAACAAGGTTTGAAAACAAGGAAAAAGATTGATAATATGGTTGCAGAAATAATAATATTTTTTATATTAATAAAATTTGTTTCTGGTAAAACCATTCAAAAACATAATCAGTTATATTTAAATTTTGATTGAATGTAAATATTGTATGATAAAACCGAAACAACAACATTGTTGTCGTGAAAATATTATTATTAAAATTAATGAAAATTAACGATGAAAATATAATATTTTTGTAGTGACAATGCCGTTTTTTCTGCGTTTTGTCGGTTTTGAGGCCATTATAGTACCTTTTTTAGAAGGACGTATATCGATATTGATATATGTTATATATCAATGAATTGGTAAATAAATATATTTTTATATTCTTTTAATATTTTATAATTTTTGGGAAAGTAGACAGAGTTTTGCTTCAAAAAAAAAATTTTTTTGTTTTTTTGCTTTTTTAAAATATTATCTATTTTTTAAAAATTGCCAAAAATTGGTTGTTGAAGCTATTTTAATGATTTTTTGAGGAATCAAAAACTGGTGTTTTTTTACATAATACATAAGAAATAATAGTAATAATATAATGCTAGTATGCTTTTTTCTACAACTTAAAAAAAAATTCTTTTGAAAAATTTACTTTTTCATAAAATCTGCGATGCTGCATACGTTTTTGACCGGTCATGAAACAGTTTAATGATAGATCGATTTAAATATATATTTTAATGAAACAGCACCAATAAGTTTAAAGAAACTTGCATGAACATTTTTTGTTAATCGATAAACATGAATTTTTTTCTAAAATTAACCATTTTCGACTAATACTGGATTTAGGGTGCAAATCTAAATCAATGTAAAATTTCCTTATTAACCGTTTATGAAGCCTTTTCTTTTGAAATATGTAAAGAAAAATATTTTTTTTATTAACAAAACTTTGAGGAGAATGTGAAAGAATTGTACTAAATTTTTGTAAAAATAGTAATTTTTCATACTAATTTCAGAATGCTGAATGCTGACTATTTCGGAATATATGAGAATGTATTAGAATATTTAAAAAAATCCTCCATATACTCGAGGCGAAAAATCAAAAACTCAAAATTCAAGCGTAAATATCTTTTTTATTGTAAGAGATAACCAAAAAGTTATAATTTGGTAAACTTAGCAAACATGTTTGTTTTTCTTTATCTTGCCAAATACTTTACAGAAATATAAAAATCTTTGAAATCGAACTTGATTTGTAGAAGTTACGATTTTTTTAACTGTTACATACTCGAGGTGCTCAACTTTGACACCCTGTAGATTATCCCGTGTTATTATAGGGTGACTACAATTTAATTTTTCTGAAAGCTTAGATCTTCCTCTACAAATTTTCCATACATTCTAATTCAATCCGAATAGTAGTTTAGTGTATAAAGATTTTTTATCAAAATTTTTGCGATTTGCCCCACTGTGTACTGGTACTTATCAAAGCAAGCCATCAAAAGATTAAACCAAACCAATCGTATGATATCAGAAAATATATATAACAGATTATTGTTTCTATTTCTCTATGGGTTTAAAAAGTTTTATATTTTTTCTCTTGGAAAAATCATATCTTTGCGTTTGTAGGTCACTGCAAAATATATTTTTTATTACAATTTGTTAAAGATTCTATACCAACGAATGTATAGAATAAATAATTCAGCATCAGTTTGTTTGTACGTGTCTGGGGGTAAGAGTTGTTGTATTAAATAATATTGAACAATATGTCGCAAGTAACTGCAACTACATATGAAAACCAATCAATATGTGTTGATTCCGAAAATAGCTCGAGGGACATTGATATGAACTATGATATGAACTATAGAAAAATATTTCATAGACGTATGTATAAGCTTGAAGAATATTAATTTAAAAAAAAAAAATATTAAATCAGGGTAAAATATAAAATACATATTTCACAATTTTATTTTGTTTCTAAAATATTTGTGTGCAAAAAATCTTTTGTTAATATGAATTTAAAGAAAATATTTTATTAGTAAGAATACTTAGTATTGTTGATTTGCGAGCAAATATTATGAAACTAGAATAAAGAAAATTTTATTCTTAAATTAAAAATATAAAAATTTAATAATCCTTTATTATTTGTGATCGATATACCTTTGAAAAATACTCTAGATTTTATAGTTATACGAATTTTCAAAATATTTTGTGTGTTTGCTTCAAAATGTTGAATCTAAGGGAAACATTTTTTAAACTATTAAAACTTACAAAAATAAAAAAGTAGTAATAAAAAAAAAAGAGAAAAAAAGCTACGTGTCAGCAGACAACTATTTTCTAAAGTGGTAAGAAAATTAAGCAATGACCTAACAATTGATCGAAAACCTGGAACAGGAAAAATTAAAAGACCTCTAAACGAACACAAAACCATGGAACATTTCACAAGAAGTATTCCAAACATATCCGGATGCGAAATGGCTAGACTTGTCGAATAATCTGAACTCTTTATGCGTAAATTTAAAGCCAATATTAGACTTAAAACATTTAAAGTTCAAAAAGTACTAGATACCCAGCAAAAACTTTTTGGTTTTCGGTAATAACAACTACTTATTAAAGTAGTATCTTGGTAATGAGGCGTCATTATTATTTGCCTACTCTGTATTACATTAATAAGTACTCAATAGTCTAATAGCGCAGTAATACTGCAATCACGTGGATGGTTGGCTAAAGCGCCGGATTAACAACCAGAAGGTTGTTGGTTCAACCCCATTCTGAAGCTATTAGTTTTTTATAACAAAAAGTCTAAAGAGATATTTTAAACTAAATAGAGTTTTTGTCGCTTAGCATGCTATGTGCGAGATGGTGTACTGAGTAAGACGTTAGTCAGTAAAAACGAATGTTTAGTGTGTGTCCAAGTTCGAGTGTCACTGACGGCAACATTTTTTTGTTTTTTTTTTTTATTTTTGTTTTCGTTTAGGTACATATTTTTGAGTACCCTTAGAGTCAAAAAATAACTACATGAATTTGTGACAAGTCGAACAACAATAACTAGTTATTCAGGCAAAAAATAAGTAGTTTATTTTTGTTTCCAATTATACCTGCTAGCTTACCAGGAAAGCAAAGTTTTTGCTGGGTAGGAACGCAAAGTAGAATTCTGAAGCTAAAAATAGAGTAAAGTTTCCAATTTTTTTTTTTAAGTTTAAATGTGACAAAAGCTTTATGTAGCAGATGTTAGAGGAAATGTTCCAGAAGAGTACCGCACCAAAAAACTAACAAAATTTTCCAAAAAGTTTCTTGTTTCGCAAGCTATATGCAGAAGAAATGGATCGTATGCAACATCAGTCACAATAAACTCGAATATTTATATCAAGGAGTGTCTATAAAGAAGACTGCTTCCATTTATAAGAAAACATAGAGACTCAACATTTTGCATCGTGCCATTATAGTAAAAGTACTTTAGAATGGTATAGTAAACATAATGTTAATTTTGATCCGAAAAATGCCAACCCTCCAAAACTGCCCAGAACTTCGGCCAATTAAAAGATATTGGGTCCTTGCCAAAAGGAAATTAAGGAAGGGCTAATGTTGTGCTCAAAACATTGACAAATTTTAAACACCAGTAAACAGCTGGTTCCAAAAAAAAATTACGCAAAGCGCAATCGAATTAATAAGAGAGATTGTTTCGAAGGCAACAAACAAATTCGTATCTAACAATTAATTTATCCTTTATTGTTACACATAAATCTGTAGAAAAAACTCTAAATTATATTGTTCCATACATAATTATAACTTATTCCTCTCTATTTTTATATCAATATTTGTGTGTTATATTTTATTCGAACGCACACTTTACATATTTGTTTCATTTCCTTGTAACACTTAATTGATGAGCTATTTATTCCATTTTTCATTTTTTCCACTCTCATATTTTTATATTGCTTTTTTATCAATTTCTATGGCTTAATTTGCTCTTTTGTTAATACTTTTTGTACTTTCTTTTGTTTTTCCTTCTTTTTTTAACATTTTTGTTGCTTATAGTAATTGTTTGTCTAGGACCATTGTGTCCATTTTATTTTCTTTTCTTCATTTTTTCATTCATTTTTGCACTTTATATTTATGTTGTTAATTGGTGCTATTGTCTTACCTTTAGTGGTCGTTATCTTTCAAGTTTTTTAACCCTTAGAATTTCAATTATTAATTTATATTGAAGTGGTTTGAGACCTTTATTGTCGAAGAGACAGATTATGTAATCTGAGATTTTATATTAAAATCCTTTTTTGGTTTACAAGAATTTTTTTAAAAGTCCTAGTCATAAGTTTTAAGATTTAATAAGAATTTTTTTGGAGAAACTCAGTTTAGCTCAAAGAAATGAATCGAGAAAAATATCAGATTTTAAAGTCCAAAAGTAGTAGAAAATCTATGCAAATAAATCAAAGAAATGTTCGTTTTTTTATGTCAATTTAGGAATGAAGAATATTCACCTTAATGCGATATGTTTTATGCTTGAGGACTTATGCAGGACTAACCAAGCACTCCACTTCCTCTCGTGTTTTAGTTTGTTTATTCAAATGTGGTGGCAAATTATTATGTTCCAAATATCCGGTAAGGGATCTTAACATTTCTGGAAATCCGGGTTAGTCGGGTGAAGACACCGGGCCAACCTAATGAAAAAAACAAGCTATTTGACTGTTAAAAGAAAAGTTTTAACTGCCGACGACAAATATATCGGTGAAATCCTCTGATTTGGAAATCGCCAGCTTGAAAACGCTTCAAGGAGCGGCAAACCCAATGCAAATTGTTAGCAAAGGAATTGCCAGAGAAGAGTATACAACTTACCCTTCCATAAGGGCAACAAAACCTCCTACTTGCACATCACAAGGGCCGAAAATGTGAAGATAAATGTCAATATCTTCTCAAATATTGGTTAGATTTGCCTTGTGAAAGTACTATGATTACAGATTTTTGAAGCTTTGAATATAGAGAGTTTCGTATAAAAAAAGGAACCTTTGCGAGAAGCCTTACATCATTATTTGTTAAAAGTAACCGCTATGGAAAGCCATCATATATTGGTGAAAGTTTATGTTGATCACAGTTTAACTGAACCAACTTATTGTGAGTGGTTTAGATGATTTGGAAGTGGCGATTTCGATTTGCATAATAAGGATGATCCCTACCAGCCCAAAAAGTTTGAAAATGAAGAATGGGAGACTTTATTCAATCAAGACTCGAGTCAAATGCAAGAAGTGTTTGCAAAATCATTAAGAGTAAATTAAGCAACAATTCCCAACGTTCATAAGCCCTTGAATTCATTCAAAAACGAGAACGTTGGGCGCTACACACTAAAATCGAAAGTCGATTTTTCATGTCTGAAAAATTATCTCAGCGTCACAAAATTCTGTTGTTTCTGAATCGAATGCTACGGAAAATGAAAAATGGATCCATTACGATAATCCGAAGTGGAAAAGATCGTATGCGAAGCACTGCCAATCAGAAAAATCGACACCAAAGCCGAATATCCATTTCGTCAAAGTAATGCTCTGTATTTGATGGGATCAGAAAGGTGTTATCTATTACGAGCTGTTAAAAGACCTGAAATGGACATAATTGATCCATTCTAAAAGAGCCTTGAATGAAAAACGGCCAAAAAAATCAACCAGACATGAGTATATAATTTTTCAAATTGTTCGACGAGTAAAAAAATATTTGGAAAATAATGGATGAGAAGTTTAACCCCTTTTGACTACTATTTGTTTCGATTGATTCAGAATGGCCTAGCTGGAATGCGCTTCAAAAATTGGCTTGATTCAATTCTGGCCTCAAAAGATAAGAAGTGGTTTTGGGATGGAGTCCATAAGTTGCCAGAAAGATGAAATCAAGTGGTAACTTCCAAGGGCAATACTTTGAATAAAATGCATTTTGTCTATATCTTAAAATAAACATTCATTTTTCGTTAACAAACGTTAGATACACCCAATAGCTTTAGCAGATTAACTCATTGTTTGGTGATGCCATTGGAGGCAAGTAGTTACCATATATGCTTTTAAATAGGGTCTTAAGTAATTGACTAAGCTGCAACTAATACAGATGGAACTTAACCATAACCAAAAGCAAGTTCTAAGGAATTCAGACGGAATGTTGATGATCACATATCTGTGTAAATGTTTTCTGTACTTTAAAAACAAAATTTCGTCAAAAGGACTGATATTAAAAACAAATAAATGACCTCCATGCTAGTTTATAGAATTAATCTCATCGTTCCACTAACTACAAGACAAGGCTGGTCTCTGCATTTTTTTTAAATGATAACATATGTATTGATATCTACCGTATTGAAGTTTATGTTCTCCGCCCTGGTATTATATGTCACTGTTACTTTTTACCATCCCCAAGGTCTATACCCTGATTCAGGACTACCCATAAGAAGATCTCATCCAACCATTGTAAAATAGAAATGATGGGAAAATAGCATCTGCCCTTGCTGATGTACAGGGCTCACAAATATTACACTTTCCATGTTTTTTTTTATTTTCTGCTACAGTTTTTACTAGCTTTCATCTTGGAATTGGGGATGATGCCCACATTGTGGCAGAATCAACATATTTAAGAAATAAACTTATAATTTCAAAAGGGTTGGTCTGATTAACATACAATTTTAGATGTATATAGCAGAGAAGAACTCTTGTTTAAGAGATGAAGTTAGACCCCGATTACTCTAATCCTGAGAGAGCTATTTTCAGTAAAAACATCGTCTATTTTCGTAAGTATCCCGGTCTTTTGATAGTACATTTCCCAGCCAATATACCTCCCTAGTACTTCAAAATTAAGAGCTAGTATGGAAAGTCCCACAACATATAATACAAAATTATTCAAAAAAATTGTATTGAAATGTTCTCAATATAAATTTGTTCGAATCAGATTCAAAATGAAGATACATAAATTAATTATTGAAGAAAGTCTCATAGAAAGTTTTCTAACGATTTCACGATTTTAACGTGTAATTGAAAATTATATTTCTCCAAGCCATCTTATATTAGGCCTTATAAAAAATATTAAATTTTGTTGATACCGGCTTTGCGAGTTGAGAAATTAAGGCAAAAATTTAATATTTATGGAAAAAATATGTCTATTTCGGTAGATTCTGATCCTCGAGGGAATCGGTTTTTAAAATTAGTTTTTCTCTAAAATATTTCGTATTTAATTATCTTAAGAAAATTTGTTTATAACAGAAAGAGAATGTGACCACTTTTTTTGCAAAAAAAAAAACAGAAAAAAATCTATTTTTTTTTTTAAGTTTAAATTCAAATGCATATAACTTTTGATTGCGTAAAGATTTTAAAAATTTCTTTCTGTACACGATTTCGTTATTTTTTTTTTTTTTTAATAAAACAAGAATTAAAAAAAAAAGAAAAAATCGCTTGAAATTTAGACTCGCTACAGCGAAAAAACTTCAACAAAGTAAGTTAGAAAATAAAAAATTTTAATTTTTAAGCCTAATATCTCGTAAACTAAAAGAAATAAAATATGCATGTTGGATGTTTTTTGTAGATCTTGCTCAGCAGAATCAGTTCATATAAAAATCTTTCAAATCGGTTCAGATGAATCAGGATAGTTTTCATACCCGAGGTGTCCAATTTTAGGACTCGGTGGACCAGTCTCCGGTAAGTCTATATATTTAAAATTTGCCTACACATCTACTATCACTTTGTGAACTTTCATTTTAATCAGACTAGCTGTTCCAAAACTTCATAATTATTTCAATTTTATTTTTTTAATCGCACATTGTGCGTCACTTATTTATTGAATTTATGTGAAATGATTATCAATTTGTGTGTAATCCTTAAAGTAATTGCTGAAAATAAATTTATCTTAAATCTCAACACTTAAAACATAAGTCTATTAGACTGCACCAAATTTTACCGGCTTTTGAATTTTGACCATAACTCCCCCTGGAATCGTTCATTGGTTTATAAACAGTTATTCTGTGAAATATAAGTAAATCGAAATTTCTTTAATCCGTGCCGTATCGGATCTAAAATTTTATGGTGCGTTTATATAAGGAAAATATGATTTTCTTTTTACACTTTTTAGAAAAATTTAGCTATTAGATACTTTACTTCTTTTTACATAATTATCTAAAGAACAAGATATAATAAGAAAAAATCTGTTAAAAAAGTGTTAAAGTTATTACGAAATCTCCAGACCATTAATGTGTTTTAGACCACTTGTTTAAAAAGTGTACAAACAAATTTTTAATTTTTGAGAAATGTTTAAATAAAATTCTATTTTTAGCCAAATTTATACCATAATTACTGAAAAAAACACATTTTTGTTTCTCCAGGGGAGTTACGGTTAAAATTCAAATGTCGGAAAATTGTTGTATAGTCTAATGTCTTATATATGTCATATTCAACATAATATCATTACATATTAAATATAAGTGTGTATCTTCTTCCTTATGTGACGGTTAATAAAAACACTTAATTGCCCACTTTGCCTAAAGTGTCATTTGGAATATATGTTTACTCCTCTTAGCCCAAAACTTATTTATAATGACACCCTCTCTAAATATGTCCACAATGACAAATAAACACCAAATATGTTCATCAAAGGGTTAATTATAACAAGTGACAGCATGTCTTCACTTGAAATCAATAAGGACAATTGTCTTTTGTTTTCCTGCTGCTTCTGCCATTTCTGTTGCTATTTTTCCCCCCTCAAATGTCTGGTCGATTTGTTGACTTTTTGTTTAAGTTTCCTATTATATTTGTTGTTATATTTTCACTTCAATAAAATAAAAAAATCCCATTTTATCACTTTTAAGTTACAGGCTCAATAAGTAAATATGAGAGTTTTTTTTCTTTTTTCTTTTTTGTTGTTAGTCCCTAGGTACATATATATATATATTTTTATTATGTCGTCTGATTAACGCTGTTGCTGTAAATTTTAATATAAATAATGGTTTTTAATATGAAGATCTTTGTTTTTCTTCACAATTTTGTTAACTTTTTTTCATATTTTCGTTGGTATTTTATGATGATATTTTAATTATCATCACTGCTGTATCTCTTTTGGGTATTTTCTTTTTTTTATCATCTGAATTGAAATGTTTCGGTTGCTGTGGTAGATTATGGGTTTCTGTTATTGTCGTGGATTATTTGTTGTTGCTGTTTATATTTTACCAATGTTACAAAGATAGTATTTCAATTTATTTCAAATTTTTGCACAACTTATTTTTTAAAGTTAATGATTTAATGGTTTTTAAGGTAATTACTGTACATATGTATGTATGTATGGATGTATTTATGTATGTATGTACATATATATATATATATATATATATATATATATATATATATATATATATATATATATGTTATATATATATATATATGTTATATATATATATATATATATATATTTATATATAGAAAATCAATCGAAAATTTCCTATAAAAAGAAAATTTATCGAAAATTTTCTATAAAAAGAAAATTTATCGAAAATTTTCTATAAAAAGAAAATTTATCGAAAATTTTCTATAAAAAGAAAATTTATCGAAAATTTTCTATAAAAAGAAAATTTATCGAAAATTTTCTATAAAAAGAAAATTTATCGAAAATTTTCTATAAAAAGAAAATTTATCGAAAATTTTCTATAAAAAGAAAATTTATCGAAAATTTTCTATAAAAAGAAAATTTATCGAAAATTTTCTATAAAAAGAAAATTTATCGAAAATTTTCTATAAAAAGAAAATTTATCGAAAATTTTCTATAAAAAGAAAATTTATCGAAAATTTTCTATAAAAAGAAAATTTATCGAAAATTTTCTATAAAAAGAAAATTTATCGAAAATTTTCTATAAAAAGAAAATTTATCGAAAATTTTCTATAAAAAGAAAATTTATCGAAAATTTTCTATAAAAAGAAAATTTATCGAAAAATTTCTATAAAAAGAAAATTTATCGAAAAATTTCTATAAAAAGAAAATTTATCGAAAATTTTCTATAAAAAGAAAATTTATCGAAAATTTTCTATAAAAAGAAAATTTATCGAAAATTTTCTATAAAAAGAAAATTTATTCGAAAATTTTCTATAAAAAGAAAATTTATCGATAAAAAGAAAATTTATCGAAAATTTTCTATAAAAAGAAAATTTATCGAAAATTTTCTATAAAAAGAAAATTAGAATGCGTAAAATGTTTCCCAAGTGAGGGTCCATACTTGGAAGCCGTTGATCTAGACCAAACACGTAAATCTAACCTCAAGATGTTAGTACTGACATTATTTTTTTTTAATTAATTTTTTAATTTTTACTTTAAAAATTGGTACCTTTTTTAATTTAATTGATGCTATTTTACTTTTATTTAATTTGGTACTATTTACTACTTTAAAAATTCGTTCTTTTTGAAAATATTTTTTAAGGGTTTCAGTTATTCTTTTGAAATTTTTGTACTTCTTTTAAAAGTTTTACGTTTCTTAAATTTTTTTAATTTATAGGTATGTTGCTTTTTTAAGTTGGTGGTTTTTGGAGACATAATATTTTTAAAAATTATACTTTTTTTTAATTAGGTACCGTTTTGGAAAAAATGGTACTTTTTTTGAAATTGAAACTTTTGCAAAGATTGCTACTTTTTTCTCGAAAACTGATGCTTTTTGCTGTTCTTTTCTGAATATTGGTAATTTTAAATTGGACCTTTTTGAAATACTTAATCTTTCTGAAAATTGGTACTATTTTTGAGTTTTCTTTTTTTATTGTTTATATTAGAAATTTGTACCATTTAAAAAATATGCTTTTGGAAAACTGGCACATTTTTTAATAATTGATGTTTCTTTTCCAAATTTGTAATTGGATTTGAAATTGGATTTTAGTTTTTTAAAAAAGATTTCCTTTTTTTAAATAGAATTTGTTGACTTTTAACATTTTTAAAAATTATTACTTTTTTTATAAAATGGTACTTTGGTCCACTTTGTACTTTTTTCAAAATTGATATTTTGTTAAATATTAGTACTTCGTTTAAATAGCTCCTTTTCTATATGTGTACTACTTTTCTAAAATGTTTACAATTGTTAAATTTTCTTTTTTTTTAATTTTTCTCTTTTTGAAAATTTTATAAAATGAAAATTTATCAAAAATTTTCAATAAAAGACAATTTATCAAAAATATTCTATAAAGAAAAATTTATCGAAAAATTTCTATTTATCAAACATTTCCTATAAATGAAAATTTAAAGTAACTTTCCTGTAATTTATCAAAAATTTAATATAAAAATTAAATTTATAGAAAAGTTTCTATAAAAAGAAAATTTATAAAAAAAAAAATATAAATAGAAAATTTATCGAAAATTTTTTATATAAAAAGAAAATTTATGGTAAATTTTCTATAAAAAGAAAATTTATCGAAAATTTTCTATAAAAAGAATATTAATCGAACATTTCCTTTAAAAAGGAAATTTATCGAACATTTATTATAAAAAGAAAATTTATCGAAAATTTCTTATAAAAGAAAATCTATCAAAAATTTCCTATAAAAAAAAATTTATCAAAAATTATTTATAAAAAGAAAATATATCAAAAAATTACTATAAAACACAATTTATAGAAAATTTAATACAAAATGAAAATTTATTAAAAATTATCAATAAAAATAAAACAAAGAAAAATTTATCAAAAAATTTCTAAAAAAGAAAATTTATAGATAAGTTTCTATGAAAAGAAAATTTATAAAAAAATTTCCTATAAAGAAAAATAAACGAAAATTTCCTATAAAAAGAAAATTTAAAAATTTGTACTACTTTTTTAAAATATCGACAATTGTAAAAATTCTTTATTTTTTAAAAATCTGAACTTTTTGGAAATTTCTTGATTTTTTTTAAATTGGAATTATTTTCAAAAATTGTATTTTCATAAGAAATATATAATTTTTTTTTCACTTTATTAAAAATTGGTAATATTTTGAAACATGGTAATTCCTTAAGAAATATAAAAAATTTTCGTACTTATTTTCGTGTTTATATTTCGATAATATTTTAAAGTAGAAACTAATTAAGTTATTAAATAAAATTTTATTTTAAATATCATATTTTATGCTTTAGTCTCAAAATTATATTCTATATTTTCTTTGGAGATGAATAGTAATTCATAAATTTCAAATATTTGATCGAAAGAATTGTAAAAAAAAAAAAATTGAAAACCACTCTCATAATTCTTCCTAAATTTTCAATTTAAAAAACTCACTTTTTCATAATATTTATATTTATCACAGCAGAAAATGATATTTTAGCTAATTAATTTTGTATTCATCATATTTTGCAAAAAATGAAGTAATGAAAAAACTGGAAGAAAAAGACTAAGCCAATATTTTACCAAATTCACATTTAGTTTTCATCTAATTGTTATTATTAGCATTCCAATTTCCTCAAATCAATAACATTTATTTCCCAAAGGTATAACATACACTTAAATTAATCTAAATATACCAAAAGCTATTATTAAATATTAAAAGTTCAAAGGTCAGGGATTATGTAAATATATAAACTAAATTAAATTCTAAAAAATATTAAAAAAATATTTATAAATAATACTACAGCCATTGACCTACTTTTTAAGCATTTCTATTTTGGTAAATATACAGAGAAAAAAGCAAAAGCAAAAAAAAAATAATTTCACATACTCAGCTGTTTTTAATCGATTTTATATAATTATTATTTAATTTTAATTAAAACATTTATTACAACAACAAACAATAAAATTCGACAAAAACAGTCATACCACTCTGGGTCACAAGTTCGATTTTTTGGCAAAAAGTTCAATTCAGGTAGAAAAATAAATATATGCACTTTTGTAATCTAGAGACTTTATATTTTATAACTATATATTTTTATATTAATGAGGTTTACCATTTTTTTAATAGTAAGAGGTGAAAATAGAACTATAATATAATCTTACTGAAATAGTGTTTGGAAATGGTCTCAGGTTAAAGAAGCGAAAATTAAAATCTAAATAAAATGAAAAATCGCAAGTTTTTAAAGCCTATTGCTAAACAATGTCAAGAGATATTTTCATGATAATAATACCGATGGATTCCCTGAGGTCTTCTTTTATCTAAGTTTTTGCAACCGTTTGTGATCGCTCATAAATTCGTAAACTATAGCGCTTTAACTAAAAATTACCTTTAAACCTCATTCGTTTATTATATAAACAATTAAAAAAATAAATAAAAAAAATTTCTGTTATACACTGCCTACCACTTGAATAAGGAATCACATTTATTTAACTTTAATTAAGTATATCTCCTAAACTAAAGTTCAGAAAAAAATAATTTTTTCGCAACCAAATTTCAAAGTGTTGGCTTTAGTTTCCTGAAGAAATAAAAAATATATATATTTTGTTATACTAAAATTATGCATTTATTTAAAGACATGTATTTCTGTGGTACTTTTTTGTGTGTCACTTGAATAAGGAATATTTTAAAACTAAGCAAATTGTAATTTATTTTTAAATTTTAGGTTATAAAAATGAAAGTTATTATCTTCTAGCATTCAATTAGTAATAAGTACTGCCACCATTTTTAGAAATAACCTCAAAAATGCGATTTGGCATCGACTTGTATAATGATTCTAAGTAATTTAGCGAAATTGAACTCCATGTATCCGTTATCGCATCCTTTAAGGATTCTATCGTCTCAAATTGTTTTCCTCCTTCATAAATTTTTCTTGCAAGCCAACCCCAGACATTTTCCATTGGATTCAGGTCTGGTGAATATGGGGGCCAATCCAAAAGTTGAACACCTTTTTGATTAATCCATTGTTTTACTGCTCAATCGGTATGAATCGGAGCGTTGTCGTATTGGTACGTCCAAGGTATGGGTCCAAAGAAATCATTAAATTTTGGATATGCTTCCTCCAGAATGTTTTTGTAAGTCATTGCAGTCATTTTGTTGGATACAAAAACCAATTCTATGGTACCATAATACGAAATGGCATTCCATACCATTATTCCGCCCTCTCGGCTGTGTCTGCGGCTCAAAAATAATTCCTCCTTATTTAGGTCATGGAAGTAATAGTTATACCCGTCGGGACCATCAATATTAAACTTTTTTTCATCGGAAAATACAACTTTAAACCATTTGTCGAACCATGTCATTGCATTTTGGGCAAACTGTAGACGTTGTGATTTGCTGATTAAAGTTAAAAAAATGTGATTCCTTATTCAAGTGGCAGGCAGTGTATTAAAATGTGATGATTTCAGATAAAAAAAAACAAATTGGCAAATCCAATATGGCGACAACAACTTGTTATATTTTTATATTAATACTGGAGCACAAGCATGCCAATGCTAGGAAAAATTGCAATATAATAATAAAAAAAAATTATAAAAAATCCAAAAATCTTTTTGTCCAAACTGGGTTGGGACACTTAAATTATAATTTAATTTATAATTTTAACGTTAATAACAACGTAAGATAACAATATTTTCCCACCATTGGCAACGCGAGATATTTAAATTCGCTACAATAAACGATTTTTCGTTAAAAAATCCGAGATCAACGGAAGAACATCTTAAAAATTAATCTTTAGTCAATTGCAATTCAACCGCCATACGTAGCATCTCGTTGCCCTCTACTTAAATCTAATTACTTATTAAGCTGAAATTTAAAATTAAACCTAAAAAAGAATTTCTTCCCGATGTATAAACAATAAAAGAAACTGAATTATTTATGCTGAAAAGACTAATATACTTACCTGATTATTTGGCTATAAAACAAAAGCGTAAGAATTTATTCTACAAGAACCAGCTACCCAAAAAAAAACTAATTGAATCCCCAAATTTTCTCTTTATTTCCCAACCCCCACAATTATAATTACTCTAATCAATACGGAGTAATTATAATTAATTCTTTATTACAGATTGACACCACCCCCCCCCCCCCCCAACTTTAACCATAGCATCTTGATCCACCTGTAATAAAGAAATTACATACAGTAGTTGACCCTACTGCATACATTTTTAGAAAAATTTGTAAATAACTTTTTGACGCTTTTTTTCTCCCTAATCGAAAGTGAACGATTCGTATCCGTTAGACTTAAAGTATTAAAAAGTAAAAAATTTTAAAACGAAAAATAAAAATAGATATCTCAAAAAATTAATTACCATAAATTAGCTCTCAGATAGAAGTACAAAATAAGTTTCCGATAAGATTTGAAAAGCAAACAATTACTATAACAATTTTAAACTTTTTAAAAGCTAAACCGACTCTTAAAAATATTACGGAAAGTAAAAAATAAATCTGGCGCCACGCTATTTTTTGGGGTGTGAGTGATCAAAAATAAGTTAAAATATAAAAATCAATATTTAAATAATTTTAATTTTAACATTAATCTAAGTGTAAAATATGCAGAATTTTCTAAATCTGTTTTTGGTTTTATTGTATCTTTTTTTTAATCAGAATAAAAAAATAATTTTTGATAGGAAAATTTTTAATATTTAGGGGCGCATAATTTTCAAATGGTTATATACCTTTAATCTTTTATTCTTTTATTTGAACCATATGTTCAATATTTATCAAGTGCAACTTGGATTATTGATTTTTAGAAATTTCTTTTTTGTTTTTACCAAAGCTTTTAACCATTTTAGTAAAATCAGCAAAAAATTCTACTTATATTATCTTATAGTGTAAGTCATTTTAGATTATTCTATATATGAATTAGCTGCAAGAAAGTGTAAGACTGGATGTAAGAATGCTTTTAATTAAAAAGGATCGTGTATTTTGTAAAACCAAATACAAATTTAACTTTGCTTAAGCAAAAGTAAAGGAACCTCTTAATATTCTAGAAATATTACATAAATTCAAAAAATAACTAAAACACTAATATGTTCATGTGTTTAAATTGCGTCTTATGTGAATTTTCTGATTAAATACCTCAAGTTCACATAATGGCAGTTAGAAATTTCATTTAAATAAAATATTTAATTTTACGTGAATGAAAAAGTTAAATTTTATATGACAATCTTTTATTTAGTAAAAACCTTTTCTTTATAATTCAGGAACAAATTAAGAAAATATTATGAAAATTAATAGACGTATGGGAAACATAATAGCAAAGATATTTAGCTCCCTCTTGCATCATTTGATAATTATACGAGTATAATGTTGTAAATATGTCCGTCCGAACGTCAATTCAAAGTTTGAAATATTTGACCTAAATACGCGCTCCGTTAGAATTGTCCATTTTGGTTGGAGATTTAATTCAATTTACTGACTCACACATTTCAAAATTCAAAAGCTTTAAAACACTTTTACCAAAATACGCATATTACATAATTTTCGTTGTAATTTTACAAGAAAAATATTTAAACTTACAATGATTATTGTATTGTATGCGATAGCTAATTTTGTGCACAATAATATACCAAAAATTGGGGACAAAAATGTTAAGCCGTTCAAAAGTAATTGATTTTTGAACATTCACACTCCCCAAAAAAAATGTACATTGTGTTCCGTTAGGATTTATAGAATGAATAACTTTATAAGTAAGCCGAATTTTAATTTTCTACGTCGTCTGGCTTTTTTTTAATTTCTAACATTTAAGGCGTAAAATAGAGCAAAAGAGGTAAAATCTCCCCCTACCCATGTCTTCTTAATTAATTACCCGATGATAGTTTCAAGTCTTGAAGGAAACAAAGGCTATGAATTTTAACATAAAGTCAAATAAAACAAAAAGGGTAAAAGCACGTCCACCCATCCTCTTACTTTTTAATTAAAAACCAAATTATTCACTTGAAATATTATATATATATATATATATATATATATATACTAGCAAACGTTGTTTTGCCATATAATATTTCAAGTTAATATATATATATATATCAAGTTAATATATAATATATATATATATATATTCTTTTTTTTCGCTTATTAACAGGAATTAGGCACCACTGTTACTACCTCAGTCAGATTACTCACTATGGCGAGCTACAAAAAACTCAAGAGACCTATTATAAGTAGACCACCTTTACGTAACACAAATGGTGGATGGGCAAGAAACGATACAGAAAAAGGGAAACTGTTTGTTAGTCATTTGAAGAATGTATTCACTCCGAACGAATCAAATGACATAATTGAGTTGCCATCTGTTGTGCCCCATTTCAGAGCAGTCGAACCCCTTTGCTTTGAAATTCGAGAGATTGACAAGGCTATTGTTGATTTAAACTCCAAAAAGGCACCTGGAATTGATAAAATTAGTAACCAGATGCTTTTAAAGCTACCCCGGATAGCATTAAAAATAATACTTTATATTTTTAACGCTATATTACGCCTTGAATATTATCTACTAGAATGAAAGGTGTCACTGATTACCATGATACCTAAGTCAGGAAAAGATCACACAAAAGTAGAATCGTATAGATCCATAAGTCTATTATCTAATATGTCTAAGCTATTTGAGAAGCTCCCAATGAACAAGCTATACCCGCTAATAAGCCAATGTATACCCAATCATCAATTCGGATTTAGAAGAAAACACAATACTATCCAACAAACACACAGACTTGTAAATGTTATAAACAAAACGTTTGAAGAAAAGAAATATTGTTCCGCTCTCTTCATTGACGTATCGCAAGCCTTTGACAAAGTGTGGCATGACGGCTTGTTATATAAAATAGAACAAAATTTACCCATAAATATACATAAATTATTAAAAAGCTATATAACTGGTCGGGAATTTATTCTTAAAGAAGGTGACTTTTTTAGTACCCCTCAGCCTATTAAAGCAAGTGTGCCCCAAGGTAGTGTTCTGGGCCCTGTGTTATACCTGATATACACCTCCGATATGCCAACTAATAGTCAAACCCATACTTCAATATTTGCAGATGATACACCTATTTTAAGCACCCATGAATGCCCACAAGAGGCATCTCGAATTTTGCAGAACCATATGTTTGATATTGAGAGATGGCGAAAAAAAAAATGGAAAATAAAAATAAATGAACAAAAATGCACACATATAACATTTACCTTGCGTAGGGAATCATGCCCACCTATCCTTATAAATAACCAAGTAATACCCCAACAATCGGAGGTTACATACCTCGGAATACATCTCGACCGACGCCTTACTTGGACCCAAATGAAATTAAAAGCACTTCAAATAAATTGGCTAATTGGCAGAAATTCTGTGCTCAGTCTAGATTGCAAACTACTCCTCTATAACTCAATTTTAAAGCCAATATGGAGTTTTGGAATCCAGTTATGGGGTACGGCCTCAGCATCAAATATTGAAAAAAACAAAATATTGCAAACTATCACCGCAGCCCCTTGGTATGTAAGAAATACTAACATACATAAGGATCTAAACGTTCCTTTGGTAAAAGATGTTATAAAATAACATGCTGGAGCATACTTGAAAAGTTTGGAAATACATCCTAACCCACTAGCACTAAACATACTAAGAAGTAATCGATACATCCGACTGAGAAGAGGAAACACCGCAGAACTGAGCCGAAGTTAAACCATATTCATTAAAATCGCTTTTAGTCTGACGTTGGTTGGAGATATTAAGACTTAGATTTAAGATTTGATTAATTATTGTTAGTTCACTTAACTTTTGTGAAGATTCAATAAATAAAATTACTGAAAAAAAACCGTTACTACCTACAAAAAACAACGCTGCAATAAAATCGTACATTAAAAGCAACGTTATTTTTCAACTAATTTAAAACGCAAAATTTACATTTAAGTAATTTTTTAATAGTATTTAGTGCTAAGGATTTTATCAAAAGCAAAAATATAAATTCCATTTGATTTAATTTAAAGTAAAACTAGTGAAAGTGAAAGGCAATTAGTAATTTTTCATTAAAAAAAAAAGGTAAAATCTTTATCAGAAATAATAAATCGTAATCGTAGTACCGTTCAGTACATAATTAAAAGATATAAAAAGAAAATCGAATATGTAATAAAACAAGAAGCAGCTCCCATAAAAATTTAAGCACTTCCGATGAGTGTTAGATAATTAACAAAATCCGAGGACATCAGCCCCTAAAATCGCTATCGAATTAGAAATATATTTGCAAAGAGAAGTAAGTGCCTCTATTATTCGAAGATGTCTTCGTAGTCATAATTATCACGGTCGAATTGCGCGAAATAAACCCTACATAAATGAATGGAATAGGCGTAGGAGAATAACGTTTGCAAGTCAATTCCTTAAAGAACTATCGAAATACTGGAATTACGTAATATTTACTGATGAGTCAAAATTTAATATATTTTCATCTGATGGAAAGATTACAGTATGAAGAAAACCCAATACAGAGCTTAATGTTGCTAATTTGCGCTCAACTGTAAAGCAACTGTAAAGGGTGTATGTCAGCTACAGAAATTGGGAACTTAGTGTTTGTTGAAGGCAATACGTATAAATTTGCTTATTTAAAAATTTTAAAAAATTTAAAACAAAGCGCAGAAAAAATGGATATTTTGAATTCTTTTAAATTGTACGCCGATAATGACCGAAAGCACTCTTCCCACTTTGCTCGACTTTGGACAATATACAACTATCCAAAAGTAATTCAAACGCTAGCGCAACCACCAGACATGACTTTCATTGAGCATATTTCGGGATTAATAGACAAAAAGGTTCGAGAACATCCCATATCCAACCTAAACGATCTAAGAAAAGCTCTTCGAGAAGAATGGACCGAAATTACCGCTGAAAAATGCAGAAATCTTGTGGACTCAATGCTAAGAACATTGCAGGCTTTTAAAAACAGCAAAGGATAGCCAACAAAATATTGAAAATATTTTATTTATTTTTTATTATTAATCTTAAATGTATGATTTTGAGTGATACATGAATTTTGTGATACTTTTAACTTTTTATTAATACTTTTCAAAAAATTTTATTTTTTATTAATTTTTTCGTTGAAATAAATATTCTCTGACTTGATACATTACATCCACTTTATCTTATGTTTTTTAAATATGTTTGTTGATTTACGACTTTTAAAATATTTAATATAAAGGTGATGTACGATTTTAACTGACACTCACTGTATATAAATTTCTAATTAATTGCAAAATATTTTAAATTAAACTTATTTTTTTTATTTTTATTTACTTAAAATTCGTTATTACCAACTACACAAATCTCCAAATCATACATATATTTCTTCGGCATTTGAATACGATATTGTTCTATAGGGGAAAAAATTCCTTTCAGCTATTTATAGTCGACGTATTGCTTCCGCCTTTCCGAATTCGGAAAATCGAAAAACAAATTCGTATTCAGTGATCGTAAGTCTGTCAAATGCGATTATTTAAAATTTTATCAAATTATAAAATAAATCTGTTGACCACTATACTGGATCCGCCATTTTGATTTTCTTATTGTTTATTGCAAAATTATGATCAGCGGCACCATATTTGACGTATAGTTTTTATGTACACCAAGTATTTTAATTATGACCAAATTTCAAGGATCGTGGTGTACTTTGATGCACCATATTGTTTAAGACTTAGTAAAATTCTTCCTTCCTTCCTACTTAGTAAAGTTAAAAAACAAATTCAGATTCAGGGGCCACAAATCTGTCAAATTTGTTTTTTTAAAATTTCATCAAATAATAAAAAATTCTTTGACTGCCTTAATGGATTCGCCATTTTTAATTTTTAATTTTTTATTACAGAAAAGTAATCAGCGTCCCCGAAAACCTTGTATGTAATTCAGGTCAAAATTTAGAGATTATAGCCCAGTTTGATCCGCCATTTTACTTTCGCTTTTGCGAATTCGGAAAATCAAAACTATATTGGTATTCAGAGACCACAAATGTGTCAAATGTAATTATATAAAATTTTACAAAATAAAAAAAAAAAATATAACCGCCACATTGGATCCGCTGTTTTGAATTTATTTATTTTTTTATTTTTTCTTTTATTTCAGAATTGTTATCAGCGTCACCAAGAACCTTATATATGATATTTGTTTTTTACGTAAACCAAGTATTCTAATCATGGCCAAAATTCGGCGATCGTGGCCCAGTGTGCATGCAAAAGATATTATTACTAATTGAGACTAAACAAGAACAAAAGACCAAAAAGGTAAAAGTATGACAAAATAACAAAATATGAAATAGTCATTTTAGGCTCTAAATATATAATTAATATAATCATCTGTGTTGCCAGGAGGTCAGAAAATGCTAAATGGCCGAAAAGAAAGGACTTGTAAAAGCTAATATATATATATATATATATGTATTTCAAAACTTGTTTATTTATTTGCTTATTTATGTATTTATTTACTTATTTATTTTTTTTCTCTTCATTTTTTGATATGTTTTTTAAATTTCGTAATAAATTTATAACTAAAACATAGATCAACAATGATCTGGTAAAAAATCGCCCACATATCCATACAAATTTGGGTTATACATATTTCGTATGAAAAATAATAATTATATTCATAAATATTTTCCATGGTTAATGAAGTTTATCAAAAAAAATAATAATAATAATAATAATAATAATAATAATAATAATTACCTATAATAATTGATTAGTAAGTTCATAAAATTAATTAAGTTATATTTGATTTAGATATTGAAGATCCGCTGGCGAAAGATCCGCACAAAAATGCTTAAATGGATAATTCTGTAGAAATAAAATAGTAAAAGCAAATAAGAAATTATGTTCCTCTTTGTTAAAGCATTAAAATTTTAGCCTTTTTAAGACAATCAAAAAAGGCTAAAAAAGCTAGAAGTTAGAATAAAAATTTTGAAGATAAAAGCAAAATTAAAACGCCAAACTGACAACACTAACAATCATATTTAATTAAACTCCCACACATACATATATTTGTATACATATGAAACCTTAAACACGTGCCGTTGTCAGTGTCTGAATTTAATAGACGGATATTTGGCCCTTCATTGGTTTTGGCAGCATAAATACTTATTGTACCAGTTGATTGGTCTTGGAATGAGTTTAACTAATGACCTTTTGATTACCACTTTACATTTAAATGGTCGTAATAAAAATATGTATAGAAGTGTGTGTGCATTTATTATTGACAATAAAATTTAATTTAATTTGTTTAAATACGAGTTGTAATAAAATATTTATAAAATATCAACAAGAAATGGTAGGACGTTTGGAAATGAAAATATAATTTGAATTTGTCTTTAAAGTAATAAAATGAATATTTGTCGTAAAAATATTTTTTTCAATTGTTAGCTATTTTTTTTTTTTTTTTTTTTTTTTAAGTTAAAATAATTGAAAAAAATTGTAAAAGGTTAAGGATAATAGACGAAAAAATATTAGGTAGTGGGTATTAATTGAGAGTTGATCAACTCAAAAGCCTTATCTCAATCTCGAATGTACGGCTTGCCTACAATAAGACCTTCTTCCACATATCACATTAAGGATATTTTGGATGATTTTTAATGCAATTTTGCTCTCTTTATTTCTGATTTTAAAAGCATTTTGAATGCTTTATTCTTAACAAAAAATTGTAAAACAATTAGCTAATTCACAAAATATGTTATTTGAGTTATTGTGTTATATGATATTTGAAATATCACACATTATTTACCATTTTTTTAAAATGTATATGGAAATTTAAAATAACATTATAACAATGTCAAACCTGTGTTTAATATTTATGTTAAAAATTATTTTGTTTAAAAAAATTTTGATTTCTTACAAAAAATTTCATTTTTATTAAAAAAATTTTTTTTAAATTTCCACAAAATTCAAATTTTCACCAAAAATTCAAATTTTCACAAAAAATTCAAATTTTCACCAAAAATTCAAATTTTCACCAAAAATTCAGATTTTCACCAAAAATTCAAATTTTCACCAAAAATTTAAATTTTCACCAAAAATTCAGATTTTCACCAAAAATTCAAATCTTCAAAAAATAAAAAATAATTGTTTTCTAGAAATTCGATATTTCACAAAAATTTAATTAAATTCTTCACTAAAAATTCGATTATTCACCAAAAATTCAAATTCGCTAAAAACTGTTTTTTCAATAAAAATCCGATTATTCACTAATAATGTAAATATTAACCAAAATCCAAATATTTACTAAAACTCCGATTATTCACCAAAAGTCCAATTTTTCTTTGAAAATCGATTGTTCACTAAAAACCGATTATTCACTAAAAATTCGATATTTTACTAAAAATCCGATTATTCATTAAAAATTTGATTTTTCACTAGAGATTTGATTCTTCACTTGAAATCTGATTTTTCATTAAAAATTAAATTTTTTTGCTTAAAATTAAAAAAAAAATCGATTTATAAATACGAATAATAACAAATAAAAAATTTATAGTCGGTCATGCCCGACAATAAGATATCCTTCAACATTGCGTTTGAGCCTCAAAATGATTTTCGAGATTTTCACAAATAACGTCATATGAGAACTATGGCCAATTATTAATTGTTCCTTGGTAGTATGATATCTGCTTATTAAAATTTATGTCAAATACTACCTTGATGTCATTTATGTGGTATTTATGCGAGTTTAAGTGATTTTCGGATTTTATATAAGAGATATAATTATGGATGGATATGGATATAATTATGGATCCATGAAGTTTGATATTTTTTATTGAAATAGTGGCATAATGAGTATTAAAACTCTATTGCAGGGGAACATTTGCATGCAGGCTAGGTGAAATAGTGTACCGGTAATAACCAGTTTCAATAGGCTGTTTCGTTATACCAAAATAATCATATGTTCCTAATTTCATCAAATTATCTTTAAAATTATAACCTGTACTTTGTGCACAAGTTATATATGGACTGAGTACCAGTCATTCGGACAGCCAGGTAACCTGCCAGATGGACGGATATCGTTTAATCGACTCAGAAGGTGGGTGGGATGGTGGAGCAAAATATACAAATCATAATTTTCCAAAAATAACATTTTCATCAACGTATTTCAGTAGGTAATGATATTTTTCATATTATTAAAATTTTGTTTCCGGTAAAAATATATAAAAACATATAATTTTTGCAGTCAACCATATAAAAAGTTTTATTGAGTGTAAACATTAAATGACGAAATTTAAACAAAAGCATTGTTCTCGTGAACACAGAGTTATTAGAATTCAAGAAAATTAACAATGTGAACATAATATTGTTTTAGTGATAATGATGTAACCACATTTCTTCTCTGTGTGTAGGTGCAGCAGAGGAAAGTGCAATTTTAAGTTTGAAAGGCAGCCCCCCAGATCGCTGGAGGTTCAAAATAGGATACCGCTAATATAGAAAAATTTTAACCGCTTGCCAAATCTCGGTATTTGCATTTGAAATTTCAAGTATCTTAATTTAAAATCTAGGTTCAGTTTCTGCAATATACAGCCCAAAGTTTTGTGATAAACCCTGTGCTATATATATATATATATATATATATATATATATATATATATATATATATATTTAGACAAGTCGTCAAACGTTGTTTTGCCATATAACTTATTTTTAGTGAATATTTTGGTTTTTAATTAAAAAGTAAGAAATGTATTTTAATTTTGTGGGGATGTGTGGGCGTGCTTTTATCCTTTTTGCTTTATTTTACGCTCTACATGTTTAGTTTGTTCAAGACTTGAAACCATCATCGGATAATTAATTAAGGAGACATGAGTAGGGGGAGCTTTTACCCGTTTTGCCCTTTTTTACGCCCTAAATGATGGAATTTCCAAAAAAATTATATCTTTAAGTTCTTTTCAGATGTTACAGTGCCTGCATGCCAAATTTTAAGAAAACCGGCTGATTATTTAAGAAGATATAGGGAGGGGAAACTTTTACCCCACTTGTCCTATTTCACGCCCTAAATAATAAAAATTATAGGCTTTAGTTTCTTTAAGATGTTACACTATTTGCCTGCCAAATTTCAAGAAAATAAGTTGATTTGTTAAGGGGATATAGGGAGGGGGAGTCTTTTGCCGCATTATATATATATATATATATATATAAGCATGCTTTCTCTTTCTGGAGCTTTATGAAGCTTCCTGAAATTTTAATTCGTCTTACTTATAAAACTATTCATCCTACAAATTTCAACGGAGCCAGATTTTGAAATTTCTATCAGGGAGCAAAGTTACTCGGATGTATTATTTTTTTTTTTTTATTTTATGTAATATATGGTTTTAAGAAGTTTCAATTTCTGATTCTTTGTTCTCCAAATCCTATCTGAAACTGATTTTGTATTACGACCAGGGAGCGTATTTACGCCAATTATTTTTTTTTTGGTTTTAAAAAGTTTTCTAATTTAAGACTTTAAACATTATTATCCTATCAAATTCTAACGGCTGCAAATCCTTTAACTTCATGTAGGGAGAGGAAAAGCGCTAAGATGTTATTGTCTGTGCATATTTTTATTATTATATTTTTCTTGGCATTGACAGGCTTATACGCTAGTACATATATAAGTCATGACGTCTAAGTGTTTAGGACAAAATAAAGTTTTAAAACATCGTTAACAATTATGAAATTGGAGCACTTTAAAATAAGTAGCGTATGGTTCCCCTTCTACCTTAAGTACAGTATTTGAGAACAACCGTGTCGCAGAAAAAAATATTCTCATTGCAATTTTTAAAAATAAACTCAAAAATAAATAATAAAAAAAAATAAAAAATTGTAAATAAATAGAATGTGAATAATTTTAATGGCTTAAGGCATAGAATACAACTAGAAGTTTATATGAGTTACATAAATCTAATTCAGTTGTAAAAAAACCAAATTCATGCAACAATAAAATACATGTAATCACATATATTTTGTTTTTGTGTTTAAAAAAAAAATTAGTATTCGTTTGAAAATTTAGTTTGAACTGCCGCTCACATAAACTTCTAGTTGTATTCTATGGCTTAAGGTTATAACAGAATATTTATTTTCGACTTACTATACATTTAAGTTTTATACCTTCTATATATGTAAGTTAATTTAATATGTAAAACTTTATTTCATAATAAACTCTGTGCTATCTTAGGAAAGAAATTCGTGACATTATCTTTGTGTGGCTCTGACTTATAATATTAAGTTCCTGCCGACACACAGTGTGAGATCCAAAAAATTAAATCGAAATAATTATGCAGTTTCGGAACAGCTGATCCGATTTAAATGCAATTTCACACAGTGATAATAGATGTGCAGGCGAGTTTAAGTTTTGAGTTTGGATCACATAGACTTATCGCGCCCGTGTCCACAGAGTCCCAAAGTGAACACCTCGGATATAAACATTTTTTAAAAAGATTCGGATTCTTTATATCTCAACTGATTTAAAATATTATTATATGAAAGGATTCTGCTGAAAAAGATCAACAAAAACAAATCGTCGCATACATATCTTATTTTTTTTTTTTTTTTTTAGTTTACGAGATATTCAAAAATTTAATTTTTTTATTTTTTAACATGCCTTGGTGAAGTTCTTCGCTATAGCGGCTCCAAATTTCACCCGACAAACAAAGAATTCACGGAATAAATTTGAATTTGAACTTTGAAAAAAAGTCGATTTTTCCTTTAATAACATATACAGTATTTATACTTTTCTGAAAGACAACCAAATACAAAATATTTTAGAGAAAAAGAAATAAGAAAATTGAATCCCGCTAGGACCAGAGTCTACCATAAATTTCCAATTTTCGCCTTAATTTCCCAAATCGCAAAGCTGGAATCAAAAAAATGTTATATTTTTTATACATTTTTTGGTAATAGAAATTTTTAATCCTCGTTGTCGATAGGGAAGATATAGTTACGTCATTTTGGTCTAATATTTGATTAGTCTAAACATACCTTTAGTCGTTTATAAAAAAAATCGCTTTTAATCAATTTAAATTAATTACAAAACTGCAACCATTTCCAAGAGCTCACCAAAAAGAAAAACTTTTTCATAAATATTTATGTACTTATTTATGTATATACTTCAAGTTCTATTAAATACTAAAATATATATAAAATATAAAAGATATTAAATACTAAAATAATAATTGCCTCCCTGATAATCTGTTATAGTGTTTTATAAAAGGAACAAAATAGAATTTAATAAACAAAAAAAAATGAACTTGAATTTTATTCTAGCGTGTATTTAGGTTTATTTTTAGTGATTTTAATCACGTAAAATATGAAAACTCATACTATTATGTAGGTAGTGAAGAAAATCGATTAAGGTTGTAATTAACCAATGTCTTTTTGGTGGAGTAATTGTAGTGAGTTGGTAAATTTGGACAGTTATTTTGTAAATTATATAACCTTAGTGAATGTCAAGGAATGAATGAAGTGGAGGCTAAAGTTTAGTTCAATGTAAAGTTAGGAGGTATAAAATCAATTATAATGCTATTATGAAATACTTGGATTAACTATTATTGAGAAGAATATTATTGTTTTTATATAGAGAGCGCACATTGGTTTTAATGGCATGACAAATGGCACTTAATTCAGAAAATTATAAAAGTAACTTACTTTATATTTTGCTTCATTCATTTTGGCACAAACAAGCAGGAAAGCTAAATTTTTCAATTTTTGAATTTTTCTGTTCTTAAGCTAGCGCACAGTGTTCCATACAAGAAATAAAATGGAAATAAATCTGTAATTTTCATTGAAATTTTACACAGTAATACATGATGTATTGTTGAACTTACGTTTATAACCTGGGAGCAGGTCCACAGGGTCCCAAATTTGAACATCTCAGATATGATAAATATTTTAAACGATCCTGACTCGTTATATCAAAACAGCTTTGAAAAATTTTTTATATGAGTTAATTCTACTGGTCAATCTCTACAACATCAACGTAAGTATAGGTTATCTCTTGTAGTTTACGAGATATTGGTCTTCAAAGATTAAAATTTTTAATTTTCGACTTACCGTGGTATAGCGGATCCAAATTTCACACATTTTTATAATATTTTTTGTTTTATTAACAATAAATTACAAAATCGTGCGCAGAAAGAATTTTGAAAAAAAGTTATATGCATTTGAATTGTAGTTAAAAGAACGTTTTTTTCCGTTTTTTGCCAGTCACATTTTTTTTCAATTATACGTAAATTTTTTAAGCAAAATATACAGCATTTATTTTTTTTTTCTGAAATATAAATTAATACAAAGTAGTGTGAGGGTTAAAATTAAAAAAAAAGTATTACTGTGAGGACCAAAATGCACAGAGCTAGACCTATTTTGTCCATAAATTTTAAATTTTCGTCTTAATTCCTCTAATTGCAAAGAGGGAATCTGAAAATTTTGATATTTTTATATGACATAATATGGTTTTAATTTCTTTGTAACAGAAAAAATTCCATTTTTGAAAATTTTGGAAAACTTTTTGAGAATTGTGGGATTTCTGTTCAAATATCTACAAAAATAACTTAAGTTTCAAATTATGCGTCAGGCAGTCTATACAGCTGTAAAACTTCATTAAAATATATCTATTAACAAAAATGTTATTGCATAATTAAAAATAAATAATGATACAACATCGCGACTCAACCCTTTTTCGATATATTTTTGCTGAAAAAAGAAAATCTTGAGGCTACGGCAATTTTTAAAATTCAATTCAATTTCTAAAATACTTTCCAAAATTTCCCAATCGATATCGAGCAACAAAAATTTCTATTATCAAGAAATTAAATACATATTATCTAATACAAAAAATATTAAAATTTTCTAATTCCAGCCTTGTGCTTTGAGAAATTAAGGCAAAAATTTAAAACATATTTAAAAATAGGTCCAATTCGGAAAACTTTTTTTTTCTCGCAGGAATACATTTTTTTCTTTCACACAATTTTATATTAAGTTATCTTTCAGAAAAAATAAATACTATATAAGTTACTTAAAATATTTGCACAAAGCCGAAACGAATATGACCACTTTTTTTTGGCAAAAGAACCGGGAAAAATGGACTTTATTTTCAAAGTTAAAATTCAAATGCATATAACTTTTGATTCCGTAAAGATTTTTTGAAATTCTTTCTGTACACGATTTTGTAATTGTTAGTTTTTAATAAACAAAAAGAAAATTATTAAAAAAAAATCAGGTGATATTTGGACCGCTATAGGGAAAAAATAATTTACTTTAAAAGAATAAAATTTTAACCTTTGAAGCCCTCTATTTGAAACTATCAAACTACAAGAGACAATCTATACACACGACAATGTGTTTTGTAGATTCTGACTAGCAGAATCTACTCACATAAAAATCTTTCAACATATTTTTCATACCCGAGGTGTCGAAATTTGGGACCCTGTGGAACCGCCTTGGTTACGTCTATGTAGTCCAAGTTCAAAACTTAAGCACCACTATACTTTTTTTATCAATGTGTAAAAAATTTTATTGAAATCGGGCCAGTCTTTTGGAAACTGCATATTTATTTTATTATTCATTTTTTCATTTCATTTGAATGGGACATTATGCAGCGTCCATCCCACAGTGCTTTGTTGCTGTATAACGATGGGACAAAATTAAAAATAATTGTCGTAGAAAATTTAAACTTTCGAATGCATATTACTTTAGATTTACAATTAATATATACGACGTTTTGAAAAAATTGATGTAGGGACACGCCTACCTCCCATATATTCTCAAATTAAAAAACTATATTTCTTTTAAAATTCTGAGCAAAACTTTACCTTTAGAAATATATCCTAAAATTAAACTACTGCTGCTAAAATACGGATTTAAATTTTACAGAAATTTGTAATTGGACTTAAATATAGAATATTTATGAGTTTGTAAATTTTTATTTGAATCGGAACAAGAACATCCTTACCACCCATATATCTTGAAATTGAAAAAACTTTTTCAGCTAAAATACTGGTCTGCATTTTTTTTTTAAATAAAAGGAGGTGCAGTAGGCAATTGAATCATGGTACACAAATATTGCTTCAGATCCAAAGTGAATATATAGAAATTTAAAAAAAATCGGATCAGGATCCTATGTATCCTAAAATGAGAAAAACGCATTATTGGAAACGCCATTGGAATAGATTTTTATGGGTCAGAAAATATTTGATTTAATAAAATAGGAGCAAAGGCATATATTGCTCCCTTTAACCCTATCATCTTCTAATATTATTTTAACGTCAACATATACATCTCTTCAGTAACTAATCAATTTACCTTATATATACATACATACATACATATATATATATATATATATATATATATATATATATATATAATAACTTTACAAATTTTCTTTTTACTGATAGATAATTATCTCTTGACTACGATTTTACTATAATAAAAAGCAAAAATTTGATTTGATTTCAAATTTCAGAGATGAGTTCGCGATGCCCGATAACTCTGGTAGTTTGCAAAGAATAATTCCATAGAGAATTGAAATCAATATTTCATATTTTATTACGAATACCTTTGAAACAATTAGTTATGCCATGAGTAATTCCCTTTTAAATTTAAAAAAATTTTGACCCTTGGTTACCGGTTTAGATAAAATTTGGTGCATGTGTAGATGATACAGATACAGAGGCATATAAAATGAATTTTCTTATTTTCATTTTGAGAACTGTGGCAACTCTATAGCTTTGAAGGTGTTTAAAATATTTATTTAAATGGTCATAACTTTTGTTATATAAAAGATAACAAAATAATTTTCTAGCAGTGGATTTTTCCAAGCTTGTAATTTAAAATGCCATATAAAATATTTTAAAATATTTTTATTACTATATATTTTGTAAGAATTATCTTTAGTGACGTGTATCTAAAAAAGTCCATCTTTAGCTTTTTTAATATATTTTTTTGATAGGAAGTCTTATCGATATATTTGCTACAGAGAAAATTTCAGAGAGGTCAAAATTTTTAAATTTAAAATGGAATTACTCTAATGTTTTTGCTAAGTAACTGTCTTGAGAAAATTTGAAGTTTTAAAAAAGGCGCAACATATGTGGAGATTTTTATATTTTTTAAATACAAGCTAAGAATGCGTATTTTTTTAATACACATATCTAAGCCCAATACCGCACAATATAAAAAATCTGGTCCATCAATATACCCCAAATTTGAACCTTTCTTAAAAAAATATTTACCTACAATATTCAGTAATAAGAACCTACTATTCGGGTAACAAAATATCTAAGTTTGTTGGTTCCAACATAAAAGTTTCATTATTATACTGCTCAAATGAAAATGTAGACAGGTGATTTCAACAAAATTTCAATTTTTTCCCCCGGTACCCGAAAACACCAATATTTTTTCAACTTTGTCAGCTCACTACAGATAAACTGAATAGCACTGATGATTGATTTTTATAACCAGTGATGCAAAATTTTATCTAGTTTCATCAGATAGCAAACATTTTTATAAAAACATAATTTTTAAATTTCTAAATTTCTTTTGAGCTACTTGAAACCATTTTTAACCATGTTTTTCTCATTTAAATAGGAAAAGTTGTTTTAAGTTTATTTTGAGGTTTTTGAAATAGACCGGAAATTATTTTTTTTTTTTTTAGAGATAAATTTTCAGCTTTCAAGCCTTAAAAATAAGTAAATTTTCTACGAAAATTGTTTTACTTTTTTAAACTATAATAAATTTAAAATTTTTAACCATTCTGTTCTTATTTAAATAGGAAATAGTATTTTAAATTTTCTTTCATTATTTTAAGGTTTTTGAAATAGACCGGAAATTATTTTTTTAGCTTTAATCTATCTTCAGCTTTAAAACCTTAAAAATATACAAATTTTCTACTAAAATTATTTTACTCTTTTAAACTTTAATAAATTTTAAATTGTATTTTTATAATAGTCTTTAATGTATACTTTTTTCTAATATATTTTTATATTTTTCAAAACATTTTGCGGTTAAAGTTGAGCATTACGTGTTTTGCTGTTATTTGTTATATTTACATATTTTTTTTTATCCTTTTTTCGCTAAATAAGGTTTTATTTGCTACAAAAACATTTCCATCAATGCAAAAAATAACCTCTGCATTGTACATTTATTTAAACCAAAAAACAAAAAAAAAAAACTATTGAAAACATTTTATTGAAGCTCAGGTTATTTTGATATTTGTATTTAACTTTGAAACAAATATTTAGCTAACGAATTTATTTATGCACATATTAAACTCTATAGAAAATATAACAAATTCGTTAAATATCAAAAAAAAAAAATTAGCCTTAAATTATTGAAATATAAATCAGTCCGTCTAACCAAAAAAAAAATAATAAAACCACAATACAATTCAATTACACATACATACAAAATTTATTTCTACTCTAGAAAATAATATTTGTTCTATTTATCTTTGCCTTTTTACCATTTTAATAGTTTTGTCCGTGCCAGCATTTGGGAGAGAGTTTTTTCATCCATCCATTAAAAGGTGTCTTTTTTGATACTCTTGGATGTTCAAAAGTAGAAAATATACAAATTTGCAATAACAAAACATTTTAGTATCAAATTTTTATCTGAAAAACTTGACTTGAGCCACTTTTTACATTCAAGAGCAAAAAAAAAGAACAAGCACGACACAATTTTGCTTTTAAACTTTTTTCAGCGAAAGTTATACATCGTTGGAAAGAACAAGGTAATAGCTTTCAATCAAGTTATAAACGGTTTATGCAGCAAAAGAAATATACAAATTAAATGCGAGTTGTATGTGAAACTTATGGATCCTACACTAAAAACGTTAACAATATTCCCAGTGACGTATTTCCTAGATCAGTCAATTTTTAGTTCCTTTCCTAAGCCTCTTTCAGCGAGGGTTATACATCGTTGGAAAGAACAAGGTAAGAACTTTCAATCGAGCTATAAATGATTTATGCAGCAAAAGAAATGTGATAGTTAAATGCAGTTGTATATGAAATATATTGATCCTATATTAAAGACGTCAACAATATTCCCAGTGACATATTTCCTAAATCAGTCCAATGAATTCACTAAATAGTGTCATCTAAAAAGTATTAGAACTGCGGCACATTTCTTCCCGAACAATGACTCTTCTTCGATAAGAAATTGATATCGTATTACACTGTTGTTAACTACATGAGGTGCCGCTTTAGTTTAAAATTTCTATAGAAAATGTTGGCAGGGGTTATTTAAAGTATGTTTTACATTTTCTATAACATTATTACAATTTGTATTGCATATTTTAAGGGGTGACTTATATTTGCCAAATAATTGCATAAATTTTTGTGAGTTTCAAAAAAAATAAAAAATGAAATAATATTTCTATTTAATTTATAATACAAATAATAAATTAAAGTGGAAAGCATATAAACAAATGAATATATGTATATACAGAAAAACTGTTGATGCATTTTGGTAGACCTAACAAAATAACTAAGCAATCCAAAATTTTATAACATTTATTTAAAATCTAAAACCTAAACAAATACAAAAATATTTAGCTGAAAGTTTCGAAGATTTTATAATTTATTTCAGTTTTGCACTAACAATTTACACCTTTTAGATTCAAACTATTAACCAGACGAGAGACAACATTTAGGAAATTCATATGTTGTATAGCAAGTAACCGTTTTACGATCTGGTAAAAAGTTATGGATTATAAAAAGTGAAACCAAAAACGTACGATTTTTTAAATTTATGTTTTTTTTTTTTACACGCATAAGTGAAATTCAATTTAGAGAACAAAATATGAAGTGATTTTATACAGTTTGAGGTACGTATATCAAACTTACATATAATTGGCATAATTGTTTGTAAAACATACAGGGAGAGTAAAATATCACTACAACAATATTATGTTCTCATTGTTTATTTTCTTGAATTTTAATAACTCTGTGTTCATGATAACAATGTTTTTGTTTAAATTTTGTCATTTAATGTTTACAATCAATAAAAATTTTAATATAGTTGACTGCAAAAATTGCACGTTTTTAAATATTTTTCAAGAAATCAAATATTATTAATATGAAAAATATCAATACTTCTACAACCATTAAATATTTGTTCTAAACCATGTTCTGTTTTTAAACCATAATAATATTATTATACGCATGACAATAAAATGATTCAAATAAATATAATACCTATCATATTTACAAACTTTTATGTTTGTTTTCCAACTTTATTACAATTCTCACTTAGTTTATATATGAATAAATATAAATAGACAAAGTTTGTCTATACTCAGTGTGATTAAATTAATATAAGATATTGATTAACTACCTTTAAAAGACTTAGTTAAAACAACATATCTTGCATTTGAACCACATATGCTTTTACAAATGAATATAATTAATGAACAAATAATATGATTTTTTTTACTTTCTCTATTATTTTATTAATATTTCTCTATTCTTTTCAATCAAAGATTTATAAAAATAATAATTTTTTATTAATAAATTTTATTTTAATATATGATAAATTGGAATAATATGACAAAATGTAATAACAATATGATAAGATTAGATAGCCGTATGATAACATGGGATAATAATATGAAGAATGCATAATTATATTATATAATGGAATCATAATATGATAATGTACCACATAATATAATAAGATAGAATAATAATAATAATAATAATAATAATATAACATCAAATCATAATCTGATAGAATAAGATAATAATGTAGGAAGAATTATAAGTAAAACTAATATCATAAGATGAAAAAACAAACCATAAATTCGAATACAATATGATAAAGTGGAATCATAATAATTATTACTTATAATCATTTCTATTTTACGCTGTGATCATATGTTCAATCTTAATATGTTGCTTTTAGATTATGGTCACTACAACTATATATTTTTTCTGCGTGTATTTTTTCGCTACTGACAAATACCGCCTTTACAAAAATTGTCCAAAATATCGCGTAAGCAGAATTCTTTAATAAAAGACACTTCCGAGTTAAAATTTTCTCCAAATCTTCAAATTTTTATGCAAATTTTTTTAATACATCGAAAAATAACGGTAAAGAATAATCTTAGTGATTAAAAATGGTAATGTGAAAATAAATTTAAGAAACATGATTTATACCGGCTATAACGGCATTCCTCTCTAAACACATTTCGCTTGCTGACAATTATCGCGAAGTATAAATTACGTCAAATGAAAGCATTTTATTTGCTTAATACCAAAATTCAACTGGTGTCAAAATATTTTAAGGACTTATAATTGTATGGACCAAAAACGATGTTCTTAGCCTCTAAAATCAACCAGACATATTTCGCATTACAGTTCAAATTTTAAAATAATAAAAACTATTTTCGATGTAAAACTTATCGCTAACATGTAACTTATCATGTTTAAGATTTTGCGAAAATTTACTTAAAACAATAAATTTGCAATTTTTTAAGGAATATTATCATGAGTAGTAATGTTTAAACGACTATATTTTCCAAACTAGTATCGATATTCACTTAAATTTTTCAGCAAACTATCCAGAAATATGTCTTTTATTACTCATAATTTTTAGAGATTCGTAACCAATAGAAATTTTTTTGCTATTTACGAAATTGTGCAAAAAATAAAATTAAAAATTTTTCTTTTCAGTATGTTTCGATAAATATTGAAAATGCTGTAATAGTTTTGACATGTGCTAATAGCACCTTAGAAGTTCTATAAAATCACGTTGTTTTTTGGTTCAGAGCAAGACCTCTAATTTTTTTTTTTTTTTTTTTTTTGAAACTTTAAACTTTATGCTTTGCATGCATAAATATTCGTTAATAAAACCAAAAGTCGACATTAGTATCAGAAGAAAAAAACTGTTGAAGGTATTTTACTATTGGGTAACAAGGTTAAGAGAAAATCGACAATTTTATAAATTCAAAATTATTTTCTTTTTTTCGCTCAATAAAATAATAAATAATTTTCGAACGTGGCTACCACTTTTAATTATTAATGTTTCATAGCATTTATAATAATTTTATATTTTAATAAAACTAGAAAAATTTTAAAATATGTTTCAAATTTTCGAACATATTTAATGGAACAATTAAAAAACAATTTTTTGTAGCATTTTTGTAATTTTTAATTATTTAATTTCAAAAATAAATTATTATTACTTTCTTTTTTAATATTCAAAAATTTTAAATTAAAGTCGTAATTTTTTAAACATAAAAAAAAATCAAAGCATTTTAATATATTCTCAAATTTTTATTTGAATTGTTTACTATTTAAATATTTATAAAATTCGAAATTTTTAAAATATCTTAAAAAAAATTCGAATATTTATGGAACGGTTTGAAATAAATTTTTTGTGGCATATTTGTCAATTTTAATTATTTATTTTCATATCCTAAACCAATAATATTCGGAAATATGAAATCAATTTTTTTTTTTTTTAATTAAGATTGCTTTAAACAAGCTCCTATTGCTTTAAAGGTCATTTTTTATCACTTTTCAAAGTTTAAAGAACATAAAAAAATAAAAATTCGAAATTAAGTTAAAATTTTTTTAAAACAATTTCAAAAATTTAAAATATATTCTCAAATTTTGATTAGAAATATTTGTAATTTAAAGATTTTTATAAAAGTCGAAATTTTGAAAATAGTTTCGAATTTTTCGAACACAATGCTGCAAAATTAATACTTTTAGGCAGCTTCGTAAATTTTTGTAATTTATTTACAAAAATTTGTAATTTATTTAGAAAATTTTTAATTAAAATCGATTTTTTTTTTTAGCAAAACTATTTTCTATAAAATTCGAAATAAACAAATTTATATAAGTAGAAAATTCTAGCTTTGAATACTATTTTTTTCACTTTATATTTTTAGATTTTTAAAAGAGCATGAAATTCTCTTTTAAAAATCTAAAAATTTTTTTATTTAAAAATTTATTTCAATTTTAGTACAAAATATTTCTTCAAAAAGTCTCATCAATTTCAATTAAATATTTTTTCTTTCCAATTTCTGTTGCAACAATACTTAAGATATCCCCTCAGAAAGCATAAAATTTTATTTACAAAATTGGCATAGGTATAAGAAATAGAAAACCTATTTTGTGTGTATTTTTGTACTGACTCTGTCTGTAGATATACTCAAATAGCTTAAAGGTAAAAGCAGAAACAAAAAAAAAATATATAATCCATTAGACTTCTATTGGTTTTTATAGGGATTTTAGAAAAGGATAATATAAAGAATATAATAGTAATTATTTTCTACATTTCATTAGACTTATATAAAGAAGTATGTACTTAAAAATATTTTCTTTAACATAATAATGAAATTGTAACGAAATAAATTAAATTTGTAAAACGTACATTTGTGTGGAATTTTAATCTTAGAAAAAATTCCCACGAACTCTAGTTCTTATTTTTTTTTTTTATAATTTTATGCACCATCATTTAGTTAGCTCTTGGACACATGATTATTATTTGATATACAGTGCAAGCTCGGTATTCGCGACTACCCATTATCGCTACGGCCTGGTTATCGCGACGGCTTAATTTTTAGAACTGCAGCTTCTATAATAACGACTTTTGTCTGTTTTTTTTTTTTTAATTTCATTACAATGTCTATAACCAAAAAAGGGAAATCTCCGTCTTTTGGCATATTAAACTTTTTGGATGATTTTGATCTTCAATTTTGTCAGTTTATTCGTGTCATTTGTTGGGTAGATACATCTCTTAACATGGGAAAAGTTCAACATATTTTAGAGCCAACGATTTCTCAAAAATTAGGGATTTAAAAAAAATTAAAAAGTGGAAACTCCATAAATTCACTTTGCCTGAATTATAAGTTGCATAAGTCTTCGGTTTAACGCATTATAAAGCAAGAAAATTCATTAAAAAAGTTCGTACGTACAACAGAAAGTGGCTTTGGCAAACTTTACACCTTAAAGAAAGCTGAGTACCTAAGAATGGAAAAAATTCAGGAAGAAAATGAAGATCTTTCAACTATTGTTACACATGTAGCTCAAATTGGAACGGAACATCTTTTCACGAATGCTGACATAAACAACCAGATTCAAGAAGAATTTTATGTGAAAAGTAATGAGAGGAGCAAATGGAATTATCAGATATTGAATTGGAAGATTTATAAGATAGTGGTCATGAAGAAAACAAAATTAAAGTGGACGATTGTATAGCATCGATAAACATATACATACAATGGGCTTTGAAAAATGATAAGCCGATAACAGCAATATATAAACTACATGATTCAGCTGTTATTTTAAAAAATAATTTGCCAAAAAAACAACTTAAAATCTCCAATTTCTTTAAAAATATTTAAAATGTAAATATATCAAAAAAAAACAATTCCAATTTAAAAATTACATATCATTCAATAAAATTTTGGGTTCTGTTATCGCAAAAATTCAGTTTTCGCAACAGGCTTAGTTAGTCGCGAAAATCGAGCTTGCACTGTATTAAGATTAAATAATCCTTAGAAAAAAATTTGATCTTATCCTTTGAACCTCAGTTCTAAAACCTTTTTTTTTTTTTTGTACAATTGCCCATAGTGAGAATGGTTATTATTTAATTACAGATGGTGCAAATACGCAACAATTTACAACATTTTATATTGCTACTGCGCTGTATATACACTGCCTGCCACTTGAATAAGGAATCAAATTTTTTTAACTTTAATTAAAAAATCTCCTAAACTAAAGTTCAGAAAAAAATAATTTTTTGCGCAACTAAATTTCAAAGTGTTGGCTTTAGTTTCCTGAAGAAATAAAAAATATACATATTTTGTTATACTAAAATTATGCATTTATTTAAAGACATGTATTTCTGTGGTACTTTTCCTGTGTCACTTGAATAAGGAATATTTTAAAACTAAGCAAACTGTAATTTATTTTTAAATTTTAGATTATAAAAATGAAAGTTAATATCTTCTAACATTCAATTAGTAATAAGTACTGCCATCATTTTTAGAAATAACCTCAAAAATGCGATTTGGCATCGACTTGTATAATGACTCTAAGTAATTATTTAGCGAAATTGAATTCCATGCTTCCGTTATTGCATCCTTTAAGGATTCTATCGTCTCAAATTGTTTTCCTCCTTCATAAACTTTTCTTGCAAGCCAACCCCAGACATTTTCCATTGGATTCAGGTCTGGTGAATATGGGGGCCAATCCAAAAGTTGAACACCTTGTTGATTAATCCATTGTTTTACTGCTCTGGCGGTATGAATCAGAGCGTTGTCGTGTTGGTACGTCCAAGGTATGGGTCCAAAGTAATCATTAAATTTTGGAAATGCTTCCCCCAGAATGTTTTTGTAAGTCGTTGCAGTCATTTTGTTGGATACAACAACCAATTCTATGGTACCATAATACGAAATGGCACCCCATACCATTATTCCGCCCTCTCGGCTGTGTCTGCGGCTCAAAAATAATTCCTCCTTATTTAGGTCATGGAAGTAATAGTTATACCCGTTGGGACCATCAATATTAAACTTTTCTGCATAGGAAAATACAACTGATTTGCGGTTTTCATTAAGTGGTGGTTTTTTTGCAGTTTTCGTCAGACTATGTATGGGCACAACTTTAAAATATAGTGCACTGTTCTCAGACTGGCACTGACTCCACTTTTTTCAAGTACTTTTGATACCGACATGGCAGAATTTGATGCAATTCTAAGAATTTTTCGTTTTTCTTTTGGAGTTGTTGCCATTTTCTTCCGCCTTTTCATGTTTTTTTCCATATCTTTCCAAGTTATTTAAATAATTGTACACAACTGTCTTTCCTCTGTTAAAGTTTTTGGCTATTTGGACAGGATTCTGACCCTGAGATTTCAAAATCAGAATTTTTTTCTATTTCAGAGTTATTAAGAACATCATCACGTCCCATTTTGAATAAAAACTATTTAAAAACTATCAAATTAAAAATTCTCTAGCCGTTTATATTGAAAGAAATTGAAATCATAGCCTTCATGATTAATATTAAAAGAATTCCTTATTCAAGTGACACACGAAATAGTACCACAGAAATATATATATGTCTTTAAATAAATGCATAATTTTAGTATAAAAAAATATGTATATTTTTTATTTCTTCAGGAAACACTTTGACATTTGGTTGCGCATAAAATTATTTTTTTCTGAACTTTAGTTTAGGAGATATACTTAATTAGATTTTAGAAAATGTGATTCCTTATTCAAGTGGCAGACAGTATATATATATATATATATATATATATATATATATATATAATATTAGACAGTTTAGCACAAAACGTCTTATAGAATCTTTTATATTAAGCACAACGAGTAAAGGAAACTTTGCCCTATTTTAGTTTTAATATTACCTAAAGAATATTTTCGGCTTCCGAGACTACAAGTTCAAAAAACACAAAAACCACCTTTAGCACTCTAAAGTTTCAACAATTAATGGAGCTTCAATGTAGCAAATGACTTCGCCAATCTGTATCCAAATAAAGTACCATAAAGGCGGACAAATTCTGATACAACGGCGAAAAAGCGTCAATAGAAATTTTCACAAAAAAATTCTTTATCTTTTAACAGAACCCTACATGTTTTCATTCTAAATAAAGAAAAAATTATTAACAAAATAATGAAAAAAAAAATACTCTAAAATATATTATATTAATTAATAGTAATATTTTTTCCTATAATCTACACCAAATTAAAATCAATCAACCATAAATTCTCTTATTCATAAAGTCCTTCAATACCCCCCCCCCCCCCACCCCTCAAAAAAAAAAAAGAAATAACCAATTAGTATTAGTTCTCTTTCAACCTAAATGACATTAAAAATAATTATTCTAATTATAAATAAAACACAAAAGCTAAAGCAAATATTTGGCATAAATACGCATACATACACATCAAGGATGGAAAATGAAAATAATTTTCGGTATCAAAATAAATTTCAAATAGTACCTTTTTCAAACTCAGAGTACCAAAATTTTAATTTTTGACAGTTATTTATTTTTTACTTAGTGCAAAATTCATAGAATGTAATTTGTATATCTAAAACCAAGGTTTAAATACGATATCAAACCATTAAACTATTAAGATCTTAACAGAATGTGGTCCTGTTATTGAAATAAACCTACGGAGAAAAAAGTCGTCCTTAAAATCGAGCACTTCGACTTTAGTTTCGTTAAAATATAATTCATTTTCTGATATCTTTGAAATTCGGAACATTTTCACTTCAATGTGATTTACACAGCATATAAACTTGTAGTTTTTAGTAAAAATTGTAAATATATTTTACGGTTTACACTTTTTTTTTAATAATTTTTTGGGAACTCGATGAACCAGTACTTATTTAGGCAGATAGTGGTCATTACAATTTCATTATTACTTCTGAACCAATTGTAAATCTAAATCATTCTATGTTTTTCTTAACACTTCCAAAATATATTTTCATTTAAAAACTTTTAATTCGAAGTTTGGAATATCAAGCTAATCGTTTAACAATATCAAACGATTCGAGGGAATGCTTCAGTATTTTTTTTGAATGTTAAATAGTAACAAAAAAAGTGTATTATAGTATCAACTTTTCCATCGCTGTTACACACACATACATACATTTAATGGCAGACACAAATATTTTAACAAAACATAAGTGGAATATTCAATTAACTTGTAATTTGAGTCGTTTAAAAACAACAGAAGAGAATTATTTCTCCCAAAAATCACAAAAGCAACGACAACAACAAGTAAAGAAGACAATACTGTTTAAGTCTATGATGATGACTACAAAAGCCATTTTGCGGGTGTGTGGGTATAAGAAAAATATACATTTAATTACAAATGAAAAAGAAGCAGAAAAAGAATCAAGAAAAATAATCACTGTAATCACACAAAAGTCCATTAATGTAATTGTTTACATAACAGTCAATAATTTACGAATTGATGTTGTTTAATTGTGGCAAAAACAATAGGAACAATAAAAACAATAGCAAGAACCATTTGAAGAAAATTGAAGGAAAAACATGAAAAACTTTGAATATTGATAGAGAAACTAGTTGTTAATCATAAGACACAGTGGTACAATTGCCACAAAACTAGATATCTATGTAATTAATAAACAAACACATATCCTGTAATCTGTTTTGCGCTCACATTATGCATCACATTTTAATAAATCAAATTATTAATGTTTTTTCTATTTTATTTCTCAAGCCATTTATTTATTTTTACTGGGATATAACAGAAATTAAACAACAATGTGGCTGACATAAATTTATCTTAAAAATAAAAAATTTTCTGAATTTTTAACCCCCAAAAATTTATTTCGGTTATTCAACACAAATTATTCGGTTTATTCGCTATAGAAAATTTTTAATAATTCGAACAGTTTATCCACCAAAATTAATCGGGTAACCAAATGATGGTTAATCGATTGGATCCCCTAATGAATAATGAGTTTGTTTTTTTCTACCTTTAATTGAGAAAGTTGTAAGAGAGAAGTCATAAACAAAATAAAATTTTAATACTTTGAATTGTCTTGATTATTTTTTGTTTCAATCCTCTGCATAAGAAAAGCAAAGTAGTAAAATAAAAAATTTGAGTTACTTTTCGAAGGGTATTTTGTTTTTGTTTTTATAATGTTCCTTTTATTTGCTTTTAGCACTGTTATGTAAAATTAATTATTTTACTTGCCTTATATAACCTTATTTTATTATTCCTTAATTTTGGATATCTAAAATCAGGGACCGTAAGTTTTATGACTTTTATTTTAATCCAGCAAAAACCTTTTGATTATTATTTCTCTATTCTTTTCAATAAAAAATTTATAAAAATAATAATTTTTTATTATTAAATTTTATTTTAATATATGATAAAATGGAGTAATATGACAAAATGTAATAATAATATGATAAGATTAGGTAATGTTTTTTCTATTCTATTTCTCATGCCACATATTTATTTTTGCTGGGATATAACAGAAATTAAAAAAAAACGATGTGGCTGACATAAATTTATCTTAAAAATAAAAAATTTTCTGAATTTTTAACACCAAAAAATTAATTTCGGTTATTCAACACAAATTACTCGGTTTATTCGTTATAGACAATTTTTAATTATTCGAACAGTTTATCCACCAAAATTAATCGGATAACCAAATAATGGTTAATCGATTGGATCCCCTAATAAATAGTGAGTTCGTTTTTTTTTCTACCTTTAATTGGGAAAGTTGTAAGAGAGAAGTCATAAACAAAATAAAAGTTTAATACTTTGAATTGTCTTGATTATTTTTTGTTTCAATCCTCTGCATAAGAAAAGCAAAGTAGTAAAATAAAAAATATGGGTTACTTTTTGAAGGGTATTTTGTTTTTGTTTTTATAATGTTCCTTTTATTTGCTTTTAGCACTGTTATGTAAAATTAATTATTTTAATTATTTAATTATTTAAAATTAATTTATTTTGGATATCAAAAATCAAGGACCGTAAGTTTTATGACTTTTATTTTAATCCAACAAAAACTTTTTGATTCTCGGTAATGGCAGCTACTTATTAAAGTAGTTTTTTGGTAATGAGGCATCATTATTATTTGCCTACTGTGCTTTTATACTCAACAGTATAAGAGCACATTAATATTGCATTCACGTGGATCAGAAGGCTAGAGCAATGGATTAACAACCAGAGGCTTGTTGTTTCAACCCCACTCTGATGCTGCTAGTTTTTTTTTTTTTTTTTTTTTGACAAAATGTCTAAAAATATATTTTATACTAAAAAGTTTTTGTCACTTTGAATATTAAGTGTGAGATGGTGTACTTAGTAAGACGAATGGTGGTTAATTTGGGCAAAAGTTTAAATCTCACTGACGACAAAAAAAAAAAAAATTTTTTCGTTTAGGTACATAGAGTCTAAAATTAACTACATGAATTTGTGGCCAACTCGAACAAAAATAACTAATTATTCAGGCAAAAAATAATTAGTTTATTTTTGTTTCCAGTTATACCTGCAAGCTTACCAATAAAGCAAAGTTTTTGCTGGGAAAATTATCATTACACTTATTTTTTCACTTTTATAATTTTTGAGTGAAATGATTTTATTAATTTTTATTTTGTGATTTTTAATTTTTCTAAACAGTATGTTATTTTCAGTTTTTTCTTATATTAAAAAATAAACGAAATACAAAAAAATCGCCAAAATATAAAAATCGCCAAAACGGTAAAAACGACAAAACTAAAAACAGGCAAAATGGAAAAAATCGCTAAAACGAAAAGAAATGGTAAAAATTAAAAAACGGAAAAACAAAAAAATGCTTACGAAAATTTTGTTATTTTCAAAAAAAATATGCTCTTTTGTCTAAATTTTAGACGGACAGGATCCAGTTTAGTGCTAAATCGGTCTATATTTGTAAGGTTATTAATAAAAATTATATTTAAATTTGAAACATCTTTCTTTCTAGCTAGGTGGCTTGCAATTTCGTTTAAAAATACTACATTTTCAAACAATGATGTAGGGTAAAAATCTCAATAAAATTGAAATTTCATCTCAAATCATGTCTGAGGCCATATCTTTTGAAATTGATTTTGGTAATATCTCCCGCCTAAACGTGTGAAGATAATGAAACAAAATTTCAGCACATTATTTTAGAATATATTGGGAATTAAAAGATAGTGTCGCGTAAAAAAATCAACTATTTAAAAAATAATTAGTTCAATTATGCTTTGGAGTTTTTATTTTAGGCGATGTTGATTCTATGCAGGTTCAATTGCTACTATAACATAAAATTACAACAAAATAATTTCCAAGAAAACAATTAACAAGTTATATATTTAAAATATATAACAGATGAGTGTGCGGACAACGACATAAAGACCCAGTAAAAAAAAAACGAGCAAGTGCTTCCAAAAAAGAACCTTTTCACCACTTCAAGAGTAGAACTAAGTGCATATTTTGTATTTTTTTGGAAGTTAATAAAAATTACTTCCAAAAAAGTGAAAATTAATGTAGTTTTAGCAAGAAGAAAGGTGAATAATTTCTAAGAAAATAAAAATTTCGAAAAGTGAAAACTATTTTATTATCTACTATCAAAACTAAAATCATAGTTTTATTAAAAAAAATTGTATATATATAGTTTTGAGAGAAGTACTTCAAAAGCAATGAGCATAAAGCACGAAAGAAGAACATCCTATCAATGACAACCATAGGTTAAAAAAATAATTTCTGCAGCCCATTTTCAGCACTAACTACTTCCTTCCAGTAACAATACAATGTTAAAATCATGACTTTTTCATCTCTTTTTCAGTTCTTCTGCTGGATAATAACAAGTAAAAATTTACACTAGAAAATTATTGCAAGCTTCAATAGCAATGCAATATTTACAACAACCACACTAAGGGTATAGGGACTAACAAGTAAACAAATGGATTAACAAAACAAGCAATAGCGGCACCTGTTAAAAGTGATGGGACGGTGTACTAAAAGTGTTCTCTTGCAACAGATAATTTAAAATAAAAATCTCTTCCATACTACGGAAATTATTAGCGAAAAAAAATAGTTGCCAAGGCAAAAAATTAAAAAAATTGTAAATTCAAGAATAAATATAATATATATATATATATATATTATATTCGGCGAAATCGGCACTAATTTATAGAAGATAAAAAACCTTTAAAACATTTTCATGTTGATGATGGTCAAATTTAAAACCATGTAGCTCATTACGTACTATAACAGAATTATTACAAGATCATTTTTCTGAAAGCTAATTTGCTGTGCTATAACTTTCCTATACATTTAAATTCGATCCATTTGATGGTTTAGATGAGATACAGATTTACAACCAATTTTTTATTAATTTTTATACCCTTCACCACTGGTGTAAAGTCATTCCGTTTGTAATTTCCACAATTTTCATCGGAGAGTAAGAGTTTATATTTTCTGGATCCTTGCAAGAAATGATGTCGACAAGACGATGTCCGTCCGTTATGAAGCCCTCCAACAACTATCATATATACTATATATAGATATATCAAACGATCGAAAATCCTTTCGAGAATTTTGTTATTGAAATTTAGCAATATCGGGTCATTAATGGCAGAAATATGTCAAAAAAAAACCGGGGTTTTAAACCGCTATTCTTCTCTGTATAAACTAGAGACTTCGTTTTTGCAAAGAAGATTTGGAAATTTTTTTCTGAATTTGTATGCCGAAGAAATGAGTTAATTGGTCCAATAATAATCGAGATATCGGACAAAACGCGGTTTTGACTTTTTCAAGCCCTTGTTTGAGATACGGATTTCGTTTTTATATAGATTGGTCATAAATATTTTTATAAAATTTCGGTTTTTTTAATTAACCACATCGGTCCACAAACAACCGAATTATAGGCAAAAATTTGAAAAAAAAAAATACACACATAAAAATATATAAAAAGTAGTTGTTGATTGTATATATATTTTTTATATATGTTTGGACATTTTCTAGTTCGACTTTAGTAGCCAATGCCCCTTTTTCAACAACCTAGTCACTTATTTGGCCCCTTTTTTAAAATGGAACTAAATGGCGACTTTTCAATACTATATGCTAAATAAAGAGAAACTATGTTGTTTGACATATCTCGACCCTTTATATATTAATTCCAACGAATAAGTTAATTATTTTGAGATTGTTTCACGATGTAGTGATGTAAAAAAGACCCCGAAGAATTTATAAATGAACTGAAACTGTTAAAACTAAAGGTAATGATAAAGTTTATGAACAACTATTTAAAAAATCAAATGACGAATCTTTTTGGATCTAATCCTAATATCCTAATTTATATTTTTACTTTGGCTCATTGGCTCTTTTTTTCTAAATAATCACTAATGAAAAATAAATTGTCCAACAGACTTAACATTGAGTCTGAAATTTTTGTCATGAAAAAGATTTGTCTAATGCAGACTGAATTTGTCAGTATTATTGCAGCGCTCGAGTTCCGACAACTTTGTCTTGACGTTACTTGGTAAAAGAAACCATTTTTATTGTGATGGTACTTTTTACATAGTTTATTATGACATATGCTTTCCCCTATAATTGACAAAGACAAAAAATTACCTGCAATTCAGACAAAAATTTGACGTTTGTCTTGATAAAAATTTCTCTTGTATAAACTCCAAGTTAGGTCAACACTTGTGAATTCATGCTTTCAGTTTTAAATTTGTTAGACGGGATTTATAAGACTGGAGTCTGAGTGAAGACCTCGTACAAAAGTACAGAAGTTTAACTAATAAAAATAGAATTTTATATTAACTATTTTTATGAAAAAATCTTTATCTTTGCAGTAATAAAAATTATAAATTATTTTGTTATTAATAAAATTTAATTTAGTAGTATTTCTTAAAATACAATATTTTTTATTTTTGTTTTTATCAAATAAACAAATTTTAAAAAGATCTTTTAGTTATTGAAGCAATTGGCCCCTTTTTTTTGGCAACTTTATTTTTTGAAATCATCTTTTTGGACACTTTTCTCAACGGTAACACGCTGATTGTTGTTCTTTGTATAAGCAAAACATATACAAACATATGTATTTAAATTTAATAGTCCTCTTTTGTATAAGCAAGCAGTGGTTGTCATTTGTATATACACACAAACATTTATATGACACATTGCAATGACTATTAGTGTTTTTTTTTTTTTTTTTTTGTGTTATAAACAACCAGTTTAGTTGACAACAGCAGTATTATAATGATTATTGGTGTTGTTGTTTTTTGTATATACAATAAGTTTATTTGTATGCTTATAAGTTGCTGTGTTTTCTTTTCTTTTTTTTTCTGTTTAAGCAAGAGTTGCTTGTGGAACAAATATACATACATATGTATTATTTTTTAAGTATAAATATGAAAAGATTAAGGCATAATATTTCTTTTATTTATTGGTATATAGCACTTTAACGTTTTTTTGTTATTGCTGTGCTTCTGTGTAAATAAACTTTAATTTTTTTCGGACTGTTTCTACTCTTAAATTTCTTCTAAAAAACTTTTTATTCTAATGATGAAAATAAAACTAGAGAAATTTTAAAAACTGGCCTAAACTATGCTTCAATTTTATGCAAATCTTAGTTACCATTTTCGCTCTTTTGTTATTTCCTATTTACCAATAAATTTATATTTATTATCAGTAAAACTCTTCCCTCAAACCCACTCCTATTTGTCGTTCATAATATTGTTATTATTTTTCATTATTGTTATTATTATCCTTCTGCTAAAGACTTGATAAGAATACTTGAAAATTTCAAGATACAACAACAAATATCATCATGCACTTACCAACACAAAACAATAAACCAACAACAAAAATACAAAGCGAAAAAAATCTTTATATTCAAAAAACGTAAACTCATATTTTTAGTAAATGATGATATTTCTAGCATGAAAATTCATACAAAACAAACTTCCATATAAAATAAATTGTTTTTTCTCAATTACACTTTAAAACAAAGAGAAAGTGTTGTTTAAAGCTCAAAATAAAACTTACCAAAAACAATACACACACACAACAAACACTGATATATTGAAATTGTTTAACAATTTCACACTCATAGTATACACCGAAGAGAAACTAAAATGTACTAGAGTTATTCTCTAACAGTATTAACATTGATATGGTTGTACTTATGTTAAGAATTGGAATTTATTTCATGTGTAACAGTTTATTTGAGCATAAAACAACAGGCATATGGATTTTAATATCTTTATACATGAATGTGTGTGTATTTGTAGAAAATTCCTTTATATGAATATGTATTTAAAAACATCAATCAAGATTCTTTCTTTCTTTATGCTAAAATAGAGACAATAAATCTAAAATATCTCTGTGTGTTTCATTGTGTTTATCAACCATTTCACTCACATGCAAACAGCCTTGAATTGTCGTTAAGAGTAGATAAGTAAAAAAAAAAAAAATGAGGATAAAAAAATGCATACAGTGGGAAACGCACATAAATATAAATATTAAAATTTAAGGCAAATGAACTAAATTTAATACAAAGTTTTGTTTGCTAATCACAAATAAGTTAATGTATCACAAAATAATTGCCACCCTGTATTGATGTATTTATTTACATGTGATTGCATAAGTACAAATGCATACTTATTTGTAATACATGGCTTCCATAAGATTACATAGTTTAGTAGTTGTTAGGAAATTAGACAATTTAAAACCCAGTAAATAATTCAGGAGAAATTGAAATAATTCTTAAAATAAACTTAACTTGAACTAGAACTGAATTAGAATTGAACTAGAACTGAATACGAAATGAACAGAATTGATTGGGAATTGATATAGAACAGAACTATAACTATACTAGAACAAAGCAAGAACTGAATTAGAACTGATTCAAAATTGAACTAGAACTAAGCTAGAACTGAACTAGAAGTGAACTAAAACTGAACTAGAACAGAACTAGAGCAGAACTAGAACTATACTAGAGCTGATTCAAAACTAAACTAGAACTGAACTAGAACTAAATTAGAACTGAATTGGAACTGAAATAGAACTAAACTATAAATGAACTAGAGCTGTACTAAAACTGAACTAGAGCCGAACTTTTTTTCATTTATTTCAATTTTGAGTTTAAATGTATTTTAAAACTATGAAGCACCTTAAAATACTGTATTATTACTATATAATTTTATCAATCGTTTTTTTTTTTTTTCTTTCTTATGTTTAAATTCGACATATTTAGCTTCATGGGTAACTTATTAAATATATTAGGTAGGATAACATTAGGGCAATTTTTTCCATAATTATTTCGATGACGTTCTACTTGGAACCTTTCTTCTGGAGGTCGATTGGCTTAAGGAACCTAGTATCGCCGTAGAATTCATTTATTGACTTAACGCTTTTGGTATTAAGTATTTTTAGTTTGTTGCACGCAGAGCAAAAATATAGTTGTAGTGATCATAATCTAAGAGCAACATCTTATGATTGGAACATATGATCACAGCGAAAAATAGAAATGATTAAAAGTAATAATTATTATGATTCCACTTGGTCATGTTGTATCCGATTTTATGGTTTGTTTTTTCATGTTACGATTATAGTTTTACATATAATTGCCTCATATTATCATATAGTTATCCAATCTTATGATATTATTATCATATCATATATTAATAAAAATTATTATTTTTACAATTTTTTTTTATTTTTTATTTACATACATATATATATATATAATATTTACATGTTATTACTTATATTCATTTCTACCACCATATGTGTTTCAAATGCAAGATATCTTATATTGATTGAATCACACCGAGTATAACCAAACCTAAATGAGAATTAGATTAAAGTTATAAAATAAATATTAAAATAAATAAATATATATATATATATATATATATATATATATATATATATGTATTTAAAAACAAACAAGTATTGAAGTTTTCCACTGAGTTTGTGAAAAGAATAAGTATTATATTTATTTGTAACATTTTATTGTTATAGGAATAATAGTAAATAATATGGTTCACAATCAGAATATGGTTTAAGAACAAGGAAAAAGACTGCAAATATTTAATGGTTGTAGAGATAATATATTTCATATTAACAAAATTTTTGTTTCTGGTAAAAATATTTAAAAACATATAATTTTTGCAGTCAATCATATTAAAATTCTTATTGAGTGTAAACATTAAATGACGAAATTGAATCAAAATCATTGCTATCATGGACACACAGTTATTAAATTTCAATAAAATTAACAATGAGAACATATTATTGTTGTAGTGAAAATGTTGTAACCACATTTTTGCTCTGCGTGTGGCTATGCTATTTGCAGATGTGTTGTTGTTATTGTTGACATGTTTGTTGTTAACAAATGAATTCAATGTAGTGTGTTGGAGTTAACGCGTGTGTTGCTGTTAACCTAAGCATTGCTGTTATCGCGAGTGTCGTTTTTAGCGAGAGTGGCATGCATGTTATTGTTTACAGTTGTGTTGTATACTAGCATGTTGGTATTTGAATGCGTGTTGTTGTTAACGAGTGTGCTATTAACATATGTGTGTTTTTGTTGTTTTCCAGTATATTTGTGTTTATGTGTATGTTGTTATTTACTAATGGGTTGTTAATGTTTGGGTTACTGTTGTTTACGAATATAGTGGTGTTACGTGCGTGTGTTGTTGAGGTGGTGTTTACGTGTGTATTGTTTACAATTATGTTATTGGTTTTCGCATGTGAGTTTCCATATATCATGGTATATTGAATTTTTTATTTGTTTTGTTGTAGGTTTTTCAAAAAAAATGTTAAAGATTGGGTTTTGTGTGTGCTGCTGACTGTTACAGTACGTGGAACTTTCCCAAGCTTTGATACCGTGCCTGATGTATGATTCGGCTAGTGAAAAATAGGCCTGCTTGAAGTCCTATTTTAACGAAGGAGCTTCAGTAACTCACATGGAGAAAACTGTATGCAGCTTTTCTTAGCTTATTCCTTAAAATTTTCGTATACATAAACGCCTAAGCACATATACGTTTCCACCTTTTCTATAGTGATATTACAATCATCGATTTTAAGAGAGCTGGAGGCTTTGGTAATATGAAATATTAGGTTTATTTCATGGTTAGGCAAATCCTGATATTTATCATCTCATTGGCCTAAATAAGGTATAGGATTGGACCGAGTTTTTACCCTTGAGGTAAGCCGTTATTTTCCGATAAAGTTTCATTGCTCAGGTTATTGCAAACTTTTAGTCGGTAAACTTTTCCTCTGATTCTATTTCGTTCCACAATATCTAGGAGGTTACTGTGTGAAAGGATGTCAAAGGACTTGCTAGGTCTACAAATAATGACAAACAATGAACATTTTCGCTTAAAAATTTATTTATGGGATTTGAAAATTTTCTCAGCAAATTTATTTATAGTTTTTCCTTTTTGGAAGCCGTATTAGTTTGGATTTAGGATTTTATATTTTTTCAAAAATTCATTCAGTCTTCTAACTATTATCTCTTCTGAAATTTTCTCAATAACTGGTAATATAGCTATTGGTCTGTAGTTGTTGCAGTCATTTTTAATGTCATTTTAATAAATTGGGCATATAATTCAAGATTTTAGGAGATTTGGAACAGTTACACTATTTATGCTAGAGGATTGTGTTTATTGGACTAGAGCTGAACTAGAACTTAATTAGAACTTAACTGGAACTTAACTAAAACTAAACTAGAACTAAACTAGAACTAAATTTAAACTGAACTAGTACTGAAGTAGAACTGAACTAGAACTAATCTAGAACTGAAATAAAACTGATCTGGAACGGAACGGAATTAGAAATAAACTAGAATTAAACTAAAGCTGAACTTGAACTGATTCAAAAATGAACTAGAGCTAAATTTGAACTGAAATAGAGCTGAACTAAACTGAACTAGAAATTTAGTATAACTAATGCCCTAATTTTATAAATCGCCAATGCTGAACGCTTCACCTACACTTCGCTTTTAATCATGCTTGACTCAAAAAACATTTCGTTTTTTTTTTTTTTTTTTTGTGAAACTATGAATAAAAAGTATTTGTGGTTTTATTTTAAGTAAATCTAAAAATTAAAATTCAAGTTTTTATATACATTTTAATATGTTACACCTTCATACATTTTAGATGTTGAATTTGAAGTTTAAAATGCTATATCTTCTGACACGGTGAGTTATAAAATTCTATTTCAATAATTTTTTTTTTTTTTTTAAATAACGTAACTTCGGATGTTTCCACCACGAACAAACACTAAAACATTGAGGTGATTTACAAAACATAAAATTCGTAAAAGTGTTCAAAAGTGAGGCGTAATGACTTATAAAATTAGGGCATAAAATTTCCGAAATTAATTAAAAAAAATAATAAAATTTATTTATTGTGTCTTATTTTCAATTCTTCACTTCTTTTTTTTAATTTCTCATGGAGCTAGTGAAATATCTCCCAACAATTTATAAAATAACTATTATATTACATTTGTACAATAAACACTGAAAAATATTAAATGAATGTAAATTGTTGTTTTTGTATTATAATAAATTTCTTCATTAATAATCTTAATTATATTTAAAGCTTAAGGCAAAATTATTTATAAAATAATTAATTACTGCGAATAGACGTTAAAGGCAAAAAAGTTGTTATGAAAATTGTCTTATTGCTTGTTAAAGGTTAGACAAGAGAAATTTCTAGAAATTTTATTAAAATACATTTATTATTTATTTTAGAACCATGAAATTTATAATATTACTACCTAACACGGCAAACGTTGTTTTGCCATATATCTTATTTCTAGTGAATATTTTGGTTTTTAATTAAAAAATAACGAATGTATTATAAGTGCGTGGGGATGGGTGGGCGTGATTTATAGCCTTTAGTTCCTTCAAGACTTGAAATTAATATCGGATAATTAATTAAGAAGACATGGGTAGGGGGAGCTTTTACCCGTTTTAACCTATTTTACGCCCTAAATGTTGGAATTTCCAAAAATGTATATCTATAAGTTCCTTTCACATGCTACAGAGTCTGCATGCCAAATTTTAAGAAAACCGGTTGATTAGTTAAGAAGATATAGGCAGAAGGATTTTTACCCGTCTAAATAATAAAAATTATACGCTATTGTTCCTTCCAGATGTTACACTATTTGCCTAACAAATTTAAAGAAAATCGGTTGATTAGTAAGAAGATATAGGTAGGGGGAGCTTTTGCCCTATTTTACGCCCTAAAGAATAAAAATTATAGGTTATAGTACCTTACAGATGTTACACTATTTGTCTGCCAAATTTCAAGAAAATCGGTTCATTAGAAGATTTAGGGAGAGGGAGTTTTGCCCTATTTTACGCCCTAAAGAATAAAAATTATAGGTTATAATTTCTTACAAATGTTACACTATTTTTCTACCAAATTTCAAGAAAATCGGTTCATTAGTTAAGAAGATTTAGGGAGGGGGAGTTTTGCCCTATTTTACGCCCTAAAGAATAAAAATTATAGGTTATAGTTCCTTACAGATGTTACACTATTTTTCTGCCAAATTTCAAGAAAATCGGTTCATTAGAAGATTTAGGGAGAGGGAGTTTTGCCCTATTTTACGCCCTAAAGAATAAAAATTATAGGTTATAATTTCTTACAAATGTTACACTATTTTTCTACCAAATTTCAAGAAAATCGGTTCATTAGTTAAGAAGATTTAGGGAGGGGGAGTTTTGCCCTATTTTACGCCCTAAAGAATAAAAATTATAGGTTATAGTTCCTTACAGATGTTACACTATTTTTCTGCCAAATTTCAAGAAAATCGGTTCATTAGTTAAGAAAATTTAGGAAGGGGGAGTTTTGCCCTATTTTACGCCCTAAAGAATAAAAATTATAGGTTATAGTTCCTTACAGATGTTACACTATTTTTCTGCCAAATTTCAAGAAAATCGGTTCATTAGTTAAGAAAATTTAGGAAGGGGGGAGCTTTTAGCCTTGTGGCCTATTTTACACCCTCTAGCGATATGAAATATACTTTATGACCTATTCTCGTACCTAACAAATACACATACAAAATTTTATACAAATCGGTCAAGCCAAGTTTCGAAGGAGTTCAATTACAAACACCGTTATACGATAACTTTATATATATTTTATATAGATTGCAATAAAGAAAATCTAAAGAAATAATGAGAAAAAACAAATTTGTATCATCTGTCGTTTTCAAAATTAGATAATGTTAAAGGATCCATTACTCTACCGTAAATGTAAATACGTAAAAACCTAACTTTTATGCGTACTCGTATACACATAACTCTTAAAAGCAAAACTTGTCAGCTGATTCGTTACACTTGTGTTCACGATAGAGTAATGACCCTAAAGGAAAGAGAACCGTTTTAAAGCTAGTCACGTGACAGGTTCTCAGGGCTAGCGACGGAACTTTATATGGTAAGAACCAGTCATTTTTACATGGGGTTGTCATTAGAGGTGGTTAATTAGCACCTTGGGACAGGTCATGGGACAGGTCACAGTACTGGCCCAAGAAGACATGTTCAGAGTCGATTAATATAATAAAAATTTGATAAGAATTGTTTGTTTTTCAAATTGTTTTTTCTTTTTTTTTATTTTATTTTTTATTTATTTATTTTTTAATTTTATTTATTTTACTGAATTATATATATTTTTATTTTATAAGTTTTCGTTAATGGAATGGAACCCATGTTCTTCTGACGTATCTTACGTTTTATAATCTTCAACACTAACCGCTCAACCACAGAGTTGCTAATTGAGCACTTGACAAGCAAGTTAGAAATTGACCCTCAACTCATATTTAGTGAGTGTGGTGGTGTCGACTGGTTCTCAACGGGAAATTTTGTGATGAGTAAGGTATCAAATGCAATTGCCACTAATTTCCCGCAGGGGAGGCCTTAAGGAATACCCACATCAATCACAAACATATAACATATTTATTTTTTTTTTTTTTTCTAAATTTTGAACTCTTTTACAAATAAAATGTAGCTCTATTGAATTTAAAACTTTACAAAAATAAAAGTTTTTCACCACCAAATGATGTATTTTTTAGTTATTTTGCTTCTTACAACATTTTTACATTGATTATGTAATAAAAGGATAAAAAATAAACTTAATTTGTTTTCTTTTTTTTTTACTTACTGCTTTGCTTTAAGCAATATTTTTTTATTTTCAAATTTTAATTAAAAAATTCTCTACTATTGCAAAAAAAATATTTAAAATTTAAGCTAAAGTTTATATTTTTCTTTTAAAAATAAATTAAAAACAATATTTGTTTAATATTTCTTAGAAAAGTATTTTTAATTTAGTACATATTTTTTATAAAATTGACAAGTCATAGCAAAAACCACAAAAACTCATTACACATTGGATGCTTTTTTACAACAATTCGATTTAAACTTTTAAAAAATATCTATTTTTCTAATAATAAAATTCTAAAAACAAACTTTCTTGTCTTTGAGAGGAAATAAACCAAAATTCATGTATTTTATCAAACGACACTTTTAAGAAAGCAAATAAAAATAAAGAACAGAAATCAAAAAAAAAAAAAAAACAAGTAAAAAGGATAGGCGGTCAAGCTCGGCTATAAGATACACCTACACCATTGCGTCAAACTGATCTTTCTGAATTTTATGTACGTATACATAATATTAAGTTTATAATAATATTTATGCTCTCCGAAATGGACCTTATATGGGGGCCACAGCAAATTATGTATGAAGCTTTAGTTTGCTTTCTACTTATATAAAAATGCTTATGCCAAATATAATTATAATACTAACGTTAATATGAGTTCTTTTGACATCAAGAGATTTTGGGAAGTGGGATTAATATGGGATGTATGACCAATTATGTACCGATATTCATGAAATTTGGTACACAGATTAACACTTGTATAAAACTTATTTGTGCCGAAGCTTATTAAAATATTGATATATTTAAGGCATTTAAGGTATTTATGAGCCTATTGCGGGAGGACATTTGTATGGGGCTAGGTGAAATAATGAACCGATCATAACCAATTGCAATAGACTTCGTCTTTGTACCAAAATAATTATTAGTGCCAATTTTCATCAAGATATCTTAAAAATTTCGGCTTACTTTGCTCACAAGATTTACATAGACGGACAGCTGTTCAGACGGACGGACGAACATCGTTAAATCGACTCAGAAAGTGATTCTGAGTCGAATGGTATACTTTAAGGTATACCATATACAAAGGGTCCAAAGATTTATTCTGTGCGTTAGAAACATCAGCATAAACGCATAATACCCCAACCACCTATGGTGGTGTATGGTATAAAAAGAAAACATGCTTAAAAACATACTTTAATTTAAAATCATGCAATAAGTTTGTGTCAGCTAAATGTTGTACAGTGGGACCAAATGCAAAATTTTTGGTAATAAATCTGTATCTCCTAAACTACTGGTCGGAACGAATTGAAATGTATGAAAGAGTTGTAGAGCAGGACCTAAGCTTTAAAAAAAACATCTTTCAGTCAACCCGTGATAACTTGAGATAAGCCACTTGGTATCAAAGTTGACTACCTAGAGTATGTAAAAGTTAAAAAAATCAAGTTCGATTGCAAAGATTTTTATATTTTTGTAAAGTAAAGAAGAAGTAAGCTTGCTCACCTAAGTTATCTCTTACAGTTAAAAATATATTTATGCTTGAATTTTGAATTTTTGCCTCGTTTTTTTTTTTTCTTTCAGTTTTTTCTAAAAGTTTTTTTAATAAAAAATCTTTTCTTTACATATTTCAAAAGACAAGTCTTCGTAAATTGTTAACAAAAACATTTTATTTTGATTTAGGTTTGCACATCCAGCATTGGTCGAAAATGATGAATTTTATAAAAAAGTTTCATTTTTATCGATTAATAAAACAAAATTTATTGATGATATATACATATCGTCAATAGATTTCCATCGATTTGACACTAAATTGCTTCCCGCCCGGAAAAAGCGAATTCAAGAGTGCAGATTTTATAAAAAAAAGTCGAATTTTTAAAGATTTTTTTTTTTTTTTAAACTGAATATCAATCTTTTATCATTTAAAAAGCTTCACAAACCAATTTTTGGCAATTTTTCAAAAATTAACAATATTTAAAATCTTTGAAATCGGACTTGATTTGCATAAGTTACGATTTTTTTAAACTTTTGCAACTTTTTTTAAAACTTTGTCAACTTTCAAATCCTGTAGCTCGTGTTATTTTAGGGTAACTACAAGATGATTTTTCTGAAAGCTTAGTTCCTCCTCTGCAACTCTTACATACAGATATAGATTTATTATCAAAAATTTTACGTTTGGCCCCACTGTGTGTTGGTGAATATTTTTTCTTACTCTTCTATTTTGCTAAAGATAGTGTCAAGTATATATATGTATATATGTGTGTGTGTGTATAAAAAATAAATATATAAATAGAAAAACAAGTAGTATAAATAAACACACACGCTCTTATTTATGGCAGAATAACGACAATAACATAAATAACAAAACTATTCTTTTATATAGAAAAATATATTTTAGAAAAACACATTTTCAATGTTTTCATTCTCCTGCACTTTTATTTTTTGCCTCCATCTATTTAAATAAACACATACATAAAAATGTTTACACACTATAACTTACAGTTACTTTACGAGTATTACAGGCATCATAAGTTTGTTTTACAAGGAAGAGAATAAATGTAGAAAAAATGAGAAGCAGTCGAGAACAATAAAGATATTTTCATTTCCTACATTTACACTTACATATAAACTTGCAGTTGTTTTATCAATGCAATTTTTGAAGATGTACCAAAATGCGGCGAATTACCCAATAAACAATTTTGGCAATTTATAAAATGTTTTCAATTATAAAAATGTTTAGCACTAATTTAGTAGGAAAAAATGCAATGAATACACTAAATTATGAAACATTTTTTAATTTCACTCAGGTCCAGTTCTAGTTCAGTTTAAGTACAATTCTAGTTCAATTTTATTGTTAAAATTGAAATATTATTAAAAATTTAGATATTATTGTTAAAAATGAAATAATTATTAATAAAAAATGAAAAATTAAAAAAAGTTTCAGTTCAAATCTAGTTAATTTATAGTTCTAGTTCAGTTATTGTTCAGTATTCAATCAGTTATAGTTTAATTCTGAATCAGTTCTAGTTCAGTTCTAGTTCTGTTCTAAATTCTAAAATTCACTGAACTATACAATTCAAAACACATAAAATTAAAAATCTAATAATAAATAAATCAAATTAAAATAAACCATATAAATGAAAAACAAAAGAAAATAAAAATATATGGAGATGGGTATATGAATACGAACTATAAATTAAATTTTCCAGTAATGCCGAGGACAACTCAACATATATTTAAAATTGTATTTTCTTTTAAATTTTTTAAAAATATTAATTTAAAATATTAAGTAAAAAATAATATTAATATTAATTTTAAAATGTATATAATAAATAAATAAATAAAAAATTCAATTGGAGTTCAGTTCTAGGTCAGTTCTAGTTCAAATCCAGTTCTATTCTCAGTTCAGTTCTACTTCAGTTCCAATTCAGTTCTAGTTCAAATACAGTTCATTTCTAGTTCAGTTCTAGTTCAGTTCTGAATCAGTCCTAGTTCAGTTTTAGTTCAGTTCGAGTTCAGTTCTAGCTCAGTTCTTGTTCAGTTCTAGTTCAGTTCTTGAGTTCTTATTCCAGTCAAATCATTGTTAAGCTTACTTTATAAATTTTATCCCTCTTCACTTAGTTTTTCTTTCACAAACTCTTAGATACCGTTCACAAAATAAATGTAAGGTTTAAGGAAAATGCATATAATGATTGTCACATTAATGTTTCACACATCATACAATAACATTTGTAACATTTTGTAAAATTTTCTCGTCTTTCACTTTTTTGCATTAGTAAAACAACCATTCAATTGCGTAACAAGCATATAATCAGGTAAGTCTTACTTAGTTGGAAACTACATATGTGTAGGTATATTTTGCAATTCCTGCAGTTTCGGTAGCTGATCACTATATAGAAATTTTCTACATGTTTTGGGGCATCACTGTTAATGAAATAGAACGAATTTTATTTATTTTATTTTATTTTAATTTTTTTATTTATTTTATTTTATTTTATTTTATTGATGTTTTATAGACTAAAATAGGTATTGCAGTATGTAGTAGCGTCTATAAAGCTTTTAACTGCCTAGAGGAGCTAGTTAATTTTCTGTTGCATTATAAACGATATATAAGAGTCAAGTGAGCCAAAAAATATACCTATAAATTATAGTCAATATTCAGTTTTAATAAAAAATATATATAAAAGTTATTTCTTGATTTTTAGCTGACTACAATGTAAATTACTTAGGTATAAATTTGTAGACACTTGGCCTTTCACATGCAATGATTTGGAGCTAACAAAATGTACTTCCAGATTATCAGCAGCACTGTAGGGTTAAGTACCTTTTATTTGTGGATTAGTGTATAACGTTTTATCTTCGTGTAGAAGCACATTATAAGAACGTTACGTGATATTTTTATGTAGATATTTTTTATATAATAGATTATTACATTTCCGTTGCTGGTTTCTTTTTATTCTCCTTAAAAGGCTGTTACTATTTTTTATATAATATAATAGTGCATGTACATATGTATATGTATGTGCATTAGGCGGCCTATTGTAAAAGTAAGTGATGCTTCCTTTTTACAATGAAGGACGAAACCAAGTAGATATAACAAAAATATATTTTATTTCATATACTCAGCTAGAGAAAGTGAACAAAATCATAATCAATTCTTTACGTTTTGATATACACTTTTTATATTGCTTATGACATTTCTAAAGTTAGTAGAAGTAAGCACGTAAGACTATTTATAACAGTACATTGCAAAATAAAATCCTATTTGGTTCTTTCACGTTTTTTTCTCACACTTTTTCTCACTCTATTTTTCGTCACTCTTTATTTAACACTATTAAATACTGTTAGCAAATAATACTTTATATCCTGCAGTTCTAGTTGCGTCAATAAAAATCACTAATATATGATTATTTAGTTGGCTTTAAGTTAATTGTTTCGTGTTGTGTGGGAAATATGGCAATTGGCTTCCTTATTATCTCTAAGTAATCTAGATAGGGACCAGTTTAAATTTATGACAACCATATATTAAAATAATCTTGCTTCGTAATGGTAATACAAATTTCCTATCAAAATGTTTAGTTCATATAGTATAGTCAGAACTGTTGGGCTAATTTTGTTTTAGATATCACAATGCCTGCACACGTAAGTTTGGTTAAGTATAAGTAACTGAGTTGCTGTGTTAAGAAGTGAATTGTATTATAGACATAATGGCTTTTTAAATAAATATACAAATAAAGGCATGTCTATCTATATAAATATTCTTTAGATATTGTGTATATATTTTTATATAAAATTTTTCTTTGTTATTTTAAAATATGTAAGGATGCTAATGCATATGGATGTAGGATGGATGGATATAAATAAAAATTATATAACTAGTGGTATATTTTGTATTGGATATATTACTTAGACAAGAGATGCTATGACAGCCTTATTAAATTACCTTACTGAATAAAATTTAGCCAGAATAAATACTATTTTAAGAGCATATTCTTTTTAATTTAAAGGGCATATTTTACGATATTTTTTAGCATACTTTTAGTTGCCCTGCTTACTTAAAGAGGTACATGTTAATTTGAAGCCACTTTTAACCTGCTATAGATGATGTTACAAGAGAAGGCGGTAAACATTTTAAATATAAAGTATATACAACTACCTATATAGGAATCTCACCATGATTCCGATTTCATGCCTCCAGGTTTATAGTTAAATAAGGAATATTCAAGGAGTAGGATATCGTACCACTTCATAAAATTAAAAACAAAAATATATCACCCAATATATGTATATATATATATATATATATATATATATATTGTATATATATATATATATATATATATATATATATTGTCATTCATTTAATGAAAGGACGCTCAAAAATTTTTCTTAGTTCCCCTATTTTTACAAATTCAAAAAACTCGCGAATTTATTTTAATTTTTTTAAAAGTCAAAAAATCTAAAAAGTCTATTACTTTAAACGCCAATATCTCTCTAAGCTGTAAACGGATTTATGTGACTTAAATGACATATAGAAGATATATAACTTAAAAATTTCTTCATAATACAAACGCAATTTTACGATGCATTTCTGAAAATTTTCTACCCTTTAAATTTTTTTTTTCCCTCTGATATTATAGAAATGTTTACTAAAATTTGCAATATAAATTGTTCTGGAAATAAAAATTTTAAATATATTCCTACATATTTTTTTATAAAATAATAATATTTTTTTTTTTTTTTTTCTTTTAATTTTTGTGAGTTGTTCATTTTTAGTTAATTAACATTTAACATTTCATAATTTGTTATTTGTTGTAAAATACCATTTTGTCCGAAAATAATTACTAATATACTGTGTAACAAATATATTTGTCTTCAATATTAAGCAAAAATATTTAAAATAAAAAGGGTAGAAATTTTTTAAAAATTCATCTAAAAATTGCATTCTTGTTGCTAATGCATCTTTAGGAAAAGAATTATTTTTTAATTATACAATACCATTTATAATATCTATTGTAATAAACTTTATAAAGCTTTTAAAATCAATAAAATCCGACGTATAGTTAAAGAATTATGAGCACTTAAAATTACATATTACTATATACTACATGGTTACATATATACTATGTGATTACATATAGAATAAAAAAAAATAAAAAATAAATATATTACAAAAAAAATTACAATTTTCTATGAAAAAGCTGGTGATAATTTTTCTAAAAAAGTTACGAGTATTGAAAATAGTAGATCACCTTGTCCCAGAACAGTTATTATTGCATTTATAGTAAGGATATTGCTTTTTAATATATCAAAAGAAAATTAAAATGGAAGGGGTATAAATTGATCAAAAATGCATTATAAAACTGCAGTTGCATTACAAGTGCATTTTTAAACAAACAATTTACCTTTGCGTTATTGCTTTTAAAGGGGTCTCAGTTGGCCTTCACCAGAGCCTTGAATCATTAAAATCCGTCTACTTCGTACTGAGATATTAACATTTAAAGTTACGTATTTTGTCGGATTTTAAACTTTTATAAAAAAATTAAAACGTGAAAAAATTCGCGATTTTTTTAAAACTGGAAAAAATAATAAGAAAGAATAAATGGCTCCATAAGTTAGAGGCGTACCAAATATGAACAAAATCTGAGTCCCTCCGTCATCTATCATCTATGTATGTATGTAAATTTTTCATTCCTTTGTTTGATAAATAATTTTAAAACTTTTAAATGAAATTTTGTTCTATTTTTTTTTTTTTTTTTATATAGAACGTGTGTAAAACGATACAAAAGTTCTGCGGTAAAAACAAAACAATTTTACCAAGGTCAGAAAATTTTTTATTTCCGCTGTGTGAAATGCAAACTAAAAAAATATGACTAATTTATATTTTATTATTAAAAAATTTTAAAAATGTCTAAACAAAAAAATACAAATAAAAAATATCAAAAATTCTAAAAGCAATTTTTCTGAGGTTTCAAGAACATTTTCTACATACATACATACATACATACATATATACATACATACATACATATATACATACATACATACATACATACATAAATGCATATGTACACACATACGTACATACATACATTTATTCTGATGGACATTTAATAAAGACGCATTTTAAAGGATGCAATGCGTTTGAAATCTTACAAGATTGAAAACGAAATTTTATTTTTCAAAATATTTTGTATTATTGATATCTTTCTATTAATTTTAAACATTGAAAATGTATATACATTTGTCAAAAATTATACTAGCCTTATGAGCAAAGAATACAAAGAATGGAAAGAAGGTTTCGTACAACAACAACATTTCTCCTTTTTCACATACAAGTTCTGTGTGAATTCAACACAATTGTGAGAGAGAAATACAACATAAAACATAATTTTCGTTTAAAATTTAAGGAAAATTACACTCGTGATACATTTTTTTTTCCTAGCACACAATATTTATTGCATTTTCGCTCCCGTAATACAAATATTTGCCACAAACCGAAAAATATATATATATTTTTTTATATTTTTGACATTCCTTCTTTGTATGTTGAAATTTAAATTGAATGAACAAAGTTGCTACTTGTGGTATTAAAAATAAAAGAAAATTTTAAATAACATAATAATTTCATATTCATTGACAAAAAGCCAAAAAATTTATATTTGTGGATGTAATCCACATCAGAAGATAAAAATTTATGAAATATTATTGTTATGAATTATATTTTGATAATTTTTGAATACTCTTTTGGGAAATTATATGTGCTTATGATGTGTGGTGAAAGTGGTTTAAGCACTAATACATATAAATAAAAATTTACTAACAAAATCTTAAAGTTAGGATTTTTTTGCAACAGAGTTAGTTATTTTAAAAGACCTTCCATTCTTTGTATTCTTTGCTTATGAGCTATCAATTCACAATTTTTTTTTTTTTTTTATTTCTTCATTGAAAAATATTGACTTAAACATATCTATTTATACAGATTTGTCTAAATGTCTAACTGACAATTTATTTTATTTGTCAGCTCTTTTTATACTTAGGCTAAATGCAAATTTTCCCCCTCTTAACAAAAGCTGGCTCATGTGTCATTCTTTAAGTATTTAAATAGACTCCAGTTTATGTTTTGTTTAAAATTTAAAAAACTTTTTTAATATTTTTCCTTCAGCTTTTTATTTTATCTTTATCCTCATCATTATCTTAATTTATCAAACTTAAAAGGAAAAATATATATTCGTCATTTTTATCTTAAAAAGAATTAACGTTAACGAACTTAAGTGCCATTATCTGGGATTTACATACACGTTGAGAGTGTGCTAGACAAAAATGTTAAAATTGAAAAAAAGAAAAACATTAAAAAAATGAAAGAAAAATATGGAAAAGCGGAAAAAACTTAAGTTAAATCATGTGCTGAAGTATTTAAATACTTGCACTTGTCACATAGTCTCTATAGAGTTAAAAGATTAAACTAAGGGCGTTTGTAAGAGATTTTTGCAAACTAGAAATACATAAGAGTAACACAAAATTAACCGAAAAAATAGCAAAATGCTTCCAAAAAAAAAAAAAAAAAAAACAAAATGGAAAAAGTAGAATTTTGTTTGAGTTTTATTAAAGACAAAACACTAAATTTAAGTGCCAGTCAGCGTATGTACATTAAAGTACATCGATTTGTATGAAGACAAAAAGTATTGCAAATGCAACCCCCTATAATTAAAGATTGATATGTTATAAACTAAACACCAAAATATTTCAGTTGAATTATTTCATTCTTGTAAGCTGGACTATTTTTAAAATACCTCAAAAAATATGGTTTTCTATAAACAGTGTACACATTTTTTAACTTTTTGTCAAAAAAAAAAAAAATACATATGTAGAATACGAGTAGACATATGTGAAGTAACACTCAATCTGCAAAAAAAATAATTACTTTCAATTATCGTGAAATGCAGATTTTGGTGAAATTGTCTGTGAATTGTTATACTCTTCACCACAGGTGTAAAGGATATATATAAGTTTGTCATTCCATATATAATTTCTACAATATATATATTTTCTGGATTCTTATTAATTGGGAAGTCGAAATAACGCCATCCGTGTATCTGTTAAAATCACTTTTTAGAAAGCCCCAGTTATCGGATATATATGTTTCATAAATAAAATTATAAGGTATATTCCTTAAAATGATACTAGTAAAAATCAACAAAATCGATATATTAATGGCCGAGATATCGCCAAAAAACCGAAAAAGCCTCTAAAAGCTTATTTGTTTTCGACTTTTCTAAGCCCCTATATAAGCTACGACTTCCTTTTTGCACAGAAAATTCGGTTTTTTTTTTGTTTTTTTTTTTAGAATATTTTTGCAGAAGAAATGAAATCGGTTCATTGTGAGATTTGTGGATTTTGTGAAACTTCTATGTAAGCTTCGGAATTCATCTTTGTACAACTGAGTTATAGTCAAAAATCTGAAAACATATATAAAAAGCATTGTAATAACTTTCTGTGTTGTTGTTTTTTGTATAAGCATTAAAGCCCTGCAAACTATGTCTTATAAGACATTGCAAGCCACTTGTTATTTTTAAAGTGCTTTAAAGCAGTATGTGAGCGAAGAAATAAATACTTTTCTGCAGGTACTTAAAACCATTTAAGTGCTATTCAACTTTATGACCAAATGCTTTGTGTATTGTGATAGCAACCCAATAAGACATGAGAGTGCGATCGCTCACATAATATAAGACATTGGACCACTTATTTGCTTAAATAAGAAAAATGAATTTGTCTGTTTTCTTTGCATGTCTGCATATGAATATACATATGTATGAGTAAATGTGTAAATGATAGTATTTTCATAAGCAAAACAGTTGTTTAAAAGAATTCTTTATAATATTATTGTAATTTATGATCAAAATAATTAATAAATATTAATAAATCACCACAATAAATATTAATAAACCACCATAGGTGGTTGGGGTATTATGTGTGTGTGCTGATGTAACGCACAGAAAAATCATCCAACACCCACCTTAAAGTACACCAATCGAGTCAGAATCACTTTTTTAGTCGATCTAACGATGTCCGTGCGTCCGTCGGGCTGGCTGGACGACTGACAATTTTGGACGCAATTTTGAAGATAATTCAATGAAATTTGGCACGTAGGACTTTCATGACACAAGGACGAAGTCTATTGAAAATGGTTATGATGGGTACATTATTTCACCTAGCCCTCATACAAATGTCCTCCAGGAATAGTGGTTTAACGACCATAAATGCCTTAAATATAGCAATATTTTGTGTAGGGAAGTTCTGTATACGTATCAGTCTTTGTGCTCATGAAGATCGGTTAATAATTCACCAAAGCTCCCATTTAAAACTCTCTTCCGAAAATTACTTTAACGTGCATAAATCATATACACATGTTAGTATCAGGTTTATTTTCAACACAAATAAGTTTTATATAAGTAGAAATCATAGTGACAAATTTTATGAGGATCGCTCCATAATTTACCATATCTCCCATATAAGCCCACTTTTGAGAGTCACCCTAAAGTGCATAAATTCATATAAATGTTAGTATTAAAGTGATATTCTGTATTCGTATATTTTATTTTACACTTAGTAAAGGTATCAGTTCACAAATGTCCACATGTCTGATATAAGACCCCTCCACGAATTTTAATGGAGATTCACAAAGGTGTGGGGTATCATATGGTCGGGCTTGACCGACTATAACTTTCTTACTTGTTTTTTATGTATGTTTGGACGTTTTCAGTTGGAAATAAAATCATTGCAATGACTGTGTGTTGTTGTTTTTTTTTTTTTGTATAAGCATGTATTTACATACAAACTTATTTATATAAATTTAGTAGTCATCAGAAGCTATTAGTGTTGCTACTTTTTTAAGGTAGTAACGGTTGCTATGATAGTTTAATTTTGTATTTACATTTTTGTAGTTTGGACAAAAATATAGATTATGAAATGTGAAAATATGGAAGTATACTTTAAGGCGTAAATTTTATTATTTGTCGGAAAGGTGTTGAAGGGTATAAAAGATTCGGCGCAGCCGAATACAGCACTCTAACTTGCTTTAAATACTATTTTAATAAATTCTGAATATTTTGGAAATTTGCCATCGTAATTTAGATTTTAGAGCATCATTACAATGGTATTATTCAGTACTATTGATATATGTATTCATTTAACCCATTAGTAACAAAAGTAATATTTTGGGATCACCGATCCATAATAGATTAAGTTAATTTTAATGGCAAATAAATGGTAAGTTAAGAAAATAAATGTCACAAGAAACATAAATTTGTCAAAAAACTATAAATTCGTATAAAATAGAGACCAAATTTCAAAGACTATTTTTATTCGATTATTACCGCGGTTTTAAAAGAGTTTATTATATTTTTCATAAATTCATTCAATACAATAAATACTTCCATACAATTAATTTGCAAAATTGCTGATTTCACTATTTGGGAACTAAATGTATAAAATTGGCCCTTTTGATTTTAAACAGTTAATTATCAGTAATTTTTAATAGTATTGGAATCTACCTTTGCAATTTTACCTTCAAATGTTGGAAAATGTATGCAACTATATGTTTAAATAATGAAAATATGATAAAAAAATGTTAATAAAATTTTAATATTTCGCGAATAAAAAGAGATATTAAAATTATATAAGTGCATATTCCAAGTATTCATATGTCTCTATATTATTTTGAAGCTAATTTTCTTATAGAGAAAAATTTTATAATTCTATTGAAAGAAATCCATATTTTTGCAGAAGTTTTAAAAATGGTCCAGCTCACGTAAATGAAAACATACAGACGTAATATTTTGAGAATCATACAGGAACATAATTCTTATTTCTTCATTTATAGAGGGGTACATTTGCAGCTTTTTCGTAAGGCACTTTAATGTACAAATGTTTGCATAAGGGGGGTTTCCGTTTAAAATAAAAATTTACTAATTTTCTTTTAATTCTTAAAATTAACTTTCAGTTGTTTATTAACTATTTTTTAAAAATTATATTATTAAAAGTTGTAATAATTCCAATCTATGTTTGTGATTTCAGAAAATTGTTTATTTTCTTTTAATATATGTTTCATTATGGAAATCCCCATATGAACATGAATTGCATTCAGTTTTCATATGCAAAATCTCTACACACAAGCAGTCGTTTTAGCTTAACTAGAGTTTTACTAAGGATGCAAATTTTAGATTAAAACACAAGAAATGTCAATGTTAACATTCAAACTCATACGCTTCCTAATGCAATGAAATTTGCTACCTACGAGGAGAGTTTAATAAGTACATTAAAAGAAAAAACGAATAGAAAATTAAATGAATAATGCTTAGGCTTGCTACGCTTATTGTTATTGATTGATTATTTATTTTGGCTTTTCAAACGGAAGTACAAAGATTTAAAAGTATTGAATTTATAAACCTGAAAGGCTAACGGTTACTTACTATTCCCTTTTTTTTAAAGCTTTAAATTTGTCTCTTATCATTTCTCTCCTTTTTGAGGGATCTCGATGAATGATAATGATTTCTTATAATTATTTAAAGCTTGGTGAAATTCCCCACAATCCTTATTATATTCGATATTCTCTAAGAGGTGCCCAACCTACAGTGATTCTGTGTTTAAGATGTTAGAGAGAGTACAAGATAATCTTTTGTTTACACTGCACAGTGTGTCTGATTTTGACAATTTAGCTTATTAAAACTCCTACAACTTTTTTCGCGTTTTAGAAGAAAAGTTAGTTATTATAATTAAAAGCCTTCCGAATAACTAAAAAATAAATAAAGTATTAAAAAAATGTTAACCGTTATTAAGTAAAGGCACCTTTAACAGAAATGTAGTTGAAGACAAATATAACAATTTGGAAAAGGTTATCAAGAAAAAATTTTGGGGATTTTTCAGTCATCAACTTTTTTGAAATTTTTTTATATATTAATTTTTATTGGACAAAAATTAAAAAGGCCCACAAAGTCCCGTTATTTAAATAATACTGTTATAATCCCTAAAAGGTGACCTTTCAAAATCAATAACAAAATTTTACTCCAACTTGCTCTTTTTCAATTCGCAAAACAATTACTGTTCATGTGTTAACGTATTTTTCGTCAAAAAATGTTTGATGTTTGGTCGCTTGCATCAAGTGCCAAGAAAAAGTTTGCATGTTTTTTGAGTTCATTTCTTGAAATATAAGTACAAATTAAATTAAAGCTGTTGATGTCGAATCACTAAAATCATGTTCAAACAAATTAATTAATAAAATTCAAAATGGCTGTTAGTGAAAATAATAAAACCTTCGTTTTTTCATTCAACTAGAAATTGGTTGATTTAAGACTAAACATTCGTGGCAGACTTTTTCAGTTGTACCTGGAAAAGGATAAGCTAGTTTTCTAAAAAGTAATAATCCCTATCATGTACTGAAGGCAGCCGAAATGCAAATGCTTTCAGCAGGAAAGCGTTCATCTACTGTAAATGTTGGTGAACTCATAACTAGTATTAAATCGAGTCATAATCACGAAAATGTCTTAAGTGCAGAATAAAAAACATCATAGGAGAAGTATTTTTGTGATTGCTTAATATTGTTATATGTGTTGAAAATGTCACTTATGATAAAAATACTTAAACTATAAATTTGAAACGGCTCTAAATATATTGATGAAATTTTGACAGATAATGTAAATAAATTTGAATTTTAGATTTTCATCATTAAGGCTCGATTTGCTCGCTACACTATATAAAATTTTATTTTACGGGAAAGATATCATTAAATAATGTATTGTTTCTATTGGTCAATTATCCTAAGGAGCGCAAGAGGCAAAAAAAAAAAAGAATTGTAAAAACTTTTGCGAACATTTCACAAGAAAATATCTAGAGAGAACTCCAATATATAATTGATTCATAAACTATCAAATCCACTATTTTTGAGCATACGATGACCACCAAAAACTAAAAGACCAGATGTAACAACTGCAATCTTGTTACTTTTAAAAATCCGAGTATATCATATGAATAATTTTTATTAATTTAGATTTGTATAGAAGTCAAATTAAATTTAGTTTTTTCATTTAAAAACACATACATACATGCACATACCTCACAAAATTTTATTGAATTAAAATAGCTCACTTCTTCGCCACTCTTAGAAGTGCAATAGTAGATTTCTCTCAATTTTCCAACAACAAAGTATATTAGTATACGAATTGAATCTTCCAGACGTAACTTCTTTAATCACTATTAGAAGTTGTTTGGATAACAGTTACAGTTATCCAAAAACGAAAACACTATTTTCAACACCTTTTCTAGCATTTGGAAGATTGTTGTTTACCAATCCACATTATCTGTCGAATTCGGAACTCTAAGATGATTATTAGAAGAATGTGCAAAACTTTACAAAAAAAAACACACATTAGGTTCGAAATTTTATCATAAAATCATGATTTTGACGATTGTTTACATTTCATAATGGGAAAAAGAACAAGCAGAAACAATATATAATTTTGCTTAGTAAAAATATAAGTTTTGAAGTGATAAGAGTGAAAAAATAGAGATATTACGAAAATTATTTATGTAAGCTGATAGTGAAACAAAAAATTCATAAGTTTTACTTATAAAAGGAAAATTAAGAAAATAAGGCAAGCGTTTATCAAAATTAAAAGGGAATTATTAATATTTCAACTAGTTCTGGGCAAGCGAATAAATTTATCAAAACATTTTCTATAAAATTAAAATATGTTATTAACAATTTGAGGGCCAGAACTTGACAGAAAATTCTGTTTTATATAAAATTCTTGATAACTTAAACAACATTTTTCAAAAGTGTGAGAGTTTGACTCGTATGATATGCCCGCAGAAAAAGTCGCTAACTTTCAGAATAATTTTCTATAGAACAAAAAATTACAAATATATTAAAAATTGAATTTTACAAGTCTATTCTGTGGAAGTTTATTTTATTTTAAATTAAATTTTTTTTAAAGTTTGAAAAGAATTCAAACATTGTTTTTATTATTAAATATTTTGAAGAAATTGTTTTGTTGTTGTAATGCTTGAAATGCGTAGAGTAGATTGTGGTAATTTTTGGTTAAGTAGCGGTATTTATTTCTAAGTTTCAAAAATCTTAAATATTGACAAAAATGATTGAAAAAACTTTCAGGGCCAAGATAAAATTTAAATAATGATTTGTTGATATAACTGTGAATAAAATAAGGCATATTTCTTTTCATACCCTGCAAACATTTTCTATCGAAAGCGTAACTATATCGACACGCCTGGAAGTTGATATGCGTCGCTTTTACTATCGAATTCTGATCTACTTAGTAACACCGTTCGGGAAGAAATGTGCCACTAAGAGATAGTTCCTTTTTAGTAACGCTTTAGTGGGGATTTGAAGATTCGAATTAGTGACATTCAATACAGACTAAAGCGTTACTCAAAAGGAACTATCGCTTAGTGGCACAGTTCTTCCCGAACGGTGTTACTAAGTAGATCAGAATTCGATAGTAAAAGCGACACATATCAACTTCCGTGTCGATATAGTTACGCTTTCGATAGAAAATGTTCGCAGGGTATGAAAAGAAATATGCCTTATTTTATTCACAGTAATACCAACATTATGATAATTGATTAAAAACTACACATCCTTGCTGGTTTCATTTCAAAAAAGAAATTTTCGGGAAAAAAAATTCTATATGAAAAATTGTTTTTTCCGAAACTAATTTCTAAACAACTCCGAAACTGTTGGGCAGATAAAAGAAAATTATCTAAAGCCCACTTAAAGATAATTTTCCTTTGCATTTTTTCTTTTTTTTTGTGTGTTTAAATTCTCTAAATCGGACAACCTGTTCTCGAATTTTGGAAAATATACTCGTTTATTCGCCTTATTAGGGCGGAGATATTAGGCATGCTCATAAAAAAATCACGACCTGGAGGAAAAAGTTTAGCAGGTCAAATTCCATATAATCCACATACTTTTTATGAAGGAGGGCGAAAAAAATATTGTTGCCGACCAGTGTTAGCAAAAAATTTCTGACTAAGTTTTTATGAATTGAATGTTAGGATATGAGTCACTTGAGTGTCTAAAAGCCATTTGATGATAAGTCTTAGCAAAAAGATGAAGTAATCCTAAACTTTTTTCCACACAAATTCATTCATTATGAAATTATACCCAGTGGATTCGAATTTACTTTATTCCAGTATTTATTCAGTATTTACTTCCAAATGAAATAACTTCTACCGAACTTTTGTTGGGAGATATTTCATGTCCTTTTACAATTGGAAGTTATTTCATTTCATTTGAGGTTTTTTTCATTTTTATTGGGCCCGGCGAAAAGGATTTCCTGTCTGTTGCAAAGGGACTTACTCCTCTGTGGTATTTAAAGCACCAACTTTGCTAAGTAAAGCTTCTAACAGCACCGAAACTACAACTTACTAATATTTTATTTGATAATTTTAATTTGGAACTTATTTGATTAAATTTTGCATTTATTTTTATTTTTTTTATGATAAAACTCCCAAATGTTGGGAATTATTTCGATTATCTCTTTGGAAGTTATTTAATTTGTTTTTGATATGGAAGTTTCTTCATTTTTGTTGGGACTAATTTCATTTGGGAATTACTTCTCGGTAACGTTGTTTAGTTTTGTAAAGTTTTTCATCGGATGAATATAAATACAATTAAATTTGTCTTAGTTCTTTAACTGAGATGAGAACTAAGATAATGCAAAGATAAAGCGTTATAATCATAAATTTTACCTCTGAGTTATTTGGATTTTAAAAGTCACCAAAGAATTAAATCCAGTATAGATTCATAAATTATACATTGCAATAAGAAAAAATTGCCTCAATTAAGATTAAACTTGGCATATATGTATATCCTTGAAGAAATTTCCGACTGGATGCCACGCCCACTTTAAAAAAGAATATTTTGCTTCTTAGTAAAAAAAATTCAAAATTCATTAAAATTTTTAATGACATTAGTAAAATAACAAGGTATGATAAAAGTGGACAAAAAAGAGGCGGGGTACTTATACAGACTAAATTTTATAATATACAGTGTTTTCTATTCCTTGTGCATATAAAATTTGATGGGAATAGGGAATAGGCTAAAAACTAGGCATGGCATCCTACTTATTGTTTAGTTCAGAGCTTTCCCCAAAAAATACTTGTTAAATAGTATGTATGTGATAAATTTTATTTGAACTTTGAGAAAAATAATTGTTTAAAAAAAGTGGGCGTGGCATTTTTTATTAACATAATATCCTATATATAAAAAGTATATAGGAGTATAAAAAGTATAAAAAGTGGGCGTATAAGGGGTGGAATATGAAATAAAAATCTTACATAATATCTTAGAGAAGCTTTACATTACATAAAACAATAAGTAGCCATAAATACATTGAAAATTAATAATTTAAATGTTTTTTATTTTCAAAAATAAAGAAAAATGTTCTCCAAAATATGAAAAGTTGAAAAATCTATAAAATCGAAATTCGAACTAGCTTTGCAAAACCCATTGCAGATTTTATTAATAAAATGGTATACTTTCATCTGCATTGGAATTATTCAGACAATATTCAATGACTCAAAACATGTCGCATAGTGTTATAATTTGCGGATAATCTAAAAATAACTGTCAGCACTCAGATTGGTTCTAAGGCTGTGTGAAATTAATAGATTTCAACGACTAAAGATCAGTAAAATTTTTGCCTAAAATTCAGTTTATAAAAATGAAACTAATGGGTCAATCTTTTTGAAATTATAATTTTATTATATTCATTTATATACGAGTTTTAAATTTAAAAACAAAATAATAATAATTTTTTTATTAATTTTCAATAAAATATTTAATATATTCTAGAAAAGCTCTGTTTTCAGTTAATTTTTTTTTTTTTTTTTTTTGTCGAAATGGGTGCACTTCTTTTTGAGCTCTATTTTATTTTTCAACCAGCTTTAAGTATTCTTTAAATATTTTTTACTATGACCCAATACTTTTAAAACCAAATATATTAGGTTAACAAAGGGCTTTCATTATATAAATGAAATAATTGGACATTAGGGGGATGTATCCGAGATATCAGAAGTGACATCTAAAATTTAATATCAGATTCAAAAATCACCAAAGAGAAATTTTAAGCAGTTGTTAAACCATTAAAAACGATATATCACATTCTACAACAAGCGGATTTAAAATGGCGATGTTATACACAAAAAACGAAAAGGACGGTATTGTGGGGCGTGGCAAAAAAAAAATAATTTTTGCATTTTTGGAAACCTCATTAACTATTCGTTCAATCTAGGGGGTAATTGGCATAACGTATTTTATTTAATTTTTTTTTTTATATAGAGATCGACGCGCTCTAGTTCGAGACATTTTTAGTGGGCATGAGTTAATTTGAATTTAAATTTTTTGTTTTTTTTTTATTAAATAATATTAGACAGTTCGTTTTTGTGATATGTAGGTTGCAATAAATATGTGGTGAAAAATCCCGTACTGCAGAATCAGTGTTGCTTTGTGTTATAAAATTTATCATTCAGATAAAATTTTTAATTCAAATCGAATACGGAGGCTTTTCCGTATATTTAACAAATTTATCTTTTTAGAACTTATTATAAAACCCTCGAACTTATGGACATGCAAGTCGTGTATTAGGGTGGTCACAAATTAAGGAATTTAATTCGGTACATTCTGAAAAGGTGAAAATAAAATTTCAATACAATTATAAAGCTTATTTCGTCAAATATTTTTATGTAAAATAATTTTGGAAATTTTTATTTATTTTATTTCTTTTTTTTTAGAATTTTTATATGGGACCGAATTTAGTTTTGTTCTTGTTGAAGAAATATAAGGAAAAACCCAAAAAAGTGAACAAGAACTAAGGTTTTGCTATCTAAAATTAAATAAATTTTTATTTCAGTTAAAAACTTCAAGATCTTATGTAACCTCCAAACAAAGGGGAACATCCTAATATATAAATACGTGCAAAATCCAGACTCTCTATATTTTCCTTATTGCTTTTTAAAAGCTGCAATACACAAAAGACCAAAAAAAAAAACTAAACAAATTGCCATACAAAAACTAAGCTGGCAAATTTACCTTAATCGACAAAATTTAGCTTTTTTCTTGTTAGTAACATCTTGCAAGTGTTTATTTCTTATTCAGCTGATTTTTTCTTTTATATAAAAAAAAAAGGTTGATGATGCGCCATTAAGCAAATAGTATTTAGCTCCAAAAAATACAAATTTAAATGTTTTATTTTTATCATAAATTTATAAAAGTAATTCTTAGTTTGATTAATAATTTATATCTAAATTTAATTGTGTTAAAAATTAAATTCTCATTTATTTTCTTGATCTATTTTCGATATGGTTTTGGCTTGAGTATGTAAGGACTGCGCACGAAAAAATTAGTACATAAATTTCTGCTAATAAAAATGATACCAAAGGGTTACTCTTTTTTAAAAATTTGTTTTATTAAAGACCATTATATTCTAGTTCTAAATGAAAAAATAATAATAATTTTTATTCGTAAGTAAAAGTTACTTTTTTGATAGAATGGGTCCACTTCTTTTTAAACTCTATATATCAATACATATCAAATGGGTTGAGTTTTGAACAGTTTAGTGGACTGATCTGCCTTAGTACATATCAGCACCATTTCTTTGATACCAATCAGCTACTATTTTATTGTAATAATGACATGCGGTATCAGGCCAGAAAAATTAGATATCCCTGTGCTTTTTAATGATAGAAAGGAATATTTTCCGAGAGAACTCATTTGCGCACATTTCTCTATTAAAAGTATTATTTGTTATGAATAAACTACTTTTTTTGCCCTCACGTACAAATGGTTTGCCACACCAACAATTTGTTCGAAAATTTTGATTTTTTACACGTTATTTATCTGCTAAATTTCACTCAATATCTGTGATACGTAATTCCTGGCCAGAATGTTGTAAAAAATTTCACATTACGTACTTTATATTGCCCTTTAGACGCATTCATATTTTGAAGAAAAAAATTTGTCTCAATAATTTTCATCCTCTCCTTAGTCACTACATTTTTTCTATCGTTCCTATTGGGAACTCTTTTTACTTTCGGCCTCTTCAGGAGAGCTTTTTTCAAGATACTGAGCAATTTAATAAATGAATCGCATTTTATCCAGAGAAGTAGTGATTATCTCTTAAAATATGTATTATTTTGTTTGCGATACTACAGTCTGTAAATAAAACTCTTCTTCCGTTTGTATGACTCAAAAGACTGAATTTTCCAACTCACCTTAAAATTGTTTTATATGATCGACATTGCATTTTGGTTATAAATTTGAATTATGCGTTTATATGAATTTCGTTAAATTTTCATTTTAAGAAAAACTATTTATGCAAAAAAATTTAGCACATAGTTAGTGAGAATAATAAAAAAATGTAAACAAGCTACCGGTACTAATATTTTTCGCGTATAGTAAGCCTTAACTGTGCACTGTTTTTTTCGTGCGCACTTCTTAAGTGTGTAAAATCTTGATTTTAAATGATTTTATTTATTTTGTTTAATTAATTTATATAACCAATTCACAAAATATGTTATTTGAGTTATTGTGTTATATGTTATTTAAAATAACACATTATTTAATTTTTTTTTTGAAAATTTATATGGAAATTTAAAATAACATTACACAGTGGGGCAGAATCGAAATTTTTTGGAAATAAATCTGTAACTTCTGATTCTTAAAATACATTCCGCTTGTCGATTCGTGCTTTGGGATTTGAGAAAAAATGGTCTAAAGTCAAAACTTTCATATAAAATGGATCGAATTCGGGAGGGTGTGTACCATGACCAATTGAGTTATTGTTCTTGTTTTTTATTTTAAAGTCATCTCTGTGAAGTTACCTTTCAGAAAAGTGTAAAATTATTATATGTTGCTAAAGAAAATTTTATTTTAGATCAAAACAGAGTAGATACCTTTTCGGCTAAAAAAACACAAAAAGTCGTCTTTTTTGCAATTTTCAAATTCAAAATCGTTTATTTTTGGACTCGGTAAAGATATCGACTTCAATTTTTTTTATTCAATAGATAATTTTGTTCTTTAACTAGATAGGAAAAAAACTAATAAAATCGGTCGGAAATACTAGGATATATAGGAAAAAAACTGGACGAAGAACAAACAAAATTATGGTGCTTAAAAATTCAAACGCAAATAACTCGAAAACTATAAGAGATAAATAGGACACGAAATCGGACGAGAAACAAAAATTTGGCAAGCGATTAAAAATTTTTTATGTCAGAGCTACCTAACTTTGAGCCCCCTTAGCTCCGCCCCTGAGGGGTTTGTTGTGCCCCCCTTCCAAACTTAACATTGTACGCTCCTCCGCTATGCCTATACCAAATTTCATGAAAATCCAACCGACCGATCAGAAGTTACAGATTTATTTCCAAAAAATTTCGATTCTGCCCCACTGTGCATTATAACATTGTCAACCCTATGTTTATTAATTATGTTAAAAATTATTTTGTTTAAAAATTTGTTGATTTCTTTCAAAAAAAAATATAAATTTTTATTCAACATTTTTTTTTACAAAATTTCCCACCCAAGATAATAAGGTTTTTTTCTATCTTTTTCCCTTTATTTGTATATAATTTAATTAAAATTAATTTAATTAAAAATCTATACTTTATATTATCCCAGCAAAAACTTATTGATTCTCAGTAATGTCAACTACTTATTAAAGTAGCTTCTTGGTAATGAGGCGTCATTATTATTTGCCTTCTCTGTATTACATAAATAAGTACTATGTAGTATAATAGCACAGTAGTAATGCAATCACTTGGAGCGCTTGATTAACAACCAGAAGGTTGTTGGTTCAAAAGCATTCTAATGCTGTTAGTTTTTTTTTTTTTTTTTTTTTTTTGAACAAAATGTCTAAAAAGATATTTTATACTAAAAAAAGCTTTAGTCACTTAGAAAATTAAGTGCAAAATTTAAATCTTCACCATAAATTTAAGTTTTCTCAAAAAAATATATTTTTACTAGATATTCGACTTTACGCAAAAATTCCAATTTTCAATTTTTCACTAAAAGTCTGATTATTCACAAAAAAATCTAAATTTTCACCAAAATCCAAATTTTTACTAAAGCTCACTATTATCCACCAAAAATCAAAATTTTCACGAAATTAAAATTTTCACTAAAAACCGATTATTCACTAAAAATTCGATTTTTCACTAAACATTCGATTATTTACCAAAAATTTTATTTTTCACTAGAAATTTGATTCTTCACTTGAAATCTGATTATTCACAAAAATTTAATTTTTCACCAAAACTAAGAAAAAAATTATTTATCAATAATAACAAGTAAAAAATTTGTATTCGGTCATGCCCAACAATATGATATCCTTCACAATTGCTTTTGAGTCCCAAAATGATTTTCGAGATTTTCAGAAATGACCTTATAACCCCTATGGACAAATATGAATTGTACCTTAAGAATCTTTGGTACATGCAGAGAAAAAAACATTATCACTATAACAATTTTATGATCTCAATGTTAATTTTCTTGAATTTTAATAACTCTGTGTTCATGATAACAATGTTTTTTTTTTTACTAAAAATTTTAATATGGTTGACTGCAAAAATTATATGTTTTTAAATATTTTTACCCGAAACAAAATTTTATTAATATGAAAAATATCAACTTCCACAACCATTAAATATTTGCAGTCTTTTTCCTTGTTCTTAAACCATGTTCCGTTTTTAAACCATTTTAATATTATTATTCCCATGACAATAAAATGTTTCAAATAAATATAAAACTTATCCTTTTCACAAACTTAGTGGAAAAATTCATAACTTGTTTGTTTTTAAATATATTTTGTTTTTAATGTTTGTTTTCCAACTTCATTGTAATTCTCATTTGGTTTATATATGAATAAATATAAATAGACAAGATTTGTTTATACTCGGCGTGATTCAAGCAATATAAGATATTGATTAACTGCCATTAAAGGATTAGTTAAAAAAACATATCCTGAATTTGAACCACATATGGTGGTATAAATGAATATAATTAATAATTTGCTCATTATTCATATACGTAAATATATATTTTATTTTTTCTGTGCTAATGTACACTTTTCTCCATTATTTTCAATAAAAAATGTATAAGAATAATTTTTTTGCTAATATTTTTCATTTTAATGTATGATAACATGAAATAATAATAAGATAAAATTAAGTAATAATATGATAAGATTGGATAAATATATTATAGACTCTAGAGATACTCAAAAATATATACCTAAACGAAAATAAAAATAAAAACAAAAAAATTTTGCGATTTGAATTTGGACACAAATTAATCATTAATTTTTAACGACTAACGTCTTACCCAGTACGCCATCTGGCACTTAGTTTCCTAAGTGACAAAAGCTCTTTTTAGTTTAAAATATCTTTTTAGACATTTTGTTTAAAAAAGAAACTAACAGCATCAGAATGGGGTTGAACCAATATACATAGATAAATATATGATAGCATGGTATAATAATATAATAAAATGGAATGTTAATATAAATAATGACATAATAGTATAATAAAATGGAATCATAATATGACGATGTAGTATAATAATATAAGATAGAATAATATTATGATAACATCAAATCATAATCTGATTGAATGGGTTAATGATGTAGTAAGATTTTTCAATTGACTCATAATATGAAAAAAAAACAAACCATAAAATCGGACACAATATGACAAATAATAATTTTTATTTTTCGCTGTGATCATATGTTTCAATCATAATATGTTAGATTATATTCACCACAACTATATTTTTCTCTACCTGTACTATGGTTTCTGCTTATATAAAACTTGTGTCATATATTACCTTGATACTGACATTTATGTGGCATTTGTAACACATTAACGAAGTTGTGAATTGCTTGTGAATAGTCATGTACATACTTTGTGTTATAAATTTTTATAATTTCAAGGAAAAACCACACAGGATTTAATTTAAATGCTAATTCATTAATTTAAATAATGTTTGTGAACGTTATAGTAAATACATACATACATACATACACGAGTGATTGAGTGAATGAGTGAAAGGATAAATGAGAGAGTATCTAACAAGAAATATCCTTATGTTTAATTAATGTAAATAAATAAATAAAGGATTTATCTTTTGTGAAAATGTTGAGATGACATATAATTAGGGTCCTAAATAGGATATTTAAATTTATATTATATTAGAAAAGAGAAATTGTTAAAAATTATAAAATATATAAGAAAGGACTTTTGAATATGAAATAATGTAATAATAATGGAATATTTTACTTTAAAAATTTGTTAATATAATAAACAAAATTAATATTTTATTATGTATCCTAATTTGTGTTCTGGCCTAATATTTTTACATAAAATTATAATATCTGTGTAAATGAATTGTTACAATTTAACCACAAAACCCCAAAATATACTTACAATTTATTGAACTTACGAAGCTATCTAAATAAATGTGTAAATTTAGAAATTTAAATTATTTTGCCAAATAAATTTACTAAATATTTAAAACAAAAAGAAAAATGTATTTTAGTTTAGTCAATAGTTAATAGCAAAATAAATAGAAAATTACGGAAACTTAGAGAATAAATTTTTAAATAGAAAACATTGAAAATTAAATTTTTAAGGACCTCAATACGTTTTTTTACAAGAAATTATATAAAATATCCCTTGGTGAAATCTCAATTCCCTCAAGTCTGCAACATATAAAAAATACCACTAAATTCCCTTCTGGTGTTTCTTATTAAAAGTCAAATATAGTGCAGCTGTTGGGAATAAAAATATTAAGAAAATTTCTGAATTTTAAACAAATTGTGCTTATTACTTTTCTATAGTCGAATTCTGAAAGAGATAGAAAGGTTCAAACAAATATATAAATCAGACTAATTAAAGTTATGATAAAACTCTGCATTTTACATTAAAGTGAAACTGGCTGCTAATTGAGCTAAGTTTTGTATCAATAACCAGCAGAACTTTTATATTGGCCTTGATTCATATTATATTATTTTTGCGACGGGCATTTTAATTATTATATACTGACAACCACTTTAGAATTATTGAAGGTAGGAGTGAAACAATTCGTTACAAACATAAACGCAAACTCATAATACATTTTTCGACTAGATTATAAGTGTTTTAAATATCACATGTCACTCATACGCAACATATCGTCACTTAAAACACAAAAGGCTATAACCACACTATTTAATTTTTTACAGCAGAAGCAAAAACCGTTATGAAAATGCAAAAGGCTGTAACCACAATTTTTATTTATTTATATTCTTTAAAATTAAGCAATTAAATAAAATTTTTTAATCGTTCACTTAAAGCAAAAGTTTATAAAGCAATCTTCAAATCAAAATTTTCTTAAATGGAACAAATTTAACGACTGTTTCGTTTACGATGTTGATGTTACGGCCTTTTGACTTTTGTTAATACCCAGCAAAAACTTTGCTTTCCTGATAAGCTAGCAGGTATAATTGGCAACAGAAATAAACTACTTATATTTCGCCTAAATAACTAGTTATTTTTTCTTCTAGTTGTCCACATGTAGTTATTTTTAGACTCTAGTGATACTTAAAAATATATACCTAAACGAAATTAAAAATAAAAACAAAAAAATTTTGCCGTCATTGAGATTCGAATTTGGACACAAATTAATCATTCGTTTTTAACGACTAACATCTTACCTACTAGTACGCCATCTGGCACTTAGTTTCCTAAGTGGCAAAAACTCTTTTTAATTTAAAATGTCTTTTTAGACATTTTGTTTAAAAAAGAAACTAACAGCATCAGAATGGGGTTGAACCAACAACCTGCTGGTTGTTAATCCAGCGCTCTAGCTAACTTGACCAAGTGATTGCACTATTAATGTGCTATTTTATACTACAGAGTACTTATTTAAGTAATAGAGAGTAGTCAAATAATAATGACGCCTCATTACCAAGAAACTACTTTCATAAGTAGTTGCCATTACCGAGAACTAAAAAGTTTTTGCTGGGTATTGATATCACTTTTGAAGATATGAATATGATTTTTTTTTTGTATAGTTTGGGTCAGTACGTTATCATCCACTCAAAAACTGATAATTGATTTTTCATCGTTTACGGCCTTTTGCATTTTAGTTGGCGATATATTTCTCAATACTGAATTTTATAAGTTTTCAAAATACCAATTTTTTTCTGTAAAACTAAAACTTTGTTAGCGGTAGGATATACGTAGGGGTACCATTCGCCCTAGAGGCACATCTGCCTCAAAAAAACGAAGTAATGATTTTTGTGTCATTAATCGATTTTCTTTTCTTTTTCCCCTGATTTTTCATTAATCAAACTTTGATATTTTCAATTTATAGATTGAAATTTCGTCTAATTTCTGCGATAACATTCTTAGTTTTTAGTAGAGTATTAATTTTACTCGACTTTTTCATTGTTCGATTAATTAAATAACTTAAAAATGCTGTTTTTACATTAATCGAATAATCGAGTAAAGCTTTTAAATTACTCGAGTTATTCGAGTAAATTACACCTTTAAATTTTGCTCGTTTTTAATGTTTATTAAAAATTAAAACAAGCATTAAGTGTTGCTTTAATAAAAAAAAACAAGAACAACTTTAAAAATTAACTTTAATAAAACTTAAAAATTGTTTTAAAACATCAAAAATATATACAAGTAAATTGGAATCGCTCTTCAGAAATAGTTTTTCGAAAATAATATATAATTGAAATTTTCTTTTTTAATTTAATTCTTGATAGAGTAATTTCATTTTAAATTTAAACATTTTGACCTCTCTAAGATTTTCTCTGTAACAAGTAATACCGATAAGGCTTCACTATACGATAAGGCGTCACTACAGAAAATTCTTACAAAAAAATATGCTAATAAAAATATTTTCTAAAAGGACATGTTTACTCTGTAACTGCCCAGCAAAAACTTTTTGGTTTTCGGTAATAACAACTACTTATTAAAGTACTTTCTTGGTAATGAGGCGTCATTATTATTTGCCTACTCTGCATTATATTAATAAGTACTCAATAGTATAATAGCGCAGTAATACTGCAATCACGTGGATAAGTTGGCTAGAGCGCCGGATTAACAACCAGAAGGTTGTTGGTTCAACCCCATTCTGAAGCTGTTAGTTTTTTATAACAAAATGTCTAAAAAGATATTTTAAACTAAATAGAGTTTTTGTCTCTTAGGATGCTATGTGCGAGATGGTGTACTGAGTAAGACGTTAGTCAGTAAAAACAAATGATTAGTGTGTGTCCAAGTTCGAGTCTCACTGACGGCAAAATTTTTTTGTTTTTTTTTTTTTTAATTTTTGTTTTCGTTTACGCACATATTTTTGAGTACTCCTAGAGTCAAAAAATAACTACATGAATTTGTGGACAAGTCGAACAAAAATAACTAGTTATTCAGGCAAAAAATAAGTAGTTTATTTTTGTTTCCAATTATACCTGCTAGCTTACCAGGAAAGCAAAGTTTTTGCTGGGTATATTCATTAACCATTTGCAATCAAATCTAATAAAACTAAATCAAAGATTTAATACAATTTTTTTTTTAAATTACTAAAATTTTCATTATGAATAATATAATAATATCTTTGAACAAAATTTTATTTTTTATGAAAAAAGTTTGGGAAAAAAGTCATGTTCGATTCATAATATTTATGAAAAAAAATTTTCAAATATATGAATTTTTTTTCTCTGTGTATGAATTAAAGTCAATGAAAGTAAATTCTTATATTTATGAGCAAACTTTTTTCTGTGTAAATTGTCAATTAATATTCTAATTGCGTATTTTTTAATTTATTATGGAACATGAATCACAAATTTTAAATTTCTAAGATCGTTTAATTATTGTAATTAATATTTAGTTCTATCTCCCAATATCTTTACTTTAGCCAAGAGAATATAATCAAATTTGTAATCTATGCTGTCAGTGCTAAAAATATGATGTTTTTCAAGCTATAATTTATTTTTCAAAACTTATTTAAATATATTTAAATTTATTACACGAAATTTTTCTTTTCAATTTTATTCTTCTACATTTGGCTCAAAACTTTAAATTCCAAAAACAACAAGAAAAATACTTGCTGACGTGTGTACGAATTGTGTAAATTTTATTTTTTACATTATTATTTGTTGTTATTGTTGGCTTTTGATGATATTTTGTGAACATTTTTTTTATTATAATAATTTATATTACATAAACATATCTACATATTTATCATTTTTTTTTTTTTGACAGTTACACCAACAACTTTTTTATTCTTGTTGTTGTTGTTACGAGTAGCTGTAGAATAAATATATTTTTGGACAAATTGTTATTTTCTTTTGTTATTGTTGCTTTCGATGTCTATAGAAATTTATTTTGTCATCCAAAATTTAATTTTATTATTTAGTTTTTTAATATTTTCGTAAACGTATAAGGAAATTGAAAATTCTTTTTGTTTCTATTTCAACACATTCTTGAATTTATTAGAATTTTCTTAAATTTTCTTTTTTTTTTTTTTTTTTTGTATTGAAAATAAAAGTAAAATGACAAATAAAATAATTTATGTTATGAAAAGTTATAATAATTTGTGTCCAGTTCAACAAGGCGTATGACAAACGGCCTTTTCATGGAATAGAAAAAACTATTTATTAGAAAATACAGCCAAAGCCAATGGGGCGTATGATTAATATGAATGTATATAAATACGCTGGGAAGGAGAGATATAGGTATACAGAAAATAGTTTGTGTATAAATATAAGAATTTAATTTCATTGATTTTAGTTTACAATATTTAAGAATAATGCTTTTTTTACTTAAAGTAAATTGTTTAAATTTTCATTTATATTTTCAATTTGTAAAAAAATTTTTGAAATTTTCTTCGGAAAATTTTAGGTTTTTATTGATTTTTAGCTACATTATGGGAACAGTAGAGAAGCGCTTTTTATCAAAATGATGTGCTGCAGAATGCGAGCGTTATCATGCAAATTTCTAAACATTTTTTTGTTTACAGATTTTCCTTGGAATTTTGACATTTTAAGGCATTTGTTGTTATTATTTTCATGTATAACTATTTTCATTTACTATTTGCAATCAAATCTAATAAAACTACCCAGCAAAAACTTTGCTTTCTTGGTAAGCTAGCAGGTATAATTGGAAATAAAAATAAACTACTTATTTTTTGCCTGAATAACTAGTTATTTTTGTTCGAGTTGTCCTCAAAAATATGTACCTAAAAGAAAACAAAAATAAAAAAAAAACAAAAAAATTTTGCCGTCAGTGAGACTCGAACTTGGACACACACTAACCATCCGTCTTTACTGACTAACGTCTTGCTCAGTACACCATCTCGCACATAGCATCCTAAGCGACAAAAACTCTATTTAGTTTAAAATATCTTTTTAGACATTTTGTTATAAAAAAACTTCAGAATGGGGTTGAACCAACAACCTTCTGGTTCTTAATCCGACGCTGTAGCCAACTCATCCACGTGATTGCAGTATTACTGTGCTATTTTACTATTTAGTACTTATTAATGTAATACAGAGTAGGCAAATAATAATAACGCCTCATTACCAAGAAACTACTTTAATAAGTAGTTGTTATTACCGAAAACCAAAAAGTTTTTGCTGGGTATATTAAAAATTTAACAAAATTTTTGCAAAATTACTAACATTTACATTATGAACAATTTAATAATATCATTGAACAAAATTTTATTTTTTATGAAAAAAGTTTGGGAAAAAAGTCATGTTCGATTCATAATATTTATGAAAAATTTTTTCAAATGTATGAATTTTTTTTCTCTGTGTAAAAATATAAGAAACATGTTTAACGTCTTAAGGAATTTAACTAGACTAAAGAAAAATTCTTTCAATAATGTTAATATAAAAAGAAAGGTAATGAAATATTTGCAAAAAATCAAAAATTTTATAATAAAATTTTAAATTTTCAAAAAAAAAAAAATGAGATTAGATTGAAAATTCTTTTTTAAATCATAATTTAAATAAAATATAATGTATAGGGAATGAATCACCACTAACATTTTGTAATCATAAATTAGAGTTTAAACAGTAATCTTGAAGTTAGCTTGAAGAAATCTTATTTAAAACATTATTTGATAAAAAAGAATAAATGTCAAAGATTTTTGAAGGAAGCATAAGCATTTTGTAGTAAAACTAAATTTCAGGAAATAAAATTGAGATTAGGTTAAACTACTTTTTGTAAAATCTAGATTTAAATAAAATTAAAATTTTTAGTCGTTTCTAAGGGAATAGAGAATGAATTTGCATTATATTTTTTTTTTTTTTTTTTAATAAAATATTAAATTTAAAACAGTAAATTTAAGGTTAGGCTGAAGAAAATCTAATTTAAAATATATTTGATGAAAATTTATTTTCAAAAAAATCTATTTCAATAAAAATTTTAATACTTTTTTCTTTTTTGTTAGCAAATGAGAAAACAAACCATTAAAACAATTTTGAAAAATAAACTGAAATTTATAAAAATAAATTTGAGTTTAGGTTGAAAAATTTGTTTAAAAATCAAAATTTACATATAATAAAAACATTCAATATTCCAAGAGAATATGGAATATATTACCATTCAAATTGTTTAATAAAACTTTAAATTGAAGAAAGTTAAATTGAAGATAAGTTGAAAAAAATCTTTTTCTCATTGAATGAAAATTAAACCAGCAAAAATATTGTTTAGGAAAACCGTAAAATTTCAAAAAATAATATTGAGGTTAAATTGAAAAAAAAACATTTAAATGAAAATTTAATAAAACTGACAATTGTTTAATAAAACTTTAAATTGAAAAAAGTTAAATTGAGGCTAAGTTGAAAAAAATCTTTTTCTCATTGAATGATAATTAAACCAGCAAAAATATTGTTTAGGAAAATCATAAAATTTCAAAAAATAAAATTGAGGTTAAATTGAAAAAAAACATTTAATAAAACTGACAATTGTTTGCAAGCGAATGAGTATTAAACAATCGAAACAATTTTGATAAATAAACGGCAATTTAAAAAAAAAATAAATTTGAACTTAGGTTCAAAAATTTGCTTTAGAATCAATATTTACATAAAACAACAGCTGCTAAAAATTTTAAAGAGAATCATCATCAAAATTTTGTAATAAAAATTCAATTTTCAAAAATCGAGTTTAGATTGAAAAAAAATCGAATTCAAAAAATAAAACTTTTAAGATTTTTTAAAAAACATGCAATTAAACCAGGTTGAAAAAAATCTATTTAAATGAAAATTTAATAAAACTTATAACTGCCAATTGTTTGTAAGCGAATGAGGATAAAACAACGAAAACAAATTTGATAAATAAACGAAAATTTAAAAATATATATTTGGAGTTAAGTAAAAGAAATATTTTAAAATCAAAATTTAAATATAATAAAAACTTTTAATCATTTTAAAGAGAATATAGAATGTTTCATCATAAAAATTTTGCAATAAAACTTAAAATTTAAAAAATTTTAAATTGAGATTAGGTTGAATAAAATCGAATTTAAAGAACACTTTATACAAATTTAAACTGTCAGGAGTGTTTAAAGAAATTATAATAAAAATCCGCACAAATTTTTTGAAAAAAAGCCTTTAGTTTGAAAAAATAACTTTGAGGTTATGTTGAAGAATTTATTTAAAAATTAAAATTTCTATAAAATAAAAATTGTTAAACGTTTAAGAGAACAAAGAATAAGTCACCATCCGGATTTTGCAACAAAACTTAGTTTTAATTTATCAATGAGGGATTAAAGAATGAACCACTATCAAAATTTTGTAATAAAATATTAAATTTTAAAAAGTAAAATTGAGGTTAGTTTGAAAAAAATGTATTTAAATAAAAATTAAATAAAGCTTGACTGTTTGTAAGCGGGTAAGAAATAAGGCATTTAAATTTAACTACAAATTTATTATTACTTTATTTTTCATTTCTGTTGAAAACAAAATTAATATATATATACAAATATTTGTATATATATATATAACCGATATATCTATATACCTATATATATATAACCGATCTTCAACGACGCAGTAGACGAATATCGATTAAACATTTATCTATGATTATATTTTGATAAACAAATTCCAAATATTAAATTTGACCTTATCAAAATTTATTTTAAATCTATTTTTTATTTTTTCATTTTTGAATTAATAAATTAAAAGCTCATTTTGCCTGCAAATAGATCAAAGAAATAATTTCTATTTAAATATTATTTTCATAATTAAATTAAAATATTTTAAAAATTGACCTTTGAACCACTCCAGTGAAATGGTAGAAGTTTTAAATGTAAAAGCATTGAAGTCATAATTTTAATTAGAATGTACATTTTAACTCAAGGAAATATTTCTCTCAAGTTTCATCTGAATTTGTTAAATAAATACCAAAAAAAAAAAATTATTTCGAAACATTTAATAACTTGAACTTTGATCTGAGCCATGAAATTTTATTATTTTTATTTTTTTTTTCTATAAATATTTGCTGAAAACGAAACCTAATAAGAATTATTAAAACAAATATAAAGAATTCCTTTAAACCAACAAAAATTTCCCTAGAAATATCTTATTACCCTTGGCTTGACATAAAAAAAAACAATATTGTCTTATTTATAATTACATTACATACAAACGTCTATCGCTTTTCAATTTTGCCAAGTTTATTTCTCTTCCAGCAACAAAGCTGTCAAAATATGACATTCTCAAACTAAACAAAAGTCTAAAAAAGAAATGTTTATCTTTAAATATTAAAATATCTGTATAAAGCTAACAAGCACCCTGTATAGACATACAGACACACATTTTAATATATGTAACATTCATATCTATAATAAAGCTGTCCAGGCTCATTAACTTTGCATTTATCTAATAGATTGACTGGTAAACTTTCTCATATATATAAAACTGTAACATTAACATTCAAACTCTTAAGTTTGCCAACTAGACAGATGTTTTGACTATGAATTGTAAAGTAAATTGTAATTTTGCCAAGATGAAAAGATATTACGCCTGTCGTTAGACAGTTGGTGGTCTATTGTGTGTGTGTTTTTTTTTTTAATGTGGGCGTAAGATGAATATTTTCATTAAAATTGTTTGCTTGTAACCCAAAAAAAAGTAAATAATAATCAAATAAAAAAGTAAAATAATGAAAGTGCTGATATATAAAATCTTTATGATATTCCACAGTAGTATGCAACAGTATATAAGGGAACAGAACTTAAACCGAATAAAAGAGTATTTCCAAAGATGGAAACAGGCTGATATTATAGCGAAGCAGTCATGCTTGTCAATACAATCAACAAATATTAAAATATTTGCTAAACCGCAAAAAGGAATAAAAATTAGGGTGTACATTTTTACAAATTTCCTGCTAAAATGTACAAAAAACAGCAGTCGGAGTCAAGGGTCAAATTAGAGATAGAAATAAATACATAACTTTATCATCTACAAAAAATTAAAATGAAACATTAAATGTAATTGTGATCAAAATGACCCCAAACATTTTGAGATAATTTTAAAATCAAGTAAATAAATTAGAGATAATTTTTTTTTAATTTTTCTTTCTTAAATTCTATAATGATATAAGAAAAATAAATTTTAAAAATAACTAATTTAAAGTTAGGTTGAAAATGTTGTTTCTAAAATTAAAATTATCAAAAAATAAAAACTGTCGTTCATTTCTAAGAGAATAAAGAATGTATTAACTTTAAAAATTTTGTGCTAAATCTTTAAATTTCAAAAACTTAATTTGAAGTTAGGTATCGTATCTAAAACATATTTGGTACAAAAATTTAAATGTGAAATTTAAAGAAAATCATCATCAAAATTTTGTAATAAAAATTCAATTTTCAAAAATCGAGTTTAGATTTAAAAAAAAAAATCGAATTCAAAAAATATAACTGTCACTAGCACAAAATTTTTTCTGAAAATAAATTTTAGGTTAGATTGAAAAAATCTATTTAAATGGAAATTTAATAAAACTTATAACCACCAATTATTTGTAAGCGAATAAGGATTAAACAACGAAAATATTTCTAAGGTTTAATATAGAATAAAAATTTTCTAGTTAGATCTAAAATTTCATAAAAATAAAATTGAGGTTAAGATGAAGAAAATTAAATAAACATAAAAAAAACCATTTTTGAGGTTATTTTGAAAAAATCTTATGTGAAATATTTTTGATAAAAATTATAACTATAAAATATTTTTAAGGCAATACACACAGGCCTCGATTTGAGTCGTTTCGCTTTGTGTCGCTGTTTGAAATTTCAATATTTCGACTTGCATGGTTATGATTTCGAACTGCGCCGCTATTATTTTGATTATTGAATAAAATGGATTAAATTGTCTGTGTTAAGTTAGAATATCAAAATGGAATATATATAAGTATTTTAATTTCACTTCTTTTTTACAAAAGATACTTTTTTTATTAAGAATTAACTTCTCTTCTGTTCAAATCTTTTTATTCTGGAACAGATGCAGACCGGGGCCTTAGTGTACACACATTTAGTAAGAATACTTAAAATATCAAAAAAAAAATTGAGGTAAGAATGAAGAAAATTACTGAAAAAAGTTGTACAAAACTTTAAACTTAAAATAGCAAAATTAAGGTTTTTTTTTTCTTCTTTTATTGCATATCCAAATATGAATATAAACGATTACATGCAAGGTTTTTCAAACTTAAAACTAAATTAGTATATATATACACATGTGTGTGTGTGTATTCTTTGTTTCTCGCAGTATGGATTAGTTCACCAATGGTTCTCAAACAAGTCCTGTTTCTAATGTTTCTCAACCACGACATTTGCTTTCTTTCAATGCTTCTTCTTCCAATGCCTTCTTCCTATACGGCCTTGTATCATCATTTGAAGCAATTCCTATTTATCTCCTTTAATAATGTGGCCGAGGTACGCAGTTTTAAGTCTTTTTTTAATTTTTAGGACTCAAAGTTCTTTCTGCTGCCTATTTAAAACTTCTGCGTTCGACACTCGATCATGGAATCTTGGAATTCTTAATATACTACAATAGCACCACATTTAAAAATCTTAGAATCTAATTGAATCTGCAAATTTAAGTGTCCGTGCTTCGACTCCATACAGAGCTATTGACCAAACATAACATTTAAAAAAAAAAAAAGTTGATGATTATATCACGATTTGTTAATAATTTTTTCAACTTACAAAATGAACTTCTTGCCGTTTCAATATTTATATTAATTTTTCTATCACATTCCCAGGTTTCTTGTAACCAGCAGCCAAGATATTTAAAATTTGGGACCCGCCCGATAGATTCACTGTTTACGTATATATTACATCCACTGTAATGATTCTTTTTTCTACTTATAATTCTATATTTTGTTTTTCCTATATTCATATTGAGGCCGAATCTGTTGCTTTGAAAATGAACAGCATTTGCAAGTCTTTGTAAATCATTAAGGTTATCTGCCAATAATGTCGTGTTATCAGCGTAACGCATATAGTTTATATAATACCCATTGACTTTTATTGAGATATTTAAATCGTTTATAGCTTCTTGGAATATACATTCTGAATAGACATTAAAAAGCAATGGGGAGAGGATGCATCTTTATTGTCAATATTAATAAGTCTTAAAACTTTTATAAGTTTGTCATGCTGTACTCTGTCAAAAGCCTTTTCGTAATCAAAAAAAGCAGAGGAGCACGTCTTTCTGTACATTCTTACAATTTTGTATCAAGACTTGTATGCTAAACAAAGCTTCCCTAAATCCAAACTGGATACTTCCCATAAAAATTTCACACTTTTTATATATATATATATATATATATATATATATATATTGATGTATAATTTTCAAAAATATTTTTAGTGTTAAACTTATTAAGGTTAGTTTGTAATAAAAAAAAACAGAACCTAAACGAAACCCTAAACGATTTTTTGTCATATATATATATATATATATATATATCATAATAAACAACTAAAATTTTTATTCAAACATCAAATATGTACTTTCTTAGTCCTACAGAATCTGCGTATCATTTAATGCAAAATATTTTTTATAAAAAAGTCACAAATATTTAAATTTTCATCATTAAATCATTAGGTATTTAAAGACTAAATAAATAATCTCATTTTACTAAATCGTTAAAAAATCTAGTACAAAATATTTACTAATATTTTCAAATAAAATCGCAAATATTTGATCACTGCTGGGAAGTAGTTAATAATTTATGAACCACAAATTTTAACGAAATCAATTCAAAATAAAATATTTCAGAATATTTTTAATTTAAATCTTAAGTATTTAAAAATTTTACCTTTGATCTTTGCAGGGAAAGTTTTTATTTTATTAGATTTATTATAATTAATAAAATATTTGCCAATATTTTCAAGAAAATATAGAAAAAATTTAACCTTTTTATTTCGGCTGAAAAATATTTAATATTATCAGAATTAATCTTAAATTTCATCAAAATCTATTTTATTTTAAAATTGATAAAACAAATATCAGAAAATTTGACCTTTGACCATCAGCGGGATATATTTAACAAGTCAAAATTATAAAGTATGAAGCTCAGATTTCAAAAATATTTATTCATTGCAAAATATTTCCAGTTAAAATCGCATGTATTTCAAAATCTGAACTTCGATATCTATTGTCAGATTTTATATTTGTAAATCTTAAATTTGTTTATTAATTTTTTAAAAATTATACCTTTGACCTCTGATTTAAAATTTTTAATATTTATCAGAATTTTCAAATTTTAATCCCAAATTTCATTAAAAACTCTTTAACGCAAATTTTCAAAAAAAATTATTATTTCTTTTTTTTTAATTTAATTTGACCTTTGACACAATATTATCAGATTTTGTAAGTATTAATCATAATTATAAATTAGAACAAAATATATTATAAAAATAAAATATTTTCTAACATTTTTAATGATTCATTTGCCAATATTAAAAAACTTGACCTTTGACCTTTTTCGAGAAATATTTAATATTGTTAGATTTTGCAAATATTATTAACAAATTTCAAAACCTTATACATTTATGGATACATATTTAATAAATTTAGATAATAACTCTTTAAAATTAAAAAAAAAATATACATATATTTTTGACCTCTTCAGTGAAATATTTAAAAGAGTTAGATTTAGAATATTAAATTAAAGAAAATATAGTTGCATTTTTAGGTTTTTAAAAACGTTGGTCTATTTCCTTTAAACAAATCGGAGGTTCTACAATTTGCCTATAGATCCAAATACAGCGCTTTATTAACGCTTTAAAATACACATCTTATATTACACAACTGAACTGCAATGACACTATGGCAACTTTACTATTGAACTACAACTTAACGACTTAAAGGTAAATTTAGTACTGACTGAATTCAGAATATTACATGTGCTTATATCTAAAATCATTAATTTAAATTTATAATACTAATTCCGTAGCAATATATTTAAAAATTAATGTTTTTCAAAAATTTCATTCAAATTTGTTAATTTAAAGAAATGTAACCTTTATTTATCTGTCAAAATTTTATACATTTATGAAAATTTTATACGTTTTTATCAAAAATCTCTAACATTTAAAGAATGTACCTTTAACCTTTGCCCTAAAATAAAAAAAAATTGTTAGAATTAGGATTTTTTTCTGAAAATTTCACATAATTTATTCAAAATAAAATGTTTCCCAAAATGTGTATATAAATTCACAAAAAAATTAAAAACTACCTTAGTCCTCTGCAGAGAAATATTTCATTTTGAAAATATCAATCTCAAATTTCATCGTGATCTAATTGAAACCTTCTAAACTTTAAAAAAAAATCTCAAATATATAAAATTAACTTGTGACCTCCTCCATAAAAAATAATGATCAATTTTGGTCAATATATTTTTTTGATTTCATTAAAATCTCTGGGAAAATATATTTTGCTTTATTTTTATAAAAAAAAAAAGTAATTAATTAAATGAACAAATATTTTAAAATTGACCTTTGACATTTGCATTAAAATATATTTTATTCAGTTTTGTTCACAAAATCGTTAAAAAAAATATTAAATATTTTTTTCTTATTTTTTACCAAAAATTGTTATTCAAATATTCATTACTATCCTTATAGAAAAATACATTACTTCGTTATGTTTAAGCTTTAAATTTCAACAAATTTGACCTTTAACCTCTGCTTTGAAAGTTTAAATATTAGCGAAACATTTTAGACTTGTTTGCTGCATAAAATTCTTTACCAGCCTAATATTTTGTTCTGCAATTGTTTATAATTTAATATGGCCAACTGCCATCAGTATTTATACGACGTTTTTTTGATATTTCTTAGCAAACTTCAGCTGCCCGCACATTCACAAACATCAGAATCAAAATGCAATCAAGCTGAAATATGATTTTCTTCTAAATTTTCTTTTATCTTTCGCCTTCTGTTCTTTTTTATATATAAACAAAATCAAATTTATTTTTTGTGTTTCTATCTAAAATATTAAATAAAAATAAATAGAAAACATTGTTACAAAAACTAACCTTAAAGCTAAAAACAAGAAAATGAACAAAAAATCTATTAAAATCAGGAAGATAAAAGAAAGCAACAAAGAAAATTTAATTTAAAATATTTTGTGTTAAAAATATCTGTCTATCCATCAGACTGATGTTTAAATAGATAATTGAAAAATAAATAAAAAATTTAAATTATTAGATATATATATTTCCAAACAAATTTGACCTTATATTGCATATGAACAGCAAACATAATTTATAAAATATATTATAAAAAAGAAAATAAAACTAAACAAAAAGAGAAAATGGAAATCTACAATTCCTTTAAACTAGACTAAAAAATTCAGACTTAACCTAAAGAGAAACAGTCAACCGAAGTTGTAGCACCAAAACAGACGACCAAAGTCACTGTGCCGAAGCAGTCAACCGAAGTTGCTATGCTAAAACTATCAACCGAATTTGTAATGCCAAAACAGTCGGAACAAAGCCGCTGTGTCCGAAACAGTCAACCGAAGTTGCTGTGCAAGGTATCACCCTAATGCTCGAACTTGATCCGATTACCAGAGAAACAGTAACTGATTTCACAATATCAGATGTCTTGGGAATAAGGCAGATTATGTTGTTAGATCAACTGTCTTGGTTTTTGGCAAATTCTTCTATCTCTCTAGTCGTAACCACTTCACCCAACCTTAGAATACTTATGTGAAAAATTCCATAAACTGAATGAGAATTATTGATGAGACTTATTAATGTGATGGTTGGTAGCTAAGGTAAATATGTTAATGTATTAGTGTAAAATAATGTAGATAGAGGCGAGTAAAGGAGTGGAATGTTAGTGGAATACAGACGTGTAAATGTATTGAATATAAATATTATACTTATTTACAAGTTAAACTAGCTATTAAATTTTATTACACTGTTCGTAGTAATCCAATTTAAGTTTTAACTGAAAGAAAAATTGATCACGCCCACTTTTTTATATATCTAAAATCGCAGAACGCAATGACCATTTTGGCTAATTCTTTTTAATGTTCGCAATAGTCCACAAGCATTGCTAGTGATTCCACGGTCAACGCCATTCGATCAACTTAATGCATGTTAGAAGTCGTCCGTTTTGTAGAAACACGTGAAGAAACTCAAATTGACTGTGAACACGTATGTCGAGCTGCAGAATAATCAATCTGGAGAAGTATTTTCCAAATAATTGCTGGACATTGGCAACAGCAAAATCCCAGTTGCATTCGATTTCCCGTCACTTTCTGCCAGAATCACTTACTGCCTCAGAATCTCCAACTGAAAATCGGATCGGTAATCATAATATTACGAAACATAAACCAATCACGTCTTTTTAATGGCACCCGACTAGCAATAAAAAACTTGATAAATAACTTCATCGAAGCAACAATACTTAAAGGAAAATACAAAGAAGAAGACGTTCTGATATCACGGATCCCAATGGCTTCGACCGATGCACAGTGTTTTGATTTCATATAAACATTGGCCAAAAATAGAAGGAGTCATCGCAGATGAATGAAAATTGGCATAACTAATTTTCGTAAGTAGAAAAGAAAAAATACAAAGTTTTGTGGAAATTGGGGCGGGGACACGCCCATCTCCCATATATCTCGAATTATAAAGTATTTAAAAGTATTTCAAAACTTGCAACATTTATATCAAAGCCACTGGACAGAGTTCTTAAGATAATTGAAAAATTTTGAATTAACTTTTTATCTACACCTGTTATTTGAGCATTTGAAGAGAAACGTCTAGCCGTATTCCCATCATTAGACGTTCCATAACCCGTTTTAACCTTATCCACTATCAGCCCCATTTCATTTTTAAATTCTTCTTGTATATGCCTTTTCCTCTCATGTACTTTGTCCTTCATTTCTTTCCCGGTTACTCTCCATGTTTTAATGGGTTGCTTGTACGCAATATGTAAAATACATTCAAAGCATTTTATCCATGCATGAAGTGTCGACATTCCATACTGGTAGCACCCCTCATTGACTGCCGTTTCAAAAATTGATGTACAGTTTATTTCAGTCGGTTTTGCTCCACATAAAACGCAATTCGAACAACTTTTGTTGCCACCTAATACATTTAAAATCGCTCCGTCAATTTCATTTTATAATGAACGTTAAGATTTTTGTTCTTATAAAAATATGTGTCTAAGCCATTAATTTCACTTTGAATGCTTTCCCTTACCGACCTAATTACATCTGGACTCTCTTTAGTAAATAATATTTTTAAAGATCTACATAACCTCCATGATGAATGTCTATCGTTTTGCCATACCACTTTCTCATCTGCCCAGTCTAACAAACGTAATGGAACAAATGAGGCAACAGATATAAATTTATCTGTAGCATATTTGTTCTCAAATTTTTATTTATAAACACTATGACCACTACTACCATCAAATCCCCATTTGCACTCAAGAATTAAATCGTTGTTATTTTCAAAATCATACTTATTTAAAATGCTGATAGCTGTTTGGTCTAACATTTTTTGAAATGGGACTTCTGCTGAAGTTTTTGATATTTTAATATTATCCGGGATAAATTTCTTTTTAGCTTCTAAGATTAGATAATATGATGGGAAACAATTTTCGTGAATAGAGTTCACAACTTTCCTCATCATATTGTATTGTCTAACAGAGAGATCCATATCAATATATAGGGCTAGAGCTTGCTCCACTGATAATTTTTTAACAATTTGTTCATTAGATATTTTTCCTGCAGCTCTAGTTATAGCATCCGCAGTTCTTCAATTCTCCTCCTTTTAGTCCATTCCGATGCTTCTTAGTAACTTATATTGGGGCGTCCTCTACCGCAACTTGTACTTGGAACCTAATAGGATCAATTCAATTATATGTTTATCAATTAAATTCTTCACAATGTGAAAAATAACTCACATCACAAACTTCTTCATTAAATATTTCAATGTCTAACCAGCAACTCAATTCAGCTTCAAATCTACTTCTTGTACGGGAGTGTTTATTCCAATAGTTATTGAATTTTAAAATCATAAAATTTATTTTCTGTTCCTCAGAATCTATTAATACCCTCTCCAAGTGATTTTCAACAAATTTTCTAATTTTATTTACCACACTACATGTTTTATATTGTTTTAAAACAAGCCACTGTTATAAAATATCACGAATATGAAGAGATGTTGAAACTAAAAAAAAAAAAAAATCGCCAAAAAAAATTCGGGCAAGTCGGGGCAGCTGAAATTTATATATATTAATATACATACTTGTAGATTTAATATATAAAAAATTGTAAAAGTATTTTTTGATTTTAAACGCTTGCAGTTTCCGGTACGGCTTGTATTAGCAATGACAATTAACAAAGTTAGTCTTGAAAATCCATGTTTCTAGCATGGTCAATTGCATTGCAATAAATAAAATTATGAAAAAGTATTTCCTTATTTTAATTGGTTACCTGAACATCGATCTTTCAGTCAAAATATAAATAGAACACCATACGATTCATTGTACATATTTTAAAATCAAATGTAAATCAAACATACCCCAAACCTATATAAATAAAAATTATCATTCAAAAATACGTTTTTTTTTTTAACTATTTTTACACATTTCAAACAACTTTTCACGAAATAACAAATCTTTTTTTTTTTTTGATTTGGACAGAACAACATCTATCGGGTCAGCTAGTTCTTTAATGAAATTAAATTAAACAAATGAAATATAAAAATATTTATATATTAAAAATGATAATTATAGCAAATAATAAAAAAATAGATTAATAGTATATATTTTACATAAAACTTTGGCAATCATATTGCCGTCCCGCTACCGTTGTTATTTTTTTTTTTTTTTCAATTGGAGGCAAGCGTTCCATTCCGTTCCGTTGCCATCGTTGTTGTGTTCCACCACTTACCAATGACAGAAAAAATATAATCATTTATATTTGTAAAACTTTAACTTTTAAATAATTTAAAAACTTGACCTATGACCTGTATTTTATATTGTCAGATTTTTAAAGTTTTATTCTCAAATCTCAACAAAGTCTTTTTAAAATATCTTTCACATACTGTAGGGTATTTTAAATAATGATTTTTCTTAACAAAATTTTAACAAATATCTGTAAAATTTAAATATTTAATTAAATACATTTTGTGTTTGTTTTGTTTTGAGTTTAATTTAAACAATCTTCCAGTTTTTTTAGTTGATTTTCTTGATTTTTGCTTTAATTAAGTTTAAGTTTTTTGTTTATGTCTATATTTTTGGCTTTTATTTTTACGTTTTGATTACAATTAAATTTGATTTTTATTGAAACATTTAAAGTTAATTAAGATACATTTGATTTTTTTATTTTATTTTATTTTTATATAAAATTTTTGATTTGTTTATTTAAAATTTTTTTACTTTCTGGCTGCTGTTTATTTGGAAAAAATTAAATCAAAATACTAAATATCAATTAAACAACTATTAACACCAAAATGATATTAACAAATGTTTATTTAATAAAACATTTATAATTAAACAATTAAAAATGATTGTATTGGCAGCATGAAAATTTTAAATTTGGAAGAATTAAACTGTCAGAAGTAAACAATAAGATTGATTTGGAAATAAATAATAAATAATGGAATAGAAATAAAAAATATATATTATATATTTATAAAGAAAATTGTAATATATATATATTTTCTTTTAATTTGACTGTATTTAATAACTTAATATTATGAAATTTTATATAAGAAGGAAAATGCAATAAAGATAATAAAAAGTAATAACGCTTTATTTATTTACAAAAATTTTCATAATTTTCAAAGTTCAACCTTTGACCTCTGCCAAAAAAAAATACCTTAATATTGACAAACTTTAATTAAATATTCCGATTATATCAATTCTATATTCAAGGCTGTCAAGAATCCAAACTAATTTGCTATATTTTCTTCAAAAAATAAAAAATTTTAAAAAATTTCAACTTTGATCTTAATCTAGTAAAAACGAGTTTTAAAAAAATTAAAAGACTGCAATAAAATAAATCATTTGAAATTTTAGCTGTTTAAAAAAAAATTTGACTTGTAATCCTTTAAGCTAAGATTTTATTTAAATTTGACCTTTGAACTCTGAAATTAATTACTTAAAATTATGTAATTTTGATAAAAGTTAAACAGAAATTATATCAATAAGTATAATATCATATTTATTTAAAAAATGTTTAAAATTTTTTAAATTTAACCCTTGACCTCTGCAAAAAAATAACTTAACCTTAACTAATTTTAATTAAATATTCTAATTATATTCAATTTATGTTCAAGGTTGACAAAAATTCAAACTAATTTTCAACAAAATTTAAAAAAAAAATATTAAAAAATTTAACCTTTGACTTTAGTAAATTAAAAAGGAGTTCAAAAATTCCAAAATCTGTGATAAAAAGGATCCCGAAGCTTGTCTTTATTTTACCATTATCTATTAACAAAAAACTAAAAATCTAATCGTAACACTTTAAGTCGAGGTTATTTAAAATTTTACCTTTGACTACTGCAGTAAATAACTTAACATTAGCTAATTTTATAAAAGGAGAGTTATCAGAAAGACTATTGTAGTAAAATTTGACCTTTGAACTCTGCAAAAAAAATAACTTAATTTTGATAAAGTTTTCTAATTATGTATAAACATAACGAACCCAGTCCATAAATTTCCATACAAATTTGTATGAAAAATGTGCAATACGGCTTCATTAAAAAATAAATTTTATTTTAAATTCTATCTCTCTCTCTGTTTTTGTTTTGTTTTCCTTTTATATTAATAATTAACATATTTTTTTTTAAATTGTAGAAATTTCCTAAACAAATTTATTATTAATAAATAAATAACTTTTAATTAATAACTGTTTTTGGTTTTAATTAAATAATATAATAAACAATTTAATTTATTTATTACAACAAAATAAAGTAACTGCTAACTAAAATATTATTTAAAAAAACAAAAACTATAATTGCTGAAATCAGTTTTCAGTTGCATATGTTTCGAACACCACACAGTGGGGCCAATCGCAAAATTTTTAATAATAAATCTGTATCTGATAAAGTATTGGTCGAATCGAATAGAAATCTAGGGAAGTTGTAGAGGTGAACCTAGGCTTTCAGAAAAATCATCCTCTAGTCACCCTATGGTAATACGAGATAAGCCACAGGGTGTCAAAATTTACCTCGAGTATGTAATGGGTGATTCAAATAGAGATACTTTTTTCAATAGCCTTTTTTTGACAGATCACGTGTGAGTCGTGTCATGCTGTCATGTTATGTTTGTTTAATATTGTTTGGCACTTACGCCTGAACAACGTTTACAAATCGTTCAACTTTATTACGAAAATTCACGTTCTGTGAGTAATGTTTCGTGCACTTCGCTCAACTTATGGTCAACATAATCGGCCTACTGAGCGTACTATTTGCAACACCATCACCCATTTTGAGACCCAGCATTCATTATTGGATAATATTCTAACGAATAGACCACGTCAAGCACGTTGTAAAGAAAATATAGCGGCCGTAGCTGAGAGTGTACACGAAGACCCTAGAGAGTCGATTCGGCGCCGTTCGCAGCAACGGCGACCGTTATCGTGCCATGATAACCGACAATTTGATGCCTGAAATTGAAGCTGGTGATATCGGTTTGGTTTCAGCAAGATGGCGCCAATTCCCACACATCGCATCAAACAATATATTTATTGAGAGAACACTTCGGTGAGCACATAATTTCACGTTTTGGGCCGGTCGATTGGCCACCAAGATCGTGTGATATCATACCGTTAGACTTTTTTCTGCGGGGATATGTAAAGTCTAAAGTTTATGCGGACAAACCCGCTTCGATTCAGGCCTTGGAGGAAAACATCACTCGTGTCATTCGCCAGTTACCAGTCGAAATGCTCGAACGAGTCATCGAAAATTGGACTCAACGGATGGACCATCTGCGACTTAGCAACGGCTAACATTTGACAGACATAATCCTCAAAATATAAATGCCAAAGAATGTTCTTTCAAATGATAATAAACATTCCCCCATTAAATTTGAATTTTTTGTGCTGTTTTCTTCAAAAAAGTAGGGAACCTCGAAATGGATCACGCGGTATAAGTTTCAAAAATCGTAACTTTTATAAATCAAGTCCAATTTATAGAAGGAACAATTTTCCATAAAAATACTGGTAAAAAGCAGTAACACTACTATGGCGAATGGTTTCTCTTCTACCCTACTATTTTAAAAAATAAAAAATTTCAAACAAGTACAATTTTTGAAAAATTTTAATTTGCCAAAAAAAATGGCCTTTTTCAAAAAAGGAAAAAATCGATATTTTTTTAAAGTACCAACTTCAAAACGTAATATCTTAATATTTAGAAAGCAATTAACAATATTCTTCCGAATTTTTTAAAATTTATTTTGCAATCTATGCTGTTTTTTGATATCCTACCCAATGTGCACTGTTTATTACTTGCAAGAACACAAAATACTAAAATAATTTATTTTTTTTTACTTTCAAAATTTATTTAAAGTTGAAAACTATTGTTTCTCTAATAATTTATTTATTTTAGTTAGATATCTTAAACATCAACTTGTGATTTTGTTAACACCAAAGTAAATTTTTTTTTATTAAAAGAAATAAAATAAATTCTGAAAAGAAAGACAAGAAAACATGAAGATATGCAAAGAAACGTGACATAAAAATATTAGTTTTATTGGTTTTCAAAGCTTCAAAACAAAGATTATAAAGAATAAAAAGATTGTCAAACCTAACTTTAAGATTGTATTAATAAAATTTTATTTATATGTTTGGTGCTGAAACCTCTTCATCACACATCATTAGTTTATCCAAAAAGTAATCAAAAATGACTAAATATAATTCATCATAATTATATTCGCAGATTTTCATACATTTTCACCTTTTAATGAGGAATACATCCACAAATGTAAATATAATTAAATCTTGTGGCGTTTTGTTGATGAATATGAAAATAATTTAAAATTATTTTCAATTCTGTTTTATTTTTAATACCAAAAGTAACAACTTTGTTCGTTCAATTTAAATTTCAACATAGAAAAAAAAATTTCAAAAATAAATAAAAAAAATATTTTTTTTTCGGTTTGTGGAAAATATTTATGTTACGGGAGTTAAAATGCAATAAATGTGCGTGAAAGTATAATAAAAATATTATGTGCTAGTGAAAAAATGTGTCGCAAGTGTAATTTTCCTTCAATTTTAAAGGAAAATTTTGTTTATTTTGTGTTGTTATACCCTACACCACCATAGGTGGTTGGGGTATTATGCGTTTGTGTTAAAGTTTGTAATGCACAGAAAAAATCATACAACACCACCCTTAAGTATACCAATCTACTCAGAATTACTTTTTGGGTCGATCTAACGATGTTCATCCGTCCGTCCTTCTGTCTGGACGGCTGTCTGGTAGTCTATGTAAACCTTGTGCACAAAGTACAGGTCGCAATTTTGAAGATAATTCAATTATATTTGGCACGTTGGACTTTCATGACACAAGGACGAAGCCTCTGGAAATTGGTTATGATCGGTTCATTATTTGATCTAGCCCCCATACAAATGTCCTCCCGGAATAGGAGTTTAACGATCATAAATGTTTTAAAAACAGCAATATTTTAATGAAATTCGGTATGAGGAAGTTTTGTGTAAGTATTAATCTTTGTGCCAAATTTCATGGAGATCGGTCCATAAGTAACCATAGCTCCCATATAAAACCCTCTACCGAAAATCACTCAATTTTATATTCGACACAAATAAGTTTTATATAAGTAGAAATCACAGTGACAAATTTTATGAGGATCGATCCATAATTTACCATAACTTAGTAAAAGTATCGGTCCGCAATTGTCCACATGTCTAATATAAAACCTTTCCACTAATTTTGATGGAGAAACAATGGAGTGGTGTATCATATTTTCGGGCTTGATCGAGCATAAGAGTATCTTTCTTACTTGTTTTTCTCTTTCACAAGTGTGTTGAATTGACACAGAACTTGTATGTGAGGAGAGAGAAATGTTGTTGTAGGAAATTAAGTCAGTTTCTTTTCTTTGTATTTATTCTTTGGTTATGCATAAAAGCAATAAAAACAAATAATTTGTTTTTATTGAAGAAGAAAAAGAAGGAAAAAATCTAAAAGGAGGACGAGTCAGAGATTTGGTAGGACACGCTCTGCACAGTGGTGCCAATCACAAAATTTTTAGTAATTCCTAAACTATTTGTACTTCCTAAACTACAGGTCGAATCGAATTGTAATGTATGAGAAAGTTGTAGAGGAGGACTTGGGCTTTCAGAAAAATCATTTTTAGTCACCCTGTAATAACACGAGATAAGCTACAGGGTGTCAAATTTGACCACCTCGAGTATGTAAAATTCTTTAAAAATCCTAAGTTCTACAAATAAAGTCCAATTTCAAAGATTTCATATTTCCGCAAAGTGCTAGGCGAGATAAAGAAAAAACCTGTTTACCCACCTAAGTTATTTCTTAAAGTTAAAAAGATATTTACTAGAGTATCCAAACGATTAACCGTCGTTCGGTTATTCGATTAATTTTAGTCGATTAACTGTTCGTATAATTTAAAATTATATATTTTAGAATAAAGAATAAATCGAATAATTTATTTCGAATAACCGATTAACCGTAATTTAGTTTATAAAAAAAATGAAGTTAAAAATGTAGATTTTTTTTTAAGATAAATTTATATCAACTAAATCTATTTTAAAGTCTATTATATTCCAGCAAAAACAAATAAAAGTAATATTTAGGGAAATAGTCTTTCATTACTTCAAAAGTATCAATAAATTCTCGTTTTCTTGTGCTTAAGAAATAATACAAATAGCATTCAAAGAGATTGTTAAAAAAAGATTCAAAGGAATTTTTCTGCTATAAAATGAGATTCGGCTGTTATTTTTGCAAATACTTGTTGCTAAAATGTATTGTTTTAAGCAAATGAAAAATAATGTTATTCATAATTTTTATTTAAAAAAAATATGTTGGTTTATTTAAAAATTAAAAAAAAATTTCCTTGCGCCGATAAAAAAGAATTTGGATGTTCATTTGCAATTTTTCATGAAATCGTGAACATGACTTCCATCTCACTGAATAGGTATCAAAAAAGAGAACATCTTTCAATGACAAACCTATGTTAAATTGATTGGAAATTATACGAATTTGCACTACTTCTGGATCAAAAGTTTAGGATCTTATTGACTCTTTTGGACGTTTTTTTATTTGTTAGAATAGAATGTTTAATAAAATGCGAAATTAAAAGGTTATAATATTATAACTTCATATGGTGGGGTCTACACGAGAGATATTTCTATCGTAACAAATTTAAAAATTTATTGATATTATTGCAGTGTTATGATATAATTGTTAGAACTCAAGCGAAGATAAATTTATCTTGCAATCAAACGTCATTTTGTTGTGGTTTTTATGTTTATTTCTTTTTTTAAGAAGAAACGCAATTTCTACAATTAGTTAATTATTTGGAACAAAAATAACACAAAATACAATGAAATTAAAAAAATATATTATTAAATGTTGACAACATATCACGACGAAAAACGAAAAAAAGTGATTTATTATAATAAAATTTTATCTACGTGTTCCCATATATGCTGATAAAATAAAAAAATTGCAGTAACTCTGCGGACGTTTTGTTACTTGTTATGATAGAAAAATCTCTCGTGTAGACCATACGTAAATACTTAAAATTGTGATAATAAAAATTCTGAAAACGTAGTTTTTTGTAAAATAAATTCAAAGTTATGTAATTAGTCATAAAAATTTTAACATTTATCAAAAAACAAAGAAAAAAAGATAATTGCATTAAAAACATTTATTTATAAATTAAATTAGGAAAATATTTTGTAGTAGTAGGTCAAAAAAATTAAATTTTTTTTCACACAAAAGGGCGAGAACTGATAAGATGAACCCTTTATGAAAGAATTTTATCTACATTAGGTTTCCAAATAACAATTTTAATATATTAAACACTAAATTTTATGTTGTTTATATATTTTGTATGTATTACTAAGACTATTCGGTTAATCGAATAATTTGCCATTAACCGGTTATTACTCGAACAACTTTTAACCTCAAATAATTATTTATCGAATTAACCGGTGAATACGAAAACTCGAATAATTGGATACCCTAATATTTGAATTTTGAATTTTTGATTATTTACCAGGACTTTATTTTGTTTTACGGGAATAAGTCCTGAGGTATATGATAGAAAACTTTTTTAAAAATATTCTATAATTTCTAATATATTTTAAAATAATATGCAAAAAAAATTTGATTATCTTAATTCGTTTAGCTGTGAAAAATATTTAAAATCAGAACTCTGTCATTAGCATGAAAAATGGCATTTTTGTAACAAAAATATAGTACAATTCTTTCACATTTTTTCAAAGTTTTTTTTAGTAAAAAAATTCTTTAAGTATTTCAAAAGACGAGGGTTCATAAATGGTTAATAAAGAAACATTAAATCAATTAAGACTTGCACACTACATCCAGCATTGGTCGAGAATGGTGAATTTAAAACGAGAAAGAAAGATATAGTCAGTCAAGACCTACTTTATGATACTTTCACCTGTGGCCAATTTTACTAAATGTAAAATAAAATATACAAATACAGAATAATGCATTGACACTAACATCTAGATGATTTTATGCACTTTAGGGCGATTCCGGAAAGTGGATTTATATGGGAGCTGTGGTAAATTATGGACCGATTCTCATAAAATTTGGTACAAAGATTGATACTTGTACAGAACTTCTTTGCACCGAATTTCATTAAAATATTCTTATTTTTAAGGCATTTTTGAGTGTTTAAACTATATTTCGAGAGGGGGGGAGGGGCATTTGTATGGAGGCTAGGTGAAATAAATGCCAAATTTTATTAAATTATCTTTAAAATTGTGACCCGTACTTTGCGCGCAAGGTATACATGGACAGCCAGCCAAACGGACGGACATCGTTAAATCGATTTAAAAAGTAATTCTGAGTCGATTGGTATACTTTTAAGGTGGGTTTTGGATACATTTTTCTATGCGTTGCAAACATCAGCACAAACGGATAATACCCGAACCACCTATGGTGGTTTAAATTTTGTTTAAATTTTATTTAAAAAATGTTTATTTAAAAAATTTATTTAGATCATTTTAGCACTAAAGTGCTTCTCGCCAGGCTAAAAACGAAAGCAGAAGTATATATTTTTTTAAAAAAGTCAACTTTCAAAAGACTTTTTTAAAATACATAAAAAAGCATTTCACCATTATATTTTTACTAATAAGTATTATGTATTGTATGAAATAAATATCAATCTTTTATTCTTCCAAAAATCATTTAACAAGCTTTAACAACCAATTTTTGGCAATTTTTTAAAATTAAACAATATTTAATAAATTTAGTCGATTTTGAAATATGTAAAGATTTTTTTATTAAAAAAGAAACTGAAAAATAGTAAAAGAACTGCACTATATTTTTGGTAAAAAAATTCCATAATTTCAGAATGCTTAAACATTTTTAATGTTATTTTGAAATATATTACAAATTATTGAATATTTAAAAAAAAATCCCTCATATATCTCAGAACTTATTCCCGAAAAACAAAATGAAATCAAGACAAACAATCAAAAATTCAAAATTCAAGCCTAAGATCAGATAACTTAGATGAGTAAGCATGTTTTTTCTTTATCTCACCAAGCACTTTACAGAAATATAAAAATCTTTGAAATCGGACTTGATTTGTGGATCTTACAATTTTTTAAAACTTTTACAGAATCGAGGTGGTCAACTTTGTCATGCTGCAGCTAATCTGGTATTATTACAGGGTGATAATTTTTCTGAAAGCTCAGGTCCTCCTCTACAACTTTTTCATACTTTCAATCCGATCTGTCCAGATATTACATATTTATTACCAAAAAATTTTCGATTGGTCCCACTGTGCTTTGTTTCGTTCAATCAAAAATATGTTGGGAAAGGAGTGCACAAGCAACAAATTACTACAAGTAATTTATCAGCATCGTGTGCGAAAATTTAAAAAAAGTCAGCAGATACTTTATAGATTAGAAATCTTTATAAATCCATATATTTTAACCAATATCATGATCTCTATTATGATTAATTGAGGTTATTATAAGAATTTATACAAACCTATCAAAAAGAAAGATATAAAGAAAAATTTTATAATTTTTTCTTTAATAACAATGAAGGAAAGAAAGTAACTTTAAAAGATAAATTTTATCACGCTAATATCTTTGGCCAAATGTAGGGCATATGATTTATTATAAAACTAATAAAAATTTCAAATTTCATTTCATATCTCCAGGGTACAATAAAACATGAACAAAAAAAAACCTTAAAAAATATTAATATACATCTTTAGAAAACAGCCTTGAATTGAAGTACAATCACTTTCAATATAGATTTGTAATATGCAAGCAACTCTCTTTAAAATTTTGCAATAATAAACTGCTGTTCTTAACAAATAACTGACAGACTGTGTAAATTTTCATTTTAATATCCTGTATATTGACAAGGTACCAATGAACAAATGTAAAGAAGAAGCAAAAAAAAAAACAGAGGAGAAAAGAAACCATGAAGTAAAGGAGTTTTTACATTTTATTTAACGATTTTCTTTCGTATAAAGAAAACACTTTTGGATTTTCTTATTATTATTGTTGTTGTTTTTGTTGTTATTTTACAAGGAGAATGAAGAAAATTAATTTCCAAAGTAATTCTATTGATTTTTAATGAAAAATTTACCTTCACAGAGAAACGCAAGAGTATAAAACGTAGCACTAACTCAAACTTTAAATGATTCTCACTTCACTTTATTATTTACAAATCAATGAATAAATGGAATTCTCAACAGCTGTGGCTGCTTTTTTCTTTCATTCGCTCTTTATTATTTCAATTAAATTTATTTTTATATATTTTTCTTCGATTCAATTACATCAGACGAAAAAATATATACATATACAATATATAAAGCAATTTAAAAAAGGGGAATTAAAATTATCCCCAAGTTATATTCACATCATTTTTTAAATTGCTTAATGGTTTTTGAGATACAAATAAAAATATGTCGAAGATAAACAAAATTTGAAATTTTTCATTTCAAAAAAAAAAAAAAAAATTTAAAACTTTAAAAATTGTAATTTTTTCCTCTATATTGTACAGCTACATATGTTATAATCAGAGCAACCTAAAATATGTTCTAAAAAATTGTTTTATACACATAAAATATGTTCTTAAAATGGAAAAATATACTTTTAAATTAAAGAAATATGCTCTTAAAGTAATATGTTTTCCTCTTAAATTTAAAATTCTTTTTACACTTGTAAGATGAAAATTATTATGGAATCGGATTTGACAAAGGTATGTGAAAATAAAAAGAAAAAATTCTATAAAAAGTTTTCTTGGATATAAAATATTGAATTTTTCTCTTAAGTATATAGTATGCAAAAATATGCCATTTACATTGCTAAAATATGCTCTAAATTAACATTTTTTTATTAAAATATGACAAAGTATGCTTCTAAGTCTAAAGTCCTACAGAACTGCTCCAAAAATGCTCAAAAGGGTTTCAAATATTGGACATATAAAAACAACATAATAAGTCTTTTGAAAAAATGGCATAAGATGTATGTTATTTTTTGGAGAAATTTTAACATTTTAAATATTGTTGCAATTTTATTCCGCCTAAGTTATAAGAGGATATAAGGATTTATAAAATCTTGATTTCATTTCAACTTTATATGAAAATGTAAAATATTTAAAGTTTTTAGTGTTTATATAGTTATAGCATAGGTAAGTATATTGTAATTACATCCAATATACGAGTATATATAACGTATTTAATTTTCATATAACACATCTCAACATGGGTGAAGGTTATATAAGATTCGGCACAGCCGCATATAGTACTTTAATTTTTTTTGATTATTGTTGTTTTCATGAAATTCGAAAATATATAAAAATCTCTTAAATATGAATATCAAATAATATGGAAAATAACGTCATCATATAGACTTTTCCATCCCTGATTTAATGCCAGGTTTTAAGACTTATTTTTACGCCTGATTAAATAATTGCTTATAAGCTTTAAAATTATTTAAATAAATTTCCAAAAAAAAAAAATATTTACAATTTCTTAACCTAAAGAATTCTAACGAATTATTTAAACAAGTATCCTTAAATTAAGTTATTTTAGCCAAAAATTAGGTTAATTATTTATTTATGTATTTTTTCTTTTTTTTCTTTTGGTACTGTATATGTACATAAATAAAGTAAGTTTAATGCATGAGTAAATATATTAATACACATGTATGTGTATGTATATGTCTTTGCTTGTTTTTTTATTTTAAAAGCATTACCGAAACCATTAAATTATTTAACGTTAAAATATTATTGGTGCTATTTATACACCCTTAAAAGTTAACAAAAAATATGTAAAACTGAAAAAGGACCTAAGTAACTTTTAAAGAAGTTTACAAAAAATGAAGTTTAAATGGAAAAAAAAAATTGAAGTTTAAAAATGTAAGCCTCCTTTATTTTAATAATATTAAAAAAATAGTGACTCAATAAATTTTTTATGTTAATGAATTTGTTGTAATTTTTTCCTTAAATTTTATGAAAGTGTGACATAGGTTGTTTTAACTAATACTCATGATTCTAGAGCCTTACAAGCTTATCATTTTAAATGACAAAAAGAAGTAAAAGTTTATGGGTAAAATAAGCCATGTAAATCATAAACATAATAAACATTAAATTTACATACTCTATCGGCTTTTATCCTCCATCTCTCTGTCTCTCTCTCTCTCTCTTTGCCACACATTTTCAATACCAATCATGAGCAGTGTTGCCGTTTTGGTTATTTTTAATCAAAACTGGTTATTTTATTTTCCAATGTGGAGATGGTGACAGTTTTTATTAAACCAAAATTTATTATTATTTTTATTTTTTTAACTATTTCAAAGTACTATCTAGATTACTTTATAAATCTCGTATATATTTGCAAAGAATAAAATAAACTTGAAAACAAGTTTGTGATAAAATGTCGATAAAAATGAAGAAAACACAATTTCAAAAACATCTAAAATGCTAGGGCACATTGTCTAATTATACTCCACAAAATCATTTTTTTCCGACGAACATACAATTATTAGAACAATTTCGGAATGTAACTTGTTTAACATGAGTTTGGTTTGGTACATGAACGATATCTACTGAAGATATAATCTTTTCACGAAAATCCTCATTAAATATCTTAAACTTTAAATATTTTTGACAAAAAGAAAACGTGCTTCCAATGAAGAACATTTTCACCACTTCAAAAGTAGAACTAAGTTCATGTTTTGTACTTTACTTTATGAATGTCATAACTCAAAAAACTAGATTTTTTAGTTAATGATGTAGAAATAAATAAATATTCAAGTTTTATCTTCTGTAAGAAAAATCGTGTACATATTTGTTATGGTCACTAATTTTTCTATTAAGGTAAATGACATTTGAGTGCGATTTCTATAAAAACTAGCTTTTTGAGTTATGAGGTTCTTGAAATAAATGAGCAAAATGTATTTTAGCAGGAAAAAAGGTTATCAATTTCTACGAAAATTAAAATTTTACAAATTTATAAGTGTTTTACATTATCTTTTAACAATATTTTTATTAAAAAATTTTATAAACACTATTTTAAAAGAAGAATTCCAAAAACAATGATCATGAATCATTAAAACAGAACATTCTACAACCACGGCAACCATGGGTTAAAAAAAAGAACTTCTGCAGATCTTTTTCAGCACTAAGTACTTACCCCAGGCCTACAACTGAGATTAATGCTGATATAATATGTTATATAACGCCGACAGAAGAGAGTAACCATTTTGTTTATATTATGTTAAATCTTAAATAAGGGGTATACGTATTCTAATAAATCCTATAAGATATCATTATTTTCGATCATTTTAGCACAATTTTACCACAATTTGTATAAAAATATTTTTTACAATGTAAAACAATAATTAAAAGAAAACGACATTACAAAAAAAAAAAAAAAATAAAATTTTTTAGTAGTTACCAAAAAATACATGCACATACACAAACAAACTTTCGTGTATGTGTATTTTTTGACAGTTCAACTTATAAGACAGTTGTGTAGAGAAATCTCATCATATCTACATTAGGCAAATTTATATTAAAACAAACGTCAAAATCAGTGCGAATATATACAAGGTAACCTTAGTTAAACAGTTGATTATTATTTTGGTTGTTAAAGTTGTCAAACGGCATATATAAAAAACAATAATGAATACGCCATATTGTTGTCTTTGTGCAACTGTTGCCACCTTCCACAAATTCGCGATAAGTTTTACGTCTGTCTTGATAAAAAAAATCTCTAATGTAGACACTATGTATACAACTTATAATACTAATATTTGAATCTACACGTGAAAGAATTCTCTCAGAGAGCCAATTTAACTCCCTCTGATAGAAAAAATCTTACATATTATGTTACTTTCACTTACGACACAATGCTAAAATCAGAACTCTTTCATTTCTTTTTTTTTCTTTTGTTGGGAACCGTTATTTTAAACAAAAAATTTTTAATTTTAAATATTTTTCTCTTTGGAGCATTTTCGACACATTTAAAAGAAAGTTAATATTAATTTTACTATAAAACCGACATTAAAAAAAATATTTTAAACCTAAATATAAATAACAATTATAACAAATCTTATATAAATAACGTCAACATTTTTATTTTGGCTATTTTATTTCTAATTTGGTTACTATTTTTCAAAATTTTGGTTACAAAAAATGCTTTACCGTGGCAACACTAATCATGAGTTTTCTTTATTAATGTTTATGTTTCTCGTTTCGTTTCATTTAATTTGAAATGTATTTTGACATGTTGCTTTATGACACATTGACATTTTTTTTTTCTTTATGATATAGCTAACGTATGTTCAGATTAACAATATTATGATTAAGGGAGCATACTAAATATATAATAATTGCTCCAGAAATTCAAAAGATTTATAATTTTAAACCGGTTTACCAAAAAAAAAAAAATGGTAACAGCAGAAAATTTGTTTAAATGGAAAAAGTGTAAAAAAAGTTTTAAAAATAATATCTATTAAAAAAATTGTTATTAGTACCCACTGTTTCTTTGATTATTGTATACCGTTTGATGATTTGCTACAAAAACCTAAATCACCCTGAGATTCAACAGCTGGAGGCTGTCATCCATCTGTCCGTCTCTTCTGTCATTACTGTCTTTTTGAAATTATAAAAAAAATAATATCAAAGGTCTTTGATATTATTTTTTAATTCCTTTTCTCATTATATGTTTACTTTTGGGTTGACTTATGTCAATATTTTCCACGTTTTATTTCTTTCTTTTTTTTTTTTTTTTGCTTTCAATAACTACTTACAAAAGATAAGAACAAAAATTCAAAAGCCTTAAGCCTATCTAAGGTATTAGAGCATGAAGATAAATTTTAAAGTATTATGAATTACCATAAGAATTAAAGTATTTATGACTATTAACGATAATTGTAAATGAAAATATTAGGATCTTTTTATATTTTCTATTCACTGGCCAAAACTACAAAAGCTTAATGAACTATGAATTTGTTAAACGTTTCTTTTTCAAAATGTATAATGTGCTTTTTGAAACTAGATAAAAAAGACTCGACTTTAAAATCCCATCTAACCTTTTAATGTATATATATTTTTTTTTTAAATATATATATATATATATATATATATATATATATATATATATATATATATATATTTATATCTTCACTTTCCTCCTTAAACGGCACTCTAACAAAGTTATGGAGACACAATGATTTAGTCTATGATTTTTTAATTCCCAAAAGGAATTAAGACCTTATTAATACATATAAAAATATGCATAAATATTTGTCAATAAGAACACTAAACAACAAAGCAAAATACATTTACGTCTATAAATCTACCACAATTTTTCTTTCAATTTAGCCGGTTCTACGTGAAAAAATATTTTGTTTGCAAATCTGTCTTTAGAGAATTATTTAGTTTGTTTGTTTATATATATATATATATATGTATGTGGTAGAACACACACACAATCGAAATTTTTTTAATACACACGCACAGTTGTACATCACTTTTAATAACCATTTAAGTAGGTTTTGTTGTTGCTATTGCTACCATTTCTCTGCTCAAAAAAAGAAATTATCTACTCTGTTTAACACAATTTCACATTCAAAAACACACACACAGTCGCATCTTTCCTAAGGTTTCTCTTTTTATAGACAGAAAAATTAAAGAAACAAATTTGTAAAACTAAAAGAAAAGTAAAATCACTGTGGTATAGAAAGACACTAGAACTGAACTAAAATTGAATAGGAGCGAAATCAGAACTGAAATAGAATGTAAATAGAACTGAACTAGAACTGTACTGTAAGTGAACTAGAACAGAATTAGAATTGAATTAGACCTAATTTAGAAGTGATGTAAAACTGAAATAGAACTGATCCAGAACTGAACTAGAACTAAACTAGAATTGAACTAGAACTAAACTAAAACTGAACTAGAATTGAACTACAACTGAACTAAAACTGAATTAAAACTAGACCAGAATTGAAATAAAATTCTTCTAAAATTCAAAGAGAACATAAAATGTTCTACACTAAGGCCTGCTGTGTAACATACTCGTATTAGATCTCTTTGGTTTTATTTTCATTTATCTTTTTTTTTAATTTTGCTTTTTGTTTTTGTTGTGTATACAGGTGTTTGCTGTTGTTGGCTTTTTGTTCCTTCCTTCCTGAAATGACTATGATGTCCTGTTGCTATTATTATTTCTGTTGTTACTGTTTTTAGTGTTGTTTCTGTTAATCTTATTGCCGTATATTCTGTATCTTTTCTTGTCTTTGTTTTTTTTTTCCCCGTCTATTTTGTAACACAAAATGCTCTTGACAGTTTCTTTGATTCATAGAGCAAAAAAACAATAACAAAAAATTACAACTATTACAGCAATAAAACAAAACAACACGAGTTTTTATTGTTCATTTAAAGTAGCAACAAACACATCAGTAGATATGATTTATTGGTTTTATGGCTTTTATCATCATAAAATAATTTTCCTGTTTTCCTTGTGATGTTACTTGTCAACAAGCCCTGACCAAGAAAATTAAAGCCTCCCGTTTTAATAAGGTTGGTATGTTTTTAGTTACTAGTGAACATAGGGAAATAAAAACCTAACTATTTTTGTATTTTGTGTATGTGTAATAAAGTATCTTATTTTCTAATCTTATTTTTGTTGAAATGTTTTATTTTATTATTTCTTACATTACATTTTCGTTTAAGTTAATATCGATGGAATTTAATGGTTTTCATATGGTGTCCTATAATATAGCAAGAAAAAAAAAACATAAATACAAAAACTTTCCACAAATTAATGTCAGATTATTGATAAGATAAAAGTGGTCATATCTGTGCGATTAGTTTTATTATTGTATTTTTTGTTGAGACAGATAATTGTCGAACATTATTAATATTATCCTTGAACAATTTTGTTGTTTTTTTTTTAGAATTAAGAAGGTGGAAGCAATAATATGAAATGATTGCAAAACTAAAACCGCAAACAAACAAAACTTATTTTCCCAAAACTAAAACTAAATTAAAAAAAACTAAAATCGAAGTAGGTTTGAACTAGAACTGAATTAGAACAAAACAAGTACTGAAATAGAACTGATCCAGAACTGAAATGGAACTGATCCTGAACTGAAATAGAACTGAAATTGAGCGAATTTAAAGCAGAACTAGAACTGATTTAGCACTTTTTTTTTAATAAATTATAACTGAACTAGAACTGAACTAGTAATGAATTAAAACTGAAATACTCCTTTATGGGTGTGAAATGTTCAATAGCTGTGATAATGTGACTAAAGGTAAATTATTGAGAGCTTTCAACATAATCGTAAGAAATGTATTTGGGCTAAGAAAATATGATGGCATATCTATGTATACTGAACAAATTTATGGAATCTATTTTGAAGACTATCTAAAATTTTTTTTATACATTTATAAAAAAAATAAACTTTTACAAGATCTGCGCATAATAACTTAATTGTGCCTATGTCCTATACTAAACTACTATCTTGTAGACATTTCTTCATTAGCGCAGCAAGACTTTGTAACTTCTTATCACTTTATATCAAATGCAACATCTTTTAAGAATAAACTTTTTAATTACTTTCAAACACAATTTATTATTTATTGTTTTTATAATTTAAATGTATAGAATGTTATTGCTGTTTATATCATGTTTATCAAATCTTTCTAAATCTTCATTTATAATGATTAGTGGCGTATCTATAAGATTTTATATATTGTAGCATTAAGATTATCGATAAAATAAATAAATAAGAGCTAAAAAAAAACTGAACTAAAACCGATCTAATACTAAACTAGAACTGAACTATAACTGTACTAGAATTTAATTAGAATTGAATTAAAACTAATTTAGAATTGATGTAGAACTAAAATAGAACTGAAATAAAACTGAACTATAACTGATCCGGAACTGAATTAAAATTGAACTAAAACTGAAATAGAACTGAAGTGGAACTAAACTGGAACTAAACTAGAACTAATTTAGAATTTATGTAGAACTGAAATAGAACTGATCCAGAACTGAACTAAAACTGAACTGTAACTGAACTAGAACTGAATTATAATTGAATTAGAACTAATTTAGAATTGATGTAGAGCAGAAATAGAACTGATTCTGAACTGAAATAAAACTGATTCAGAACTGAAATAAAGCTGAACCAGGACTAAACTAGAACTGACATTTCAATTAATTAGAATTGAATTGCAACTAATTTAGAATTGATGTAGTATAGAACTGAACTAAACTGAGCTTGAGCTAATCCAGAACCGAACTAAAACTGAACTAAAACTTATAAAGAACTAAACTAGAACTGAACTAGAACTGAATTAGAACTGAACTGGAACTGAACTTCAACTGAACTTGAACTCAAAAGAGTTAAAAAAGCATATAAAATCATAAAATATTTAATATTTTTTTCCGAAATATTTTCTGTAGTATTTAAAATTTTATGTAAATTTATTTATGTTATCCTTTTACCTTTAAACCCCATTTTTATGCAGTAGATATAATTTTAGTGGATAAAAAATTAAAATACAAAAATCTACATCTTACTTAAGATTTCTTTCTATAAAACCAAAATCTCTTACATAAATTCCTTTCATAAAAATCCACTTAAAATATCCTCCCAGCAGACATATGTGTGAATAAAAAAAATCAGGATAATGTGCTGTTATGAAACTAAACAAAAAAAAAAACATAATAAAAGGATGCAGTCAACCATTGTGAAGAAATAAAAAAATAAGTTTAATGTCTTTATTTTGTACAAATCATTTGTTGTTTGTTATTTCTATACTTTTATATATTTATTTGTTGTCTCTTCAAATTTATTGTTGTAATATATGTTACGGACCGTATTGCTGGCAAGGCTTCCCTCTAGCTCTTTGTATGTTTATCCCAAGGAAGGTTCCAACCCTTTCTCACCAGCCTCGTACCCGCACACTAAAATTTGAACAACAACACAAAAACTAACTGACATTACAAACAACCATACCACAAGAAGAATTTATGAGACAGGTGTTTGTCTCTTTTGCCCTCCCAACCTTGTCGTAGCAGCATCCACTCTCATTTTGAATCTACGACCCAATACCCACTCGACTCATCTCTCCACCCACCTCTCCATCATTGCCTCTATATTTGCCAAACTAAAACATAATGAAAATTGTTATTTTCAAAATTTAAAATTACATTATTTTATTTTTATTTTTTTTTACAAAATCCAAAAATAACTACAATAACGTTCTTAACAACGACCATAACAACAATTATAATAATAGAAATAACAATAATAATGAATATAATAATAATAATACTAATGATAATAATAATAACAATATAATAAAACAATACAATAAAACCAACAATAGAATAATACACGATAATATTTACAATAAAAGAAAGCAGTAAGCACAAATATTTACACAAATTAAATTTTGGCATTTTTTTCACATTTTTTTTTTATTTTTTTTTTTATAATTTTATACGCCGGTTTTCTTTTATTTCTATTATTTCTTCTTTTATTTAAATTTCCCCATATACACATACTTTTCCCCTCTTTTTTTTTATTCTTAATGTACCTGTTTTTTTTCTTTTTTTTTATATATGTCTATAAATGTTCTATTTTTCTATATTTGAAGGAGCTCCCTAAAATATACCTATAATTTTTTTTTCTACTCCTACTTTTGGTACATATAAAAAAAAATTAATTTAATATTTTCCCGGCATTCGAGGGTCAGGTGTAAATATGTGACACCGCGTAAACAATATAGGACATACACACAAACAAATATAATTGACACTCTTTTAACATTTTCGACGGAACACACTAAACTTAATATTAACTTATTTTAAACTTATCACTATTTTATTGATCTTAGCTTAATGTCTGTTTATTTAATTTGTATATACTTATTATTTCTTTTTATTTTTTATTTTATGTTAATTTATTTATATTACTCTTTTGGATGATCTGTTAGTAATCTTCTAACTTTAAATATTTATTTACTCTAATCCAGCATTTTAGGATTACTTATACATATATATATTTCTTAGCTAGTATATAAATTAGTTAGTATTTCCACTCTTTGATAACTCTATTCTTATCTTTTATTCATTTATTTATTTTCGCTTTTTTTCATTTAATATCATTTGCCATTTTTTTATATATATATTTATCTGCTAAAGCGTTTCTTTTTACATGTATATCTTTTTTTTATATAACTAAAAATTATGTTACCTGGCTAATTCTCTCCTATGTTTGGTTTCCAGGACGGTCGTTGGAGAATATAGCCAGCTATAAAAATTTAACACAATTTTATTATGCACTCATTTTTATTTCTTCGATTTGCACTTACGTTTATTATTATTTTTTTATATTTTAATTTAACTTCCATTTAATAAAAATTTTTCGTTAAAATATCGCACACTCATTTATCTTTTTAATTCTTGACACGTCCTTATTGTTACTTCTATAATTTGTTTCTGACCTATATCTTATCATTTGTCTGTTTTCAAAGTTGTAATTTATCATATTTTGTAACGGTTTTATTTTTTTTCTTATTGGAAAATTACTTGTTGCCACTTTTCTATTTATTTCAAATATATAAATTATATTTATAATTTAAGTTTCTATATAAATTCTCCAGGTGCCGAAACCAAATAAACTTGCTTATTATATTATATATTATTTCTATTTTCCCGAATAATTTATATTTAATTATATTTATTATAAATATTTATTTATTACCTACTCGCTTCGGTTTTAGCTGCTTAAAATTAAAATTAATCCCACCTATAAATGTACCTATATTCAATTTTGCCGATACCAGGCTCTCAGAATTTTTCACACGTATTGTATTTTCATTCATAATTAGTTTTATATTCACTTTTTCAAATTTTCACAATTTTAATATTTTGTATTTATGAATGAAAATACAACACTGTATACAAAAACTCACTATTGTACGTTGCCAACTTGACGTATATCAAATACAAAACACAACACTGTTTTACTACATTACTACATACAGGCAGACATCCAATATGACTACACAACAGAGGTAAGTACAATTAATTAATTTCTTGTTTTATTTCTATTTCCAGACACATTGGACAATAAAATACCTGCAAAAAGGTAATTCTTTGTATATAATTATATATTTATGTTAATTGATATATATATATTTTTTTAAGCGGACAACACAACAAGGATATGAAGAATGGGACATACCCGCATACATCCAAACACAGAACAAACAAAAACTGGAAAACAAGCAACCAAAAACAATAACAAAATTAAAAAAAGATAACAAACAAGACAAAATATATAATGCATAAAAAAAAATATAAGCAACTTTCATAAAACAAAACAGAATAGAGGCAACATGAAAATAAGAACGACTTATTCCAACAAACAACTCTACATAGAGAACAAACAATATGACAAACCTTAATGCTACAGGGAAAGAAATAAAATTCTAGCCTGAATTTTGCCCGCCCGCAACAAAACTCCGGTTTCGCTGGCGACAGCCAGAGGGAACGGTGTGCGGGTAATATTTTCAATTAAGAGCCCAACGTGGGGAACTCTCACACCCTGAGAACCGAGTCTCATACTCTACTTAATAAGTTAGCCGGGCAATAAAATTATTATTATACTGCAATTTAATACAAGAATCTATTCTGTAAATCCGACTCGATAATATCTGGAGACAAAAGTATATTTCCTACGCAGCTCAAACCTAAGCACTCTTCCGAAATCTTTTGCTTTTGGTAAAAGAAGTCGTAGAGGCAAACCACTTAAACTAAAACAAATTATATATTTTCTTCTTACCGGCATATAGCCAGCAGGGCACAAATTGTGTGCAATTAATTAAATCGAACGCCCCTTTGAGGCTAAAAATAATCTTAAAAGCTAAATCTACAAACTAAAACTCGGGTCTCACCTCTATACCTATTTACCTGGACCAGATACCTAAGGTCTAAGTTAAGCCGCTGAATTCTAAAGTCCTTTAAATGATAAAAGACTCAGAATCTCGAAATATTTTCTTTTTATTCCCTCTCGTATCGTACGGAATGCATTCCCGCTAAATCTAGAACAAAACGTTTATTTTGTGAATCTTTTCCTCTGTATATGAAGATTAGATAGTTCAATATAGTTACTCATTCTATATTGCACGAATCTTATATCTACATAAAAACACAAAAGAAACATCACAACTTAAACGTCTATATCACAGATTTAATCACAGATCTTACAAATATATCACAGCTTAGCATACTATATTGCAGTAATGGATTAACCTAACGAATTTGCGCAAGAATTGTTTGCTGGGTAATCACAGATTTTACTATCAGGTACCAAGTATATTGTTGTCACAGATCAAGTGTTTCCATAAACAATATTAAGGACTAAAATAAATTTGTACATAAAACTAATAAATACATAAAATATGTCCTACTATTGCACTACTTCAAAAAAAAATTTTCTCTTTTTTCTTTTTTCTTTTTTTCTTTTCTGTTATTTACATTTGTATCTTGATATATGATTAATCGTCAATACCTGTAATAAAACTCTTGCTACTTTAACAGCTTTTCGACATCAAAACGACAACAATTAACATATTTCAAATACAGAACCAAAGTAAACGAATAAAATACCACTAAAACTTTTTTCTTAACAGACAAAAGATAAAAATATATCCGAAAAACTTTATGATTTAATAAAAATTATAGGAATGTGTTCTGCAAAAAAAATGTGTGGCAAAAACTTTCGAATAGTGATTCAAAGATACACATTTAAATTTTGGCAATTTTTGTTTTGCAATCGTCAAACATGTATTTTTTTTTTTTTGCAACATTTTTCAGTTCGAGACAAGAATGGAAATAATAGTTATTGATAAAAAAAATAATTTTAAATTAAATTATTATAACTGACTATTTAAATAAAAATCATGCAAATAAATAAATAATAAGAATAATACTAATATAATAAAGTATCATACTCATTAAAAACTTAAAATACGATAAACAAAATTTAAAAAGTTAAAAATACAACATGCAAATGTATAAATAATTAAAATAACAAATTAAATATAGTAAATAAACATAGAAATAGTCAAATATAAATAAAATAAATAGAAATACTTAAATGAATAAATACTAATATAAATAAATAATCAAAATAAATAAATAGTAATTTAAATAAATATGCAAATACTATAAAAATCACAATAAACTAGAAATTTAAAAATAAAATAAATAATATGTCATGATATATAAAACAAAAAAATAAAACATGCATGAAATAATACAAATTATGAGCTAAAACAATAACTATATAAAAAAAATATAAATAAAAGCAAAAATAATTTAACAAATAAATAATAAAAATACAATTGATTATGCAAAAAGATAAAATACGAAATCATAATAACAAATTTTTAATTTGGTTTTGGCAATGATGGACGGACGCGGAGGTCAAAGCGGTAAGCCAAATTTTTTTTTTTTTTTTTTTTTTTTTAATTCTTCATGAGGTATACAAAACAAAACTACTAACAAATACTAAACAATCAATTTTAGGACGAACGTGAATAAAGCTGATACATCACACTTCTCGATACACATGATCGGACAGGCTATCAGGCATTAGACCATATTCACCACTAAAGATCGATCTTAAAACAATTGAATTTTAAAACTAATTAGAACAAAAATGGAAACGAATACAGTACATTTGGGGACACACCAGATCACTCGCAAGCTACTGTATTACAATCCACAGGGAACATTCACCACCGATCACCACATCATCTAGTTACAATCACATACAACATTCCAGATCGTCCTAGAACGGCTACATGACTAACTACCACAACATGATTTACGGTTACATTTGGACTATTGCTAAAATAAATTATTAGACTATTTCTACATGTATAGATGACATCACATGTTCAGATATACATTTGATTGGGCGCCATATTGTTACGGACCGTATTGCTGGCAAGGCTTCCCTCTAGCTCTTTGTATGTTTATCCCAAGGAAGGTTCCAACCCTTTCTCACCAGCCTCGTACCCGCACACTAAAATTTGAACAACAACACAAAAACTAACTGACATTACAAACAACCATACCACAAGAAGAATTTATGAGACAGGTGTTTGTCTCTTTTGCCCTCCCAACCTTGTCGTAGCAGCATCCACTCTCATTTTGAATCTACGACCCAATACCCACTCGACTCATCTCTCCACCCACCTCTCCATCATTGCCTCTATATTTGCCAAACTAAAACATAATGAAAATTGTTATTTTCAAAATTTAAAATTACATTATTTTATTTTTATTTTTTTTTACAAAATCCAAAAATAACTACAATAACGTTCTTAACAACGACCATAACAACAATTATAATAATAGAAATAACAATAATAATGAATATAATAATAATAATACTAATGATAATAATAATAACAATATAATAAAACAATACAATAAAACCAACAATAGAATAATACACGATAATATTTACAATAAAAGAAAGCAGTAAGCACAAATATTTACACAAATTAAATTTTGGCATTTTTTTCACATTTTTTTTTTATTTTTTTTTTTATAATTTTATACGCCGGTTTTCTTTTATTTCTATTATTTCTTCTTTTATTTAAATTTCCCCATATACACATACTTTTCCCCTCTTTTTTTTTATTCTTAATGTACCTGTTTTTTTTCTTTTTTTTTATATATGTCTATAAATGTTCTATTTTTCTATATTTGAAGGAGCTCCCTAAAATATACCTATAATTTTTTTTTCTACTCCTACTTTTGGTACATATAAAAAAAAATTAATTTAATATTTTCCCGGCATTCGAGGGTCAGGTGTAAATATGTGACACCGCGTAAACAATATAGGACATACACACAAACAAATATAATTGACACTCTTTTAACATTTTCGACGGAACACACTAAACTTAATATTAACTTATTTTAAACTTATCACTATTTTATTGATCTTAGCTTAATGTCTGTTTATTTAATTTGTATATACTTATTATTTCTTTTTATTTTTTATTTTATGTTAATTTATTTATATTACTCTTTTGGATGATCTGTTAGTAATCTTCTAACTTTAAATATTTATTTACTCTAATCCAGCATTTTAGGATTACTTATACATATATATATTTCTTAGCTAGTATATAAATTAGTTAGTATTTCCACTCTTTGATAACTCTATTCTTATCTTTTATTCATTTATTTATTTTCGCTTTTTTTCATTTAATATCATTTGCCATTTTTTTATATATATATTTATCTGCTAAAGCGTTTCTTTTTACATGTATATCTTTTTTTTATATAACTAAAAATTATGTTACCTGGCTAATTCTCTCCTATGTTTGGTTTCCAGGACGGTCGTTGGAGAATATAGCCAGCTATAAAAATTTAACACAATTTTATTATGCACTCATTTTTATTTCTTCGATTTGCACTTACGTTTATTATTATTTTTTTATATTTTAATTTAACTTCCATTTAATAAAAATTTTTCGTTAAAATATCGCACACTCATTTATCTTTTTAATTCTTGACACGTCCTTATTGTTACTTCTATAATTTGTTTCTGACCTATATCTTATCATTTGTCTGTTTTCAAAGTTGCAATTTATCATATTTTGTAACGGTTTTATTTTTTTTCTTATTGGAAAATTACTTGTTGCCACTTTTCTATTTATTTCAAATATATAAATTATATTTATAATTTAAGTTTCTATATAAATTCTCCAGGTGCCGAAACCAAATAAACTTGCTTATTATATTATATATTATTTCTATTTTCCCGAATAATTTATATTTAATTATATTTATTATAAATATTTATTTATTACCTACTCGCTTCGGTTTTAGCTGCTTAAAATTAAAATTAATCCCACCTATAAATGTACCTATATTCAATTTTGCCGATACCAGGCTCTCAGAATTTTTCACACGTATTGTATTTTCATTCATAATTAGTTTTATATTCACTTTTTCAAATTTTCACAATTTTAATATTTTGTATTTATGAATGAAAATACAACACTGTATACAAAAACTCACTATTGTACGTTGCCAACTTGACGTATATCAAATACAAAACACAACACTGTTTTACTACATTACTACATACAGGCAGACATCCAATATGACTACACAACAGAGGTAAGTACAATTAATTAATTTCTTGTTTTATTTCTATTTCCAGACACATTGGACAATAAAATACCTGCAAAAAGGTAATTCTTTGTATATAATTATATATTTATGTTAATTGATATATATATATTTTTTTAAGCGGACAACACAACAAGGATATGAAGAATGGGACATACCCGCATACATCCAAACACAGAACAAACAAAAACTGGAAAACAAGCAACCAAAAACAATAACAAAATTAAAAAAAGATAACAAACAAGACAAAATATATAATGCATAAAAAAAAATATAAGCAACTTTCATAAAACAAAACAGAATAGAGGCAACATGAAAATAAGAACGACTTATTCCAACAAACAACTCTACATAGAGAACAAACAATATGACAAACCTTAATGCTACAGGGAAAGAAATAAAATTCTAGCCTGAATTTTGCCCGCCCGCAACATATATTAAAAAAATATATTACAGATGTCAAGACTATTTATTGTATGATTTTGTAGCAACATTTTCAAAAAAGGGGAACACAAAGCAAAACATTTAAATATTTTATTGCTTTTATAAAAATTATACCTACAAAGAACTAATATTAGCAAGAAAAAAAGTTTTTCTTTTTTTTTTTTTTGCTTTGTGGTATTAAATATGAATCAAGAAGAATTTTGTTCATACTGATTGATTTATGTAATGAACTCATACAAGTTTTACTTTAACAAAACAAAATACATAAAGAAAAAATCTGTGGGTGATTTTTTTTATATATTTTTTTTTTTTTTCATTTTTATATATTAAATTAGTAGCAATCAACTTTAACAATGTAGTTGAAAATTTATTTAATAAAAAACGACTATTTCAGAACGGTAAATAAGAAATGTTTTAACAATGGTCATATTAAGACATTTTTAGACATTTTTCTATTAATTTACAATACGTTTAATAATTCCCTAAAATCCTAATTTAGTATTTGTGTAGTCAGTAGCCTTTTAAATTTTTCAGAAGCTCACATTAAATTACATTTTTTTTTTTTTTTTTTTCTCTGAACCCATAAGAATTATATTCTTTTAATATTTTTTGTATCAATAAAGAATAAATATCTGCAATTGTTATCTAAACTCTCTTTACTCTCGCCCCTTTCTCTAAAACAAATATTTGTATTTATACAAAAAATAATGTCAGTAATTCATTTTTAGTTACAGTTAAATTGAATAGCTTTTTGTTTGGAACAAAAAATTGCCACAACATAAATATCTTTACCAGTTTTTGTTTCACAAATGTGGGAAAAAAAAGAAGTACAAAGGAAAAAAAAACAGTTGAAATTTAAATTGAAAACGAAATCAATATTAGATTTATTTAGTTTTTTAGCCCGGAAGAGGAAAGCAAAAAATAAATAAAGAATCAACAATAACAATATACAAACATACATAGATTAATAAAAATGTATATATGGAGGTATGGGTGTTTATAAATAATAAAAAAAAATGTGAAAGAGAAATGAACTTAACGAGTTATGGCAATTTATGGTCATATCAGTCTGGTATATGGTATAATGTAGAAAATGTACGAATTTTTAATAAATTTTTTTATTAAATTTACACATTTTACATGCAAAAATAATTTCAACTGGTTATAAGCGAAATTTTGTAATAACCAGTTCAATCAAAAATATGCAAATTTATATTTTTCCTGCTCTTTAAATTAACCCAACTGTTTGTTATTTATCCGTTTCAGATAATTTTAAGAATTTTGGCATAAAGCATATTTTGGACATAACAGCATATTTTTACATATATTGATATTAGCAGCATATTTTGTCATCTTTTCATAGAAAATCTTTATTTTAGAGCATATTTTAACAATTCAAATACATGATTTAAATATATAATAAATATATAAATATATTTTTGCATATCTTAGACTTAAGAGCATAATTTTGCATACTTTAGACCTAAAAGCATAATTTTGCATATTTTGCACGCAATATAATTATTTGTAATGTAATTTGCCATTAGTGATTTTTTTACTGTTGCATATGTTTTTCAAATACGATTCCCTAATAATTTTCATCTTATAAATAAATAGAAATCTTGTAATTTCCTGATACAATTTATTAGCTTTAAATGTTTTAAGTGCAAAAATAAAATATTTTTTAGCAACTGCTAATGAAAATCAGGTTATTTTTAACGTAAATAGTAGATAATTCAAAATTTATCCAAAAAAAAAAAAAGATTTTAAGGGAATTTTTTGTGCGCTTAAAACTTTTTTACAGCATTTTTGAATGAACAAAATTTTTAAATTTAGAATAAAAAATTATTTGATCATTTTTTAACGATTAATCGAACAATTTTTCAAAACGAATTTTTGGTTAAATTATTATGCCTTTTTGTAATTATAAGTGTAAAAGCCCTATTAAAAATTATTGAAAATTTCGTTAGGATACATAAATGTGTAAACCATGTTTTAATAAATTTTAGTTCATACACTAAGCTTTCAATATAATTTGGAAAAAAATAGAATACCTTATCTAAAGATTTAATCGAACGTCCTAAAGTTAGAACAAACGGGAGACGTATAAGTTATTATTATTCTAATGTGTGTAAAGCGGTAATTTACTTACATAGAAATCCGAGGCAAAGAGAGTATACGAGATATATTTATAGAATGAATATCAACAAAACAAAAAATGAGGAAGGAGGTCTGACGTTTATTTAATATTCCAGATACAAATATTCTAGTCAGGGACAGGGCTGTCATATGTGGCGATTTTTCGCCAAACGTGACGATTTTTAATTGCTTTTGGCGACTGAATTTTCCGTTTGGCGACATGGCGACTTTTTTGGCTAATTTTTAAAATTTGATTAAATAGGCAATTGTGGAGAAAAATGATTAAATTTTCTTACTAAAAATCGACTATTTTTAGTATTTGCCTATCTAGCCTTAATTTGTAAATAGCTTCAACTTAGTTTAGGAAATTTTATCCCCAGCACCCGTTGGTTTAAACTAAATCGACGACGCTAAATTTAGTGGTGTTAACCATTTTTAAAAGCGCTCGTTTTTGAGATATTTAATTTTGAAAGGCTAAAAAAGAGTTTTACGAAAATTAATTTTTTTAGCTTAAATTTAATAATTTACCCCAGTATTCACAAACAAGTTTTAAATTTAAAATGCATTTTAAATTAAATTTTTCATACAAATTTTGTCTTTAAAATATATTTTAAATTTAAAATTGGTTTGTGAATACGGGGGTTAATTTTTGAATTTAAACAATATAAACAATTAAGATTACATTTATGTGAATAATGAATTCTTATTATCAAATATATTTTAAATGCTAAATAAACAAAACTTTAAACTGGCAAAAAATATTACTATAATCCTGTAAACAAGCAAGCTACTGCATTAAAACTCACAAGATAATTTCTCTACAAAGAGGAATAAAATTGAGAAAAATGCCTATTAATTGAAAATTAATATTTTGGAAAAGTAATTAATTCTAGGTAAAAGTAGATAAAATAAAGCAACATTATCTGTTGAAAAAATTCTTTAATTTTTTCGTGTAGTTACAGATTTTAATCACAGTGGTAAAAAACTGAAAGTTTAAATTTTTCAAATTTATATTTTTGCGTTTTATTATCAAACAAAAAGGTAAAAACATTTAAAATCGGGCTAAAACTGATTTAATTTATGATGGGAGTATATATTCAATCGATTTATTGTTTAATATACATAAGTAATGTTCCTTCTAATTATAATTTTCAATTTATTTTAATTTGGCGATTTTTTCTGATTAACAATTTGGCGACAGAGACTCAAAAAAATCTGACAACCCTTGTCAGGGACCGTAGCTTTTATGTTTTTTATTATGTTTATGTAAGTTTTATGACTTTTTTTGAGCAAAAATATGTTATTTTGTGAATTTAATTTTTATATAGTCTTTGTAACTATCAAAAAAAAGTCGCCGAAACAAAAAATCACCAAAACAAAAAAAAAACAAAATTAATCGTCAAACTTTTTTTCATTTTGATTTTTTTTTTTATCTTTGAGTCTGAGCCATTTGTTCATTCTGTAACACAGGAAGGGAATTCAGTTGGTCACTTAACTGTGGCCAGGTAATCAAAATAGAGGTCAACTTAGAAATAACTTTGGAGAGACAATTGTTCTCATTTAATTTCAAAAAAATTGTTCTCATATTTCAAAAAATAACTTATAATTCTAAATTCCCTTTAAAATCATTATTTTTAAATTACTGGGTTATTTGAATCTGTTGTTTTTGTATGTGTGTGAAGTGTGAAGGTGTTGTTTTGTTTTATTTGATTTTTCAACAGTTCATTCGCTTATAAATATTACAGTACCTGAGAAAACTAAAAAGATTTATATAAAATTTGAAGGATAGGTATCATTTATAAATCCTTAAACTTTACTTCAAGTTTATAAGCAAAGACAAGCAAAAATGAATGCGTATTAAATTGAACCCTGATACCTTATTTCGTCTTCCTTGAAAAAAAAAAAATTAATAAATAAAAATATATATATTGCAAATTATGGAAGGGGGGTAAAAGCTCCCCCTCCCTATATTTTCTTAACTAATAAACTGATTTCCTTAAAATTTCGCAGGCAAATAGTGTAACATCTGGAAGGAACTATAATTTTTATTATTTAGGACGAGAAATAGGGCAAGAGGGCTAAAAGCTCCTTCTCCCTATATCTTCTTAACTAATCAACCGGTTTTCTTAAAATTTTGCATGCAGACACTGTAACATGTGAAAAGA